>JAKOOJ010000028.1:8416238-9016238 GCA_022577455.1 Arizona elegans
CCGGCGAGGCTTTCCAGACGCGGCTCCCTCTCCTCCAGCCTTAAGGCGCCTCCGTAGCCATCCAAAGGGCTGCAAATTCTGCCCAGCCGAGCAGAGAAACCAGGTTGACTCGAGTTAGCATCCATAAAGCGACGCAGATGCAGATGCAGATGCAGATGCAGAGGGCGGCGAAATACGCTTCCAGCCGCTCTTGAGTTTGAATGTGTGGTTCCGGCGCACTTTCGTTTCTTAGTTAGAACGTCTGAACGGGTTTTGCGTTCTCTTAGTCTGCAAGCAGAGCTGATCTTGGCCGGGTAAACTTCACACCAACGCCGGATGTTAATGTGGGGTCGCTTGGTTAGGGAATTGTTTGTGGGAGAAGTAGTGAAATAGGAGTAGAATTTGCATCCTGTGAATTTTTTTTTTTTTAAATTTCTCTCCCAAAAGCAGAATCCTTGAAACTGGACACTTGAAAGAAATTGGGGCGTGTGTGAGTGAGGGAGAGAGAGAGAGAGAGAGAGAACACGTGCAAGCCTGGATTAATTTCTAGTAGTGCAAGGGTGGGTGAGAAGAACAGGGCAGGAAGACGGGTTGATAGATTGATTTTACTTTAAAAAGAAAAGCTGGCCCTTAGAATAGAAGCAGGCTGCTATTCTAAATAAAGAGATCATGTTTCTTGGGTGACAACTCCACTAATGATCCTAGATTATTGTTAACATCTCCATTGCTTTTTTTCAAGGCCATGTTTTTCCTTTCCCTTGTTAAAAATGCCAGTTTATGACGTGCTGGTAGGAACCAGTGGCATCTCTAGACAGATGGGTTAATGGAAGGCAGATATAGCTAGACGGGGCTGCAAAGGGCTTGTACATAAATATGATGCAAAATCAGCCTGAATATGGACAGACAGAAATGGGCCGGTCTCCGCATTAACTCTTGGCTACTTATTAAGCCTTGAAAGTTTTTATGTGCTGATGTGTAAGTACATTGTTTGTCTCAAGTTTTGACAGGATAGTCTATATCTCCTGGATCCCAAACGGGTGATTTTCTTGCTTTATTTATTGACGTTTACTTGAATTTTATGATACCGTATTCATGTAGTCTAATTGCCAATCTTAATCCTTTCTCTCTTTTGTCACACGTGTGGTGTAGTGAGGGCAAGCATTTTAGCATTCTCTCTGGTTTACTAAAGGGACGTGATGGCTCAGTGGCTAAGGCGCTGAGCTTGTCAATAGAAAGGTTGACAGTTCAGTGGTTTGAATCCCTAGTGCCGCGTAAAGGGGTGAGCTCCCGTGACTTGTCCCAGCTTCTGCCAACCTAGCAGTTCGAAAGCACGTAAAAAATGCAAGTGGAAAAATAGGGACCCCCTTTGGTGGGAAGGGAACAGCGTTCCGTGAGCCTTTGGTGTTGAGTCCTGCCGGCCACATGACCACGGAGACGTCTTCGGACAGCGCTGTCTCTTTGGCTTTGAAACGGAGATGAGCACCGCCCCCTAGAATCGGGAACGACTGGCACATATGTGCAAGGGGAACCTTTACCTTTACCTTGTTTACTTATTTATTGAGCAAATTTACCTCGGCTGCTGATTTCCCATAAGGTGATTTCTGGAGAGTTTAAAAACAAAATAATGAGTAAAACCACATTGACCAGAGATCTGCCACTCTCAGGCCAACAGCTTCTCCGAAGAGTTCATGGACTTCCCACATCTTTTTCAGCTTCTGAGTCAGCCCTGTAGTTTGGCCAAGGTGACCCCTAACTTGGCTTTACCTTCTTGGCTGCTGTCTCTGGTTTTTCTTCCCGTGGCCTTCGTGCTTCCCACGCCTTCCTTTTCCCGTGCTTCCGTATCAGCCAATGGGGACAGTCCAAGCAGAGTTAATACCTTCATTTGAATGGAAAAGAATTAATCACAAATTAAATCCTCTCATTACGGGAATTCTCTTCCATTTAAACCAATAAATTAAGCTTCAGCTTAATTCTCCCACTAAAAGTCAGCAGGGATTTACAATAATTTGCTTTTGAATGTTGGGACCCGTTTTTAAAAGAGTTGATGGCTGGTGAAAGCAGACGGGGTGTTCTTTTTAAACACATGAGCCCAGAACATCCATTCTTTTGCTCTTACGGTGTTCTTCTGACTTCTCAATTTCAATTTGTTGAGTTTTATACATCCCAGTCCTGCTCGCTTGACTCAACGCTGAGCAGGGTGTGAAGGTGCTACATCTCCCTAACATTGCACTGCCAGCCAATCAATATTTAGAAGATCTCAAAATGCCAGAGAAGGGCTAACAGTTGGAATATAAAATATACTCCTCTCTCTGGTCATCCATGAGGTAGGCTGGATGACCAGTCTCAGACCAGCATTCTGCAACCGTGTGGTATCAAGTTCTTGGTTTCAGATCCAGTTTCCAGAAAGTGCTTTGAAATATGTGTGAACATAGCAACACAGGTCCACCTTAAAGGAGAGGCATCTTCTCCTAAACTGATGCTTAGTTAGCTCAGGTCCTTAGGTTCTCCGTTATTAGTAGAGAGGACTGAAGTTACGGGGTAAATTCAAACAACTATTTAGTCATGGTTTCATTCATTCCAGTGATGGCAGGAAACCCAGAGATTTTAACTCCAGGGTGGTCATTTACAACCTTTGAACTTCAACTCTTCAACTTGCTGGCTCAGGAATTCTGGGAGTTGAAGTCCACAAGTCTTAAAGGGGCCATAGTTGACAACCCCTGCTTTAAATGATGCTGCCCACCCCACCCCCACCCCAGCGGATCTCTGTGCTGTCCCACTCACTCACACACACACATAATGGTGTCTTAGTGGGTTTTTTAATATTCCCCATTAACTTCCTTCACTAAAAACCCAGAACTGTCCCAGTCACGTCCAGCCAAAAGCAGATTGATCCTGGCCCACAGAGCAATTGGCCAGTGAGTTCACCTAAAAGTTTCCCAAACAAGATAAACCCACCGGGCAAAATGAAATCCTCAACACAAGAGGGTTCAGGAGGCAAGAAAAGTCCAGAGTTCACAAGGCATGATCCAAAGCCAGGGCATGGTGTCAATCCAAAGCAAAGCAAGAATCACAATGACTGGGAAAGAGACAACTAAGAAATGAACACGTTTCCATCTGTCTATTGTGCTAAATAGCCAGCTTCTGATGCAGCCCATCAAGAAGGGCGAGGCTGCCTCCTTGCAAGTAACCTGGCTGACCTTCTCTGGTCCTGCCTTTTCTCTGTCCTATGTGTTCTTGGATCAGGAGCAGAAGGCAGATCCTCCTCCTCTTCACTGACAGGTTGCAACTGCATAATTTCCCCACCTGGAGCCTCAGGGCTGTCCCACTGCAGCTGTGCTTGAACCAAATCCCTCTCAGGTGGCTTCTTGGAGCCATTGACCAATTCTCCTCCAGATGTGCCAGGAACTGGTTCAACCTCCCCCGACCTGACATCTGAAGAGATGTCTGGAGGAGTCATCACAATTCGCCATGCACCACTATCTGTCTAATCTTGATACACCAGACTCCAAAGTCTGTGATTGATGGCTGATAAAATCCAGTGTGTCACCATACTGCAGATTCACGACTGCTGTAAATGACTGAGTGGTTGATCGTCTACTGCATCTCCAGAATTTTTCAGGAGACCAGTTGTCAACATCATTCCCTTGTTCATGAAAAGAGAAGAACAAATGGACACAAAAGTTAGGTGTCTGGTTGTCTTTGTAGAAGAAAGAAGACAAAGAGTCAGAGACGACATCAGGGGCCAGATGTGTTGAGAGATGCTATAGGAAACCATCATTACTTATAATCTGCTAATTTGGAGACAGGTGTAGATACAGGTTAACAGCATTGGAAGGGATTTTGTAGGTCATCTAGTCCAACCTCCCCGCACCCAAGTAGTAGACTCTACACCATTTCTGACAGATGGCAGTCCAGTCTCTTCTTGAAAGCCTCCAGGGATGAAACTCCCACAACTTCCGAACTTCTGTTCCATTGGTTGATTGTTCTCACTGTCAGAAAACGTCTTCTTATTTCTAGGTTGAATCTCTCCTTGGCCAGTTTCCATCCATTATTCTTTGTCTGGCCTTTGGGTGCTTTGGAAAATAGCTTGACTCCCTCCCTCCTCTCTGTGGTAGCCCCTCAAATATGGGAAGATGCTATCCTGTCTCCCCTGGTCCTCCTCTTCACTAGACTAGCCATGCCCAGTTCCTGCAACCGTTCTTCGTAGGTTTTAGCCTCCAGCACCCTAATCCTCTTGGGTTGCTCTTTTCTGCACTCTTTCTAGAGTCTCAACATCTTTTTTATAGCGTGGTGACCAAAACTGGATGCCGTATTCCAGATATGCTTTTACTAAGGCTTTCTAGAGTGGTATCTCAAAGAGTAAAGCCAAGATCCTTTCTGCTGCATTGAGCTTTCAGGAGGAAAGGATAAAAATGTAATGAATGATGCTGACAGCGAAATCACCCTTTGACACCAAGCGTTAAGGTTGCCTGAAAATCCAACAATTTGCTTTTTATCTTCAGCTCAGTACATTAACTATCAAACTCCGTAAAACTCAACATTCTGGTCTCTCGGTTTGACCTGAGCCAGGAGTCCATTTACAAAGACCACAACTTTGCTGTGTGCAAATTTCCCCCATGAAATTGGAGAGACGTGTAGACTCACCATATGTTCACAATTTGGAGATACCACACGGTGCCTGTTTGGACCATTAATCGTTCCTGTTTTCCAGCTCTCTAGTTCCAGGCGATTCAGATGCAGGATAATGAAGTGGGTGATATCCTAGTGAAGGATTTTGTAAAAGGCAAAGCTTTTCCCGTTTTCTGATCTTTAAATCAAGTTGCAATCATGACTGGCATTTAATGAAGATGGGCAGAGCTGTGTTTTGCTTCAGCCTGACCTTCCTTTATATCTCTCCCCTTGCTCCCCCCTCCATCTGGAAGAAGCCATCTTCGTAGAGTAGAGTAGAGTAGAGTAGAGTAGAATAGAATAGAATAGAATAGAATAGAATAGAATAGAATAGAACAGAACAGAACAGAACAGAACAGAACAGAACAGAACAGAACAGAATGACAGAGTTGGAAGGAACCTTGGAGGGCTTCTAGTCCAACCCCCTACTTAGGCAGGAAACCCTATACCACTTCAGACAAATGGTTATCCAACCTCTTCTTAAAAACTTCCAGTGTTGGAGCATTTACAACTTCTGGAAGCAAGTTGTTCCACTGATGAATTGTTCTCATGGTCAGGAAATTCCTCCTAAGTTGCTTCTCTCCTTGATGAGTTTCCACCCGTTGCTTCTTGGCCTGCCCTCAGGTGCTTTGGAGAATAGCTTGACCACCTCTTCTTTGGGGGAGCCCCTGAGATATATCTTCTGGCTTGTCCAGTTTTGCAAAGTGACAGAGCCAGAATGACAGCTCTGGACAAAACTTCAGGGAAAGAACAAGCCACACACACACATATTCTGAGTTTGCCTTGCAAAACAAAAGGAGGGGGGGAGGAGGTAGCCATCCTCTGTTCTGAAGGATCAAGGTTTGCAGAGATGGGGGTCAACTGACCCAGTTACAAAGGCAGACCTTTTCTCCAACAGAGTGGTGGGGCTGACATGAAACTTTCCAAATAACTTACTGGATGTCTCTGCTTGGGGTGGTGTCAAAGTTGATTTTCTAAAAACCAGGAAAGAAAGAGGGACAGGTGTGTTATCTTGCCTGATACTTTTGCCTGATCGCCTTGGTTGCTCAGTGGTCAGAATGCAGTATTGCAGCCCAACTCATTGCTCACTGCCAGGAGTTCGATCCTGACTGGCTCAAGGTTGACTCAGCCTTCCTTCCTTCCTTCCTTCCTTCCTTCCTTCCTTCCTTCCTTCCTTCCTTCCTTCCTTCCTTCCTTCCTTCCTTCCTTCCTTCCTTCCTTCCTTCCTTCCTTCCATGGTGGTGCAGTGGTTAGGATGCAGTATTGCAGGCTAACTCTGCCCACTGCCAGGCGTTTGATCCTGACAGGCTCAAGGTTGACTCAGCCTTCCATCTTTCTGAGGTCGGTAAAATGAGGACCCAGATTGTTGAGGGCGGGGGTCTCCCAAGAAGCTGACTCTGTAAACCTCCTAGAGAGGGCTGGAAAGCACTGTGAAGTGGTATATAGAAGTCCAAGTGCTATTGCTAGCTTAATCTAGGTGACCAGTTTCCTGATTTTGAGCTGCTTGTAGATACGATCGTTCAAAGCAAAGGTCCCTTCCACCCTTGTAGCTCTGGAGCCCATTCCTTTCCAAGGTCCATGTTTGTTCTCCTCCCGCTTTCAGATCAAAACGACTGTGGAAAGCTTCTTGCCAGAACTTCAAATGTTCACATTTCTCCCTTCAGCCTCAGAATTCAAATTTATGTTATAATATTGCAATGTCATGCTCAGCTGGAGAGGAATCTTCTCTTCCTACGTGTTGCACCTGTCTTGTGGTGAGCATCCCTGGTGCTTTCATCTGAATGGAGGGCCAGCAAATCGGAAATGGCCTGCAGAGGAAGTTCACATGGAAGAAGTTGCATCCAGCACTTCAGAGCTACATCATACTGTCACTTGGGGACTCACTTCCCACTGGCTTTGGTTGGGCACATTAAACATGAGAGGAGGACATCCATTTCCATGGGTTCAGAGATACCAAAGCTTGCTGCCACTTGTGCATCCTACAAGTGTAAAGGAAGGAGTGATGGAGGCCTGAAGGGTGCAGAGGAAGGAATAGATTAGGGGCTGAATATATTCAGCTTGAAAGTGTATTACAGACAAACTAAGGAGAGAGCTAATGCCTAATCAATAGAGTAATCGAATAGCAGAATAACAGAGTTGGAAGGGACTTTGGAGGTCTTCTAGTCCAACCCCCTGCTCAAGCAGGAAACCCTATACCATGTCAGACAAAGTGGTTGTCCAATCTCTTCTTAAAAACCTCCAGTGATGAAGCACCCACAACTTCCGGTGGCAAGCTGTTCCACTGGTTAATTGTCCTCACTGTTAGGAAGTTTCTCCTTAATTCCAGATAGCTTCTCTCCTTGCTTAGTTTCCATCCATTGCTTCTTGTCCTGCCTTCAGGGGCTTTGGAGAATAGGTTGACCCCTATTCTTCGGGGCAGGCCTCTGAAATACTGGAAGAATATCTAAACGTCCATCGTCTCTTTCCCAAATAATTTTTGTGGTATCATAGGATGCCAATCCAAAATGCAGGGAGCTCGTCTTCTCCTTCGCTGTTTAATTTCTGCGTGTGCTGTAAAAGGAGTGGGAAGGACAGAGGTAAAATCTGATCACAGCATCGGTTATTAGTAGAGCAAATTTTTATGCACTGTTCCCAAAATAAATTCTGGCAGATTAAAATTAGTTCTCATCAAAATGCTGCGCTTGGGTTTCCAAAAACAAATGGCAAGGAGAGCCAAAGAATCACGAGAAATGTGTGTTTCATCCCTATATTCGCTCCTTTTTTAAACAGACACAAACAAATATATTACATACTATATATATATATATATACTATATATATATAAACACATTGCCTATTTATAATAAAAGTGTTGTTCTTTTAAAGTATTGACTCGTTCACTTACTGAATATTATAAGCAAAATGTGTACTATCCGATTAAAAGAAAAGCTGTTGGGTTAGGATGAGGCAGGACAACAGTGGAAGATGCCTCCTATGTAGGCCAAGCCCTGATACTACAATGCTGGTTTGAAATACAGTTAGCCCTCAACTTACGACAGTTCATTTAGTGACGGTTCAAAGTTACAACAGCATTGAAAAAAATGCTTTAGGGCTGTTTTTCACACTTAACGATTGTTGCAGCATCCCCATGATCAAAATTCAGACAATTGACAACCGGTTCATATTTATGACGGTCACAGTGTCCCAGGGTGTGTGTGTGTGTGTGTGTGTGTGTCACATGATCTCCCTTTTGTGACTTTCTGACAGAGCAGAGTCAATGGGGAACCAACTGTGTTGCTAACCTAACAACTGCAGTGATTTCCTTAACAGTTGCGATGAGTAACGTCTTAAAATGGGCCAAAACTCACTTAACAAATGTCTTGCTTAGCGACATAAATTTTGGGGGACAATTGTGGTTGTAAGTCAAGGACCCCCTGTACCTGATCTGGGAGGTGACCAGGCAGAGGGATGCAATCAAGATCAAGGGAAGTCCTAATACCACTCTCTAAAGCCTTAGTAAGACCACACCTAGAGTACTGCATCCAGTTTTGGTCACCACACTATAAAAAAGATGTTGAGGTTCTGGAAAGAGTGCAGAGAAGAGCAACCAGGATGATGAGGGGTCTGGAGGATAAAACATACGACGAACGGTTGCAGGAACTGGGCATGGCTGGTCTAGTGAAGAGAAGGACCAGGGGAGACAGGAGAGCATCTTCCAATATTTGAGGGGCTGCCACAGAGAGGAGGAAGGGGGTCAAGCTATTTTCCAAACCACCTGAAGGCCAGACAAGGAAGAATGCATGGAAACTAAACAAGGAGAGATTCAGCCTAGAAATAAGGAGAAATTTTCTGACAGTGAGAACCATCAACCCATGGACCAGAAGTTGCCTTCAGAAGTTGTGGGAGCTTCATCCCTGGAGGCTTTCAAAAAGAGACTGGACTGCCATCTGTCAGAAATGGTGTAGGGTCTCCTGCTTGGGCTGAGGGTTGGACTAGATGACCTACAAGATCCCTTCCAACTCTGTTAATCTGTTAAAGTCAGGGTCAAACACGTCGTTAGTTTGGAGTCACGAGAGACTCCAACTCTGTGAAAAGAGGGTGAAAAAAATGAAGCACGTTTGTTCTGTGAAGACATGTAGCTGTGGATGATGTTGAGGGTTTATAACAAGATTATTGTGGCCTGTTGTGACATCTAATTGAATTGTATGCACTGTTGCTGACCAGACATTTGTAAGTGAATGATTGAATTAAACAGCTTTTTGTAGTACTGTAGCTACACACTGGCTCAGGCCTTTTCTACATTGTTAGCTTTTAGTTGCTGATGTGAACGAAACATCTGATTTTTTTACAAGGCTACATAGACCACAGTCACTTGCTGTAATTCTCAGTCATCCAGATCGTGGTTGCCCTAAAGGTGCTTTTTCAAAAGAGAGGGGGAAAAGAATAGAAAGTCCAATTGCCTTTTCAGAAAGCACCTTTGAGACACTTGCTGTAATGTAACTTCATAAAGGCATTTTGATGTAGTCGGCATAGAAGTCAGTCAACTACAAAATGGGAATTGTGCTTCTGCTAGGAATAACGGAGATTGAGCCGAAAAGTCAACAAAAGTCTCCAAAGTAGGTCCTGATGAACCATTTCTACACGGTTTGCAAGAAAATTATTACACTGTGGCGAAGCTAGGCTTGACTGATTGGAATTAAAATGGAGAAAAGGACCAGGGAGGACATGATAGCAATGTTCCAATATTTGAGGAGCTGTCACAAAAAGAAAAAGTCAACCTATTCGTCAAAGCAACTGAAAGAAGGACAGGAAACATTGAACAGAAGCTAATCAAGGAGAGAAGCAACCTAGAACTAAGGAGGAATTTCCTGACAATGAGAACAATTTAACCAGTGGAACAGATTGCCACCAGAAGTTGTGGATGCTCTATCACTGGAGGTTTTTAAGAAGAGACTTGTTGTTGTTAGTTGTGAAGTCATCTCCGACCCATCGCGACCCCATGGACCACGTTCCTCCAGGCCTTCCTGTCCTCTACCATCCTCTAGAGTCCATTTAAGCTCATGCTGACTGCTTCAATGACTCCATCCAGCCACCTCGTTCTCTGCCGTCCCCTTCTTCTTTTTTTGCCCTCCATCGTTCCCAGCATTAGGCTCTTCTCCAGGGAGTCCTTCCTTCTCATCAGGTGGCCAAAGGATTTGAGTTTCCTCTTCAGGATCTGGCCTTCTAAAGAGCAGTCAGGGTTGATCTCCTCTGGGACTGACCGGTTTGTTCGCCTGGCAGTCCCAGGGACTCGCAGGAGTCTTCTCCAGCACCAGAGTTCAAAGGCTTCAATTCTTTGGCCTTCTCAGCCTTCCTTATGGTCCAATTTTCACAGCCATCCTTTGCAACTGGAAAAACCATCGCCTTGAGTATACACACTTTTGTTGGCAGGGTGATGTCTCTGTTTTTTAGTATGCTAAGAAGAGACCAACTAAAAAATAATAATTCAGATTTTCCTGTCTCAAGAATTCACTGTCAGAACGATGAAAAAATAATCAAATCTTAAAACAGTGCAGTTTCTCATATCTTACACCGTTCTGGAGATGTAACTTCTCTTTCCATATTCCATTCTGAGGAATGGAATTCCTCAGCAGTTCCTGTCCACTTACTCACCCAAACTATTAAACATTCTCCCATTTTAAATAATTGGTCCTTACTGACAAGGATTTTCAGAATGGGAGGACTTTTCCATGAAATAAAAATGCAGAAATGTTCTAAAGTAACAGGTTAAAAATAATGTCTCCCAGCTTTTTAAAAGTATTTCCGTTAAAAAAGAATTGAAAGAATTCTGTCCGGTGATGTGAAACTTTATTTTATTTTTTAAAATCCTCCACATCATCCAGCAGAATTTTTAATTTGTAAAACGAATAAATGCTTCATCAGCCCCATATTACTTCTCTGTGTGAGTTTTCTCGTTATTCTGATAATAAATCTTCAGTTGGAGAAGGATCATGCTCCAAATAATTTTTCATTTGAGTGCATGAAGAAGAAATGTCTGGCTGGACCAGGCTGTGTAGCTTCCAACGATTCTGTCCTTTTTAGGTGAAATGGTATTTTGCACAGAGTTACAAAGTACATCTGCATAAAGAACTGTGAGATATTTAAACGTCACTTTTTTTTCCCTGTTCTTCTTCCCACAATTTGGGGAAAAAATATTGGTAACAGTCAGTTATTGATCAGGGGCAAATAGATAAAACTCTTTTCACTTCTCAGATGATAAAGAAGAGTTGATAGATAGGACATCTGCCCAACTGTTAAGTAACCCAATTATTTATTTAGCATATTAAGCGACCAGTGTGTGTGTGTGTCTCCATATCTACTCTAATTGGCCTTGTTGCTTTACTTCTGCTTCAGTCTTGGAATAATGAAATCCAGGCAGTGGTGAAATCCAATTTTTTTTACTACCAGTTCTGTGGGCGTGGCTTGGTGGGCGTGGTGTGGCTTGGTGGGTGTGGCTTGGTGGGCATGGCAGGGGAAGGATACTGCAAAATCCCCATTCCCTCCTGACTCCTGAGGGAAGGATATTGCAAAATCTCCATTCCCTCCCCACTCTGGGGCCAGCCAGAGGTAGTGTTTGTCGGTTCTCCGAACTACTCAAAATTTCTGCTACCGGTTCTCCAGAACCTGTCAGAACCTGCTGGATTTCACCTTTAAATCCAGGCCACCACATCAAAGGTCCTATAGAGGAGGGCTCTCCAAATTTGGCAACTTTAAGACTTGTGGATTTCAACTCCAGTACTGGCTGGGGAATTCTGGGAGTTGAAGTCCCCAACTCCCAAGAGTTGGAAGGGACTTTGGAGGTCTTCTAGTCCAACCCCCTGCTCAAGCAGGAAACCTATACCATGTCAGACAAGTGGTTGTCCAATCTCTTCTTAAAAGCCTCCAGTGATGGAGCTCCCATGACTTCTGGTGACAAGCTGTTCCACTGGTTAATTGTCCTCACTGTCAGGAATTTTTTCCTTGGTTCTAGGTTGCTTCTCTCCTTGATTGGTTTCCATCCCAAGTCTTAAAGTTGCCAGGTTTGGAGACCCCAGCCATAAAGGAAGAAATAAGTAATGAGGAGGAAAAGTGTGGATGTAAAACACAACTGGCTGCCTTATTCTGCCTCCATATTTTTAATTAAACATCAGAGTCTATTCAATTAGTATGCTGCTCTTAGGAGTTCCGTACGTGAAGTCTGGGGGAGATGAAGAAAAAAATAACAGCTGGCATTTCTCCATCTCCCTGTTTTTCCCCATTTCCCTGTTTTCTCTGCCTTGTTTGCATATTTGATCATCCCATTTCATAACTGTGAACCCAAGTCATTTATAAGTAGGTTTGAACAATGTAGCATCTCAAAAGGCACATCCCTGTGGCACAGGACTCTAGGCTTCCAACCTGACGTAGACTCAATGACTTGCAAGGTACAATTTGCTCAACCAGCTCTGCTTCTCTCTGACAGGAGCACCATAGTTGCCATCTTCTGTCCTACAATCTCATGGGAGATTTCACTCAAGTCAAAGAACTCCACGTCTACCACAATCTGGTTAGTCTACTGAAAAGGGATGAATTTGGCACAACTGTTTCTTAATAAAAACACTAGCGTTAGCACTGATGTTGTTAGCTAGTTTGGGTAATGAAGAAACTGAACGAAAAGAACCAAGCTCAGAAAGCATCAAGGAACCCTCAGGGGTCCTTCTTCTTTGCAGGCCTTCTAGAGTCCTTTTCCTAAGTCCCAAAAGCTTGCAAAAGCTACTCTTCGAGAGTCTAGAGCAGTGTTCCTCAACCATAGTAACTTAGAACTACACCGACTTCGGTCTGACCTAAGTGTAGTACATAAAATTATCTTCTACAATGCCCTACCTGTCAATGACTACTTCAGCTTCAACCACAACAATACATGAGCAAATAATACAAACTCATATACGACAGCTTGTTCCTCTGATGCCCCACCAGCAATGAACAGCCACCCAATCCCTCTTGGCCTCTCCCCTGCTAAGCACCTGTTTGCTCCCTGTGTGAGCTCCCTATGATTTAAAAAAAAACAACCCACAACCTAACAATGCAGTCATTTCAAGGGCAACCCAGCTAAACTGGAAATAAATCATCTCGGCTCTCTTTAACATGCTGACAGTTTGGAACAGGCAGATCTGAAGCTAATTTCAAAAGGGCGCTTTTGCTTTTTGATTTCTTCACCCTTAAAAAAAATCTCAACAGCAACTTTTTCCATCTTTCAATCCATCCCCCCTCCAGCTTTTGTGGGTCTTGTGGTTCTCTCCTACAGCAAAGAGAGTAGAGAAGAATGGTCCTCCCTCATGACGAAGCCAATTGCTGAGTGTGTAAATGATGTGCCATCATTACTACCATTCAGAGGTGGTATTCAGCCGGTTCAGACAGGTTCACACGAACCGGTAGCGGAAATCACGGCCTGGCTCTATGTCATCCTATTTAGGCATGTTTTTGAGGCTGGGAGCATGCATGGAAGTCTGGGTGCATGCGTGAAAGGAAGACATATGCACGAACTGGGCATGCATCAGGGTTGAAATCCAGCAGGTTCTAACAGGTTCTGGAGAACCGGTAGTGGAAATTTTGAGCAGTTCGGAGAACCGGCAAATACCACCTCTGGCTGGCCCCAGAGTGGGGAGGGAATGGAGATTTTGCAATATCCTTCCCTCAGGAGTCGGGAGGGAATGGGGATTTTGCAGTATCCTTCCCCTGCCATGTCCACCAAGCCACACCCACCAAGCCACGCCCACAGAACCGGTAGTAAAAAAAATTGGATTTCACCACTGGCGTGCACGCACACAAAAGCAAGCGGGCGCGCGCAGGGCAAACCAATAGTAAGATAATGTGAAACCCACTGCTGGTACCATTGCTTCAATTTAATATCCACCATATCTTAGTTTAGGCATGGTGGTTTCTTGTTTGTTAGCCTGGCTTATAACTCTTCACAGGGCAAGATGAATTGCTCAGTGGCAAACAGGATACAAGAATCTTTAAAGGACCACGGTTGATTTCAAAATTTAATGAAGGTTTTGTAGTGAGATAATTGAAAAATCTGTTACGGCCAGGTAGCTTTCAATAATTTTACGGCAGAAAAATTGTACATGTGCTGAATGTTTTATGTAGATTTTTTTTTTTTACAAAGCAGCGTAGATCAATATGTTTGAATGGCCATCGTTCCTGAGAACACTCTTGATCAGTAATTTATCATACTGCTCCACACCAGAGGAGAATCTGAAATGGATTCAGGTTTGCAAATTTTTTGAGGTCACAGCACCTTGCCCTCTTCTAGAGATACAGTTTAACAGTAACAGAGTTGGAAGGGAACTTGGAGGTCATCTAGTCCAAACCCCTGCTCACACAGGAGACCTGTACTAGGGATTTGAACTGCCAAAATACATCCCGGTTCTTGAAAATTCCTGCTTTCCTCATGAAGTAACCTTTTTTTTTCTTGTTTACATATTTCAAACATTCGCAGGACATTGTTTCTGTTTGTTGGGTTAATCTGTATGGAATTGCAGATCTCCTCCCAAAAACTCTTTTTGTTTTATACTGTAATCCCTTACATCGGGGTGGAGTCGGGGCAAATGAATGGAGCTGAGTGTTTACTGGACGGATGCCCTTCCTGTTGCCAATGCAGAGTTCACAGCAAACAATTACTCATTGTGCCCAGAGTGTTGTCGCTTGCCAGGCAGCCAGTAGAGCTGGCAGCAGATTCGGACAGTGAGGAGGTTTGGGAGGAACATGGGCCAGTCCTGGAGTCTGGAGAAGGCTCGGACAAGGGCTCTGAGTCGGAGGCAGAGAAGGGGCCAAGGCCATCTGGTAATTCTTTGCTGCCTCCGGAGTCTAACATCAGCGAGGGAGAAGAACAGCGGGAGCCTGGTCCCAGTGCACATGCACAGAGCTGCCAGAAGACAGGAACAATTAAGAAGCAGGGTCGATTTGGGAGTAAGGCTTGGAGATGATTGGCCTCTCCCATAAGACACAAAAGAGGAGCGAACAGGACGTGAGCTTTTGCAGGAAGCAATTTAGTTCATATGGTCAGTTAAAGCTTTGGAAAGTTCTGTTTGACTCTGTGCTACGTTTGGCCTTGCCCTGCATTTGGCAATTAGTTCTCTGGCAGCATTCCAAGGGAGATAAGGTGGGTGTTTGTAAATATTCCCCTGAAAGACTGTTCGAGAAGCCTTTCGGACTGGGAAGGACAATAATTCACAGCCGTTTGAATAAAAGAGGTTTGCCGGGACTAAGATTGTGCCTGTATGCTTTCTAAGGAAGCCTAGGTCAGAACACAGAGAGATAAATATCTGCCGCTACCTAGGATCAAACTCACAGCCTCCTGATTGTGAAGCAAGAGCTCCACTTCTAGGCCATTGCACCACTCATTGCAGATCTCCAAAATGCTACTCAAGAAATCTTTTCAGTGTCTGGGTGAGCCTTTTTAGCTGACTTATTCTATGCCTGGGGATGGAGCTATGAAGCTGGGGAGCTGTGCTGGACTGAGGAGTAAGGCCTTCCCAAGTGTATTTATTTATTTAATGTATGATGAGAACATGACAAAGAGAAGTAAACACACACACACAATCCATGTAATTGTATGCAAAACGTCTACAGGGACAATGGTGGTGGCCTCATTACTGGATATTCAGTTCAGCTCTCCTAACACCTCTGGCGTTGCTTTGTGCAAATCTTCTAGACCAGGAGTTTGCAACCTTAAACACTCAAAGAGCCATTTGGACCCGTTTCCCACAGAAAAGAAAACACCGGGAGCTACAAATCCCTTCCCGTGCCTGACTATTTCTTGAGCGGCCACAAAACTAGCAGATGTAGTTGAATTAAACTTTGTTTTCTTCTGAAACTTTTCTTTTCTTGGATTTATCCATGGCTGGCCTATGAGGCATTGAAAAGCTCAATAAATCGCGTGCCAGCAGGTGTTGCACATTGGCTGTTGTGATGCATATTTTGAGTGACAGGGAGCTGCAGCAGAGGGGTGAAAGAGCCACATGCAGCTCCAGAGCCACAGGTTGCTGACCCTTGATCTAGGCAACCAGGGAATGCATGTCATGGGCAATGTTGCACAATATGCTTAATAGTTTGCATATCGGCACCACAATCGCAACAGGGGGAATCTTTCCATCCCCACTGATACAGGGTGGAAGCATTTCTTCCCATATCAGACCTAATACTGTTCAGTTTTGTCCAGATGGAGCGAGGCAGGTAAAAACCAGGTGGTTTAGTTGAGGGATCGCTAATGGTCGGGCCACAAGAAGGCTCCTTTGACTGTGTCCAAGTGTGTTACTTTTTCGCTGTCCACTTGGGAGCAGGGAAAAGGACCTACGTTAAGTTGTCGTGCTTCAAACATCTTGTGTGCAGTGCAATCCTGATCAAGAAGAAGAAGAAGATGTTAGTAGGTGGGGGGAGACAGTTGTTAAATGAAATTTCAAATTACAGGATTTTAATCTTCATCTGTAGCTCCAGGAACCAATCCCTAAGGCTCTGGGTTGGAATCTAGTTGCTTCTTGAATTCCAACCAATACTAGCAGTCTCCGTTCAAAGAGAGTTGGGGAAGCTACCTTATTTCTGTATTGTCCAGTTTCTGTTATATAATCCCATTACTTTCCGTTATAGTTCTTCTTTATATAGCAAACTTCCATTTTATTGTCCACTTAAGTGATAAAATATTAAAGCGTTGCTGAAATATTAAAGCTGTTACAATGCTCCGTTTTGTAACTGGCCCCTAACTCACAAAGTAAGAGAAAATATTTCACCCTCTTAAGTAAGAGAGAGAGTACGCAGTAGATACTGTAAGCTATCTATAACAAAATGAGGGATAACATTGAAATAACCAAGACTTTTTGTGTGTGTGTTTATTTGCATATTTTTACTAGGCATAAAGCTAGGTAGCCATGCTACCCTTGTTTGTTAATGACTATCTCTGACTATGATTGTGGGCTAAAACCTCTGAAAACATACATGCAATTGGAGGCCTAAATATATTTGAGCGAAGAAAAGCAACAAAGATGATTATGGGGCTGGAGGCTGAAATATATGAAGGTTGCAGGAATTGGGTATGTCTAAGTGTAGTGAAAAGAAGGACTGGGGTGACATAATAGCAGCCTTCCAATATTTGAGGGGCTGCCCCAAAGAAGAGGGGGTCAAGCTATTCTCCAAAGCCCCTGAAGGCAGGAGAAGAAGCAACGGATGGAAATTGATCAAGGAGAGAAGCAACCTAAAACTAATGAGGAATTTCCTAAAAGGGAGAACAATTCATCAGTGGAACAACTTGCCTCCAGAAGTTGTGAATGCTCCAACACTGGAGGTTTTCAAGAAGACATTAGACAGCCATTTATTTAGAATGGCATAGGGTCTCCTGTTCGAGCCTCGGGTTGGACTAGAAGACCTCCAAGGTCCCGTCCTACTCTGCTATTCTGTATTCTGTAATCTCAACATGAGACCTCAGGTAAACTTTTCACTGGTGCAATATTTTTAAGGTGAATTGTTAAGCACAGAATTTGTTTTCCTAGTTGAGCAGGTATTTAGTGTCTGTTTGTCTTGGGTCTCCTTGGGAATATATCTTCTGATTTCTAATTAGTGACTTTCTTCTTTACTGAGCCAGGGGTAAAAAGTCTTATAAGAACAATCCAGTTCTTCTTTTTTCATTTGTTATCTAGATGTTTCAAGATAAAGAAACATTTCAAATTTGAAGAATGCACTTTGAAAGTTCTTGGTTGCGCAGACATTTTGATCATTTTAAAAATAAGTCTTTGTCCCAAGAGGAACAGTTTCCCAGAAGGAAATATATATCAGCTGAAAACATGAAAGCCTTTTGCCATTTTGCTTAGTGAAATCCATCTTTTAGTTTTCTTATTCTTTTTTTTTTCCTTTTGAACTACCAAAAAAAGAAAAGAAGATAAAAGAAAGCTTAGTAAAATAAATGCAGAAAGAAAGCTTCTGAGGAAAATGTGAGCAGAATATTATGTTCTTCTGTGTGGGGGGGGAAAAATCTTTACTGACTTATTAAGAATCATAAACAAAGATATATTGCTAGTAATGTGATGTAAATTGAAAGACTATTAATTTCATGTTATATATAAAGTGAAGAATCCAGAAAGGAAAGAAGAAAGGAACATAAAAATATCAAACAGTTAAATTAAACAAAATAATGTTTAAATACAAGTTGATTTGTTAAAATCCTTTGGCCAAAACATTTAGAAAGCAATAGCTGTAAAGCATGACTGAACTGTTGTTCTTCTAAATTAATTAATTTTTATCTGCCTTTATTATTTTTATCAATAACTCAAGATGGGGAAACATATCTGATACTAGTACTTCCTCCCTTGTGAGGTGGGTTGGGCTGAGAAACCATGATTTAGATTTAGACTCCTTCCTTGATCATTGTCTCCTTCCCCCAAATTCAGATCGGACATGTTGAGCTCAGGGCATTTCGTGACCCCAATAAACCCTACAAGCCAAGATTTTTGAATCAGATTTCAATTTATGATTGCAATTGTTCTGAGCCTGTAGTGGATCAGACAGGATATGAATGGAATACATGAACTAGCTTAGGAGCAAAAAAACCCACCTTCCTGGGCACCGAAGCATTCACAATGATTATTTTGCTTAGAGCATGGATTTTAACATCCTCTCTAGCATTTTAAATCCTTATTCAATATTCTGCTAGAAATCAACTGAAGAAAATGCCTCCTTGCTTGTTGTCTTGCTTCCTCCTCTCAGCTTGGACCAAACTTTTCCAATTTCTATTTATTGAAGCAGGCTTCGCAAACAAAAACCCCCCAGCAAAGTTAAGATCAGTGAGATTTAACTACTTTTATTTAAGAAGTGCATTGTAACTTGGGAGTGAAATACAATCAACAGTTTCATAAAGTTTCATGTTAGCTCAACAAAATTTAGTAAAAAAAGAAAAAAGATTTATCCAGAGTTAGAGACAAAAATATCCAGATGCAGTAGAGATCCAACCAGCACAAGAGGACCAACATTTCTTCTGAAATTTAAATCTGGGTGTTTATATCCTTTGTATTCATGTTGCCAGATTTATGTTTTTTTCTGACTACCTCAACTGACCTTTCTAACATCCCTGGATCGAAGCTGGTCTTTTTTCCTCAGAAAATATGTAGAACGTTCTAGCATGTTCCAACATGTTTTCAAATGTTGTTTAGTGCTTACTGTGATCTTACATTTTTCACACATTTTTCTTGTCAAAAAAGTTCACTCGCCCCCAAACTTTTCTTCTCCATTTAGACATTAATATAATTTTCTAGCCTGTATTTCTGAAACCACCCCCAAATTCTTCACAATATGCTCCAACTATTGTTTCCTAAAAAAATTGTTGCTGTTAGTCATAGTCGCAAAGTCGTGTCCGACGCATCGCGACCCCATGGACAACATTCCTCCAGGCCTTCCTGTCCTCCACCATCCTCTGGAGTCCATTTAAGCTGACGGCGACTGCTTCAGTGACTCCATCCAGCCACCTCGTTCTCTGCCGTCCCTTTCTTCTCTTTCTGCCCTCCATCGTTCCCAGCATCAGGTTCTTCTCCAGTGAGTCCTTCCTTCTCATGAGGTGGCCAAAGTATCTGAGTTTCCTCTTCAGGATCTGGCCTTCTAAAGAGCAGTCAGGGTTGATCTCCTCTAGGACTGACCGGTTGGATGGCCTTGCAGTCCAAGGGACTCGCAGGAGTCTTCTCCAGCACCATAGAGAAAAATAGCATTGCTGAATTAAAATAAAAAGCCAGTAAATATTTGGAAATTAATCAGGAGTGGAATCTAATTGTAAGAAGGAATATATATGTGTGTTTAGTTTTTGGTTATACAAAGACTCATGCATGCATTCACACCCACAATTATTACCGGTATTTATAAACACATGCATCCTATTATAATGTTGCAGCTGTAACATATGTTGTTGAAGAACAGTTGCAGGAATTGAGTAGGTCTAGTTTAGGGCTGTCAAATTTACGGCCCATGGGCCGGATGCGTCACCCACTGGCCACACCCATGCCCGGTTTAGCGAAGGGAAAAAAAGTCCTGATACATCATGTGATGCCACTGTGACAACTTGAGTTTGACACCCCTGGTCTAGTTTAATGAAAAGAAGGACTAGGGGTGACATAATAGCAGTCTTCCAGTATGTGAGTGGCTGCCACAAAGAAGAGGGGACTCAAACTATTCTCCAAAGCACCTGAGGGCAGGGCAAGAAGCAAGGGATGGAAACTAAGCAAGGAGAGAGATGCAACCAAGAAAAGATTGGAGATTCATTTGTCCAAAGCGATATAAGGTCTCTTTGCCTTGAGCCAGGGAGTTGGACTAGACGAGATCCAAGGTCCCTTCCTGTGCTATCATTCTATGATCCTGTAACATCTTGATGCAGAGAACTGCCCTGCCTTTATGCTAGTTT
The DNA here is from genome assembly GCA_022577455.1 of Arizona elegans. NCBI lineage: Eukaryota > Metazoa > Chordata > Lepidosauria > Squamata > Colubridae > Arizona > Arizona elegans. The sequence goes on from JAKOOJ010000028.1 coordinate 8,436,295, forward strand.
ACATCTACTTCTTACCTCTTTGCTTTATCTAAAGGACCCCTTTGCCTTAAAAGACTGAGTTGCTGACCTCCTAGATAATTTGTCTCGTCAACCATACCGGTCAGATAATTTATTTTATTTAACAATAATGTAGAGCCTGTAGTACAGTGGACTAAAACACTGTTATTAACATCTGCTGCTTGCAATTACTGCTAGTTCGAATCTCACCAGGCTCAAGGTTGACTCAGCCTTCCATCCTTTCAAAGGTAGGTAAATTGAGGACCCAGTTTGTGGGGGCAATAAGTTGACTTTGTATAAATATACAAAAGTATGAAGGCTATTGCTTGACGCACTGTAAGCTGCCCTGAGTCTCCGGAGAAGGGCGGCATATAAATTAAAGAAAAAAAAAAGTCTACTATTGACCTTTTCATTATATGTTGGGAGCCGAAGAGGCCAAAGGTACTGATTCTGCTTATTATAGTTCCACGCTTCTTCAAAACTTTGGATAAGATTTGGGCACACAGAGGAAAACTAACCAGAATAATATTTAGCAGGGAGATAATCACCTCCTGCCAACAGGAGAGCAAGAATTCAGTGCCATTTGCCTGTTATGGTCTTCTTACAACCAAAGTCACTGCAGCTTTTTTAATTCCCTAAAACATTTTCTTTGACCTCAATAGATAATCTCCCATGCAGTGGGGGAAGAAAAGAAATGGCAAGTGAATTTAATTATTTTTGACAGGAAACCAACCCATCAGTTCCTATGTTTTATTGCATTGGAGCACTTCCATTCTGCTTTTTTTTTTTTTTTTTAAAGAATTAGGAAAGTAGAAGAAGAAATCAGAGAGAAGGTAGTAATAATGGGATGGAAGCAGTGAAGGAGGAGAAATTTACGTAAGATGACTGAGTGGTATTTTGGCAACGTTCCCCAAACATGGGCCCTCTTTGTGTAATAGATCTGACCCACCTTTTGCTACCTTGACAGAAACCTTGGCCTGCATGAGTTGGTTGCAGAGATCTCCGAAGAAGAAGAAGAAGAAGCCATCTTTGTAAGCAGCTTAGCCCCATAATGGGTCAATAACTATGCCAGGACAAAAGAGATTTTTGTAGAAAGTTAGTTTAATAATTCATGCAGTTGTTTGAGGTAAATATTTAACTTCTTTAGACCAGAGGTCTCCAAGCCTGAAGACTTGTGGGCTTCAATTCCCAGAATTCTTCAGGTAGCCAAGCTCAGAATGGGGCAACTCACCATGGACAACCAACTGCAGGACAAGTCAATAATTCAATTTACCTGTAATTGTTTAAAATTATTTTAAAATGTTATTTTAATTTTTGTCATTCACATTTCATTTTATATCTCTCCTTTGGCCTCCTTTCTTTAATGATTCTATTCCATCATTGCTTTGATATTAGTGTAACTCTTGTCCCACAGCAAGCTGGCCATGCAAAGTTGTCCTAGACTAACCATGCTGGCTGGAAAAAGAGAGAGAGAGAGAGGAGAGAGAGAGAGAGGGAGAAAGAGAGGGAGGGAGAGAAAGAGAGAGAGAGAGACAAAGAGAGACAAAGAGCAAAAAAGAGAGTCAGATAGAAGGGAGAAAAAGAGAGAGAGAGAGGAAAGAGAGAAAGAGAGGGAGAAAGAGAGGGAGGGAGGGGGGAGAGAGAGACAGCAAAAAAAGAGAAAGAGACAGACAGAAGGGAGAGAAAGAGAGAGAGGAGAGAGAGAAAGGGAGAGAAAGAGACAGAGAGCAAAAAGAGAAAGAGAGACAGAAGGGATAGAAAGAGAGAGAGAGAAAGAGAGGGAGAGAGAAAGAGACACAGAGAGAGAGCAAAAAAAAGAGAGAGAGAGGAGAGAGAAAGAGACAGAGAGCAAAAAGAGAGAGAAGACAGACAGAAGGGAGAGAGAGAGAAAGAGAGAGGGAGGGAAAGAGAGAGGGAGCGATTTTAGTCTAACTTATTGGGCCAACTCCATACACATTATGAGTTCATGTATCAATCATGCAAACTCAGGTTAAAAAAAAAATCAGCAGTTCAAGGTTATTACATTAAACATTGCCAAACATTTGTATTCCAATGTCTGGAAACGTTTCTTCTCCTTCCTTCTCCATTTTCACTGCCAATCTCTCCAAAGGGAGGGCCAACCAAACTTGCTTCCTCTAATTACTAAAGGGGGAGATGCGCGCAAATGTTCCAGCTTCAGCTTTTATCTCTTAATTGATCTTTAATGCTAAATTGGGCTTATTTCTGGCTTTTCCAAGCATTCTGCTTTTTGATAGGGAGACATTTCTTGTCAGCTGGAGCCAGAGAAAGTTAAGTGTATTAATGAATTTAGCAATGCCAATTAATAGTGTTTTGAACTAATTTATTATTATTGTTATTTCTGTGCAGAATAAGACATTCAGATCATATATTACATAGATAAGCCTGTCAACACAAATAAGAAAGAAAATTTGGAGAAGAGAAGGTTATTTTCAAACGAATAACAGAAATAGCTCCATAAAATAGCCTCGAAATAAGTTAATACAATGATGAATTTTCTTTCAATGCTAAGCATGATGTTGGTTGAGTTTTTTAAAAAAAGAATTCTCCATCCATAGTTTGATGAAGTATACATGATGCGCTTAATTAGGATGTTGTCAAGTCAGAATTTTGTTCAGCCATAGGAAACGTGGGGTGCGATCTGTTTAGAGGGCTCCCGTGACATTAAAGGGAGGGGACTTGAAGGGCAGGAGGCATTAAATATTTATTTTAAAAAAGAAAAAGATAAAAAAGTGGAGAACAGTTGGTTGAATGTTTAGAGTACTTATCAGCTGGCAGAGAAGTTCTGTATTAGATTGCAGTGCACATATATTGGAAGTAAATCCATTAATAGGTAACTTATATGGCAATTGACAGAAGACAAAGATTCCAAATCTCTCTCTCTCATTCTCTTTCTCTGTCTCTCTCTTTCTCTCTCTTTCTCTCTCTCCATTTCTCTTTCTCTCTCTCTCTCTCTCTCTCTCTTTCTCTCTCCCTCTCTCTTTCTCTCTCTTTCTCTCTCCCTCTCTCTTTCTCTCTCTTTCTCTCTCTCCATTTCTCTTTCTCTCTCTCTCTCTCTCTCTCTTTCTCTCGCTCCATTTCTCTTTTTCTCTCTCTTTCTCCCTCTCTCTTTCTCTCTTTCTCTTTCTCTCCCTCCCAAGCAGTATTTTATTCACTGAATTCTGTGAAATTGGGATGTTTCAGTTCTGGAACATTCCACACTTTTTTTTTTGCCAGAATGTTTCATTTCATGATTCTAGGAATTTCCTACGCATATGTAGACTATGGGCAAACAATTCTTGGCAAGCTCAGGTTGAGGGGGGAGTGTATGATGGAACATTTTGGAGGGGGGGGCAGAATAAAACATTCCACAGGAGGATCAGTCCAGATTGACTTGGAATATTTGCATCCAGTTTTGGTCACCACGATGTAAAAAAGATGTGGAGACTCTCAAAAGAGTGCAGAGAGGAGCAACAAAGATGATTAGGGGACTCGAGGCTAAAACATATGAAGAACGGTTGCTGGAATTGGGTATGTCTAGTTTGATGAAGAGAAGGACTAGGGGAGACATGATAGCAGTCTTCCAATATTGAAGGGGCTGCCCCAAAGAAGAGGGAGTCAAGCTATTCTCCAAAGCGCCCGAAGATAGGAAACAATGAATAGAACTAATCAAGGAGAGAAGCAACCTGGAATTAAGGAAGAATTTCCTGACTGTGAGAACAATTAACCAGTGGAACAACTTGCCTCCAGAAGTTGTAAATGCTCCAACACTGGAAGTTTTTAAGAAGAGATTAGACAGCCATTTGTCTAACATGATATAGGGTTTCCTGCTTGAGTGAGGGGTTGGACTAGAATACAATCCAAGGTCTGTTATTCTGTACGTTGCCACTTAACCATGTTCTTACATAGTTATAGCTACCCCGTTTGGAAACGTGGCAGAGTTTCGGTTGCTATGACAATGGACGCTAATGCCAAAATTAAACCTAATTTTGTTTCTTAACCCTGCAGAGATGATGTAATTATAGAAAGATGACATGCTGATCTTGGCCTAAACAAGTAGTAAACCCACAATCAACAGGATTATAAATAATGTATAATTAGTGAAGGAACATGAGTCCATGAACGGACAGGCCAGTGCTAGTAGCGTATCAGAATTATAGGCTCCGATGGGATTAGGGAGGTTTACTATGCTGGTCCCTTAGCTCAGGGGTCTCCAACCTTGGCAACTTTAAGACTTTCAGAGTTGAAGTCCTGCCGTAGCTCATTGTCATCTCATGAGCCCTGTTCAATGGCTGTCAAACCTTGGCTTGGAAGCCTTCATTGATGGTCTCCTCAACCTCTTGTTGAATGTTATAGGAACAACAAATGTAACTACGAAATATATAGTTTTCTTTTGAAAAGGTATTTTTTAAGTTTTGTAGTGTCACAGGTAGCCTTGATTTATGATCACAAATTGAGCCCAAAATTTTTATTGCGAAGTGAGACATTTGGTAAGTGAATTTTGCCAGTTGTTAAGCGAATCTTAACTTTACTAGTCAGAAGTTTGTGGATCAGATACCACAATGGTCGTAAGTGTGAAAGTGAAGGACTACCTGTTAGACTCTTACCGAGTTTCCCCAAAAATAAGACCCTGTCTTATATTTTTTTGAACCCTGAAATAAGCACTTGGCCTTATTGCCATGCGCTCAAAAGCCCAATTGGGCTTATTATCAGCGGAGGTCTTATTTTGGGGGAAACAGAGTAGTATCACCTGTCAAATGTCTGAGGCTGGGGTCTTACATACACTTACAAGCAGTAGCCCTCCATAAGGGAAATATATATGGTTAGAATTCTGTTTCGTATCCACACCTTTGAGCTTTTCAAAATCCAAGTTTGAGTTCATTAAATTGTTTTATTAACGTAAAATTTAAATCATGTTTGGTTTCATGGACAATAATGTGAGATACAGGTATTCCTCGTTTAGTGACTGATTTGTTTAACTATCATTTGGAATTATGATCATGATGAAAAAGTAACTTTGGGACCAACTGTTGCATTTTACAATCTTCACAGCGAGGGAAACTTTAAGACTGTAACACAGGTTGTGGTTTCACTAAATGGCTGTTTTGCTTAAAACCGGTCCAAATTGTAGTCACTAAATAAGGACTTCCTGTCAGCTTTTGTGTTAGTGCATGATAGAGACAGAGCGAAGCTCAGGCGTCATATGACTGGATCAAAACCGTCCTTGGGTTGGGAAAAAATATCCCATCAGAACAAAATAGTTTTCTTTATGTCGAGAAAGGATCTGAAATTGATTTCATTTTGGGTTTGATTCTTCAAGGATAGAATAGTTTTTAATTTTTAATCATCTTTGGAACCGCTTCAATTGCAGTTCATCCAATGGGTAAACTCCTAATGTCAAGATAAGGAAATATTTTCTTTTTTAAACTTCCCTGTTGAAATTAAAACTCCTCATCTCTTTTTCAAGAGGGAGAGAGAGAAAAAATATTTAACAAGGAGATGATTTCAATTTGGGTCAATCTTGAAACGCGTAAAGAAAAAGTAGAGTCAATACCCAATTATTTACCATTCATTTTTTTTTGCAGAGATAATGTGGATGCTTTACAATACAGAAACTGCTACAACTAAGTGCTGTGGGGAGAATTTATGTTGTGCCTAAAAGCTGTTAATCATTTTCAAGGACATGATTTACTTAAGACCATTTCTAACACACACACACAAAATAGCTTTGTCTTCTTTTTTTTAAGAAGTGCTTTGAAGTGTGACTGCATTGTGGATGGTAGTTGTAGATTCAATTGTAAATGGCATCTTAAATTGATTTTGTGGCTTTGTTCCCACAAATGTTCCTAATTTGTTCAACCCATATTTGATTCATGGCTTTGAGGTATTTTTTTTTAGGTTTAAAAAAAAAAGACAAATCAGATTTTTCTTTTTAAAAAACAGATGATATGAACTTGCGATTTTTATTCATTTTAATGTACTTTTTAATATTGTGGAAACGAATCACAAACGTTAAGTCCCATTGTGTTGGGAAGGAAAATATTTAGGACTGCGGACTTGATTGTAGCAAACCTTTAACTTTAAGATTGAGACCTCTGGAGAAAAACCGTGGAAGGATCAGGGTGTCTTTGGCTCTCTTATCGTTATTCATCCTTCGTTACTTGCCAGCATCTCCAGTTCCAGCTGTTGAGCTATGCAGGGATTGAATAATGGGCAAAAAAGTCAGGCAAAGAGCCTTGTGCTTAAATGTTCCTCAGTGTAAGAAACATACCTTGACTTACAACCACAATGGAACCCAGAACTTATGTTGCTAAGTGAGAAATTTGTTCAGTGAGTTTTGTCCTACTTTATGACTTTTCTTGCCACATTTCTTAAGTGCTAAGTTAGTAACCTGGTTGTTACGTGAATTTGGCTTCCCCATTGACTCTGCTTGTCAGAAGGTCGCGAAAGGGAATCACGTAACCCCGGGACACTGCGACCGTCATAATTGTGAACCGGTTGTCAAGCATGCGAATGTAAATCACGTGAACCTGGGGATGCTGCAATGGTCAAAAGTGTGAAAAATGGTCATAAGTCACTTTTTTCAGTGGTGTTGTAACAACTTTGAATGGTCACTAAACAGACTGTTGTGAGTCAAGGTCTACCTGTATATGCAAACGTGTAGACTTTCAGTTTGGAAAAAAAGACTAGGAGATATATTATGAGCGGTGGTGCTGCAGTGGTCAGAATGCAGCCCTGCAGGCTAACTCTGCCAACTGCCATCAGTTCAATCCTGACAGTCTCAAGGTTGACCCTTCCTTCCTTCCTTCCTTCCTTCCTTCCTTCCTTCCTTCCTTCCTTCCTTCCTTCCTTCCTTCCTTGTGGTTAGAATGCAGCCCTGCAGGCTAACTCTGCCAACTGCCATCAGTTCAATCCTGACAGTCTCAAGGTTGACCCTTCCTTCCTTCCTTCCTTCCTTCCTTCCTTCCTTCCTTCCTTCCTTCCTGGTGGTTAGAATGCAGTATTGCAGGCTAACTCTGCCAACTGCCACCAGTTCAATCCTGATGGTCTCAAGGTTGACCCTTCCTTCCTTCCTTCCTTCCTTCCTTCCTTCCTTCCTTCCTTCCTTCCTTCCTTCCTTCCTTGTGGTTAGAATGCAGTATTGCAGGCTAACTCTGCCAACTGCCACCAGTTCAATCCTGATGGTCTCAAGGTTGACCCTTCCTTCCTTCCTTCCTTCCTTCCTTCCTGGTGGTTAGAATGCAGTATTGCAGGCTAACTCTGCCAACTGCCATCAGTTCAATCCTGACAGTCTCAAGGTTGACCCTTCCTTCCTTCCTTCCTTCCTTCCTTCCTTCCTTCCTTCCTTCCTTCCTTCCTTCCTTCCTTCCTGGTGGTTAGAATGCAGTATTGCAGGCTAACTCTGCCAACTGCCACCAGTTCAATCCTGATGGTCTCAAGGTTGACCCTTCCTTCCTTCCTTCCTTCCTTCCTTCCTTCCTTCCTTCCTTCCTTCCTTCCTTCCTTCCTTGTGGTTAGAATGCAGTATTGCAGGCTAACTCTGCCAACTGCCACCAGTTCAATCCTGATAGTCTCAAGGTTGACCCTTCCTTCCTTCCTTCCTTCCTTCCTTCCTTCCTTCCTTCCTTCCTTCCTTCCTTCCTTCCTTCCTTCCTTGTGGTTAGAATGCAGTATTGCAGGCTAACTCTGCCAACTGCCATCAGTTCAATCCTGACAGTCTCAAGGTTGACCCTTCCTTCCTTCCTTCCTTCCTTCCTTCCTTCCTTCCTTCCTTCCTTCCTTCCTGGTGGTTAGAATGCAGTATTGCAGGCTAACTCTGCCAACTGCCACCAGTTCAATCCTGATGGTCTCAAGGTTGACCCTTCCTTCCTTCTTTCTTTCTTTCCTTCCTTCCTTCCTTCCTTCCTTCCTTCCTTCCTTCCTTCCTTCCTTCCTTCCTTCCTTCCTTCCTAGCGGTTAGAATGCAGTATTGCAGGCTAACTCTGCCGACTGCCACCAGTTTGATCCTGACTGGCTCAAGATTGATTCAGCCTTCCATCCTTTCGAGGGCAGTAAAATGAGGACCCAGATTGTTGGGGGCAAGATGCCGACTCTTTAAACTTCTTAGAGAGGGTTGCAAAGCACTATGAAGCGGTATATAAGTGTTATTGCTAGTGCTGTGGCAATTTTCCAAAGCCTCTTTGCTCTGACAGAGGGAATAGAATTAGTAAATAAATATCCGTCTGCTGTGGGATGTATATTCTATCCAGTTCCAGAGATTGAGCATCTGGCTTCTGTGGAAACACCAGTCCCTTGTTTGCTGCTTTTCAAATTACCCTTCAAGCATGATATGAGTTCTGGATACGACTGGACCTTTCACTCTTTTTAAAGAGCAAGAGACCTCGAGGTCAGGAAAGGATTAGCATCCTGAAGGAGGCCCAGTGGGCTGGTTCAGCCAAAAAAGGACAGCCAGGACCTTCTCATTTTAGTCCTGGTCCTGCTATCAGGGTCTCATTCAGCTTTGCTATCCAATGTTTTTGGAAGCTTGGAAGAATTTGGCCAGTTTCCCTTTGTAGCCTAAGTGACAGTGTAGATCAGGGGTCTCCAACTTTTGCAACTTTAAGACTTGTGGACTTCAACTCCCAGAGCTTCAACTCCGGGAGTTGAAGTCCACAAGTCTTAAAGTTGCCAAGGTTGGAATGGAGACTCCCTGGTGTAGATGATGGCATGAGGTGAGGTGAAAGGAAGTACCATTATATTCCTGAAAAACCCATAAATGTAGTCCTCAACCTACGACCAAAATTTAGGTTGCTAGACGAGATAGTTGTTAAGTGAATTTCCCCGTGCCTCGCCCCCCCCCCCCCCCATTTTATGTACCTGATTATTTGCTGAAATATGACGTACAGTTTCTTCCCTGCCACTGTTTTCCTAACATACCCATTTTGGCACATTTTATTTATTTCTTCATTTATAAAATGTATTGGCCAGCCCACCTTCCCATAGGGTAACTCTGGATGGCTTAAAGTTGCATATACGATTAAAACATAAATAATTAAAATTGGACATTATGTTAAATAATCATAAGTAAACAGTAACTGCTGTTAAAACAAATAATAGATACATGATATATAGAGACAGAGGTTTGCCAGAAATATAAAGCTATGAATATAAAATTAAAGCCATCTTCAGAATATAAAATCAAGATGTACTGAATAAAATGTGGTTTTTTCCTCCCCCTTCGAGTCCATTGAGTGTTCTTGCATTCTTTTTTAAGTGTTGTCAGCTCTGAGTATCACCAAAATATAACACAATGGCAGAGCTACAGAGAGGAATGACAACAAGTTTATTGATGTATCTTTCACATTTTGTAATTCTTCAGGCCTAGAGGTTTTATGGAATACCATACCTCCAGTGTCCCCTTCCTCTCCCTTATTGTATTATTTATGCTGCGTAGTTTTAGCTCACAAAATTGCAGAGTGAAAAGAGCTTATTTATTATAGAATAGATGCAGGAATAATATATAGCCTTCCAGGCTAAAATGGAGCTTAAATTCAATATAGTAATTTGCATTAAAAAGATTGTTTTCCGTGGTGATCAATACATGTTTAAAATAAATAGATAGGTTGGGTATAGGCTAATCTTAAAACACTTTTCTCCGCTAATAGAAAACCTACTCTAGTAAGGTGGTTTAAATTTTTAAATCCATCAACATCTGGGGAAAATTCAACTGCTAGCCTTTCTTTCTTTCTTTCTTTCTTTCTTTCTTTCTTTCTTTCTTTCTTGCTTGCTTGCTTGCTTGCTTTCTTTCTTGCTTTCTTTCTTTCTTTCTTTTTTCTTTTTCTGTCCCTCCCTCCCTCCCTCCCTCTCCTTCCTTCCTTCCTTCCTTCTTTTCATTTTGATGCTGTTGGAACATTTTACTTCTTGCATTATTTATACGTCAAACATGTTTTTATTTTAATCATCTTGAATGCAGAATTCATAATAATAGATTAGGACAAAGAAGTAACAGAGAGTATTGGTATACCTATAAGAGTTAGGTATACCAATACCTGGGTTAGTGGGAAATAACTTTTCAAAAGAATTGTTACTTCTTCTTTTTTTTTTTTACTGCAAGTGGTCTTTTGCTGTTGATTGACTCAAATTATTTCTGTCCATTCAATTCAAGTACAACTGTAAAGTTTCTCCAAGTTACATGACTATATTTCTTGTTCAGTCCCTAAGTTGTATCTGACAGAAACATCTGTCTATGTTTAGTTTGCCATAGTTTGAAAAACTCTCTTTTTCCTTTTTCATGATTTCTGAGTGACTTCTTGTACTTGGAAATTATATGCATTTTCAAAGGCTTGGGAGAGAAATTCTTATTGGCCTGAAATTTCCTTTACAATAATAACCAAGTAAATTGCATAGTTCAATTAATACACGTTGCACCATTAAAATGAACCAACAAATCCTTTGGCTCTTCATTTTTATTAGTTTTATTGGTTTCTATAGGGCAGTGATATCGGAAAAGGTTGTTTTGCTCATAGTTGTATGTTGCTTACTCTGCACTAGAATAAAATTTATCCTCATTTAACAAAGGGGTCACTTCTCTCTCTCCTTCTCCCAATAATCAGTCCCTTTTTGAGGGAGATGGGCGGTTTAATGTGTAATATAATTAAATTAAATCAGTTAAATGAGGGTTCTAGGAATTGCTTCAATATACCCTAGTTATTAACCAAAGTACTTTAAATGAATACATTTTCATTAAAAATTTAAAAGAGTAGTGATTGTCAGCAAGTAATAAAAGCAGCCCATCTTTGGTGATGATTGAATATTTGCTAATGATCTGAAACAAGGCAGTTGGGCTTGCATTTAATTAAGCTAAGCTTGCTTTTCAGTTTAACCCAAAATTATCAAATTACATTCATATTCAGCTTGGAAACTTCCTACCTAGGCAAATTCTAAGCAAGGCATATCACGTGGCCTTTTCCATTTTATACACCTGGGGTATCAAGATAAAAGATATTGTAGCTTTTGTGGTAATGTATGGCAAGGAATCCTTATGGTTTTTTTTTAATAACTGTCCAGCATTCTCTGCATACCTAATATTAACCAGGAGTTCAATTTCAATCATTATTTAAAACAGACTCCTCCGATGGTTTGTTAACCATTATGAATTTCCATTAAGAGGAATAACTGTGTTTATTGCCAACGCAAACATCATGCTGCTTATTAATAGATAAGGTTCCCAGATTTAGATTATAACATTAGAGAACACCAGGAAAAAGTAGATGAATCTATTACATTTTTTTTTTTTTAAAAAAATCTATTTAAAAGAACCCTCTGCAAGGTTTACTAAACAATTTTGCCTCCATTCTTCCATTGCAGAGAGCTCCTTTTCCTATGATAGATGCTCAGTTTGCAAGCCAACATTCAATTATGGTTAAAAAAAGGAAAGCGGATGTAATAGAAAATGATTATTAGAGGGATAATAATGGAAGAAAAACCCTCCTTCAGTGAGGGTCCCCCAAAGGGCCGGGCATCTCCGGCGTTGATTAGCAGGACCGGCCTTCTAAACCTCCCTTTGAATACTTGCATTGGCCTAATTTTAGCATTGGATGGGGATTGGAGATACTTAGTCAGCCATGAAATTAAGTGGCAAAACCCAATTAAGGCACTTAGTCACAATCAAAACACTTTGAATGGATCTTGTGAAGATAAAAGAGGGAGTTGAGAACTCGGACGAAGAGTAAGAAGTTGATAAAATAAAAGTCAACATTTAGAAATTCCACCAACATTCTATAAAATGAATTTTTGGACCTCGAATAGACTAGAATTCTTTATTGGCTAAGTGTGATTGGACACACAAGGGATTTGTCTTGGTGCATACGCTCTCAGTGTACATAAAAGAAAAGATACGTTCGTCAAGAATCATAAGGTACAACACTTAATGATAGTCATAGGAAAACAGTCAATATAAATCTTAAGGATACAAGCAACAAGATTACAGTCATACAGTCATAAGAGGGAGGAGATGGGTGATGGGAACGATGAGAAGATTAATAGTAGTGCAGACTTAGTGAATAGTTTGACAGTGTTGAGGGAATTATTTGTTTAGCAGAGTGATGGCGTTCAGGAAAAAACTGTCCTTGTGTCTAGTTGTCCTGGTGTGCAGTGTTTTATAGCGTCGTTTTGAGGGTAGGAGTTGAAACAGTTTATGTCTAGGATCGAATCCCAAGGTCGATCTTCTTCCTATCTTTTTTTGTTGTTGTTAACATCCGTGGTAACTGTTTTATTATAAACTACGGACACAATACCAGTAATTGATTAACTAAATAAACAAACCATTACTAGTTTATTGACTAACTAACCAGTAGGTGATATCAGAATACAAAATATAAAATACAAAACAATAATACAATATACAATAAAACAAAATGGGGGGAAAGGCATAAGTAAAGGAAAAGCATATTTCAGGGTCTCCCCCTGAAGATCTCAATGATTTATCCCAATTAGATCCTCACATGCAGTTCTCAATTGTATAATTGAGAATTGCACGTGAGTTCAAATAAAAGTCCATATTATGCGTAATTTTGGGCATTCTGATCACACATGAAATATGTTGCATTAATGTAAGAATTCCAATAGCCCATTCCTCTAATGTGTAATCCAAGATACATATTCTTCTATAGTTGACATTTATTTGATGTATATACCTCGGACTCTGCAAATAACAAATGTGTTTGTCATAAAAACCAGTTCAAACCTTCTATGTTTAACTCCATTTGTCCAGCTGCTCCAATCTTTTTGAGTCAATAACCCTCCTTAGATACTTTGGGCATTTGTGTATTTAAATATTTGGCAGTTTGGAAGATGTGTTTATTATAGCAGCTCATCCATTTCAATGTGCCAGCCATACTGAGGATAACTCTATTTTTCTGAGCTCCTATTTTCCAAATCTTTTTAGTAAACTACCCGAGCTATGAAGAAACAGGGTAGGAAAGGTATTTTGGGGTCTTCTCAAAAATCTGCCTCTTTATTTCCTTGCAGATGATCTCCTTACAATGGCATTGTCAGTCAGATTCTGTAGGGTGAATTTAATTATTTGCCTCAGGGCATTTCTGGGAAATGAATGACTTTTATGAAAGCCACTGACCCCTAAAGACTTTGTACTTCTTCACTAAACTTATTGAAGCACGTTGCATTCGAATTTTCTCCCGTAAATAAACGTGCAGAAAAAAAGTATTGTTTTCACTGAGTTTTCCAAGTGTTTCTGGCTCTGGTGCTCTCTTTATGTTGTGATGGGTTGATGTGCCCACATCCACTTATGTGATTTCAAGGGTGGCTGCATTATGGCTCATAGATAAACTCCAAGGAAGCGCATGGAAGTTAATGGGATAGTAATGATTTCCCATTCACGATCTATACCCAAACGATGTTCTAAGCAAGCTTTTGAATGTGTGAGTGCTTGTTGGAGAAAAAGGAAAAAAAACCCGTGTTCTGCAAAATCATGAAATCAAAAGAGAAAGGTGGAGGGTGACCTCTTTTAGATGCATGGTTTTGATTCCCTCAGTTAGCAACACATCCATTATTCTACAGGAAGAAAAATAACGGGCAGACACAACCTTATGATGTTGAGGACAAAGGAGGCTGGGAAGCACACAAAATAATTGTTAGGACCTCAAAAAAATAAAAATAGGGAGATCAATTATTCCTTTCCTTCTCTCTTTCTCTCTGTCTCAATAGTAAGCCGGGATGACCTTGTTCTTTCTGTAAGTCTTGCCTCTCTTTTTGGTTAGCTCCCAATCTACAGTTGGTTGGAAGAAATGTCCATCTGGGTTCCGTTCCAAGTGGGGAGAAAGACATTGGAAACTTGGAGACCTCTTGGAAAGAGGGTTTAATGGTGGACAGGACCACATGGTTTTGAGGTCCTGGGCAAAAAGGCACATGGGGGAGAGAGAGAGAGAGGGAGGGAGGGAGGGAGGGAGGGGGAGAGAGAGAGAGAGAGAGAGAGAGAGAGAGAGAGAGAGAGAGGGAGAGAAATTGATTTATACCCTCTGTTGGATTTTGAATTTGACCTTGTATTCTGATTGGTTGTCAGACTCCCATGGGGCCATCCAGAGGTAACTTTGTAGGTTGTCTTTTGAGTCCCAGGCTTGGTTGAGCCTTGCTGGGGGATGCAATCTCCTGAGGTGCCAGGTGATGAGTTCTGTTGCTAGATGGGTAGAGGGCTAATCCTACCTTTGTTGGATCTTGGGTGAGGGCATTTATTTTATTTTATTTTATTTTTCAGATTTCTATACCACCCTTCTCCTTTCGGACTCAGGGTGGTGAACAGCCAAATATAAAACATTCGTACACAAAAGTTAAAATAGATTTAAAATAATTAAATAAAATTTGGCCCATAATTTAAAATATTTCAATTAAAATCAATATCAAATTTTAAAACCAGCCATATAATCAGGACAGCCCGGCTAACTGAAAAAAAAATTGCTTATGAATAGTCCTAGTTATCTCTTTATCTCGTAAGTGCTGACATCTGCTGTGGGCTTTTGAGGAGGGTGGGGGCTATTAAGAGTGAGTCTGCTTCCTGCCTCTAAAAAAACATGTTTCTCCATTTCTCATCCAGGGAGATATAATATTCTGCCTTTTTAAATATTTCCTAGACTATCTCATTTTCCTAGGACAGGGGTGGATACTAACTTCCTACAGTACGGTTGCTGTTCGTAATGATTGTTGACTGAAAAGTTCCTTAGCCAGCAGGCACTGGGCATTTCCATGCTGCCACCATCTTTGTTCCCCAAGTCCTTAAAATAATAATTTTAAAAAAGTGAAGCTGACCCATTTCAGCTTCCCTTCTGTTGACTTTGAACAGCTGAGAAGAGGTAAAGGACCCCATCCGCCAATTAGTCTTCCTCCCAGCTGTGCGATAAGAGAGAAAACCAATTTTCCATCACTGCGATGCCTCCTGAGCTCTTGGATTAACCAACTAACTGAACATGCTTTTCTCCCACTTGCCACAAAAGGGAAAGAAAATAACTAGGGCTCCCAACCTGCATTTTTCAGTACATTACATTTGATCATGTGCAGCCAGTGGAAAGGGCGCAGAGAAAACATTTCGACTTCACCTGGCAGCAATTTAATTTTATTTTGAGGATGGGAATGGCTGGTTGCTAAGAGGAAGAATGCAACCGCTTATTTTTAACCCCCAATATAAAAAAAATAGGTCAATATCTGGGGGTTCCAGGAGGAATGATCGGGGTGCTTGCAGCCACTGGAGTCGGTAGACGGCCTCCCCTTACCCAGCTACATGCTATATGAGCAGCAACTACATATATGACGCTGTTGTGGTCCACCAGCAGCCTGCAGAGCTGGCAGCGGAGTTGGACAGTGAGAGGCTGGGGAGGACCATGGGCCAGTCCTGGAGTCTGGGGAAGGCCCGGACGAGGGCTCTGCGTCGGAGGCAGAGATGGGGCCAGGTCCATCTGGGAGTGATGTGCGGACTCCGGAACCTCCAGAGTCGGACATCAGCGAGGCAGAGGAATAGGAGGAGCCTGTTCCTAGTGCACGCGTGCGCAGAACTGCCAGAAGGCAAGAGCAGCTAAAGCAAAAGGGACGACTCAGGAGTAAGGCCAGGAGATTATTGGTCCCTCCCATAAGGCTTAAAAGAGCAACAAAGACTCTTGGGCTCTTTGTAGAAAAGCAACGTTGCTAAATCTGTTTTCCAGTCGGCGTCTCTTGTTTCTGAACTTAGTGGGGCTTTGTCAAGAAAGGCCTTTGGCAGGGTGCCAAAGAAGATAAAGGTTTGTGAGAAGCCCCAAGGACTTTTTCTGACGGACTTGTTTTGCAATTAATTTGGACTAAGCTGGGAATGAAGTAAAATAGTTTTGTCTGAGACCAATTGTGTCCTGTAATGACTAAGTGAGCCTGGGTCACAACAGACGCTGAGACCAAATTTTCCTAGCCCTATGAAAACAGTAGGCTTTGAACTTGAGTTTGTATGTATCATAAACAGATCTACCTTATCTATTAACTTTTCACCATGCTGAATGCTTCCCCTTCTTTTCCTTTCTAGTGCTAGATTTATCTTGGGATTAAACCCAGAACTTTTCTGAATAAGCCAACCAGGTAGATACAATTTGTCCTACCTTGTGGGTATTCGATATAGGTCAGCAGTTTAATAGGTTGGTAAATATCCTGGGTCTTGAAACCTCAAGAATGGAAAGTCACAGAGGAAATATTCCTGTTTGTACAATGCTGTTCTTTCTGCAACCAATAGATCAAGTAGGGTGACCTGGAAAGTTCTTTCTACTGTGATGGCACAGTGGGCCCGGTAGACCCGTTTTTCACTCTCCCCAGGCTCCAGAGCCTTTCTAGGAGCCTGGGGAGGGCAAAAATGGCCTCCCCCCACCCCGGAGGCCCTCCGAAGGCTGGAAATGGCCTGTTTGCTGACTGGTGGGCCCAGAAGGCCTGAAAATCAGTGTGCCGGAGCTGAGCTTGTGTGCTCACTGATATGGCTCCGTGTGCCACAGATTCGCCATCACGGACCTAGAACTTTTTATAAAATGTGGAGGGGATCCAAGGTTATGATGTTGATTCTGCACTTTTTATCCTAGCCCCCTAGATAGATAGATAGATAGATAGATGGATGGATGGATGGATAGATAGTAATAAGTGAAAATTGTATTTTTAAAAAATGTATTTATTATTTATTTATTTTGTCAAGCGTGTATTAGGTAACAGATATAAGTATAAACATGATTATGAATACAGGAGATGGATACGAATAAATGGGGACAGTAGGATAGAGACGGTGGGCACGCTGCTGCGCTTATGCACGCCCCTTACAGACCTCTTAGGAATGGGGTGAGGTCCACGGTAGACAGTCTAAGATTAAAGTTTTGGGGGTTTGGGGGAGAAACCACAGAGTCAGGTAGTGCATTCCAGGCATTGACCACTCTGTTGCTGAAGTCCTATTTTCTGCCATCGAGTTTGGAGCGGTTCACTTTAAGTTTGTATCTATTATTTGCTCGTGTATTGTATTGAGTGTATGGACTCTAATCAGTCAACAGTCAACTTGTAGGGAAAACAAACATTTATTCCTTGATGGAAAGAATCCAGTGGTGTTGGTTCTATCTGGAAGGGAGATTTAATATAATAGATGTTGCCAGAGCAAAGTTTGTGAGTTATCTAAGGGGTTGCCCCAAAGAAGAGGTGGGGGTCAAGCTATTCTCCAAAGCGCCTGAAGGCAGGACAAGAAGCAATGGATGGAAACTCCCCAAGGAGAGAAGCAACCTAGAACTAAGGAGAAATTTCCCAACAATGAGAATAATAAACAATAGAACAGAAGTTGCCTCCAGAAGTTGTGAGTGCTCCAACAGTGGAGGTTTTAAAGAAAACATTGGACAGCCTTTTACCTGAAGTAGCATAGGTTTCCTGCTTGAGGAGAGGGTTGGACTAGAAGACCTCCAAGGTCCCTTCCAACTCGGTTATTCTGTTCTGTTCTGCTTCTACAAGTGGGAGAAAACATTACCAGATTTTCAAAAGTTGATTATTCACTCACAAACAAAGTCTGTTTGTGGGCCACTGGACAAACTGACTTGACCCAAACTGAAATTTAATAAATTATTTGGTTCCTGGGACCTTTGCCTGAGTTCTCTAGATGACAGGCTGTGGCAGAAGATGAGTGGGTATGACCTCACAAGGACAGATGAAAATGTGTTTGCCTGAAGCATGATGAGTTTTATTATGACAGTTTTACAGGGTAGGGAGGTTGGAGACAAAAGCCCTGAAGTCTAAAATAAAAGACTTGCACATTTAAAATTCACCAAGAAATGGCAGAAAGAGCCTTAGCTCAGGAACTCCAGAGCTTTTGTTATCTTTAAACTAATGCTCAGAATATGGGGAATAAATAAGTGAAGGATCTAAGCCATGGTCTCACTCCATAGGATCAAGTCTCCACTTGAATCATGGCCCTGATTTGGTAGCTCAGAGCTACTTCAGAACACGGAGACAAAATCCATCATGCATTTTCAGACAAAATTCATAAAATAAAGCAAATACATACATAAATTAGTAGCCCATGCCATCAATCTTTTAGTTTCATAAGGTTTGAGAGGCAGTGATTGTGCAGGGTTTCTCAGTCTTGATCTCTTTAAGAAGTGAGGACTTCAACTCCCAGAATCCCAAAATATGCTGGCTGGGGAATTCTGGGAGTTGAAGTCCTCGCTTCTTAAAGTGAGCAAGGTTGAGTAACACAGCTGTAGAAGATAAGGAAGATGGCCTTGAGAGAGATGGCTGAGATTCATTACCAAAGCAATTAACAGGGAAGACCTAAGCAAACTACTCTACATAAATGGGTATAAGAAGCAGATGAGGCCCAACGCCATCAGATTCAGTTATGTAGTAAATATTTCTCAAGAAAAATATTTTTAGCCTTTCTATGGAGTTTATACACAATCTGGTCTACCTGTGAGGTTGAAGGTGACAAAAAGCAACTTATTTTATTTCGGGCCAAATTATATGCTTTTCAATGATATTTCACATCTGGAGCTGACATTTGTTGAGAATAGGGTAATCTAGTTGCCTGAATACCATCATCTTCTTTAACGACCTCTTAATCTCTTGCGGGGTAGAGTCTGGGCAACTGAATGGAACTAGCAGAGTATTTTAATGGCCGGATGCCTTCCTGTCGCCAGTGCGGAGTTTTGTTCAGCAGATAATATTCTCATTGTGCCCAGAGAGAGAAATATCTGCCTCTACCTAAGATTGAACTCACAGCCTCCTGATTGTGAGGCGAGAGCTCCATCTCTAGGCCACCGCACCACTCATTTGCCTGAATACCATAATACGTGGTTGTGGTTGTGCTTGTTTTGCGGTTGTGCTTGTTTTGCAAAGCCATCTTACTCCAATGAATTATTTGTCTCGGTCAACCAGTTCTTCTGGGTTTCTTATTAGTAGAGCAGTTTCTGCTTCTGTTTATTTATTTCAAGGATGGGCCTCTGAATTTGATTTGTGAGCTGGTGGCTTAGAAGATGCCCATGAGTGAGATTTGGGTTGAAGCTTTAATCCCTCCACTCCTCCCCAATTGGAGCAGATTAATTTCCTTAAATTTAAGTCTGGATGTTTCACTTCAGAGGATTGTAGAAATCATGTTTGCCTTGAACTTCAGCTCTAGCAAATGGTCAAGTAGAACGTATTTTTTCCCAGCTTTTTCTTCTTGATCTACATTTTTCGGTAGAAAAGTGTCTTACAGATGGGGGAGTACTGCAGGAAGCCAGTCTTCATAATATCTGAATTCTCTTTTTGGAACAGAGTTTGCAAACGTAAAATGCAGAAATTCAGTTTTGTTCTTTTCTTCTTTGGATTATTTGAAGGTCTCATTCTTACGATTGCTAGAGAATGCCTACTGTTTAAATAAAGCCTTTCTCATTCAGAAGTCTACCACACTGTTTCTAATTACCTTCTGAGTGTGATTTTTTTTTAAAGTTTTTTTTAAAGAAGTTTATGGATCTTTGATCTTTAGCCTCTACTTCCAAGCGATTGCTTATGCCGTAATGTCAACATTTTAGGAACCCCAAGTCAGATCTAAAAAGCGTTTAAATTTTCAGAGTGAAAATATTTTGAAAGCCACCTACCAGCGATTAAAAAGAAAAAAAAGACATTTAGAATGTTGAAAATGGAGAAATGGTGTTTTAAGGTGACACGATCAAAATTTCATGCCGTATTTTAAGTTTTTTTAAAAAAAATAGATTTAATTTGCAACATTTGACCCATGAAGCCAACCAAATGAATGACTCATATGGTAAAACAATGCCAAACACAATGTAGTTTAATCCCTCTTAAAATGCCTTCATTCCGTAGTTTTCTCTAGCTACTCGTTTTTTTGTTTGGAGACCTACATTTTTTGTTTTGTGCTTGTTTTTTTCTGAATAAGTGAGGACCAAATTCTTACTTGTTAGCTGAAAATGCACAATTTTCACCCACTGGAGAATGAAAGCTTTTAGAAAATGTCCACCTGAATTTTAAGACTTTTTAAGTCTTAAATAACATTCAGATGATCTTTGATTGCCAAATTTCCCATGGCAAAATCAGGGATGTGGAAACATTTTAAGCAGATTCGTTGAAAACTAAGGGATGTAATCTGCAGCCGTTTCCTCTTTTAACTCGAATTTCTTCATTTTAGGATTTACATTAAAAATCCCCCCTCCACCCCCCCGAAAAATTGCAGCTGCCATTTTTAATTTTTTTCACTCTACCTCCTCCATCCCTGTGGATATTATTAAGCGTAACAGGTATAAATGGCATGAGAATTAATAAAAACTAAAACTTCATCGCATTTTCTAGCATGCCATGCTACACCATTTCAAGTGTTATACAGCTAAAAAAAACCGTCTGGGAGAAGAAGCATGTCAGCAAATCCTCAAATATTAATTTCCTACTCATCCCATACATTTCCATACATACATTTTAAATTTAATTATATATGTCACCATTCTTTTTCTCTCAGATTCTACATTCAAATAGTAGCACCGTGTCATCTCTTGTTGTTACAGTCCATTAAGGCAACCCTGACTCTTGGTGACATGGGCTCATGTCCCTCAGTTTTTTTCACATTTTTAGAAGTAGCTTTACCTACCTACCTACCTACCTACCTACCTATATCCTTCCTTCGTTCCTTCCTTCCTCCCTCCCTCCCTCCTAAGAAGTTTCTCCTACAAACTAAGAAGTTTCTCCTTAGTTCTAAGTTGCTTCTCTCCTTGATTAACTTCCATCCATTGCTTCTTGCCCTAACTTCTGTTGCTTTGGAGAATAGCTTGACTCCCTCTTCTTTGGGGCAGCCCCTGAGATATTGGAAGACTGCTATCACGTCACCCCTAGTCCTTCTTTTCATTAAACTAGACATACCCAATTCCAGCAAGTACTAATTTGAATGAAAGAAAATATTTGGTTTAAAATATTTATTTACCACAGGTTATACCAAGAGGGAAACGTCCAGTGAGATTTAAAACACAGTATCTAAATCCAAAAAGACTAAAAGTTACACCTTCACCTAATCCAAGTGCCTAATTCCTGTACCTACCCTGTTTCCCCAAAAATAAGACATCCCCTGATAATAAGCCCAATCAGGTTTTTGAGCTCATGCACTAAAATAAGCCCTCCCTGAAAATATTTTAAACACATGCGCAGCTGGTCCCCGGCATTTCCTCTGGTTTTCTCCATGCACCCCAAAATAATAAGACCTCCCCGAAAATAAGGCCAAGCGCTTATTTCGGGGTTCAAAAAATATAAGACAGGGTCTTATTTTGGGGAAAACACGGTACACACTTGCAAAGTGGAATTCCATATTTAATGTGGCCTGGCATTCAGAAAACCGGAGCTTTAATGCAATCGTCTGCCTAAAACAAAGCTGGGTAGCCTTCAGACAAGAAAAGGTTATGTCACTATTTAGGGAATTAATTGAATGATGGAGCTCTTACAGTGAAGTGAAAAATTGATCTTGGGTCTGCAGTATCAGGCTACGTGATAGCTTTGGGCAAAGGACATTTAAAGTACAATCATTAAAGTTTTATGAAATTAATTTATAGCCTTTTATGATAATACACTCAAATTAAGTAGTGATTAGAGATGACCTTGTGGGACTAACGTAATATTGAATGGACATCAGGAGGAAATATGTTCTCCGGCAGGCCTTTGAATGAGATTAATTCAGGCCCACATAAATGAGCTGCAAACTTTTGACTCGGATGAATGAGAAAAGCTGTCTAAGAACGAGAACCACCAACATAAGAAGGATGTAGGTCTAGATAGATATCGACAATATACAATGCTATACACACACACACACACAAACACACACAAAACCAGGTCAAGATGTAGTATTTAAGAGTCCCATTCAGACTTGCTGCATCTTTAGTATTCTTTCAAATATTGGCAGCCTCACAGCTGTGCAAAAGAGATTCTAGACAATAGTAACACTGAATTATTCTGATTCCTTCTTCGCTGGCACCTAAAACGACATGATCTGAGCATTGTAGATCCCCAGAGAGACACTGTCAGTTTGTTAGGGAGTTTTATTAAAGTATTAAAGGGAAGGAAGGAAGGAAAGAAGAAAGGAAGGAAGGACAGGGAGGGAGGGAGGGAGGGAGGGAGGGAGGGAGGGAGGGAGGAAGGAAGGAAGGAAGGAAGGAAGGAAGGAAGGAAGGAAGGAAGGAAGGACATGGAGGGAGGGAGGAAGGACAGGGTGGGAGAAAGGATAGGAAGGGAGGATAGGGAAGGAGGGAGGGAGGGAGGGAGGTTCTTCACTTCACAATTGACCCTTGTTGACCCATCCATGTAGGTTCCTTGGCAACAATACAAAAGTAAATTGCCATCTTCTTTTCTAATTGTTTGATTGTCTTCCCAGCATCCCTGACTAACATATAGCTTTGCAGTTTGTGGATTCAAGTACATATTCTGCTTAGCTTCTAAAATGACCAGATCAGCCACTTGCTAACACTTTAACACTTTATTTTACTCTACATATGTACCATGACTTTGCCAAATGAGCGGAAGATAAGAGGGGCATTTAAGGAGGGCTGGACTTGAATCTCTTCCTGGGGGCATGAAGGGACTCGTGACGGATGACATGTTTGACCCCTCCATTGGGCTCAGCCTGGTCATCTCTTACAATAGATGGATGGATGATAGATAGATAGATAGATAGATAGATAGATAGATAGATAGATAGATAGATAGATAGATAGATGGAGATAAGTGTGTGTGAGAGAGATAATAGATAGATAGATAGATAGATAGATAGATAGATAGATAGATAGATAGATAGATAGATAGATAGATGGAGATATGTGTGTGTGAGAGAGATAATAAATAGATAGATAGATATGTGTGTGTGAGAGAGATAATAAATAGATAGATAGATAGATGGATGGATGGATGGATGGATGGATGGATGGATGGATGGATAGATGGATGGATGGAGATATGTGTGTGTGAGAGAGATAATAGATAGATAGATAGATAGATAGATAGATAGATAGATAGATAGATAGATAGATAGATGGATGGATGGATGGATGGATGGATGGAGATATGTGTGTGTGAGAGAGATAATAGATAGATAGATAGATAGATAGATAGATAGATAGATAGATAGATAGATAGAGATGTGTGTGTGTGAGAGAGAGATAATAGATAGATAGATAGATAGATAGATAGATAGACAGACAGACAGACAGACAGACAGACAGACAGACAGACAGAGGGGTGGGTGGGTGAGTGGGTAGGTGGATGTAAAGATTTATTGAAGAAAGAATCTGGCCAACTGGTGGTCAAAGGAATTGAACGGGAGATAAGAGATGCATTCAAGAGTTAGGGTTAGTATAAGCAGAGACTCGTGACTTAGGAGTTTGATCCCTTCCTTAGGCCCAGCCTGGCCATTTCCTACACTTTAGATTATAATTTATAGTAACCGATTTACTGAATTGTTCATTGTCTGTAGTTTGTTTTTAGCAACATTTATTGTGTTAACCAAACACTAAATGTTCCATCGCGATGTGTGGGTTTTGATCCAAATATGAATACGATGTGCGTTAGAATATCATGTGTTTCCAATGATACATTGGAAAATATTAGTTTTTAATGGCATTTCAGATTTGTTGATTGTCCACCTGTATTTCACTGTCATAATGGATATTACCTTTCCTATAATCTTTTCACCTTATGCTGTTTCAAAAAACAGATAATGTTAAAATGGGGAAAAATATTCTAGATTGTAGCCTGCAAGTCCCAACTTTAGCAATTCATTTTGATATCAGGCATGGCATCTACACACTGTATGCTTATATCCCTTATATCACTGAGAGCGTATGCCCCAAAGACAAATTCCTTGTGTGTCTACTCACACTTGGCCAATAAAGAATTCTATTCTATTCTATTCTATTCTATTCTATTCTATTCTATTCTATTCTATTCTATTCTATTCTATTCTATTCTATTCTATTCTATTCTATTCCATTCCATTCCATTCCATTCCATTCCATTCTATTCTATTCTGCATTCTCTTCTCTTCCATTCCATTCGTCATTGTTCTATTCTATTCTATTCTATTCTATTCTATTCTATTCTATTCTATTTCTATTCAGCTCCTGAATGCTTTGGTTTTTCCTTCTGTCAACTTCATCTTTTTTAAAGTTTCTACTGCCACACTGTGGAAGAAAAAAGTTTGTTCAATGTAGAAGCATCGTCCAGCTGCTCTTGCAATTTGGAAATGAGGACAATGCTTATATTCCAGGAAAAGCCATTTTTTAAAAAAATGAATATTGAATATAATATAGAATAGGAAGGCAGGAAAATATTAAGGATAACTTTGTCTTTCATGATAACAGGCAGCGATTTTAGTTTGAAGATATGTTGGGATTAAACAGGCTTTACTAAAGAGTTGTTAATAAGGAAATGTCAAAATATCTTTTTTTTCTCTCCTTTCTGGTTTGGGTGGAGGTAGACTTGTGGCTTGAGAATTTATATATATATATATACTATTCGCTGTTTGTTTTGCCCCCAACTTATGTGGGACAGTGGAATGCAGTTGTATCAACTTTCACTTCTTAATTTTTGCAATAGAGTTTGTATGCAATAGAGTGTGAAAAATGGTGACAAGTCACTTTTTTCAGTGCCGTTATAACTTTAAATGGTCACTAAATAAACTATTGTAAGTCGAGGACTACATGTACCATGTTTCCCCAAAAATAAGGCCGGGTCTTATATTTATTTTTGCTCCAAAAGATGCATTAGGGCTTATTTTCTGGTTAGGTCTTATTTTGGGGGAAATATGGTACTAAATGCATCCATCTGGCTGACAATCTTAACTGGGGCTTATTTGGGGGGGTAGGGCTTTTATTACGAGCATCCTGAAAAATCATGCTAGGGCTTATTTTCCGGCTGGGTCCTATTTTCGGGGAAACAAGGTATTGTAATGTTCCAGGAAATTCAATGCCTCATTAATACTGTATTTAAAAAGGAGCAACATTTGTGTTCTTTTAAGCTGCTTCTTTTTCTACATTTACTTTCTCAAACAACCTGTGTGCCTTTGTCCTAATCAGTTATGCACTCGTCTGTCATTCATTAAACGTCTTTCGAATGGAACCTTTGTTAATTAAGATAATTGATTAAAGAGGTGGCTTTATTTTTCTAGGGGAGGTTGTGCATTTAGACAGCAAAGTATTTTAATCAGTGCTATATTTACACTGAGTTCTACAACATTCTGAAGCAAAGTTTAATGAGATAAAAGCTGAAGGAGGAAATTCAATGTTTCATTAATACTGTATATAATCTGCTGAATTCAGAAGAAATTTTTTTCAGTTCATTGGCAGCGATCTCATTGGCTGTTGTGTAGGATCATTGTTCTTTAGACATAAGATGCTGCATTTCTCAAAGTGTTTTGTCTTTATAACTAGATTTGCATTTTAATTAGAGCAATCAAATAGGGATATTAAGCCCTAAGGACTTAGTTTTCATATCAACACAGAATGAAGCTTTTGAAAATCACAGCAAGTTACCAAGAGTATTTAACTCCATGTTAGATAAGGCTGATATTATTACAGAGGGTTGTAAATGTCCACCAACAATTTACATGTTAATTAAAACATGTAAACTACTTAAAACCAGTTTGCAGTTTTAAGCACGATCATACAGTGTTTCCATAAATGAACCAAGTTTTCAGAAGGACTAAGAAATGCCCAGTCCTTAGGAACATTTTCTGGCAGTAATTTCAGAAATTATAACCACTGAACAGGAACGGATTAATAATTGGCTTGGCTTGCAAAGGAAGCTTTACGGAGATGTCTTTGCAAATTTGCAGCCTCTTCTCTGAACCAGTGGAAATTCCAGCCTTCCTGGATCCTGGTTTTTCTCACCGCTTTCAAACTGGCAAGGAACAAAACTGTCTCAATCAACATTTTCCCACCCTCTATGGCTATTATTCCATGGAACAGTTTTGGGGAGGAGGAGAAGGAGGAGGTTTAGTACTACCTGGGGGAAAACTGGAATGTTGGGGAGCGAAGCTTTTGCCTTTCTTTCATTGTTAATACTCTTCCCAAAACACTTTGGATATTCTTGGGGAGGAAGTTTGGCCAGATTAGAAGACTACAAGACTAAGTTTCTAAAAGTTTCATTTAGTGTGAGATTATCCATAACTGTTGTTTTGTCCTCAAGGTGTTCTTTCTGTTCTTTACCAAGAACAGCAGCTCCTATGGCTTCCAAAAACGTGTGCTATGCTCATGGGTTTTTCTGTACAGCCTGGTAGATTTCCTTTTCCTTTTCTCTTGTCCCCTCCCCTCCCTTCCATTCCCCTCCCCACTCCGCTCCTTTGATCTTTCAGTGGGAAAAAAAAAAACCTTCTGTCTTTCCTTATCATTTATTCACTAATGAGCTGCAGAGGGCAGCAAAGACGCTGGAATGTATGAAACTCGCTTGGTTAAAAGTCAGTAAAAATAGGAGAATTTCACCTGAGGTGCCTGTAAAATTAGAAAGGAAAGTTAACAAGGACCTTCCTTCTAATAGCAGAAGCTGGGTATGGTTCAACTTGTTCCAGGCAGCCAAACAGCTTTTAAAAGTCTCACGAAGGTCTTGAAAAGAAAGCATGAATTTCATGAAGTCACCTCTGTATTTTCTGAATGAACCTGCTTTACTGAATGTCTTGTTTTCATCCCGATCTTTGCGGAATTATCACAATCTGTGTAGACAACAGATACAGCTTCTTCGTCATCTTTTTTCAGATCAAATTGTCATTGCCTTTAGGGCTGCCATTCTCAGCTGAAAGCAAAAGCAGTTGAACTCAGCCTGTAATGTAAAATAGAGGTCTTTTTTTTTTTTAAAAAGAGATGTATATGGGAGCTAAGACTTTTTTTAAAATTATATATACACAGCATCTTTTTAATAAACAACTCAAAGTGGCAAACGTATCTAATACTCCTTCCTCCTCTTCTATTTTCCCCAGAACCACAATCCTGTGAGGTGAGTTTGGCCTCCTCTCTGTAGCAGCCCCTCAAATATTGGAAGATGCTATCCTGTCTCCCCTGGTCCTTCTCTTCACTAGACTAGCCAGGCCCAGTTCCTACAACTGTTCATCATATGTTTTAGCCTTGTTCCCCTAATAATCTTGGGTTGCTCTTTTCTGCACTCTTTCTAGAGTCTCAACATCTTTTTTATAGTGTGGTGACCAAAACTGGATGCAGGATTCTAGGTGTGGTCTTACTAAGGCTTTACAGAGAGGTATTAGAACCTCCTTTGATCTTGAAACCCTCCTTCCTGCATCTTCCATCTCCTTTGTTTATTGTGATTTTAATGCTAGGAGAGGCACGCAGGCAGCTCTGAATGTGTCAGGTTATTAAGCTGGGAGGCAGAAAAGAGATTCCAGCTATAGTTCAGAGAGCAGATGCACTAATAAAGGGCTGCCAGAAAATAAGTGAAAATTTTACCCGCCAAAAGTGAGCACTTTTCTATTAGCATCAGCCACGGATGCCTATTCATGTAGGGGGATCTCTGAAAAACAACAATTATTGGAAGGTTTGTTTAATGTTCTTTTTCCAGAGAGGGCTACGTAAAAGGATTATATGGTTATATTAGAGGCAATGAGTTCTCCCTGCTCTGAAGGAGAGCAAATAAGCCTCCAATTTGATTTTAATGAAATGTTGTGACTTAGTGAATTATTGTTTTAACTGCTGAGGGATTCTCTCATCTGACTGAGCCCGACCTCAACAACTCTTTGCAACGCTACAACTTTACCAGTGAATCATACAGGTAGTCCTCGATTTACGTCCACAATGGAGACCAACATTTCCGTTGCTAAGTAAGAGAGACATTCCTTAAGTGAGTTTTGCCCCATTTTACGACTGTTCTTGCCACCGTTGTTAAGTGAATCTGCCTTCCCCGTTGACTTTGCTTGTTAGAAGGTCGCAAAAGGAGATCATGTGGTCCCGGGACACTGTGACTGTCATAAATAGTCATCAATGGCCAAGTTGTCTGAATTTTGATCATGTGACCACGGGGAATGCCCCAAAGGTCGTTAAGTGTGAAAAATGATCGTAAATCACTTTTTTCAATGCCGTTGTAACTTTGAATGGCCACTAAAATGGACTGTTGTAAGTTGAGAACTACCTGTATATTTTTGGTTTTAATTTCCTTTGGAGTTAGGTACTTTCTATAGCTCTTCTTACAAGAAGTATGGCGAAATTTATCTTTTTTTTAAAAAAAAATAATTTTTATTGAACATTTTTTTAAAAAACAAAAAATGAAATTTTTACAACTTTCTACTTTCCAACTTTTCCACATCAGTCTTCATTTCTTATATATCCATTTTTCTCCCTTTTTTCTATTTACTATCTATACATGCGATTCTAATATTTATTTATACATATGAAAATACCAATGTACTAAATTACAATCATGCATTCTGTCCGTTCCCTTTCTATATATTTGTTACTACATTCAAACTCCTGTATCTTCCTCATTTAATCTTTCCTTACCATTTATTTATTTATTTATTTTTATTTCTATACCGCCCTTCTCCCGCAGGATTCAAGGCAGTGCACAGCCAAAATAAAACATCGTATACAAAATTTAAAAAACAATTTAAAAACAATTAAATAATTTTGGCCCAAATAATTTAAAACAACCCAAATTAAAACCGAATCAATTAAAACTGAGAGGACAGGATCAAGCCAGCCCAGCTTACCATTTATACCTCTCCTCTAACCATTCATACCATTTATCCCATACTATCTATCTATCTATCTATCTATCTATCTCTACCGTGTTTCCCCAAAAATAAGACCCTGTCTTATATTTTTTTTTTGAACCCTGAAATAAGTGCTTGGCCTTATTGCCATGTGCTCAAAAGTCCAATTGGGCTTATTAGCAGGGGATAATTATTTTGGGGGAAACTAGGAAAAGTAGTTCATATGTAAAAGACAAAGTTATAATTAAGTACTGATTTGCATTGGAATAGGCTGAAAGTCTCGCTATGGTCCAAGGGGACTTTCAGGAGCCCCCAAAAGTAGTGATTCTATTCTCACCATTGATGAATTACAACCAGGATTAGATTGGCTGGCTGGGTCTCCTAGGAGTTGTAGTTCAAAAGGTAGAATTGAGAGGGCTTTTCGTGAATTCTGGCTTCTAATTTTTCAGAGAACCAGTTTAATGAGGTGCTTCAAGCTCCCAAGGTAGAAATTAGGAATCCAGACTTGGTGCTACTTTGGGCTGGAAACCGTCTGGAGGGCTTTGAGCTGGTCCTATCATGGACAGAAGGAATAACCTTGAGGGGAACAGGAAGAAGAACTGCAACCAAGACATCAGTGAGATACAAGAGCTGAGCCCAGATCGAGGTACCTTGTAGACGACCCTCACTCTGTCAAGGACCTTGGAGGACTCATTTCTAAAGATCTAAGTGCCCGAGCCCACTGTAACAACATTGCCAAAAAGGCATTAAGAGTTGTTAATCTAATCTTGCGTAGCTTCTTCTCTGCTAATGTTGTACTACTAACTAGAGCACACAAAACATTTGCTAGACCAATTCTTGAATATAGCTCATCTGTCTGCAACCCATACTGCATATCAGACATAAATACAATCAAGAGAGTCCAGAGACATTTTACGAGAAGAGTCTTCCATTCCTCTAAGTGCAATAAAATACCTTCTGCCACCAGACTCCAAATTTTGAGTTAGACAACTTAGAACTACGCCGACTTCAGTCTGGCCTAAGCATAGTACATAAAATTATCTGCCACAATGTCCTTCCTGTCAATGACTACTTCAGCTTCAACCACAACAATCCATGAACAAATAATAGATACAAACTCAAGGTAAACCATTCCAAACTCGATGGCAGAAAATAGGACTTCAGCAACAGAGTGGTCAATGCCTGGAATGCACTACCTGACTCTGTGGTTTCTTCCCCAAACTCCCCAAACTTTAACCTTAGACTGTCTACTGTTGACCTCACCCCATTCCTAAGAGGTCTGTAAGGGGCGTGCATAAGTGCCCCAGCGGGCCTTCCGTCCCTGTCCTAATATTCCTTTTTACTCTTACTTTTTTCATGTATTCAAATTATGTTTATACTTTTACCTGTTATCTTATATATGCTTGACAAATAAACTTATGGTTATGATTATGATTAAGGTCTGTTGTGTGTTGACATAAGGTTATGTTGTTGGAAGGAAAATCCATCTGGTTCAGTTCCAAGCTGGGAGAAAGACGCTGGAAACAACATGGAGGCTACAGGCTGATTGGGAAGAAGGTCCATTTATGGGTGAACAGAACCACCACGTTTTGTGGTTCTGGGTCATCTGAACAATTAGCTAGATGAGTGCCAGGATTTTTATACCGGTCCTGAAATGCTGCTGAGGGTGGGTGGGTGGGTTGTGCAATGAAGGGGGCTTGTATTCTAAAAGGATGTTGGGTAATTCCTATTGTGGCTAATGGCTTTCCTCCTGGGCTGGATCCTGGGGGAGGGGCTGCTTGTTTTAATCCTACCATTCTGCTTTTGCTAGCTGTCAAACTCTGCTGCAAGGAGTTTCGAAATATCCTGCCTTGAATGGATTTCTGCCTGCAATGTTTGCTTTGCTTATGAATAGACCTATCTAGATAGTTGGCTATGTCTTTCAATAAGCTCTTTACCTCCTTAAGTGCTGGCATTCTGCTGTGGGCTATTAAGAAAAGATTGTGGGGCTGCTTTTCTGCCTGTAAATACCATGCCTCTCCATTTCTCCTTTAGGGAAATATAATATTCTGCCTTTTTTAATATTTCCCAAAATATTTTATTCTTCGGGGGCTTCCCACAATTATCTGTCTGGAAGGAACCTTCTTGCTTCTTCTCACACAATGCTTGATACTTACACGGCCTTCTGTTTCCACACAAGCCAACAACTTCCCTTTTATTTGTTTGTCCTTGATACCTAGTTATGAAATGTTTTTGTTTTTTGCCTCTGAAATTGTAGCTTCCTTCCTTGATCTTTAAACAATTATCCCTTGCTAGCTGTTGACATTATCTTCTGCAGGGAAAGAATTTCAAAAGGTAATTACTGCGAAGAAGTATTTTTCTTCTGTCTGTCTAATATCTTATCTTCAGATGAGTAAGATTACCAAATGGTAAGATTATGAGAAATTGGGGGAAAAAATGGTTTCTTCTTTCTCATTTTAATAAATCTCTGTAAACTCAAACATTATTCATCCTTTTCTTTCTTTAAATGCTAAAGAGGGTTTAAATGGGTTTTTCCCCCATCTAAGTCACTTTCCTTGATCATTTTGATTGTACTATGTACTTTATTCTTTTACTTTGAAGATAAGGTATCCAGACACATTTTTCCTACATAACTGCAGGATAAATCATTATTTTTAATATTAACGTCTCTGAAAAGCTCTACTGATGCATAATCTGTTATTTTGGAAGCTGTTCAAAATAGTTCCTTTTATAGTTGTCTTTTCGTTATAAAGCTTTATTTTAAAGTACTTTTGGTAAGCTACTTTATAAGATACGGTAAACTAGATAAATATGTAACTAAATATTGGAACTAAAGTTGGCATATTTTCCATGGCAATGGCAATAACACTTAGACTTATATACTGCTTTAAAACCCTCTCTAAGCAGTTTTACAGAGTCAGCCTCTGGCCCCCCACAATCTGGGTCCTCGTTTTACTGACATTGGAAGGATGGAAGGCTGAGTCAAGATTGATTCAAGATTGAGCCACTCAGCATCAAACTGCTGGCAGTCATCAGAATTAGCCTGCAATGCTGCATTCTAACCACCAGACTCTCTTTGGGAAGACAAACCTAAAAATGCTTACAGGATCCAATCTGGGTCGGTCACCGGGATCAAAGGTTTCGTCATCCGAGCTTTGGGACTTGTGCTGGAGCCCATCCTCAGGGAATTTCTCTATCCCCAAATATGTGCTTTGGGCTACTCTATGCATCCCATCTCTGTGGTACCTTCCTATTGTTGATTGGTGTGTTAATGGCTGTGCCATTGGCTGTTGTTTTCTTGAGCTGCCAAGCTCTCATACCTCGTAAATTGGTGGCAAATCAGCACTCCTATTGACTGACAAGGGGGCCATTTCCCAGATTTCAACCATTTTCCTGGCTATCTTTGTACCTGCTCGGCCAACAATCTTAGTAGTTTGAAACTGAATGTATGTTGAAGTTGACGTTTATTAGATTTCTATACTGCCCTACTCCCGAAGGACTCAGGGCAGTGTACAGCCATATTAAAACACATAGATTTATAAAATTTAAAACCAATTAAAATTGAATATATAAAATTTGGCCTGCGAATTAAAACACACATACACCCATTATAAAATTTGTATTAGGCCAGTCCGGCTTGCTGGAACAAAAGGGTCTTAAGGGTGCGGTGAAAAGTGCGCAGGTCGGGGCTAAGACGAAGTTCTAGGGGCAGCTCATTCCAGAGGGTGGGTGCCCCCACAGAGAAGGCTCTCCCCCTGGGTGTCGCCTGTCGGCATTGTTTGGCCGACGGCACCCTGAGGAGCCCCTCTCTGTGGGAGCGTACTGGCCGGTGGAAGGTTGTTGATGGCAGAAGGCGGTCTGGTATATACCCTGGTCCTAAGCCATGGAGCGCTTTAAAGATGGTAACCAACACCTTGAATCGCACCCGGAAGACCACTGGGAGCCAGTGCAGCTCACGCAGGAGGGGTGTTACGTGGGTGCACCAAGTCGCACCCATAACCACCCGCGTGGCCGCATTCTGGACCAGTTGGAGCCTCCGAGTGCTCTTCAAGGGGAGCCCCATGTAGAGAGTGTTACAGTAGTCCAGACGGGACGTGACGAGGGCATGCGCAGGGAATCCCGGTCCAGAAAGGGACGCAACTGGTGCATCAGGCAAACCCGATGAAAAGCTCCCGGCTGGATAGCCACGGCTGTCATGTGATCTTCCAAGGACAAGGGACATCTGTCTGTGGCTGAATTTTTGGTGGCGCCTTATACCCAAAGGTTGAAGTTATTCCTCAAGTTATTCTTTGCCTGTTTCTGTTAGCATAGCTGAGAAAGGGCATTTCTTCAATAAGAAATATTCTTTAATAAGGAGAGAAAAGCAATGAAATCACTAAGTGTGCTATGGGCTACGTTAAGCAACCATATGGTGTATCATGCAAATTTACAAAATTGGATTCGTTGAATGTATTGAGTTAATTATGGATATCAGGCAACGAAGCCTTCCTATTGACATGATTGATGCCTCCTTCCCTGTATCATTTGAATTTATTAATATTGCAGTTGTTGAATTCTCGGGTTTCTGATCTGACAGAACTCGATAGTTGGTGGAACCTGTCAAAAGAATCAGATTTTTTTTAAAGGCTTGATGATAGTAGGATCCTATGAATCCTGACAGCTTATATCCAAGACCTTTTGGCTCTGTCTTATAACTTCTTAGAGAAGACTTCCATGAGCAAGGAAGTGCTAATTAGTCTGTAGTTGGAAATATAACTCAAGTCCTCTCCAAGCAGTAGGTTGGACTAGAAGACCTCCAAGGTCCCTTCCAGCTCTGGTCTGATTGATTGATTGATTGATTGATTTTGCCCTCCTTCTCCCCAGGATATGCAAATATTAGTAGCATGAGGAGAATTCTAAATATTATGAAGTATGGGGAAATTGGTATAACTGGTTGAAGAACAAGATAAAAGTATGATAATAGGTTATGACTTGTTAGGCACTAGAATTGGACTTAATTGTATAGAACTGTATAGAATTGTATAGTATATTGGATAGTTATGGAT
Organism: Arizona elegans; assembly: GCA_022577455.1. Classification (NCBI taxonomy): domain Eukaryota; kingdom Metazoa; phylum Chordata; class Lepidosauria; order Squamata; family Colubridae; genus Arizona; species Arizona elegans. The sequence goes on from JAKOOJ010000028.1 coordinate 8,470,027, forward strand.
GGAATCCATCCAACGTTTGATTCACCAATTGTGTAAACACTGTACCTCTGATCAAGATACACTGAGTGATTTTTAAGTCCATTTGATATTCTGCCGAGGTTCTGTTGACAGATACTTGATTGTGGATTTGTTGTGGTCCAGTGCCTTGAAACCATTGGACTGTCCCCTGTAAAACTCTGCTTTTAGCAGTTTTCTTTGCAGAAGATGAAAAACAAATCCTGATAAATAGAAGTTGGGAGGGAAGGTGGAACACGAACCAGAAAAGGTCAGAATATTTCATCACTTCTGTAGATGGGCAGGTGGCAGGCAAGGCAAGGAGCATCTTTGCATAATAACGAATAGCTGTGATTCTTCGAGCCGATCAGAGTTAATGATCATTATCCTTGCTATGGCTACAGACACCTTGGCTACCGTAATGTGCTTTTATGCAATGCTAAAAAAGTTTCCTTAAATTGCAATTGATGTGAAATGTGACCAGGTTGCTGACTAGTGCAGCTAAAAGCATCAAATGATGGGTTAAAATAGCCGCGTGGGCTATCAGGTGCTTATGGACACAGAATTTAAGATGCTGGGGGTGGGGAAAACGACACTATAGAGCACTGCACACCAGAACAACTAGACACAAGAATAGTTATTTCCTGCATGCCATCATTCTGCTAAACAACTAATTCCCTCAACATTGTCAAACTATTTAGTAAGACTGCACTACTATTAATCTTCTCACCACCCATCTCATCCTTCCTATGAGCTATCTCCTTTTCTACTTATGACTATAACCTTCTTGCTTGTATCTTTATGATTTATATTGTTTTATTTTGTTTCCTAGTACGATTTTTGTTGATTGCTTATTCAGTATCCTATGACTACCACTAAGTGTTGTATCTTATGATTTATGAAGAATGTATTTTTAGGATGACTATGATCATGATTTATCACTTATAGCTTTTATGTACAATGAGAGCTTATGCACCGGAGACAAATTCCTTGTGTGTCCAATCACACTTGGCCAATAAAGAATTTTAACCTATCCTTTAGGAGTTGATTATCTGGTGCATCAACTCTCAATACTGAATCTATCTAATTACTCAGATTAGCAGGATAACTTATTTCTTGCATGACTCTGATTTTGTCTTGTTTTACGCCGTCTTTTCAAATTGTCGTAAGAAGCCTTGAGCTGGGTTACAAGATCCAACAAATGGACAGTCATCCTGGAACACATATATTTGCCTTCATCCAAGAAGAAAAGAATGTCTAACAATTCCATAAAATGTAAGACCAGGCTCTGATTCATTAGGACTGTTGTAGAAAACAGTAACATTTTCTGTTTCGTTTTACAGCACAGCCTCCTGTTTACAGTGAAGGTCAATTTAGAGAAGTCTATTGCAGGCAATTGTGTTTCGTTTTGTTCTTTTGACCAATCTGCTCCTTGATTGTCCATTGTGTGTAGTCCAAGGCTTTGACCTCAGGTGGAACACACACAATAGCTGACTGGATTGAGGCGTTCTCCTTGGAAGGAAATGGCCATTTGGTGACCATCATTAGCAAAATCACCCTGTCTAGGTATAATGTCTCTTGGCTGGTTTGTAGAGGGTGTGGATCAGGACTGTCAAACTCGATTTCATTGAGGGTTGTGTCTGATCTTGGGAGCCCATGGTGGACGTGGGTGGGGTGTGCATGACCAGCTAAACGTCACTCGTGTTGGTGGCCTGAGCGCTCTGCCAGCGAAAACTGGCTCCCAAGCTCCGTTGTCAGCTACGACGGCCTCCTGCAACTCTCTACCAGTGAAAACTGCAACCCTCTGCTAGTGAAAACGGAGCTCGGGAGCCCTCCTGAGCTCCGTTTTCACTGGCACAGGGTTGCAGGAGGCTGTCGCAGCTGAAAATGGAGCCCGTTTTCGCTGGCAGAGGCACCGCAGGCTGGTCCTTCACTGTTTCCAGGGTGGTCCCACAGGCCAGATCTAAGCACCCCGCTTGATCCAGCTGGCGGACCTTGCGTTTGAAACCCCTGGTGTGGAATGTCCTATAAATAGTGTGAAACCTCATCCCATTTTTGTATGCCACTGAAGCAAACGATGGAGTTGCTTCAGTGGTGGGTGTCAACATTTTTTACTACCAGTTCTGTGGGCGTGGCTTGGTGGGCATGGCATGGTGGGCGTGGCATGGTGGGCATGGCAGGGGAAGGATACTGTAAAATCCCCATTCCCTCCCGATCAGCTGGGACTTGGGAGGCAGAGAATAGATGGGGACGGGGCCAGTCAGAGGTGGCATTTACCGGTTCTCTGAACTACTCAAAATTTTTGCAACCGGTTCTCCAGAACCGGTCAGACCCTGCTGAAACCCATCTCTGAGTTGCTTCCCTTGTCATTGAGGGGGTTACCATGGAAGCCATGATTTGGAGCATCTCTCTTCCTTTCCTGCATAATTCGCTCATAGCACTCTAATTGCAATGGATAAAATATATTTCGCCGTGTGAAACCTCTTAGCCCACATCATCTGAAGGGCAGACTGGATTTAAATAGCATTGCACGGCCAACAGAAGTATGCAGCTTCGTGGCAGCCCTCCTTCCTCTGGTTGCAAACTGAAAGAGGAATATGTCAATGTAGCTGGTTTACTGACTGGTGGCATAAATTTGAATACATCAGCATAGCTTTGGAACCAGCAAATGAGGAGTGAAAAGTGAGGGCAGAAGGCTGAACAAAGTACAAATTCAAAAAAAATCAATCCGACCTCTTTTCTTTCTCCAAGGACTCTCCTGCGTTTTATGAATATCAATTTAGTCTCAGTTGTCTATGAAAGTTTATGCTGTGATTATCGGATCTGCGACTTTGTAAATATTATTTTTCTTGTATTTATATTGCCCGGTGGGTTCTGTGTATAGCATTTTGAGGATTTGTTTCTATTTTTTTTTCTTTCCTGCCAAACTTATTTCATGCGAGAATTTTGTTCTGAATTCAGAAGAGAGGCCAAGGCTTTCTTGTCCCCAAGTAAGAGAATAACAAAAAAGTTGAACTTGCACAATTAGTCTTCTCATTAAAAGAGAGAAATCCAGCCGAATGTTATCAGACAAACTTTAGTCTAATTTTAGGGAAACTTTCTTAAGGAAAAGGAAAACCTCTAATTAGCCACTGAAACACGGCTTGGAGCTGACTGTTGATTGATGACAGCTTTGAATGTTTATAAAGGAAAGAAAGGGGTTTCTGAAAAGTCTTATTTTTCTTTTTACTGGAATGTATACTTCAAATAAAAGTTTTAACATATTGCAAACAGGGCTTTCTGCAGAAAATTGATATCTGTACGCATATGTAAGCAAATCAATTTGGTACATTCATCAACCTACAGTCTGATCAATAAATTAAAATTAATTAGATCACAACAAGAAGTAATATCTTATTAATGAATACCAGAATACCAGTCAATTTATCTTTGCCTGCAATTGAATCACACATTCATATTATTAGCACATTAGTTCCCCAAAAGAAACATCACATTTCACAGGTGCGTGTGGAGTCAGTGGTGGGTTTCAAAAATTTTCACTACTGGTTCAGTGGGCATGGCTGGATGGGAGGGGCATCTGACTGAGTAGGCATGGCCAACTTGACATGTCAAACTCAATTTCATTGAGGGCTGCATCAGGGCTTGGTTGACCTCAGGGGGGTGGGTGGGAATGGCCAACTGGGTGGGTGTGGCCATCTTGACACCACCCACTGGGTGTGGCCGACTGGGTGGGTGTGGCTGACTGGGTGGACGTGGCCAACTTGACACCACTCCCCAAACTTCTGGCATGTTTCCTCTTTGCACTGGGTAGACGAGGCTGAAGCCATGCTGGCCCAATGTTTCCTCTTCGCATTGGGTAGACCAAGCCAAAGCGAAGCGTGCCGGCCCCTTACATTTTCCAGGACAGCCCTGTGGGCCAGATCTGACCACATCACAGGCCAGATTCAGCCCATGGGTCTTGTGTTTGACACCTCTGCTATGGAGCATTTCTTGTAGGCTTTTACATTTGTGTCCTCCTTATCTATTTTGAGTCAACCCTGGGCATCTCCGTGCTTTGCCCTTCTTATCAATCAAGCAAGGCTGTGCCTGGCATCAGCGCAGAAGCAAGAAACAGAAGTGAGAAAGCAGGAATTAAACTAATTCTTAACAGAAGCAAAATAACAACGGTTAAACTAATTCTTATTCCTATGTCCCTTCACTTTCTTTATCTTGATTGTAAAGCAATGAGGTTTAAATGCCAAGAATGTATCGTGGGAGGATGTCATGTTTAATGTACCATTTGAAAGTTGGTACATCTTCTGCTCGTTCGGGGATTAATTAAAACATACATTTTAGCTGGTGGCTCATGTGGCACGGTACAAAATAGCAGGACGATCTCTTGCCTGACAGCTCAAATACGGAAGCTAGCAGACCAGGTGTGCCTATACCTTATATAATACATGAACAGTATGGCATCTGGGTATTGTTAATTTTGATACTAAATAATAGGGATAATATTAATAATCTTAATTACATTAATTATACTCACATCCTTATAATATTAATAACATAAATATAAATTAAAGGTGTTAACATTTTAGTATTTGTTCCATGTATATAATCCTTCATCATTTAATTATTCAGTATTTGTAATACACAATACTAATAACCCTGACAATGTTTTTTAAGTGTACATAATACAATCAACTTTCAACTTCTGATCCTTTCATTTACATATCCTTCCATCCAAGACCGAGTGGCTGTGGTTTCAGACGTCCCGATATAGTCAGCTGGTGCCATCGCTGACTATTGGGGGCGAATCATTGGCCCGCACGGAAAGGGCTCGCAACTTGGGTGTCCTCCTGGATTCACGGCTGTCTTTAGAAGAGCACTTGATGGCCGTGCCCAGGAGGATTTTTCATCAGATTCGCCTGATCCACCAGTTGCGTCCCTTTCTAGATCGGGACTCCTTACGCACGGTCACTCATGCCCTCGTCACCTCCCGTCTGGACTATTGTAACACTCTCTACATGGGGCTCCCCTTGAGGAGCACTCGGAGGTTCCAACTGGCGCAGAGTGTGGTCCCCCGGGTGGTGACAGGAGCGACGTGGCACTTCCATGTAACACCTCTCCTGTGCAAGCTGCACTGGCTCCCGGTGGTCTTCCGGGTGCGCTTCAAGGTTTTGGTTACCACCTTTAGAGTGCTCCATGGCTTAGGACCTGGTTATTTACGGAACCACCTGCTACCATCAATAGCCTCCCACCAACCAGTACGCTCCCATAGAGAGGGGCTCCTCCGGGTGCCGTCGGCCAAACAATGTCGACTGGCGGCCCCCAGGGGGAGAGCCTTCTCTGTGGGGGCACCTTCTATCTGGAACGGGCTCCCCCCGGAGATACGGAGGATCCCGGATCTGTGCACCTTCCGTCGCATGCTCAAGACTTTCCTATTTCATCAAGCTGGCCTGACCTAAGTCTTTCCTCTTTTTAAATGGAAATTTTAAATTTGGTTTTAAATTATTGGGGTTTTAAATTTGTTCAGCCAAATTACTTAATTTGTTTTAGTTTATTTTAAATTTTGTATCTATATGTTTTATTCTATGGCTGTTCACCACCCTGAGTCCTTTGGGAGTAGGGCGGTATACAAATTCAATAAAATAAAATAAAAATAAATAAATATTGTTTTTTAAAATATTATATAGGAATATGCATAATAATATTTTTCCCCTTTCTAATTTCTTCCTCTATTCTAAAACTTAATAGCACAAATCATATAGTAGTAGGTATTTTATTTCTATCCATCATCTCTTGCCCATTTTAGTATTTCAATTCTTGTTGATTTTTGGCATGTTTTCCTTACTCCCCCCTTGGGATTTTGTATCTCCATGCATCATTCATATTTGATCTAATTGTTTCCTTTGCCTCTACTTCTACCTCTTGCTGCCAAACCTTCACTTTTCATAGTGAAAAATAATGAGAAATTTAAGAGAAATCTGTCTATTTCTCTTCCCGATTTGGGCAAGGTTTTTAGTCACAAACGAAACCTACAAAACATGTGAAAAATGACCAACTTCATGGAGTAAAACCGATAGCTGTTTTTGCCTCCAGATAATTACAATACAACTGTGGTGATGATGATAATAATATTGATTTGGTCTTTTGAAGTTCCTTCAGAAGGGGAATCCTTATCTCAATCCTATGAGAAATAACAGTAGATACTCCTTATTATTAAGAAATTTATCTACAACGTTGTCCCGCTGCTTCAAAGATAAATGATTATTATGTGCAATGTCTCTACAATGGATGAGTTGCTTTGCAGCTTCTTTAAAACAGAAGGTGGTTAAGTGTCGGTGGATGTGGCTGCCTGGAGAGAATAAATAGCATTAAAAATAAATAAATAAAAGCAGGGCAGGCAAAAAAAAGGTGGGGGTGGAAAGAATAATGACAGGCCAATCTGATTTCTTTCAGATCTTTTTGAAAGAGTTCCTGGGTGCCTAGGATTTTTTGAAATTTTAAAGATCCCCAGAAGGCATTCCATTGGGGCCTTTTGAAGCCGGATGGAAATAAAACTGAATTCCTTTTGTGAATACTTCATCACTTTTGGTACTGCTCCTTTCATAGCAATCACCTAGTCCCCTTTTGAGTCAGAACTTGGCAGCCTGGAGGAGGAAGAGAATTATAAGTTTCTCCAGTTGTCAGGATATTTGCCCTACCTCTTCATGAAGCATGAACTCAAGAAGGCTAAAGAAGTTTTGCTTCTGCTGGTAGTTAAGGAGGATCTACTAATCTTCATGATGGTCAGTTCTATTAGAGGATTCTCCTAATGGTTACACCGAGATCTGCTTCTCTGCAATGTTCGGCCTTCACACTGATGGATTCATTATGTCCCTTCAGGTTGGTGTCAATTCTTAGCAACCACAGTGAGCATTTTTCTCCATGATGTCTCAAACCATGATGTCTTGGTTTGGTTCTGCAACCCAACAAGACAGACACAGACTTCAGAGGATCATTAGAATGGCAGAAAAAACAATGGCTACCAACCTGCCTTCCACTGAGGACTTTTTGACTGCACGAGTCAAAAAGAGGGCTGTGAAAATATCTACAGACCCCTCACATCCTGGACATAAACTGTTTCAACTCCTACCCTCAAAACGACGCTATCGGGGACTGCACACCAGAACAACTAGACATAAGGACAGTTTTTCCCCGAATGCCATCACTCTGCTAAACAAATAATTCCCACAACACTATCAAACTATTTACTAAGTCTGCACTACTATTAATCTTCTCATCATTCCCACCACCCATCTCCTCCCACTTATGACTGTAGGACTGTAACTTGTTGCTGGTATCCTTACGCTTTATATTGACTGTTTTCTAATATATTCGATTGCTTATTTGTTCCCTATGACTATCATTGTTGCACCTTATGATTCTTGACGAACGTATCTTTTCTTTTGTGTACACCGAGAGCTTCTGCACCAAAACAAATTTCTTGTGTGTCCAATCACACTTGGCCAATAAAGAAATCTATTTTATTCTATTCTATTCTATTCTATTCTATTCTATTCTATTCTATTCTATTCTATTCTATTCTATTCTATTCTATTCTATTCTATTCTACTCTACTCTACTCTACTCTACTCTTCTTTTATTCTACTCTACTCTACTCTTCTACTCTACTCTACTCTATTTTATTCTACTCTTCTTCTATTCTGTTCTGTTCTGTTCTATTCTATTCTATTCTATTCTATTCTATTCTACTCTACTCTACTCTACTCTACTTCTACTCTACTCTACTCTACTCTACTCTACTCTTCTTCTATTCTATTCTATTCTATTCTATTCTATTCTATTCTATTCTATTCTATTCTACTTCTACTCTACTCTACTCTACTCTACTATTCTCTTCTTCTATTCTATTCTATTCCATTCCATTCCATTCCATTCCATTCCATTCCATTCCATTCCATTCCATTCCATTCCTTCAGATGTTCCAGTGGTATACTCATCATCACTGCCCATCCACCCAACTGCTGGTTGTCCTCTTCTTCTGTTTCCTTCTATCTTTCCCTCTGTTAAGAGCCTTCTCTAAAGTGCAAGGACTTCACACAATGTGCCTGAAGCAGGGTAATTTACAATTAATCAATACAATCAGCACAGAGCTGGAAGGGACCTTGGAGGTCTTCTAGTCCAACCCCCCTGCTCAGGCGGGAGACCCTATCCAATTTCGGACAGGTAGCTGTCCAGTCTCTTCTTAAAAGCCTCCAGTGATGCAGCATCCACAACTTCTGGAGGCAAGTAGTTCCACTGATTTAAGTGTGGAAAACGGCCATAAGTTCCCTTTTTTTAGTGGCATTGTAACTTCGAATGGTCACTAAATGAACTGTTGTAAGTCCAGGACTGCCTTTATGAGAAACATTTCCTTTCATCTCAATTTCTGTACGCTATAAAAAGTTGGTAACTTGGTGAGCTTTGGTCTTGACTAGAGAATTAGAACTATAATTGCAACTAAAGAAGGCAGTAAAGAAATAAAGCAAGTATTGCGGTTTATTTTTCTGAAATACCCCTAATCTTTTTTTGCTTACCTTCCTTTGAAACCTTCTTCTTTAATATAGAGCTTTTCATTGCTGTCCGATGGCAGACAATAATTATTACACCAAGTAACTAGACATCCTAGCAGAAAATGCTCAGTGGAGGAAACCCTGATTCATTGGACATCTGGGAACAAGTTTCCAGCCCCAGTTTTCTGCTAGAAAAATATATTAAGAAGTTATTCTTTAACACGTTGGCCTTTCAAACAGAATTACCTTCTTTTCCACTGGGATTCTGAATTCATTTGAGGAAGAAGCTTTTTCTCTGTCTCAGAAAACTCTTGAGGCTCCTTCGCTGGATATGAATTAATGCGGTTATGAAAAATGATAACAGCCCCAGGATGACTCTGCTTTCTCTCAGAAGTTTTAAGGACAGGATTAACCAGGATTAAACTGGTTAACACTTGGGTGGAACACCATGAGAACATTTCTGGGCTCCAAGCTAGACCGGGGCATTGAAGAGTCATCCTAGAGAAAGGCGATGATAAATTATTTCCATATTGTTGCTAAGACAACTACAGATTCGTGAAATTGCTAGGAATCATGCTTGTTACTTTACCTTTCATGTCACAGAGAACTGCAAGGGTGTAACAGGAGCGGTTTATCTTTTCTGAAAACGTGCTGTCAAACACGGATTGAGGGTGATTTAAAATATCATACAGGGAGAGAAGAGTGGGACATCTGAAACATCTTCAGTTCTCTTCAGCCATATTGTTCCTCCCAGTGTGTTTCTGCTGACGATTTGTCCAAGGAAAGAAAAAGATTGAAGAGTGGGCTTTCAGAAGAAAGTAAATCCAGTCTTCCTTTCCATTGTGGTCTGGCCAACTTTCTCCAACTCCTGGCAGAGAGCTTCTGTTCCAACTCCCAACAGCCCTAGACAGTTAGAGATGTGTGAACTGTGTCCAAAATATCCGGGAGTCAAGAAAATCTTTTAGATGTCTTTCTGTTGCTCCACATCTGCTGAACAGCTGATTCAATTTATTTGGGGGCTTTGTTGGTGTCCCAGAAAATGACTGATGTGACTCCACAATGGCCTACAGCAGAGGTTCTCAACCTTTGTTCCATGGGTCCCTGGGGGCATGGAACATGATGTTCATCACAAAGGGTCCCTGAAGGCTTGAAGAAATGTTATGAATTATTATTATTATTATTATTATTATTATTATTATTATTTATTTATTGAATTTGTATACCGCCCTACTCCCGAAGGAATTAAATCTTGAGTTAAGTTTTGGTGCTCTGTGGCTCTGGTTTGTGGCCACAAAAGGTATTTAATGGGGGTCCATGGTGAAGAAAAGGTTGAGAACAGTGGTGAAATTCATTTTTTTTTTACTACCGGTTCTGTGGGTGTGGCTTGGTGGGCATGGCAGGGGAAGGATACTGCAAAATCTCCATTCCCACCCCACTCTGGGACCAGCCAGAGGTGGTATTTGCTGGTTCTCCAGATTACTGAAAATTTCCACTACCGGTTCTCCAGAACCTGTCAGAACCTGCTGGATTTCACCCCTGGTTGAGAACCAATGGCCTATAGAATTAATTTCTTGAGAGAAAGAAAGCAGAGAATAGAATGGGACAAACAAATATTCTTTCAATAAATCTTATTATTTGCCGATAAATATGCTTAAAGGGTATATGCAGCTGTAGGAAGGCAGTTAAAAAGCTGTAGAATTATTACGTGTGCAACGGTGACTAATTAAGGCAAAGAAAAATGGGAAGATTCATAGGTATTGTTTTCTTTAATATATGCAAATTTTAATAAGCATTTAAAGGCTAGGTTGGTATAGATATCATTTTTAAAATTATTGGATTGGGCTTGAACTGAATAGGATTGTGTTGAACTCAATAGGATTGGGTTGAACAGAATAGGAGGGGGTCAAGCTATTTTCCGAAACACCTGAGGGCAGGACAAGAAGCAATGGGTGGAAACTAATAAAGGAGAGAAGCAACCTAGAACTAAGGAGAAATTTCCTGACAGTGAGAACAATCAACCAGTGGAACAATTTGGCTCCAGAAGTTGTGGAGGCGCCCACAAGAAGAGACTGGACAACCATTTGTCTAAAATAGTAGAGGGTCTCCTACTTCAGCAGTGGATTAGAACTAGACCATTTCAGACAAATGGTTGCCCAATTTCTTCTTAAAAACTTCCTACGAGGTGAGAAAAAAATAACAGGTTGCAACAGTGAGGTTTTTTTTAAAAAAAAATGTATTTGATCACCATTTTATGTGATTGCTAAGCTCCTTGGACTTGTTTCCCCTCACTGCCATGGTAGTTGTACATATGCAGGCAGCTGTTCTGTATTAAACAAACCCCATTAAAATAATAATAATAATAAAGTGGGGCTCCAAAATAATTCCTATAATCCGTAGCTTTTGCTAAGATGGTTTATTACAATGTACCATTCTCCTGGGCATTCTTCGAAAAGCAGATTAATTGTAAAAGAATTATCTCAAAGAGGAATCGTTGGGGCAACATTAGAGGATAAGGGATTGCTCCATTTACCCCTCCCCCCCCTTTCTCAGGATCAGAATAATCAGGAGGGAACCATTTTTACAATGCAAACTGTTTATTTGCGGCTAGATCCTTCTTCTCTCTAAGTGCAGAGGAAGATGTTCCTACTGCTCTAAACAGAAGGGATGGAAGGAAGGCAGGGAACAAAATTCCAAAGAAAAAACTTGGAGAATTACAGAGGTTTTTTTTAAAAAAACATATATAGGTAGTCCTCGACTTATAACAGTTCATTTAGTGACTGTTCGAAGTTGCAATAACACTGAAAAGGATGATTTATGACTATTTTTCACACTTACGACCATTGGAGCATCCCCATGGTCACGTAATCCAAATTCAGAACTCGGCAACGGACTCATGTTGATGACGGTTGCGGTATCCCAGAGTCACATGATCCATTTTTGCCATCTTCTGACCTGCAAAGTCAAGGGAGGAAATCAGATTCACTTAACAACCCTCTTATTAACCTAACAACTGCAGCAATTCACTTAACAACCGTAGCAAGGAAAGTCATACAATGGGGCAAAATTCACTTAAAAACTGTCTGGCTTAGCAACAGAGATTTGTGGTCATAATTTTGGGATTGATTGTGGTCATAACATGAGGATTACCTATATTGCCCTCTAGTTCTGGTTTGGGTTCAGCTCTCAGTTTCACGCTTCTAGTCCACAGGAGGGGCAATGAGGAGAGAAGCCAACTGTTACACTATATGGAGATTTCTTTTTCAATTTCTGTATTTATCGGTTAAATTTATATTTTAATTAATTGTATTTGTTATTCTCTTCTTGGGGTTGTAAAATGAAGTATGTCCTATTAATTTCAACATAGTCTTCCAAACTCATTTAGGAGGCTTGCAACTATCCATTTCTTTAAAACTATTTGTTGTTTTTTTTGTTTGTTTTTCTCTTAACTGCTTTCTATGGCTGGTTAATCTCTTTTGATTTACATTATATTTTTATTATGCAAAGCCACCTTCATTTCGTACAATTTTTCTATATTGGGTGCCATTGGAAGACAGAGGAGAAATAAGGAAAAATAAATAAATAACTAATGGCATCACAGCAATAACACCAAGTCATTTTGGAAATATGTTGCCCAAGGATCATTTGATGCATATTTTATTCAAATCAGAAATCTACTTTTCTAATTCTTTAAACTACAGGTAAAGGTGGACAAATCCTTTTCAAAGTCACATTGACGTCAAATTTGTGCCGTGTTTGTGCTCCAGGATTAAATAGATAGTTTTTGTGGGTGTTGCAATCTTTCAGATAGAATGCAAAAATTCATAATGGAAAGGAAGTTTGATTTCAGGAGAGTTAAGAGGCTGAATTCAGAATGGCTGATTAAAATGAGGGAAGTGATGGAGTGATACTCTTCTTAATGAAAATAAACCATTGAACCGTGGCAAAGTTAATGGGGAAAGACCAAGATAACAGCCAGCAAAACAGCAGGAGCTGAACTAAGTAAAAAATATTAGAGCCAGGAACTGAGCACAAAGTTAGGAAAGCAACATGCCGTATCTGTACCCACTCTAACAAAGACACACAGGAATGTTTGCTTCTTGTAAATAGATTTTATGCTTTTGGATAGATCTCAGTTTGACACAGAAATCAGCCTCTTAAAGGCCGGGCATCTTTGTGAACGAGTTAGTCCTTTAGCAAGTAGATGTTAGTCTGTCAACTCCATACCCTTTCTGTCATAATTTCCACTGAATAGAAGATAGGCTCAAGATCCAAATGGATATGGACAGACTTGAATCCTGGGCCCTATCTAACAAAATGAAATTCAATGTAGAGAAAAGTAAAGTGTTACACTTAGGTAAGAAAAACCAAAAGCACAGATATAGACTGGGTGAAATCAGGCTTAATAGCAGTAACTGTGAGAGGGATCTGGGAGTCTTAGTGGACAACCAGTTAAATATGAGCCAGCAGCAAAAAAAAGGCCAATGCAATTCTACATTTCATTAACAGAGAGATACAATCAAGATCGAGTGAGGTACTAATACCACTTTATAAAGCCCTAGTAAGACCACACCTAGAATCCTGCATCCAGTTTTGGTCACCACACTATAAATAAAGATGTCGAGACACTGGAAAGAGTGCAGAGAAGAGCAACCAGGATGATTAGGAGTCTGGAGACTAAAAGATATGAAGAACGGTTGCAGATTATCAGGGTTTCATCAGATAGTGGTGTCCTTGAATACTTCCCATTTGTACGGTCCCTGAGTAACCTAGAATGTTGGGTTAGAGGGACCTAGAACCAGAGCCAACCTAAATTCAGATAAGAATCCTGTTTCAGGGAAAACCTGTCATATATGACTTCCAAAGTCTTTCACTAGTCATATCAATTTTATTAGTTATTCCCATCTTATATTTGTAACAGAGTTTCCTATTTTGGTGATGATCATGGACTAGGAAATTAGTGTGTTAAAAATCTATGGCTTGGCTATCTGGAATTTTCTATCCATGGTCTAAACGCTTAAATCTATTTCCTTCCAATTCACTGTCTTCTCTTAACCTGATCTATCTATTAAAAAGAAAAGCATTCTCCAAGCAATAAACAGCTTTCAGCTATAAATTCAAAATGTCTTGGCATTTTTGGATTAAGGTAGAAACAAAATAAGCACCCCTGGTCTAGACTCTATGATGGCATGAGTACTCTACCACAGTTGAATGAAGCAGTGAATTTGTATTTAGTATTAAGACTTCAGACTTTTCCTCCATTTTTTTAAAAAAATCCATAGTGTAACATGAGCTGCCTGATACTAATTATTTGAGTGTAGTCAATTGTTTAATTCTTCCAAAAAATATGTTTATCTGACTTAATTTAGATCAGTTCTGGTCATAAGTCAAGGACTACATGTAATAGGGGAGGCTAGACCATATGAAGAGCAGTTGCATTTGGATATGGCTAGTCTAGAGAAAAGAAGGACTAAGGGGGACATGATAGCAGTCTTCCAGTATTTGAGGGGCTGCCACAAAGAAGAGAGGGTCAACTTATTTTCCAAAGCACCAGAAGGCAAGAAACTAATTCATTGAGAGAAGCAACCTGGAATTAAGGAGAAACTTCCTAATACTGAGGATGATTAAGTAGTGGAACAGAAGTTGCCTTCAGAAGTTGTAGGAGCTCCATCACTGGAGGATTTTAAGAAGAGACTGGACAGCCACTTATCTGAAATGGTTTAGGATCTTTTGCTTGAGCAAGGGGTTGGACTAGAAGACCTCCAAAGTCCCTTCCAACTCTGTTATTCTATTATTCTGTTATTATTATTTTATTTGTAACTGTCTCTCTCTCTCTCAATGAGTCTAAAGTTGAGTGATGGAATAATACTTTCTTTTTTTAAAAGCATTGAACTGTTAATTCAATGTCTCTCTCTCTCTTTGCCCAAGTTCATTTTTATTTCTCTTTATTTGAAAACATTTCAGTGACTTGCACAATTTTGCTGCAGGGAAGGATAAATATAATTTGCAGCTGAAATTGTTAGTGAGTGTTAGTCTGCAAATGTAGGAGTAGCAAGTGTAGTAAAGATGACTCCATCTGTTTACAATTTGCTTGGCAGATCTACTCAAATAAATATAGAAAGATATATTTTATATTATCTCTCTAATGACTAGATCCGGTGTTTACCCATCTCAACAAATGTGTGGACTCCAGAATCTGGCTGGAGAATTCTGGGAGTTGTCCACACATCGTAAATTTGATAAGATTGAAAACACTGGACTAGATATTAACCTAGTTTTAGGTAAACCATATATGTAACTACAAAAATCCAGACAACTACATAGATGCTAATATCCTATTGCAGATAGCAATAAAAATAACATGTAGTAGTTGCTGGAGCTGAAAACCTTCAGAAAAGTAGAAGACCACACAAAGTGTCATTTGGATATTTGTGGCCGAGATATGGCAACCTTAGTGTAAACAGGTTTCCTCCTAGGTGCTAAGAATTATAGTTCTGTGTAGGGCCTGAGAATTCTTTAGATGATTTTTCTACCTGGAACTAACAAAGTGTTGATGCTGGATGGAAGTTGATGGTCCTGCCTTGTAGGTAGACATACTGTATGTGGCAGTCAACATTTGCAGTGATGATTGAGGTCAGAGGTCAAACATGGCTTGTGGGTCAAGTCCAGTTAGACCAAGGCTGTTCTTTGGAAAGTATCTGCTGGCCGGGCTAAAATGGGAGGCGATTTCTCTCCAAGATTGCTAAACCTCAGCAGTCCAAATGACTAGACTTAATGTGGGAGTCATTATCTCTAAGTCTTAAAGGTTCTTGCTAGAAATAGCCCTGTCTGTGTGGGTCAAAGATCTCCCTGATATAATGAGAAGGTCATCTTCACTGTAGCCCTTGTCACAAAAGAAATTGACCAAGAGCTCCACCATTTCACAAGATCATTTCTGCACTGATGAACCTTCTGAAAGTCGAGTGTTATTTCTGGAGAGTTCATGAACACAGTCATTTAACTATTATTATTATTTTTAGCTGCAATATGGAATAAATTTGTTTAACTTTCCAGGTTACAATCCATGGATTTTCTGGTGGACTTACTTCGTCCACCTCTTGTTAGCTTCTCAACTCATACAGGTTCTGTAACAGCTAAATCAAGTTAAATCAACTTCCGTAACAGTTAAAAGAAACAGTTTAGTTTCTATTTATTCAACAATTTTTCATTTTATTAAATGCATTAAAATAAAACGAAAGATGTACACGTTAGTTACGCAGTAGTCCTTCTGATATCAAGAAGTTTATTTTCTGGAGTCTCAAATTCTCAGGCTTAAAATGCAAACGCATACATCTTGTGATATTATTTGAGAGAACTATCAAGTCTGAGATAGTATAATCATCATCATCATCATCAGGGTTTTATGCTCAATTTTGGGTCCATGAAATAATCTAAGCTTATTTCACTAACATAGCAGCTGTAAAATGATCTTCTCCGTGCCACCTGGAATTTGAAAATAATTGCCCAACTCCCACCCTATGGGGTTAAATAACAGTTGCTTATAGAGTAGCTTGCAGGGAAAGTTAGCACCCTTTGTGTTTAAGATCTGGTGACAACAAACCTCTTGACTATTTGCTTATTTGGAATCTTACTTTCAAATGTTAGCTTCTTAACATCCTGTGCGAGGATCCCATATTAGATAGCTTCAGTTTCCCAGGCAACTAAATATCCACAACAATCCTAGGCTATTAGCTGTGAGCTGCTAGTAGAGAAGGGAGGAACCAGGAATATAAAAAAAGGAGATTATTCCCAGATTGTCAGCTATTACTTCCAGGTGGATCGCATTCTACAAAGGGCGTTTGTGGGATGACCTCTCGGACCTTGGAGGCAACTGCTACTTTTCTCCACTCATGGCTGTGTTGGAGTGGGCTGATGAGCAAACAGATCATCCTATTAAGCCAGAGACTTTTATCTGGCTGCTACTTCTGGACTCTGTTAGGGTCGGATCGAAGACATTCACCTCCCTGTCAGTCACTCCTCCTCGGTCTTCCTTCTCTTTCCCTTTCCTTTCCTCCACTTTTCCTCGCTGTGGCTGTCAGCTTCTTAAGGTGGCTCCATGACTTTACAGGGAAGTCCAGGCACCTGAGTTCTTTCCTCTCTAGCTGGGGTAGACCATGACTTGAAGCATCATCATGAACTTGGAAGGACTTGAGATGATAGCTGTCCTGGTTATGATTGTCCTCTTTGTGAAAGCTCTGGAACAATTTGGGCTGGTTGATTCTGGCTTTGAAGGTAAGAGGTATCACTCCTTGAAATAATGGTGGGCTTCTGAATCTTGAGCAGGGCGATGAAAGGTACCTGTGAAGAGAACTTTTCATTTTTAAAAAAATCTGTTACTCCTCCAAGGAATTTTTCAGAATCGATATTCAAACGTTGCTGCCTTCTCCTACGGTCTTGAAAAAGCCCTGTGACAGGAGATGTTCTCAAGTGCTTTGAAGGAAGGGGGTGTGGTGAGAAGAGAAGCAAACTTTGGCTAAGATCCTTGCTAGCTGTGCACAAAGGCTTGTGTAAGATTCGGATTAACAGGAATGTATTGTGTTGTGTAGTGAGGGAGGGAGGAGGGAGGATGGGGAAGGGCAGAGGAGGAGATTTTTAAATTGTGCTCTACTTTAACAAACATAATATTCCAGGGAAGTAAACTAGGTTTTGTAGAACTATTCTAGCAATAGGTTGGGGTGAATTCTTTTTTCACAGTTAAGCGTTTGAGGTATTTCTGGGTGCATCCTACTTTTGATCTCGTTCCGAGAATTCATGCTTGAGGGAAAACATCATTTAGATTTTGGGAAAATACTCAAAAACATCTGTGCTTGTAATGTATCCCGAGAGTGATCAGTGAATGGAAATCACCTAGAAAGAGGGATTTTTGTCACATTTTTCAGAGTTCTTAGCACAGGTGCCTGGACACCCTTTAAAAATATCTCTTTAACTTGCCTCTGTATGGATTGTAGCTCTGAATGAAGCACCAAGAACTTGTTTCCATTTAAATGACAGCTTCCAGTTTTAACTGCACGGAAACAAAACTGGCAAAATGTAAATTTCTCAACTTGGTTGGAGTTGGGGTTGTCCATCTATACACTCTTTTAAAGAAATGTGTTCCTCCTTACAAGTGTTAACATATGAAAAAAAAAGTTACCAGTGCAGTTTTTTTGTTTGTTGAGTTTTGAACATTTAGGAAAACTACAAAGAAGGCATAATAATCAGCTACATCTGAGGGATGATGATGCTTCCCCAGTTGTGCCCATCACATTTCTAAGTTTACTGTGATAGTCTTAATTTATCCTACTGCATGAAAATCATTTTAGTTTTGTGGTAGGTTCATGGTCTCTACCTTCAAGTCATAAAGGCTGTGTGGTTATACTGTTTCCAAAATATAATGTTAAGCAGATTGTTAGACATCCAGATTGCTTATACTGACATTGTAGGTTGCCCTGATATGTTATTAATCCATTTATTGGTGGTTTTTCTTCCAGTCTTTCTATAGCAGATTTAAAAGAACGTAGCTATTTGCCAGTGATTGTAAAGGTGTTAAACCACTAACAGTTGATGTTTACTTGAGTAAATCCTGTAAGGTTTGCTTTCTAAGTGTGTTTTTGCATTGTGCCGGAAATAATCTGCCTTTTCCTCTCAAAGGTTCTGTCTTTTTGAGACTTTCAGCTAAAGGACATCCTTTAAAATGTTGTTTTGTAAACACATTCCTGGAAATAAAAGCAATAAAAAGCCACCTTTTTAATGACTTTATACCTTTTATGAGAGCTAGAATATGTTTTAATGTAAAATGTATTTTTGTTTTGAAATCAAATTTAGAGAAACATAAAAATCTTCCAATTATATTTACTTTCCGGCAGATGGTGGTGGTGATGATGATGATATAAAACTTATACCAAATCAATTCTAAGTAGATACTAGAAACTATCCTATCTGTATAAAGTATGTAAACTGCAATACCTCTGTGTTATGCAAAACTTAGGATCAAGCAATATTTATTTGGGATATCCTATTCAGTTCTGTTTTCTTTTTATCTAAATTAAAAGAAATCATTTGTCTATGAGGAATATTCAGAAGCCTTAATTAAGTCACATCTTCGTAACCCTAAGCAAAAACATATCCATCTTCTATTAAGTTCTCCAAATCTGGCAAAACTTTTCAGAGAAAGAGACAAGATCTCTTTCGTATCCGCCAAGGAATGAATATAGAATATAGAATAATTGGAGGTCTTCTAGACCAACCCCCCTTCTCAAGCAGGAGACCCTAGACCATTTCAGACAAGTGGCTGTCTAGTCTCTTCTTAAAAACCTCCAGTGATAGAGCAGCCACAACTTCTGAAGGCAACTTCTGTTCCACTGGTTGATTGTCCTCACTGCTAGGAAGTTTCTCCTTAATTCCAGGTTGCTTCTCTCCTTGATTAGTTTCCATCCGTTGTTCCTTGTCCTGCCTTCGGGTGCTTTGGAGAATAAGTTGACCCCCCCTCTTCTCTGTTAACAGCCCCTCAAACACTGGAAGGCTGCTATCATGTCACCCCAGTTCTTCTTTTCATTAGACTAGATATCCCAATTCGTGCAATCGTTCTTCATATGTCTTAGCTTCCAGTCCCCTAATCAACTTGGTTGGTCTTCTCTGCACTCTTTTGGGTTCAATTGTTATAAGTGGAGGACTATCTGTACAATCACTGAGCTTTAAGAGATTAACAGAGTTGGCTGGGACCTTGTAGGTCTTCTAGTCCAACCCTCTGCTCAAGCAGGAGATCCGACACCATTTCTAGCAGATGGCAGTCCAGTCTCTTCTTGAAATCCTCCAGGGATGAAGCTCCCACAACTTCTGAAGGCAAGCCTTTCCATTGATTGATTGATTGCTGTCACTGTCAGAAAATTTCTCCTTATTTCCAGGCTGAATCTCTCCTTGATCAGTTTCCATCCATTATTCCTTGTCTGGCCTTCAGGTGCTTTGGAGAATGGCTTGACTCCCTCCTCTCTGTGACAGCCCCTCAAGTATTGGAAGATGCTCTCCTGTCTCCCCTGGTCCTTCTCTTCACTAGACCAGCCATGCCCAGTTCCTGCAACCGTTCTTCATATGTTTCAGCCTCCAGTCCCCTCATCATCCTGGTTGCTCTTCTCTGCACTCTTTCTAGAGTCTTAACATCTTTTTTATAGTGTGGTGACCAAAGTTGATGCAGTATTCTAGGTGTGGCCTTACTAGGGCTTTATAGAGTAATATTAGGACCTCCCTTGATCTTGATTGTATCCCTCTGTTAATGCAATTTAGGATTGCATTGGCTTTTTTGGCTGCCACCGCACACGGCTGACTCATATTTAACTGGTTGTCCACTAAGACTCCAAGATCCCTCTCAGAGTTACTGCTATTAAGCCTGGTTTCACCCAGTTTATGTGCTGTAGTCTGATTTGATTTGATTTGTAATCTGATTTGATTTGATTGGTGCATAAATGCCCCAGCGTGCCTTCCGTCCCTGTCCTAATATACCTTTTTACTTACCCTTTTCATGTATTCAAATTATGTTTATACTTTTACCTGTTATCTTATATATGCTTGACAAATAGATGAAATTTTTAAAAAATAAATAAATTTTTGAAGTTGCTAGGCGATGGAAACAAGATGGGAACAAATGGGAATAAGTCATCTGGAAATGTCGGTTCGATTCTATTGGTTAGCAAAGCTTAATGATTCTCTAATGCATTGTGATTGTGGCATGTGATGAAAGTTCACAGAATTGTGACCATTTCATAGAAAAAAAAAGGACGAACCTATCCATATTCATAAGGGAAAGAAATCTGCCTAGAATACTGGTAATTCTAGACTTACAACAGTCCATTTAGTGATGGTTTGAAGTTACAATGGCACTGAAAAAGGTGACTTATGACCATTTTTCATGCTTATGACCATTGCAGCATCTCTATGATCATGGGATCAAAATTCAGATGCTTGGCAATTGGCTCACATTTGTGATTGCTCCAGTGTCCCTGGTCATGACCTTCTGACCAGCAGTGTCAGTGGGGAAGCCAGATTCACTTTACAACCATGTTACTGACTTAACAACTGTGGCAAGAATGGTCATAAAATCAGGCTGTCTCGCTTAGCAACATAAATTTTGGGCTCCATTGTGATCATAAGTCGAGGGCTACTTGAATTAGTTGAGGCTTCTCATTTTTCTAGCTGGGTTCAAAGGCCCGGGCAACGTGTCACATGACCATAGGGAT
The DNA here is from genome assembly GCA_022577455.1 of Arizona elegans. Taxonomy (NCBI): domain Eukaryota; kingdom Metazoa; phylum Chordata; class Lepidosauria; order Squamata; family Colubridae; genus Arizona; species Arizona elegans. The sequence goes on from JAKOOJ010000028.1 coordinate 8,490,806, forward strand.
CGTGCAATGGTCATAGTTGTGAAAAACGGTCATAAGTCACTTTTTTTCAGCACCGTTGCAAACTTTGAATGGTCACTAAACAAATAGTTGTAATTCAGGACTACCTATTGCCAGTCAACACCAACCTTCTATTTTTCCATGTCCCTCTGCTATTTTGCCTAAAATTTAGATAAGGAGTTGTTGGAGGAACCAACTGTCCAATATCTCTGATGGCTTCCATTTCTTCCATAGCAGGTCCTTCTTTCCTTTTGTATGTCTGCGTAGGAAAATGTTGGTGGTACAGGACCATGGAAATTCTGGAGTAGGAGTGGCTAGTTGTGATCTCTTTCTCACTCTTGGTAACTGTAAGATAGATGGCTGGAGAATTCTTGGAGTTGACGTCTACACAACTTGACGTTCCTAAGGTTTAGAAACTCCACTCTACAGATGTATCTCTATGGAGATTCTTGGTCATCCGGGTCACGGTTGTCTCAAAGGTGCTTTCTTTTAGAAAGCAACTGGGCTTTCTGGTTTTGCTAGAAGATGTTTTGCTTCTCATCCAGAAAGCTTCTTCAGTTCTGACTCTATAGAAAAATGTCTATGGAGATTCTCAGTGATCCAGGTCAGGGTTGTCCCAAAGGAGCTTTTTCAAGAGGCAGAGCTGAAGAAGCTTCTTGGATGAGAAGCAAAAGGTCTTCAAAGAAAAACCAGAAAGTCCAGTTGTCTCTGGACTCTATAGAGACCTTCTCCCTTGCTGTGTTCCTGGTAGCACCCAAAATTCATGCAAGTATGATTCCATGACACAAGAAGTGGAGAAAAAAATGCATTTAAACCCATGAGTTCTTTGATGAGAAACCACCTTGGTATTTTTGCAAGGAAAACTACGTGGAGACTTTATATTTATTGCAGACGAATATATTTTCAAGGAATAGTTCTTCCGGAGCCCAGAATGTGGCAGTACTACTTTAGAGTTGAGTTACATTAGAATTACAAAGCACTTTTTTTTCCTAATATGGGTGGTTTTCTTGTAAAAAGGATCTTTTTAATACTTCATTACATGGGGTTCTATTAATAGGCTAACAAACAGGTCATGTCTGAGCGAGACAGAGCAGGGAATTAAGCGGCAGTCTGTCCCAAATGCAAAAAAAAAAAAAAAAGGATTAAGGGGGGAAAATGTTTAAAGGTTGAATGCTTTTCCTTTGTTTGTTTTAATGGGGTATTTGAAGGCTGATAGCAATAGCACTTCAAATTCAAATTCAAATCTTTATTGTGGGTGCACAACAGATGTACAATGAGGTTGGCTGAGCTCCCTCAGTGCACCCCTCCCAACACAATACAACTCACAGTGAAGACAAAAAATCCCTAACCCAATAAATCATATTAACAAAACACTCAGTCTTATTGCAGCAGTGTGAACATGTTACACATTGAGCCTTAGATCTATATACCGCTTTACACTGCTTTGCAGCCCTCTCTAAGCAGTTTACAGAGTCAGCATGTGGCCCCTAACAATATGAGTCCTCATTTTACTGACCATGGAAGGACGGAAGGCTGAGTCAACCTTGAGCCTGGTGAGATTTGAGCTGCCGAATTGCAGGCAGCCGGCAGTCAGCAGAAGCAGCCTGCAGTACTGCACTCTCACCACTGGGCCACCGTGGCTCGTAATCTTGATGCTATGACAGCCTAGGATTGTGTTGGCTTTTTTGGCAACACAAATTTTGGCACCACATACTAAGAATGCTACACACCTTCTATTTCACCCATCTTAAAAATGTCTTACACGCTTGTTCATTGGCGTAGGTGCTATCTATCGTTAAGAGTAGAGACCTCCATAATGAAGATGACATGCATACACTTTATCCTATTTATCCAAAACATAGATGGCCCTGAATTTAACATTATTTATTTTATTTATTATTTTATTAAATTTCTATACCACCCTTCTCCCAAAGGACTCAGAGCGGTGAACAGCCAGAAGATAAAACACAGAGATACAAAAATTTCAAATAGATTAAAAACGAATTAAATAATTTTGCTGAATTTAAAATACCCCATAATTTAAACAGATTAAAATTTGTATTTAAAATTTATATTTAAAAGGGGAGAAGATTTAGGCCAGGTCAGCTTGATGAAATAAAAACATAATCCTTCTGAAGAAAAGCTGAAATGGAGATGGGGATGGGTGAACACACCCCTGTGTGTTCATTATCATAAGAATTTAAACTAAAACTTCAGGACCAGTGATGAATGTATCTCTCCCTCCCCCCCCCCGCTCTTTTTTTTTGTTTGTTTTGAAAGGAAGATAAAGCTTTTCTCTTTCTGTTTGTTTTTAAAAAATGCAAGCTAGGATAGGCTCCTAACAGGTGCCCCGTAAACATAACCTAAGCTGTGCAGCAAATTAGTGTCCTTGGGTTTAATTCCTCCTTGTTCAGGCTGGCAAGAAGTGTGAAGGAGCGGTGACGGATACTCAGCCGTTTTATGAAGGACACGGTTGGGTTAGTTGAGGAATTTGATCCGCATTTCTTGGATGCACAAATGAGCCACATTTTTCAAATCTCTCTCTGCGGCTCTTGATTCTGAGACGAAATTTTACCCGGTGCAGTATTGTTTATGTTTGTATACTTTTTACAAAGTTTATACTATTTTCACCATAGGCCTTTTGTACAGAATATTCAATATACGCGGAATCTGAGAATTCCTTCCCTGCCTTTGGCAATGAAGTCTTATGAAAGTAATTTGCATCCTGCAAATTACTTTCATAAGACTTCATTGCCAAAGGCAGGGAAGGAATTCTCAGATTCCGCATAGAATCAGAAGAAAGAACCAGGGTAGAATTCCTGCTAACTGCTTTCACTAGCTTGTAACTGGCAAGCTGTTAGGCCACAACTACCATCACATGGACAATTAATCAATGCAACAGCTTCCTCTCAGAGGTTGGGTGCTCCATCACTGGAAGTTTTCAAAAATAGATTGGAGAACCATTATATAAGGCTCCTGCCTTGAGCAAGGGGTTGGACTAGAAGACCTCTGAGGTTCTTTCCAGCTCTATGATTCTCTGTTCTAAAGTGGTGAAGCTTAGAGGCCAGATCCCAAAAGGTGCTTTTTCAAAAGACAAGTGGACTTCATTTTTCCTTGAAGATGTTTTGCTTCTCATCCAGGAAGCTTCCAAGAACTGAACAAGGTTCTCCGATAAGAGCCTTGATAGTACAGTGGTTTGGTGCACCCTGTCATTAACACAGCTCTCTGCAATTACTGCTGGTTCAAATCTCTCCAAGGCTCAAGGTTGACTCAGCCTTCCATCCTTTCTAAGGTAGGTAAAATGAGGACCCAGTTTGTGGGGGCAATAAGCTGACTTTGTATAAAATATACAAAAGAATGAAGGCTATTGCTTAACGCATTGTAAGCCGCCCTGAGTCTCCGGAGAAGGGCGGCATATAAATCAAATTAAAAAAAAAAAAAGAAGCAAAAGGTCTTTAAGGAAAAACAAAGAAGGTCCAGTCAGAGCTGAAGAAGCTTCTTGGATGAGAAGCAAAAGATCTTCAAGGAAAAACAAAGAAGGTCCAGTCAGAACTGAAGAAGCTTCTTGGGTGAGAAGCAAAACCTCTTCAAGGAAAAACAAAGAAAGTTGAGTCAGAACTGAAGAAGCTTCTTGGATGAGAAGCAAAACCTCTTCAAGGAAAAACAAAGAAGGTTCAATTGCCTCTTGAAAAAAGCACCTTTGGGACAACCACGACCTGCATGACTGAGAATCTCTATAGACCTTTAGAGACCATATCTTCCATCTTATCATTTTTGATAGCCCCTCCCCCCATAGGACAGGGTACGGATGCCTGTATCTCTGTGGTGTTTCAGCCCTGATCATTCTGACTTTTCCTCTTTTGGGTAGCCTCCCGCCCCCACTCTGACCTAAAAAATTAGGGTTAGGATTTCTGAGAGGTGGATAGGAGAGCCTACAAAATTCAGTGCTGCCTCGTCCTCCAGAAAGGAATGAAGAGAACTAGGATGTGTTTTGCAGGAAGAATGGCAGCACAGAACTTGCCTACCCACAAATAACCCGAAAGCTGAAGAAATCACCCATAAACAAATATCGAGCATCCCAAGGAACACAAGTGACTGCAAATGGCATGGCCTTTGTAACTCTTCTCTGAAAGAGAAGGACTGCAATCTTCCTTCCTTCGTAATAAGTCTTTGAAAGCCGATCCATTCTAAAGTTTTCAATCAGTATATTTAATTTTCCTCCCTGCAAAGTAGATAGTGGGTCAAGCCATCAGGAGAATATTAATGATCCAGCGCATCCTTTGTACTTCGGTTGAGTTCCTACGTCTGAACTCTATTTTTCCCGGCTCTCCTCCCATGAATCCGACACTCACCGTTGCTTGTTATTTGGATGAGTCAGTTGGATTCTCTCTAACGGTTGGTTTTCCTTTTGAGATTTCCACACACACCTTCAACGGAAGGAAAACAAAGGCGAGAGGCAAAATGCCTTGGGCTAAGAGAGAAAGAAATAATTCATAGAAATCCTTTCCTAAGCCCAGGAGGCTTCTTTGAGAATGGAGCACAATAGGAGTGCTGCACACCCAACACTTCACAGGAAACAAACAAACAAACCTTAAATTGATGGCTTCTCCATCATTTTGTCTGTGAAGCCCCGAAAAATAGGGGGGAAGGGCGAGGAAAATGAAGCAAAATGGGAGGCTTACTTTGTTGCTGGGTTGGACAATGGCTGGGAAATGTTCTTATACCCAGATGGCTTCCAGGAAGAATGAAACAAAGCAGAGGGTTTGAAAATGGAAATGTGTGGAATTAGATAGACTCCCAAAGGAATTACAAAATAGGGAAGAACATGACTTTTACTTAGTATGGGAAAAGTGGTATAGTTGGTTGAAAGATAGGAAAGAGATGAAGCAATAGGAAGTAAACAAAATGACCAAATATAATATGATGGAAACAAAGAACAGACATCGGTCAACAAAGATCAATAGTAGATAGACAAAAGGGAAGGACCAAATAAGGAAGGGTCAAAATACAAAGAGAAATGTATATTACAGTTGCGACAAACTGGACATGTATTGAAATGGGTGTTTATATGTTTTTATGTTTTGTACATTTCATTGTTCTGTTTAGTTTGTACTTATAAATAAAAATTGAAAAAAAAAAGTCCTGGAAACTCTGGGCCAAAGAAAAGTTAAGGACAGATGTCGTGTGGAGGGAAAGAGAACAATCCGAGAGAGGATTCACAAAATGCATAAAAATGCTGTTGTGGGGAATATTGAGCCGATGAAAAATGCCATTCGTGGAGGAAGACAACAGAGGAGATTTTCTCCCAGGCCACCAGTGAGATGTAGATGACATCCTTTTGTTGCAGGATTTGGATCTGGCTAATCTAGAGGGAAAAGAAGGACTGGGGTGTCATGATAGCAGTCTTCCAATATCTCAGGGGTTGCCACAAAGAAGAGGGGGGGGGGCAATTTATTTTCCAAAGCACCAGAAGGCAGGACAAGAAGCAACGGATGGAAATTAACCAAGGAGAGAAACAACTTGAAATTAAGTAAAATTTTCTTAACAGTGAGGACAATTAACAGTGGAACTACATTGAGTGTCATGAAATATTCCCAAAACTTAAGAGAATCCCCAGTGTAGAGAAGCTCACATCCTGTCTTTGAGGAAACTATCTAGTTAGGTAGAGAAGGTCTGGAAGTGAGGACAATGGCAACATCGAAGAGCAAGCCTAAACAATTTGGGAAATAGCAGGATTGCTATGTAAAAATTAATAAAACTAATTGGCAGAACAGTACTACAACAGAAAACTTAAAATACAGGGAGTCTTCAACTTATGACCGCAATGGAGCCCAAGATTTCTGTTACTAAGCAAGACAATTAACTGAATTTTGTCCATTTTATGACCTTTCTTACTGGTTGTTAAGTGAATCACTGCAGTTGTTGAATTAGTAACAGGGTTGTTAAGTGAATCTGGTTTCCCTGTTGGCTTTGCTGGTCAAAAGGTCACAAAGGGTGATCCCATGACCCAGGGACACTGTGACGGTCATAAATGTGAGTCATCGGCCAAGCATTACTGACTGTAAATCTTGTCACCCTGGGGATGCTGCAACAGTCGTGTGAAAATGATCATAAGTCACTTCTTTCAGTGTCGTTGCAACTTTGAATGGCCACTAAGCGGATGATTCTAAGTCAAGGTCCACCTGTGATTGGAGGAACAGATACACACCTGGGTGGGGATTTGCCCCAACCATGGGGGGGGGGAATGACATCTGGATTAATAAGGGAAGAGTGACCACAGATGATGCTGGGGCAACTTCAGTTAGCCCTTTTCCGTTCTTCCCATATTTCATCCAGCTGCTCTTCCATAAGGATATGTACAAAGTAGAAAAGGAAGTGAGAGGACGGGGCTTCCTAGAGCTGTTCCAACTTTGCTTCTCTCTCTGATTCTTGGCCTCTCTTACTGAAAGCAGGAAGACATGGATTATCTTTTCTTAGCCCTCTCATCCTTGTTTCCAACAAAGTGGTTAAGTAACAGATGGTGACTGATGTCCTCTGGCTGTTTTGATCCAGTAGCTGCCATTAAGCCTCTGATGGGCTCAACTCTTCTATCATGTTGGGACTATAAGCACGTTCAGCTGTTGTTTGCTGTCCTTGTTCCCCAAAATAGTGAAAGGCGCACACAACAGCAAGAGTTGACCTCAACTTTACCTCTTTGAAGGCCTCATTTAGGTTCTCTGACGTTGTGTAGGACCCTGGGAAGATTTATTCTAGCTCCTTTTCCAAAATCCCCATGACTCCTTCCTACCTACATCTTGAGTTGAGCCGGGAGTTCTACCTGGAGTCATTTGAAGTTGTGTTAATTGTTCTTCGTCTTCATCCTGAAGGTATTTTTTTTCAAAAGGCAATGAGACTTTTTTTCCCTTGAAGACATTTCGCTTCTCATCCAAGACTCTTCTTCAGTTCTGAATAGAATGGTGGAGGATGGAAGGATTTATACTCCTTGCAGACAGCTGGTCCTTTGCATCCTTTTAGAGAGTCACTGAGGCCACTTGGAGGTTTGTCTGTGCCCTCAGGGTCACCTGAATCCTGTTTACCACACAGTTGTAAATTACAATGCAGTTCCAAGAAGGTTCCACACCCATTTGCACTACACACTCACACACACACACACTTCTGCCCACTTGCAGAGTTGTTGCTGTTTAAATAAATCACAGAAAAGATTAATGTGTCATGAATATTTATACCCATTTTCCCTTTTTTTGATCAACTGAACATTAAAATGTGGGAGGAAAAAACAGAGGACTCGTCTGTGAGGAAAATACTGAGAACATATTTTGTGTCTGTGTGTGTCATATTATGTCACCATGAATATTTCATTATTTTGACTCTGCTGTTACAAATACAGGCTCATGATACTTTTATTGAAATAGGAGCAGCCCTGTTTAGTGAAAAATCCTCCGTTTTCTTCTTCAAAGTCTGATTTACACCCTGAGTATTTGACTCCTTTTCTCCTCTTTACTTATTGTTCATCAGATGGTGTCAGTAAATGATGGAGAACCCCAAAACCGAACCCAAGATTTCCCCCATCTTTCTCTTTCAAACGTAATCTTGAATTTTCCTGGCGCTGCCACTATTCCATCCTGAATGGAGGCTGCCCTACCCACTCACAGTTTTTCATTGGGACTGTATGAAGAGCTTCCATTAATCCTCATCACATCCACAAAATGTAAAGCTAGGTTGAAAACTGTGAAGTATCAGTCCAGGCGATGATGACGAACTAAGCTGGCAGGACGAAAGCAATGTCTCCGTTTGTCAAGCCATGGCAATCGGAGGGTGTCAATTCACCATCTGGGTCCAAAAGCTTTTGCAAAACTTGGGGGGCATAGACTCATTTTGTAGCCCTTCTGTAAAAGCACTGCTCCGGTGTAGTAACATGCAGGAAGGCCCTTGCTTTGATAATGCTACGTAATGAAGTTGTGTGGAACATTTTAAATCAGACGGCAAATGTACTGACGAAGCTTTGAAAGCGATGGGGGCCTTCAGCATGGCTTCAGAACTGTGTGACTGCCTGGGGAATTTTTTTTTTTTTTTTTACAAAATCTTGTGTTGTAGAAGAAGGAAGACAAGACCTGCAGGAAGGCAAATGCCCAAGAGCTTCAGTTCACTTCCTGCAGAGATCTCAAACCACATCTGGCAAATTAATCATCTATTAAAACCTTACATGCAGCGCCAGGATGGCAGAAATCTTAATTAAGCAACTTGCATAAGTGTACGTGAATAAATGTATCTTATCCCCAGAATTTAGTGTCACTTAATATACTTGAATGTAGAAACCCCAGCTAGCAATTTAAGAAACTTCATGGAGAGTTTTTTTCACATTTTCCATTTGTAAAGAATTGATGCTTTTGAATTGTAGTGTTGAGGGTCCTTTGGACTGCAAGGAGAAATCGGTCGATCCGAAAAAAAATCAACCCTGGATGTCCTTTGGAAGGACAGATCCTGAAGCTGAAGCTCAAATACTTTTGGCCACCTAATGAGAAGAGAGGACTCAATGGAGAAGACCCTGAAGTTGGGAAAGATGGAAGAGAAAAGGAGGAAGGGAAAGCAAAGGAGGAGATGGTTGGATGGCGTCATCGGCTCAATGAACATGACTTTGGGCAAACTCCAGTGGAGGACAGAAGGTTGTATGGTCCCACAGGGTCATGAAGAATCGGACATGACTTAGTGACTGAACAACCACAAATGCCTTAAGGATCCTGCAACATCTCACCCCCAATACAATTTGAGTTTCAGGCAAGAGGTGAGAGAAGGATTTGAAGGGCCACCCTCTTGAGTCTCAAGGACAGAGAGGACAAGGACAAGTTGTTGCTTTCCCAACAAATTGCCTTAAAACTAAGGCATCTTGGGAGTTGCAATGGGGAGGCTAAATCTGCTGTTCATTTTGGTGGTTGAGATAGCCCAGAATTGAAGAGTTGCCTACAGGGGAATCAAAAAGGTGAAGATGGAAGACCCTAACTGATGATCAGCCCTCTTGTTACTGTGCGCTCCATCAATTTTCTGTTGTGGCCTGCCGGCGGCCAGTGGACCTGGCAGCAGAGTCGGACAGTGAGGAGGTTGGGGAGGAACGTGGGCCAGTCCTGGGGGCTGGGGAAAGCTCGGACGAAGGCTCTGCATCAGAGGCAGAGAGGGAGTTAGACAGCAGCGAGGCAGAGGACAGCTGGAGCCTGTTCCCAATGTGCACATGCGCAGAGCTGCCAGGAGACAAGAGCAACTCAGAAAGTAGGGTCAACTCAGGAGTAAAAGCCACACCTTGGAGGTGACTGGCCCCTCCCATAGGAAACAAAAGAATAGTGAACGGGGAGTGGGCTTTTGCATGACTCTGAGACACTCCGTGCCAAGTTTTGCCTTGTACTGCGGTTGGAAACAAGTTACGTGGCAGCTTGCCAAGCGAGATAAGGTGTGCTGAGAAATATTCCTTTGAAAAACTGTTTGGACAAACCTTGCTGACTGTGAATGAAAGGAATTCACAGTCATGTAAATAAAAGAGGTTTTCTGCTTATTCTAGGATGAGGTTTTGTTTTCCATCGCACCTGTATAACGGTTGCATCAATTTGAGTCTTCAGAGGGGTTTTTCTTCCTCTTCTTCCATTATGGTTCACAGTAGCCTAGACAACATGAGCTTTCCCATTGTTTGTACAACAGTAAAAACAAAAACATGAAACTCCACCTAGGCACAAAGGCTCTGATAAACAGTTCCCTGATTCAGCCAGTTGCACTAAAAAGAATTTGCAGAGGGAGCTCTGGATTTCAGGATTTCAGGAGCTGCTTTGTGATATTTGAATAACAAGGATTAGTCCCACACACCCCGTTTTCTGTCTTTTTAAAATTCTGCAGTTGGCTGTTCAGATTTTAAATTTGCTATTTAACCCGGTGTTTACTTGGGAAAGCGCTATGCTGAATTCTAAACGTGCAAAAACTTTCCAGCATTATACGGCTTATACAGTGGTGTGTCCTTGAATGGTTAGTTTTTCAGACAATGAAACTTTAATTACAAGGAGCATATTTTTGTTGCAAATGTGAAGTGTTAAGTGTACAACTGCGATCGCAATTAGATTTGCCAACAGTGAGTACGTATTTGTAGTAAAAACATCTCTTCTGAATAGGTGGATGGGGTGCCGTCTTCCCGCATTTTTTTTCACAAGATGGCAAAGTCGACTTACGCTTTATCAGTAATAATAATCACTGGAGATTAGAGACATCCAGTTCAAATATTGTTCTCCGAGCTGGTGGTTATGATTTATGCCACGGCCCCATTCTGTGTGGAGAAAGGGACCCTACATGTAATTATAAATCATAATCACAAAAGAACTGAGTACTTTGAAGAATTTCCATAATAACAGGGTCTCGGTTCAAAAAAAATATACTTGGATGGGAAATCTTGAAAAATAAATACAAATAGAGAAAAAGTCAATGGTGCAGCTCTTTCATACAGTTGCCAAGTAACCGCAAGAATGTGCCTGAGTGGTTTCCCTGAATTGTGGGAATTTTAATTTTTTCCCCCCTCTTTGATTAGAAATTCAGGATTTGCTGGTGCCTTGGGGCAAAGTAAGGTCTCTGAATATCACCAAGGAATAGAAATACATGTGCAGACAAGGGAACTCTTTAGCAGAGACCGTGTGCAGGTCATGATTACATATAGCCCACCGTTTCTGTCATATTATTTTTCTGGTTGCTACCTGATAAGAGTTGCAGAGCAAATACAAACCGATATCCTTCCATGCATTCCAAAATTTTTAAGAGTTAAGGTTTCAGGATCAGGTTTTCATGAAGGAATGGAGATAATGAAAATTTTTATATACACGGCATGCTGCAAAGAGCTATTTCCATCAAAGAATCTGTAATTTCGGGTTAAACTGTGGAGTTTTTAGTTACTCTCTCAGGTTGGTTCCATGTTTGATGATGTTTTATTTCACTAGATGCATCATCAATCATCGTCATCAATCATCATCACTTGATGTTACCTAGTTGGGTAAGAAAACCTCTGCAAGCAAACAACCGAACCCAGATTGCACAAATAGAATAGAATAGAATAGAATAGAATAGAATAGAATGGAATGGAATGGAATGGAATGGAATGGAATGGAATGGAACGGAACGGAACGGAACGGAACGGAACGGAACGGAACGGAACAGAATTCTTTATTGGCCAAGTGTGATTGGACACACAAGGAATTTGTCTTTGGTGCATAGGCTCTCGGTGTACATAAAAGAAAAGATACATTCGTCAAGAATCATAAAGTACAACACTTAATGATAGTCGTAGGGTACAAATAAGCAATCAGGAAACAATATCAATATAAATAGTATGGATACAAGCAACAAAGTGACAGTCATGCAGTCATAAGTGGGAGGAGATGGGTGATGGGAACGATGAGAAGATTAATAGTAGTGCAGACTTAGCGAATAGTTTGACAGTGTTGTGGGAATTAGTTGTTAAGCAGAGTGATGGTGTTCGGGGGAAAAACTGTCCTTGTGTCTAGTTGTTCTGGTGTGCAGTGCCCTATAGCGTCGTTTTGAGGGTAGGAGTTGAAAGAATTTATGTCCAGGATGCGAGGGGTCTGTAGATATTTTCACAGCCCTCTTTTTGACTCGTGCAGTATACGCCCCCGCCCCCTGTTTTGGGCCTAGGAGGCCTCTCTGCACTTACCTGGGAGCCAAAATGGGGTGCATGGGGACACCTAGAAGGGCGGGGCAGGGAGGGGCGGGGCCAGCCAGCAATTTAACTACCGATTTGCCCGAACCGGCCCAAACTGGCTAAATCCCACCACTGATTATAGCTGGCCATCCTTCTCTTAGGTTCAGGGCCATGTCTGTTGCCCTATAATAAAGCTACGATTTCCAAGCTGCAGAAATCATGACAATTGCTAGTTGGCAGCACAATTTTTCTTTCCTTTTCTCTTGTGTTCATCACAATTTTTGCACGCCTTGTCTAGTAAATTAGAAAGTCTGACATGATATATTGTACTTTGCAGTCGGTAGAACCTGACTCCACGTATTTGCAAACCCAACATGCAGATGGTTCACAATTACCAGTTGGGGTTTTGGGGTTTTACGCACCTTGACTCCATCAGAATTAACCGGTGACCCGAAATGAATTCTCCCATCTCATTTTTATGAATGACCTTTTGTGATCCTGGGCTCTACGTATCTTTATAATCACATCCCCAGTTCCTCTTTATGAATATGCATCCTCCTCCTTTTGAAGGACAACTCCAGATCATAGGCTAACAAGTTGAACAATCTTCAAGCTTTACAAGAGAGATTTAGATTGAATAGATCTCCTTGTTGGACTAAAATATTCACATTAATTTATCTTTTTTCCCCCAATGCTCCTTTAAATAATTAATCCAGAGCAGCTCTCTACCAATGTGCTGAATTAATATATTAGCTTTTCATACACACATGTCATAACACCTTTCCATTGCTCGAATAAATTGTATCCAACTCACTTCAAACTTCCCTAGGTTTATTTCCATTTAACGGAGTTCTTTTTTCACCCTTTGCATAAGCCAAAGGGGAAGAAAAGAGATGTGTCTGCTTTAATGAGCCATCTGATTAAAGGAACTCTTAAAGCAGTCGTTATTTGGAAAAAAAACATGAAAGTAGATGTGTCCACTTTAGGGAACTGACTCAGTATTAAAATTACTCTTAAACAGTCACATAAATATATGCTGAAACCTAAAACCAGATGGGGGATACTTTAATAACTAGCAGATACATGCTATGCTTTCATTTGGTACAATACGTGAAGGATTTTGTTTATTAAAAAAATGCACGATCCTATAGTGTGAGACAGACCTATTGTATTACCACATTTTCCTAATAATTCAGCAAATATATATATATGAAGGTATAGAATCCTTGTTCATAGTTACATCACCTGGACTGCAAAATCTTTAAGATTGTGTGTCCAATCGATCCATTTTTATTACGGTCATAGACCAGAATTACAAACAAAAGCATTAAAACCAGACAGAACAATATATTACAATTAGTGGTAGATTATCAGTGGACGCTTAGAGTCTGCCTAATTTTGCGTATAGTATATTATGTGTGGGTTTTTTTTTCTTGTTTTGTTTTAAAATGTGGACAGGTAGTCTTTTCACACACTTAAAAGTATTGGACCTTTGATATATTTTTAATCAAGAATCCCATCTTGAAACAGCTGCATCAAAAACTGTGATAAAAGCTGAAAAGGCAGCTGTTGGTTGCATAACCCTTGACATTACCCCTGTGGTGGACTGCCCTCCTTCGCCCTTATCCAATTTAGAAGTGACAGGATATTTATATCTGTTGAAGGCGGCCATTCTAGCTTGGCTTTAATGATAACATACGAGGGTGAAGCAAATCAGTCTCGACAGGGCTAATTGCAAATATCTCACCTTCCAACCTGATTGTGATGTATCTCTCTCCGTCTCTCTCTGCGTCTCCTGGTCTTCATATTTTGATTTTAAAGAAGTCAACTAATTGAGCATTTCTTTCATCTTGGGAAGCGTTGGCCAAGTCCCTGGTAACTGTCCACTTGTCTAGGTCACAAGGCACCCTTTGAACGTGGTTGACTCTTCTAGTTGCCACCTAATCAAAAAGCGTATCTGTAGACCAAAAAGGGAAGGTCAGATGGATTGGTCAGAAGGGTGGAAGAACACCTCAAGAAGGCAACCCAAAATGTCAAGGGGTCTAGAATTGGGAGAAAATGACAATAATGAGGGACATGGTTCTGGCGTCCAGCATAATCGGGAGTTTTTCCTGTGTTCAGTTGTGGCTGGAGAGGAAGCTTCTGCAAAATAGAATATGACACAATTGTCTTTCTGTCTTTCTTTCTTTCTTTCTTTCTTTCTTTCTTTCTTTCTTTCTTTCTTTCTCTCTCTCTCTCTTTCTCTCTCTTTCTTTCTGTCTCTCTCTTTTTCTGTCTCTCTCTTTTCTTTCTTTCTTTCTCTTTCTCTCTTCTTTCTTTCTTTCTCTCTCTCTCGCTCTTCTTTTTTCTCTCTTCTTTCTCTCTCTCTCCCTCCCTTCCTTCCTTCCTTCTTTCTTTCTTTCTTTCTTTCTTTCTTTCTTTCTTTCTTTCTTCCTTCCTTCCTTCCTTCCTTCCTTCCTTCCTTCCTTTCTTTCTTTCTCTCTCTTTCTCTCTCTTCTTTCTTTCTCTCTTCTTTCTTTCTTTCTTTCTTTCTTTCTTTCTTTCTTTCTTTCTCTCTCTCTTCTTTCTTTCTTCTTTCTTTCTTTTTTCTTCTTTCTTTCTTTCTTTCTTCTTTCTTTCTTTCTCTCTCTTCTTTCTTTCTCCTTTCTTTCTCTCTCTCTTCTTTCTTTCTCCTTTCTTTCTCTTTCTTTCTTTCTTTCTTTCCCTTCCTTCCTTCCTTCCTTCCTTCCTTCCTTCCTTCCTTCCTTCCTTCCTTCCTTCCTTCCTTCCTTCTTATATACCTGATTCACAGATTCTGTGTGGCTCACAAAGCTCACATCACCAAATAGTTAGAAATAAGAGATATTGTGCTCCAGAAAAATGAGCTTTAAGTCTAACATGGGGAAAATTATTTTGCATGTATGTATGTAGAAAAAAAGGGGGGGGAGGGAGGGAGAGAGAGTTTACTTTAAACATACACTGGTTTCATGCAATTCAGTATTTTTCATATTGAAATGCTACTTAAAGTTGTGGTTTCCATGTATTTTCATTACATAGTTATCCCACATTTCCTCTTCCCCATAAAATAACAATGCAATTTTGAGTCGGTCTCCTGAGCAGTACAGTCCCCTAATTTGGTTTAGTCACAAGTAGGTCTTTGTAGGATTTTGTGATCTTATATTTTGAATTATTCTAATGTGGAGAAAATGGGTTTCAGATAATGCAGTTACAGTTGTCATTAAGGCACCATGTTTTAGCACTTGCTGGTTAATTAAATAAGAAAAATAAATGAATAGTATTAATTAAATATTAACAAATGTTATTAATTGTTTTGTCTGCTTGTCCTCTCAGGAACTCTTTGTTTATGCCAATAGCTGAGCAAGGTCAGAATTGGGTAACTGCCAAGCGCCATGGAAATCAGAGATCCAGGCAGTTCAAATGAATATAGAGATTTATTGCAGGCTTAAACCCTCTACAGAAATCTGGCCAACTAACAGCCAAGGGAAATGAGCGGAAGATAAGAAAGGCATTCAAGGTGGGCTGCAGGAGTGGAATTTGACCAGTTCAGACCGGTTCACACGTACCGGTAGCGGCGATTTTAAATGGTTCACCGAACCAGTCATGCCTGTCATCCATTCCTGAAGCTCAAGACTGAGGGAAGGATGGTAGGCAGGAAAATTCCCCTCCCCATTTTCCTGCCATTCGGGACAAAAAGTGGCTGGGAGGGGAGGGGCCGGGTGCGGCGCCTCTCAACGTGAGTGATGTTGAATTGGACATGCCCACCCAGTCACATGACCCCACCAAGCCACACCCACAGAACCAGAAGGGAAACTCTTGTGGGCACATATGGACTCGAGACTGCTGACATGTTTGACCCCTCTTCCTTTGGGTTCAGCCTGGTCATCTCCTACAGTAACTTTGGAATGAAAAAGACCTGAAACCTTCCAAAACTGTAGGCTTGTTAACTGAATAATACAAATGAGCCAATTTGCTATAGTGGTTAAGGCACGAGGCTAGAAACCAGAAGAAGACTGTGAATTGAACTTTAGGAATTTGGACTACTTTGGGGGGCCAGTCCCCCCTCCCCAGCCCTAGGAAACAGGCACACTTCTGAAATCTTGCTAAGAAAATTGCTAGGACCTGTCCAGGCAGATGCTCGGAGTCCCGACTAACCCATAGGCCTCAAGAAAGAAAGAAAAAGGGAGAAGTTGAGAAAATCATCCTTGGTTTACTTTAGTTTTTTTCCCCTTTTTAATGCATCACGTACCAAGGTCACTCTGTTTGACCGGGAAAATAGAGTTATGTGCTTAGTAGAATATTTGCTACTAGGGGAGGAAAAAAACAACAACCAGATTGCCAATTTTTAAATATATGAAATGCTTGGAGAGAGGTAATGAGTAAGATAAGGCCTGCTGTGAGGACTGAGTGTTTGGTGAAAGAAACAGAAATAACTTTGTGTGAGAACATGTCCTCTGCTTTCTTGGCTGCATGGAAATAGAGCTGACCCGCATTAGTCGAAGCATCAAAATTCAAGACAGTAGATAATAGGATGATATCCATGGTATCTGAAGCAGAAAACATTCAGATTCAGCCACAGTTTCGTTCTATTTGTTCCATCAACCTTGTGAACTCTCAAGATTCCTCTTTCTGCTACGTATTCAAAATGGACCATGATTAACATGTGTGTGTCTATGGTGTAGATATACATTATGCATGTAGGTATGTATATAGCATGTGTGTATGTGTGTTGTGTATGTGTAGATATATACTTTCTTTTGAGAGCAGGCAACAGAATTTCATTTTTAATGTGGGCCAGTGTGCTCATGGTAAAAAAAAATGACAATAAAGGTTTATCTTATACTATGTTCTTAGGGTTGGAAAGGTCTATTTATAGCCTATTTATGAGCCAAGGTGGCGCAGCGGTTAGAGTGCAGTACTGCAGGCTACTTCTGCTGACTACTAGCTGCAGTTCAGCAGTTCAAATCTCACTGGCTCGAGGTTGACTCAGCCTTCCGTCCTTCCGAGGTGGGTAAAATGAGGACCCAGACTGTTGGGGGCAAGAGGTTGACCCTGTAAACTGCTTAGAGAGGGCTGTAAAAGCACTGTGGTATATAAGTCTAAATGCTATGGCTATTGCTGTATGGATATTTCCAAGTACCTGCTCAAGAAAAGAATCCAAAGCATCCCAGACAGTCCCCTAGAACAGAGCTAGGAGGCTATCATCAGTCTGGGTCAGCTATTCCTTTTAGGAGTTATTTTTCTAGCATTGCATTCATTATTGTCTATCCCATATTTCAAAGCAGCAGAGAATGGATCCCCGTCAATTTAACATCCTTTCAAGTATTTTGAGAGCCTTCTCCTATCTCTGCTCAGTTGTTTGCATTTAATCCTCTCCTACACTTGTCATTCTTATTTGTCTTAAAATGATGTGTCCAGAAGACACAATATTTGAAGTGGCATCTTTCCCCTGAAAAATAAAGTGCAAAAAACCGTTGCAAGTAACTCTGAAAGTCCACTTTTTTTAGGAAGCTGAAAATTGCATTTCCCCCTGCAAACCACTTCACATTATTGATTCACGTTCAATTTGTAGCCAAGTACTATCTGTAGATGAGTTACTGCACCAAGTAAACCCCATCTCCTACCTAAGGTTTGATTTCTGCTTGATAAGTGAAGACCGTTGTACTTGTGGCTGTTAAATAAGTAGAATATTGCCATTGCAAAAGATTGCACATCACTGTCATTTTTGTGATATGCCATTTGGTAAGCATTCTCTCCATTTCTTCATCCAAGTTATTAATAAAAAGGTTAAGGAACCCATAACTGGTGGCACCAATTCAATTAATGATTCCATTTTGATGAGGCACCGTTGAGAGTGTGCGTTGAATACAATTTTCAAACAAGTAAATTATGAAGCCACGTAACTCTCAGGTCACTTCGTCCATATTTAATAATGGTGTATTTTGTCAGATAGATTATTTCCACAATTTCTCCACAAGTTACTAATGAAAATGTCTAACTAAAATGGAGAAAGCTAATAAGGTAAATTTTGCTCTTTAAAAAAATCCATGTTAACTTCCATTTTCAAAGTTAATTAAAGGTTGATTTCCTTTTGATCAGCTGTAGGACTTTCCTGATACTATTGGGTGATATTGTTAGTAATTTCTCCAGGACTTTCTCTTTTGAAAGAGGAAAGAAATGTTTGCCTTCCTTCTGACATCTGGCATTTTATCTGTTCTCCAGCAATTTCTCAATGAGGTTACATAAAGCTTCAATCACACTGTCCATCACTCCTCCATGACCCTGAAATGGATGTCATAAAACTGACCTTGGATTGGAACAAGAGATAGTTCTGGATTTAATCCAGCTCTTCAGCACTTCCTGGTGGATCTAATTTTTTTTTTAGAGAAGACTGATCCAAATTAGAAGTTGACTATTCCTACATTGTTTCCATTAGCCCTTAGCTTATTACTCTGTCCTCAAACAGCTGGAATGCTTATCCTTTCTGTTCTTTTTATTTTGGTTGTTTCTAAAGAAGCATTTTTTTTAACCATCCTTCATCAACCTTTGCTCACTCTCAGCTTCTGCTTTTCTGAAGTCCTTTCTATAGTTACAATGACTGTGGGGTCCTTGGTGCTCTCTGAGCTTGGTTGTTTTCTTGCAGATGTTTTATGACTCAAACTAGGCAACATCATCAATTCTAAGGAATTTGGTCTTTATCTCTCAGCCTCTTCAATAGACCTCTGATTGGGCCAATAGTGTATGACTCAAACACTGATGATGTTACTAGTTTGGGTCATAAAACGTTCTGCAAGCTCAGAGAGCACCAAGGACCCCTCAAAACAACAACAAACAATAATGCTTCTATTCATTTCTCTAGAAACGAAAATAAATGGGATTATTTATTTTTTTTTTAACCCCAGATGGTCCGAACAGGGCAGAAGGAGATGCTTTCAAATCCCCAGTGCTGTTTCCAGTCCTGTTGACCAAATTGCTAGAGCCCAATTGTGGGATTCATCTGTCTTATTCCTATTAAATTATGTGCCTTTCTGCACGAGGAGATCAAGATCGTCTTGTTTATTTCCTATATTCCGAGCATAGGTTTACAGACCGTGGCAGCCATGAACGTTATGAGCCGATCTCTTCATTCTGATTTCTCATGGAGTGTTTCAAAGAGGCTGGTTACAGCCAGAGACCTTCACAGTCTTCAGCTGAAGTCTTGACTTCAAGGCTTTCCTTACTGGCTCTTCTTCCAGAATTCAATTTGAAGCTCCCCAGGCTTCCGCCCAATGTGTTGCTAGGAGTAATTGAAAGGTTTGGCCATCTTACTCCAGAAAATAATAATAATAACAAATAGATAGCAACAGGGATTGAGAATTGTGTCAGTCGTATGAGAAGTCTTCCACGGGGCACATTTTCTCCTTTCAGTTTACTTCGAGCTGCTTCGGTTCAGAAGCTTGAGCCAAAGAAGCTTCCTGCATGAGAAATGAAATGTTTTCAAAGAGAAAAGCTTCTTCAGTTCTGACTGGACTTTCTTGTTTTTCCTTGAAGATGTTTCCCTTCTCATCCAAGAAGCTTCTTCAGTTCTGAAGGACTGAATTCAGAATTGAAGAATCTTCTTGGATGAGAAGCAAAACGTCTTCAAGGAAAAACAAAGTCCAGTTGTCTTTTGAAAAAAGTAGCTTTGGGACACCGCCATGACCTGGGTGACTGAGAATCTCCAGAGGTATCAAACCAGTATTTCTCAACCTTGGCAACTGCAGGATGTATGGACTTCAAGTCCCAGAATTCCTGAAGCTGCCAGGGGGAATTCTGGGAATTGAAGTCCAAACATCTTAAAGTTGCCAAGGTTGGAGACCAGTGCTGGGTTCAAAAAATTTTGCTACTGGTTCTGTGGGTGTGGCTTGGTGGGCGTGGCATGGCTTGGTAGGTGTGGCTTGGTGGGTGTGGCAGGGGAAGGATACTGCAAAATCCCCATTCCCATCCCACTCTGGGGCCAGCCAGAGGTGGTATTTGCCGGTTCTCCGAACTGCTCAAAATTTCCACCAGCAGTTCTCCAGAACCTGTCAGGACCTGCTGGATTTCACCTCTGCTTCCTGGCACGTTGCAGTTATCCGTGGAAACTGGATGAATAAAAATGTGTTTTTTTAAAACAACAACAACAACAACAACCTGCTTCAATATAAAAATACATTTCTTTCTGGTCTATTTTCTCCAGAAATTCTAAATAAATTTATTTGGTTGATGCTAACCATAAAGTGCTTTCTTCTTTGACATGGAAGCCATGTTTAAAAAATCAAGTAACTTCTTTGTTGGGACACGATTCCATTGCTGAAAACGAATCACAAAACCATTGATAGAGACGCTCTGACCCGCCGTCTTTGAATGAAGCTTTTGTTAGATAAACATTTTCATACTTTTATGGGGCCTTGTTTTGAACTGCAAGTTTTATTATGAACAGCACCTGAAGCAATAAATCTATTACAGTAGTAGTGAGAAGCAGCCAATAACTTGTTTGGTTAGCCTTTGATGCCATGAGGTTTCAAGAAATAATAATGAAAACACAATTGCTGAGACAGTAATCCATCAGAAGTGTTGGGCCATTCCCAGGGGGCCAAGAAGGAAATGACTAGGACCATTTATTTCCCCTCTTTCTGCTAATCCTGGCTGCTTTTGCCATGGGTTTCAATCCAAGGAGCTTGCAATACGCACTCCTCTCCAGTTCTTGTACTGGATTATCTTTCTGTTTGTTTACAAAGTCAGGGTGCAAGATATAATAAAAATATACGTCCTATTCGACTTTCAGCTATCTGGATTCCTACACCAAGCTCTTCTGGAATAGAGAATGCCTGCCTGACTTCCCTTCCTTCCTTCCTTCCTTCCTTCTTTCCTCCCTCCCTCCCTCCCTCCTCTTCCTTCCATATTTCCTTCCTGCCTCCCCCCTCTCTCTCCCCCTCCCTCTCCCTCCCTCCCCTTCCTTCCTTCTTCCTTCCTTCCTTCTTTCCTTCCTCCCTCCCTCCTCCCTCTCCCCCTCCCTCCCCTTCCTTCTTTCCTTCCTCCTTCCTTCCTCTCTCCGTTCTCTTTCTGTCTCCTTCCTTCCTCCCTCCCTCCTCTTCCTTCCTTATTTCCTTCCTGCCTCTCCTCCTCTCTCCCCCCTCCCTCTCCCTCCCTCACCTTCCTTCCTTCTTCCTTCCTTCCTTCCTTCTTTCCTTCCTCCCTCCCTCCTCCCTCTCCCCCTCCCTCCCCTTCCTTCTTTCCTTCCTCCTTCCTTCCTCTTCCTTCCTTATTTCCTTCCTGCCTCCCCCTCTCTCTCCCCCTCCCTCTCCCTCCCTCCCCTTCCTTCCTTCTTCCTTCCTTCCTTCCTTCTTTCCTTCCTCCCTCCCTCCTCCCTCTCCCCCTCCCTCTCCTTCCTTCTTTCCTTCCTCCTTCCTTCCTCCCTCCGTTCTCTTTCTGTCTCCTTCCTTCCTTCCTCCCTCCCTCTGTCCCTCCCTCCCTCCTCTTCCTTCCTTATTTCCTTCCTGCCTCTCCTCCTCTCTCCCCCCTCCCTCTCCCTCCCTCACCTTCCTTCCTTCCTCCTTCCTTCCTTCCTCCCTCCCTCCTCTTCCTTCCTTATTTCCTTCCTGCCTCCCCCTCTCTCTCCCCCTCCCTCTCCCTCCCTCCCCTTCCTTCCTTCTTCCTTCCTTCCTTCCTCCCTTCCTTATTTCCTTCCTCCCTCTCCCTCTCCCCCTCTCCCCCTCCCTCCCCTTCCTTCTTTCCTTCCTCCTTCCTTCCTCCCTCCGTTCTCTTTCTGTCTCCTTCCTTCCTTCCTCCCTCCCTCCGTCCCTCCCTCCTTCCTCTTCCTTCCTTATTTCCTTCCTGCCTCCCCCCTCTCTCTCCCCCTCCCTCTCCCTCCCTCCCCTTCCTTCCTTCTTCCTTCCTTCCTCCCTTCCTTATTTCCTTCCTCCCTCTCCCTCTCCCCCTCTCCCCCTCTCCCCCTCCCTCCCCTTCCTTCTTTCCTTCCTCCTTCCTTCCTCCCTCCCTTCCTTATTTCCTTCCTCCCTCTCCCTCTCCCCCTCCCTCCCCTTCCTTCTTTCCTTCCTTCCTTCCTCCTTCCTTCCTCCCTCCGTTCTCTTTCTGTCTCCTTCCTGCCTTCCTGCCTATCTTAAGTCCCCATGAAAGTTTTCCCATTAGATAGTTCTGTTCCAGAAAGGGCAAAATATTTTGGATCCATCAGAAATCAAATCTTTATTGCAGGCATAGAGAACCTAGAGAAGATAAAATGAAGAAGAATAAATAATAATAACCCCGAATAATAACCCCGAAAGGTATCAAGAAGTAAAGAGCAAGTAACAGCTAGCATTGCTAATGCAGCATTAGAATCCTAAAACACGAAGAGCTCTCGGTAAAATGTCTTAGCATTAAGACCAAGACTATAAATCAAGAAGGGCTTCCTGTGCAAAAACCACAAAAAGATCTAAAGCTGGTCCTCAACTTGCAACCACAATTGAGCCCCAAATTTATGTTGCTAAGTGAGACATTTGTTAAGTCAGTTTTTCCCTATGTTATGACTTTTCTCATCACAGTTGTTAAGTGAATCACTGCAGTTGTTAGGTTAGCAACCCGGTTGTTAAGTGAATCTGGCTTCTCCGTTGACTTTGCTTTTCAGAAGGTTGCAAAAGGGGATCGTGAGCCTCGGTGGTGCAGTGGTGAGAGTGCAGTACTGCAGGCTCCTTCTGCTGACTGCCAGCTGCCTGCAATTTGGCAGTTCAAATCTCACCAGGTTCCAGGTTGACTCAGCCTTCCGTCCTTCTGAGGTTGGTAAAATGAGGACCCAGATTGTTGGGGGAAAGAGGCTGACTCTGTAAACTGCTTAGAGAGGGCTGTAAAAGCACTGGGAAGCTGTTTATAAGTCTAAGTGCCATTGCCATCACGTGATCCCCAGGGCATGGCAACTGTCATAAGTATGAATCAGTGGCCAAGAGCCTGAATTTTGATCATGTGAATCAAATGAAGGGATTGCAGAATTCCTGGGGATGCTGCAACAATCGTAAAATGTGAAAAATGGTCATAGGTCCCTTTTTTCCGTGCTGTTGTAACTTCAAATGGTCACTAAACAAATTGTTGTAATTCGAGGATCAGCTGTACAGCAGGAAGGCCGCATGTAATCAATCTTTGTATTCTGTCCTTTTGCATTTTGTAGAAATGAAGGATTTTAGCTTCCTGCCAATTCCGTTGTGCCTTTAATGTACTTTTAAGACCTGGTTCTACTTCATGTAATATAATCTCAAAAGTCCCGTGCTTCATTTTGTTTCATGGCATTTGTTTGGCCCTGCAAATGCTTGGGGCAATTAGCTTGCTTTCTATGGCACCTACTCCAGGGTTACTCATTGGCCAGATTGACTGAAAAAAACCACCGCCTGCCAATAAACAGATTTGCATTTTTAAAATGAATTGAAAGGAAGAGTTGGCACCTTCTAAATAAATTTTGGTGCCTGAATGTCTTTGGCCTTTAGCTTTAAGCCAACTCTGGGCTACATATCAGTAGTGAGAATGCATCATTTTCCAGAAGGTTCTCTTCCATTAATTATGTGTGAATTACTATTTAGAAATTGTGTAAGTTTGCCTTCATTTTGCATAGTCTGATGATCTGTAAATTTTTGAAGTAATTGAAACACCCACATTCAGCTGCGTAGGTGAGATGAGTGACACTTTTATGTTAGCTTTTAATTAACTTGCAAATATTATGCTAAAATGCGAAAATACCAGCAAAACATTCAGCTGCTAAATTTAATAATATCTTCACTTTAAGACCAGTAGATTAAAGGGTCAAATGAGAGTCTGGGGAAATTAACATTTCAGATCGCTCTAAATCGTGAAACCAAAGTCATTGGTGAGAAACTTTTTCTCCCAAGTGAATTTGCTAAATCTTTTGACAGTTGGAAGCTGTTTCAAGTCCCCTAAACTTTGGCTGCGTGAGAATGGAGATGAACGGGCTTTTACTGGTTTTAACGCACGATGAGTCTAATATGAACGTTGCCTTATGAACAAAGATTTATCTATCAAACAGGGTTGATAGGATCTATGACCATAAATAAGATTGATTTGATTATATTAAAAAGTGATGCATAAAATATGTAATTGCTCCAAGTTATTTGTTCCACGGCTCCTGTGCTCAGTATTGGAACCATGAATAATCCTTCCTTCCTTCCTTCCTTCCTTCCTCCCTTCCTCCCTCCCTCCCTCCCTTCTCCTTCCCATATAAGTAAAAATTGAGCTCCAGTGAAATAAAGCATTACAGTAGTTACTTTGGTGACTTCTCAACCATATGCAACTGGTACCCTTATCCGAACTAAAATTCATCAATCTTATACATGGGATCAGAATAGAGTTGGAAGGGACCTTGGAGGTCTTCTAGTCCAACCCTCTGCTCAAGCAGGAGACCCTATACATTTCAGACAGGTGACTGTTCGGTCTCTTCTTAAAAACCTTCAATGATGGAGCACCCACAACTTGTGAAGGCAAGTCCTACTGGTTTATTGTCCTCACTGTTAGGAAGTTTCACCTTCATTCCAGGTTGCTTCTCTCCTTGATCAGTTTCCATCCATTGTTTCTTCTCCTGCCTTCTGTTGCTTTGGAGAATAAGTTGACCCCCCCTCTTCTTTGTGGCAGCCCCTCAAATACTGGAATACTGCTTTCATGTCACCCCTAGTGCTTCTTTTCTCTAGACTGGCCAAACCCAAATTCTGCATCCATTCTTCCTATGTTTTCGTCTCCAGGCCTTTAATCCTCTTAGTTGCTCTTCTCTGCACTTTTTCCAAAGTCTCAACATCCTTTTTGTAGTGTGGTGACCAAAACTGGATGCAGGATTCCAGGTGTGGCCTTACTAAGCCTTTATAAAGTGGTACTAATACATCATGTGATGTTGATGTTAGGAGAAACATAAATGCAACTTGAATGGTGAATCACAGCAGTTCTTAAGTTAGTAGCAGAGTTGTTAAGTGAACTGGCTCCTCCCCATGGCCTTTGCTTATCAGAAGGTCACAAAAGGGGGTCATGTGACCGTCATAAATATGAACCAATGATCCAAATTTTGATCACGTAACCGCGGGGATAATGCAATGGTTGTAAATGTGAAAAATGGTCACGAGTCACTTTTTCCAGTGCCGTTGTAAATCGAGGAGTATCTCTATGTGTTTGTATGTCTGCTAATAAATAAAAACGCCATTTATCCTTGTGGGAGTTGTTTTTAAAATACTTTCAACTTAAATATGAAATTAAGTATGATGCTCAGATGCTGGGGAGTATAATAAAAACACTCAAGCTATTAAAAGCATGGGAAAAAACAGGATATACGAAGTAAAGCACTTATGAATTTATTATATATGTAGTACTGATGTTCTGTCAATGAAACATAATGGTAAATAGATGAATCACGTACTTGAATCAAGACACTGTAGGAAGACAGTCGTGTCCTTCACCTCTTTTCATAAAAACAATTTTTTCCCCCAAAAAGCATAAGCTTCCATGACCCAAAGCTTCCATGAGGAGAGCTGAAACTCACAAAATATATAGGTCTTTTTTATAAAATGTCTCAGACCAAAATAACTGCTCCTAGACCCGTTCTGATTCTTGCATGGAATGATTCCTCAAATCGTTCTAGCCAATTTTACTATGGAAGAAATCAAAAGACAGATTTCCCAGGAACTTGTTCCGTAAAGGTTTAATAATTAATTGTCCCGATCAAGCTGTAACTAGGCTTATACCTGTTTAGCTGAGATAGCAATAGCCCTTAGACTTATATACCACTTCACAGTGCTTTCCAGTCCCCTCTAAGCGGTTGACAGAGTCAGCCTCTTGCCCCCAACAATCTGGGTCCCTCATTTGACCAACCTCGGAAAGATGGAAGGCTGAGTCAACCTTGAGCTGGTCAGAATCGAACTGCTGGCTGCAGGCAGAGTCAGCCTGCAATGCTGCGTTCTAACCAGGGCTCTTAAATGTTCAGACTCTAATCCCACTGAAGTCCATTCTTGCTGTTCTCCTACTGGCAAGGTAACAGGTAGATGAGATGATCAGACCAACAAGGACCTTCACATGTTAGATGTGAAAAGTCTCAGATTGAAGGTTTCAGAAGATGATTAACTTCTTGCACCAGAAAATGCCAGCATGCATGATTCTGGCCTATAGTTTGGAGGGGCCAAGGACTGTTACCCCTTCCCCGAGTGACTAGGATAGTTGTCATAATTGGTGCGTCTGTAATGTTTGCACAATTGTTTCCCCCCAAGATCCATTAGAACCAGGGGTGAAATCCAGCAGGTTCTAACAGGTAGCGGAAATTTTGAGTAGTTTGGAGAACCGGCAAATGTCACCTCTGGCTGGCCCCAGGAGTGGAGTGGGAATGGAGATTTTGCAATATCCTTCCCTCAGGAGGGGAGGAAATGGAGATTTTGCAGTATCCTTTCCCTAGAGTAGGGTGGGAATGGAGATTTTGCAGCATCCTTCCCCTGCCACGCCCACCAAGCCACGCCCACAGAACCGGTAGGGAAAAATTTTGGATTTCACTCCTGATTAGAACCCCTCTTTACATGCAGAAATTCCCATACCACTTTTGGGGGAAAATATAGATCTCAATTTATTAGACCTAGAAGCAACAAAATTCTTTCAAGGTACAAGGGTCCCATTATGGACTGAGGAGTAGGCAGGTGTGTCTGAAGGCAAATGGCAGCCTCAGACACATCAAAATGGAGGCCCAACCATGAAGTCCAAGTCCTGGTTCTACCTTTCCCCTCCCCCTCCCATTTCTTTTTAATATGGATGCACCTTAAAAGGGAGAGAAGCGCGACTGCTCCCTAAATGGTAGAATTAATGGATTTTTAAGATTTGCCGTTATCAAGGAGTTGATAGAAATGCATTTTCTTGCTGATTCCAGCAAGGAAATTCTATGTATGCAGATAGCTTCAAGAAATAAACATCTCAACTGTATGTTCACCGCTGACGGTGAGGCCAAAGGATTCTTCAGCTAATTGTAAAATATCTTGGGAGGAAAGAATTCAACTGAAAGGCAACTTCAATCGCCTCCTTTTAAAAGATTCTGAGATTTTACATTTGGCCGCCAGAGGTTTGATGTTTGAAAGGTGATTGATGTCCTGTGTGCCCTTTATATCAAATTAACATTTTTAAAAAACCAAATAGTTACCTTGGCACTAGGCAGTTAGACAATTCAAGCAGAATACACAATGGATGGGATTTGTCTCTTGCCTTGTGGGCTGCCGGTTTATTTGTTAATTAATTTTTAAGGTTTTATGACAATACAGTGGCAACCAACTCATTATCCCAATCTTCTTCAAGAATTCTGATGTAACACATAAGAGGCTTTTAAGGACTCTGCTGAATATGCTAGGGAGAGAGGGAGGGAGGGAGGGAGGAGAGAGAGAGAGAGAAAGAAAGAAAGAAAGAAAGAAAGAAATAGGGAAAGAGAGATAATTATAGAGAGATATGATAGATATGATAGATAGATAGATAGATTAGATTGGCGGATGGATAGATGGATAGACGGATAGACGGATAGACGGATAGATGGATAGACGGATGGATGTTCTATTCTATTCTATTCTATTCTATTCTATTCTATTCTATTCTATTCTATTCTATTCTATTCTATTCTGATAGATAAATATAATCTTCTCAAGCTAATAGCAGCACTCTTGATATTAACTCCATAGGGTATCTTGATTTCTTAACCACAGTTTGCTTAGTGGCCATTCAAAGTTACAATGGCACTGAAAAAAGTGACATATGACCGTTTTTCACACTTCGTGACCACTCCAGCATCTCCATGGGGATGTGATCAAAATTCGGACACTTGGTAGCTGACTCTTATTGCAGTGTCCCAGGACTTTTGTGACCTTCTGACAAGTAAAGTCAATGGGGTAGCCCGATTCACTTAACAACTGGGACACGAAAGGTTTTAAAATGAAACAAAACTCACTTAGCACTTAGCAATAGCACTTTCCAGCCCTCTCTAAGTGGCTTACAGAGTCAGCCTCTTGCCCCCAACAATCTGGGTCCTCATTTTACTGACCTTGAAAGGATGGAAAGCTGAGTCAACCTTGAACCGGTCAGGATCGAACTCCTGGCTGTGGGCAGTGAGTTAGCCTGCAATGCTGCACTCTAACCACTGTGCCACCATGGTTGTTAGTTAAACACTTAACAACTTTTTCACTTAGTAACAAAAGTTTGGGGCTCAATTGTGGTCATAAATCAAGGACCACCTGTATTTTCCTCCTGTTGAAGTTGAGGATGTTTTGTTGATCCAGTCCAAACTCCACTTGCAGTATATGTGTGTATGTATGTGTAGATAGGTAGGCAGGTAGGTAGGTAGCAGTGGTGGGTTTCAAAACTTTTTTACTACTGGTTCTGTGGGCGTGGCTTGGTGGACATGGTGTGGTGTGGCTTGGTGGGCGTGGCTTGGTGGACATGGCAGGGGAAGGATACTGTAAAATCTCCATTCCCTCCCCGATCCAGGGGAAGGTTACTGCAAAATCCCCACTTCCTCCCGATCAGCTGGGACTCAGGAGGCAGAGAATAGATGGGGGTGGGGCCAGTCAGAAGTGGTATTTACTGGTTCTCCGAACTACTCATAATTTCCGCTACCGGTTCTCCAGAACTGGTCAGAACCTGCTGAAACCCACCTCTGGTAGGTAGGTAGGTAGGTAGGTAGATATACACATACATAGAGTGTTGAACAGTGATTCTATTACATGTGGCGTTTCTCCATGCAGCTTCAGACGTTTATTATTCTTGTTATTATTAAATCTAACCTATAGAGTAGCAGTGTGCATTCTGTGACTACTGCAGAAGAGAGCAAAATGAGCAATGCACTGTGCAATTCATGGCACATACTGGGAAAGTCATCGTACTAAATAAATGAACAAAGCCCCAAAGATTTCCAGGCTTTTGCATTCAGATTATGGAGCTGAGACTTTAAAAGGAGGTCGTTGCATCGGAGTTTTTCGTTTGAGGGCAAATTGATTAGATTTTGATCCTTTTTTTTTTTCAATCTCTCTAAACCAGCTCAATGTCATTCTTTCCCTTCCTCCATTCATCATCATTAAAGGCTTTTCATCCTGACAATTAAGGCTGCACCTCCTTTAAAGCAGAGATATACGTGGGGATGATGGGAAATACACCCACTCGTTAACTTAAGAATTGTCTAGCAGGGAACTAACTTACGTTGAACCAACATAGGCAGAGTCCTGCCCTACCTAAAAAAAAAAACAAGTGGCTTAAAAATAAAATCTTTTCCATAATTCTTCCAATGGCGGCAAACTTGGCATGGCACAAAAGATGACTATCCATTTGCCTCTGGAAGGGGTGTAGGGTTGTTGGATAGATCCTAAGGTTTTCTGGGGCAGGGGTCTCCAACCTTGGCAACTTTAAGCCTAGCGGACTTCAACTCCCAGAATTCCCCAGCTAGCATGGCTCCCTGAGGAATTCTGGGAGTTGACGTCCACCAGGCTTAAAATTGCCAAGGTTGGAGATCCCTGTTCTGGGGTGTCAGAAGGATCTCCTCACTAGCGGCAGGACCTGATCACTTAGAGCACGGGTCTCCAGACTCAGCAACTTTAAGACTTGTGGACTTTAACTCCCAGAATTCCCTAGCTAGCATGGCTCCCTGAGGAATTCTGGGGTTTGAAGTGCACACATCTTAAAGTTGCCAAGTTTGGAAACCATTGGTTTAGAAGTATACATGCTGGCCAGTCTTCTAATTGATTAATTAGTTAATTAGCAGAGGCAGCAGAAACAGAGTGACATGTAGGTTATATAGGCCACAGAGACCCTGTTTTAAATTCAGTAAAGCCTGTCACTACGATATTACCTTATTGCTCATTCCTTGGTTGGGAAGAGATAGAAGCTGTCCGATAATAGCAAGAGTGACAGCTATTGTCCTTGGACTGTGCAGGACTTGTCAACCTTGAGAGATCTCAGACTTCAGATGGCTGAGCTGAACTCCTAGGACCGGCCCAAGAGAAAGCAAATTCAATCTTTGTAGCTGAGGTTGAGAATTAAGAAAGGAAATGAAGGCCACAGCAATATTAACCACTCTGATAGACCAAGTTGAATGCAGTGGCAAATTTCATTTCCATGTCAGAGAGTCCACAGAATAAGAGTTGGAAGGGTAACCAGTTAGTTACCCTGGTTAGTTACTTCATCTCTAGGAGACTAAGCCAAGGATAGAGACTCCATCTTCCTCTTCATCACAGAAGACAGAAATGCCCAACTAAAAGTTCATTCTACGCAATTGAAACTAACAATTCTCCACAGCCATCAATGGGATAATTAGGATCTCTCTGTGTTTTAACTCCTAAACAATTTTGTTTATGGCTAACCAATTCTCAAAACATCTATTGCTCGGTACACATTTAAACCATAGTTTCCCCCAAGAACTATTTCACTTGTACCCAAGGGATGCATTTAAAGTACTCTGAAGAGCTTCTAATTAGATCTGACAGCCCCGTTGTGTTTTCTACATTAAGAATAGGGGTAAAAGGTTAATCTGAGTGTATTATCCAGTGTACAGCAGCTAAGCAGGATTCCCAAAGGTGCTGCTTTAAATGAAGTGCCCTACAACAGATTAACTCAGCGCTTAATTCCAAGCAAACGATGATCTAATTTAACAAACAATAAATAGCACCAACGTTTAAACCTACAAGCAAATTGTGCAGCTGTGGAGTGTAACAAAAGGAGCCAGATAATGTCACTTTTTCTAAAGTCAGGAAATTAATCACAACAATGAAAACGCCACTAAAAGCCCCACCTCCTGCGGGGTAGTGGCAGAGGTGAGTGAACAGGGACAGGCTCAAACCCTGATGTCAAAATCCATTTTAACATCGTGGCTGAAGAATTCCTCTTTGACAACTTACAGCCGTTGCATACTAATATTCCTAGCGTAGAAAGTCACAATTTATCCAGCCTTCCAGACCACGTTTTCCATGCTACGGGCTTGATTGCAGTTACATTTATTGACTTGAGCTATGGTAACAGGTGCCTGAAAGTCCGATGGGGTTTTCCTTGCATTTTTGAATATTTCTCTAGCAATAGCACTCAGACTTATATACCGCTTTACAGTGCTTTGTTACAGCCCTCTCCAAGCGGTTTACAGAGTCAGCCTATTGCCCCCAAACAATTTGGGTCCCCATTTTTATGAACCTCGGAAGGATGGAAGGCTGAGTCAACCTTGAGCCTGGTGAGATCTAAGTTGTTCTCTAAATTGTTCTTCCAGTTTAGCTGAGTGACCACTCATTAGAAAGTTCTAAGAAGGAGGCCATATTTGTAGCAAGAGCCACAGCTGTTAGAAATCATTTGGCCCATCCCTTGTGCAATGAATTATTAGCCAATGCATTGTTTTAAAACAGGGGTCCCCAAAACCTGGTCCAAGGACCAGTACTGGCCCACGGCATGCTAGAAACCGGGCCACATAAACAAGCGAAGCCCCATCCACGGGATACAGGTAGCACGTGAAACCACACCCCCTCCGGTCCGTGGGAAAATATCTCTCCCAGGTGCCCAAAAGGTTGAGGGGGGGGTGTCACTGTTTTAAGACTGTCTTGCAATTTTAAAAAATTATTTTCATAGTTATTAATATATCATTTGCTGATCTTTTATTGTGCTTGGTCTTGGACCATAAAAATATTTTGATTGATTGAATGTTCGTTCTCTCTCTCTCTCTCTCTCTCTCTCTCTCTCTCTCTCTCTCTCTCTCTCCCCGCACACATGAACATGTGTGCGCGTGTGTGTGTATACCCAGACACACACAAATACTTTGTATATTCGAAAGTAATATTTGATGCATCTCTCCAGCACTTTAAGGAAAGTTGTTTTGTGTTTTGCTGAATCCAATTCCAGAAGAGATTGGCGAGTGTGTCTTGTCATATGTGTCACAATAACAACTTGCCTTGATCAGATGAGAATCGGAGAGAGGAAATGCAGGCTTCAAAACATCACTTCAGCTCCTCAGTTGCCTCAAGCAGAAATGCATAGATTTGAAAGCTGTCATCTAAACTATTGAGTCAAACCCTTGCTCAGGGATGATGGCCTTCAAAAGAAGCCATCTCCAAGTGAAACTGTCTGGCTTCTGCTTTCAAATATCCAGTGAAGAGTTGTTAATCAATTCTCAGGGTCATTGGTTCTATTGCCAAACAACTCTTATTGTTAGCATGTTTCTTTGTATTTAGTTGGAATCCGTCTTTTGTTACTTGGACCCATTCTTTAGAGTCCTGCAACCTAGAATAAGAATAGGTCTGAGTTGCCCTTCTTTTCCATTAGAGGTTTAAACACCTCACAATTCCAGTGTTGCAGGAAGGCAATAAAATGAAGACAATTCCCACACAGTAACACAATCTGTTGATGAATCAAGACAAATGTCTATCCAGTGCAGCTTTATAGTTCAAAGAAAGTATGGCTAGATACCTCTACAAGGCACAAATGGAACTGATTTTCATGGATTCTTGAACAGATGAAAAGATAGGAGAAAGAATTTATTGGTTGCAGTGGAAAACTCTTCCATTTCGAAGACCACTTTTGTATTCATATATTCAAAAGTCTTGGAACATCACTGAGCTGTTTGTGATAATTTAACCCAGCAACGCCTCTGGTATTTCAAAGCTGGAGCGAGAACAGATGGAGGCTTACAGAACTTCTGAGAAATCTTCACGGATGCTTAAGATTTTTGCTACTTTAAAAAAAACACCAGGATAATGAACATCTTTTTATAAAGGTAGAAAATTGGATGAAAGAATGGGAGGCTTGGATCCTTCGTGGCACTTAATACAAGGGAGAAAAACCTTCTTAATATTTTAACCGTCCCCCACAAAATAGCAAAAGAATTAAACCACTTTTGCTAACTTGGTCCTGAGTGGGACTACAACTTCCCACAAGTCCCGAGCGAAGGCCATGCCGAATGGGACGGGAGTGCTAACAGGTGTGTCCCAGTGTATCTGGAAGTTTCTGGCATGGTTTTTGTTTCTTCAGTGATAATGCAAAGAAAGTCCCCATCAAGAAATTTTTTTTTTAATTTGATTTATATGCCGCCCTTCTCCAGAGACTAAGGGCGGCTTACAATGCGTTAAGCAATAGCCTTCATACTTTTGTATATTTATACAAAGTCAGCTTATTGCCCCCACAATCTGGGTCCTCATTTTACCTACCTTAGAAAGGATGGAAGGCTGAGTCAACCTTGAGCCTGGCGGGATTTGAACTTACAGTAATTGCAGACAGCTGGTGTTAATCACAATGCTATCAGTCTGCTGAGCCACCAGGCCCTCTTCAGTCTCTTCTGACTGTCTCTTCAGACTGTCTCACCATCTGTCTCTTCAGTAGGTCCACTGTCCCACCTCTGTTCATATTCTTAGTCTTCTGACTATTAGAGGGTCTAATATGGCCGAAGCTGTCCTTCTTGAGAAGCATCGTTCTTGTGGTTATTTTTGGTAGGGAGAGGGCTTCAGCCAGCTAACCAATGAAAGATGGTGGAAGAGAAATATCCTGTTTCTAGAAGGGAGACCAACTGGATTCACTGCAGCCAATCTGCAATTCTTACAGTAAGATTTGAATCAACTCAATTCCAGGAGATTTTTTTTGTACACCTTCCTGTAGATGACTATTGACTTGGTCACCTGGTCTGGTGAGTGGATGGACTTTTATATGGCGTTGGGGCTGTGTGATTGAGATTGTTGGACGGTAGGTTTGAAGTGTGTGTCTTTGGTTATTCTAATTGTGGTGGCTTGGTTTCCATTGTGGCTGGGAGGTTGTGACCTGTCCTTGAGGTCAGGTGAGGAAATGTAAATCTGAGTGGCACTGTCCTTATATGCTTCATTTATTAGGTATCCTCTCTCCATGCTGGCTCTAGCCAGTAGCTCTTCGCCTATGAATAGGCTGTAACAGGCAATGCTTGTGTTTATGAATGGTGCTATCCAGCTACCTACTTTCCATTCACAGAGAACATTCTGCTTTTATGAATGGACACAAGCTTTCCATTCACAGGCACTTCAGTTTATTGGGAAAACTGCTCTGGGGGATTTCCTATAAGTGGGGGGGATGTAAATCAGCAGTTGTCAAGGGGGAGCTTTCTCCTTAATTTGGGAAGGGGGTTTTGTTGACTATTTTAGAAGAAGAGGGAGGGCTGATTTCCTATATTAGGTTGGGTAATGAAATATCTGCAAGAAAACTACCAAGCTCAGAGACCACCAAGGATTTCTCCATTAATGGTCTCTCCATTCCACTGGAGAACAATGTAATCTTCAGTCAATATGTTATGACTAGACTTCATGTCTCCAGCTTGGGTACTACACTTGGGACATTCCTTGTAGCTGCAAATATAGGTCTTAAAAATATGGTTTGTATGAGCTTGGGTATGTTTTCATTCATGTATGTCCTGCTTGATTATAAAATTTAGGTGAACGGGGTTTTTTCAAAATCAGGCTAATTACTGTATTTTACCACATTAACATAATGGCATGAGTTCCGTGATAATCATAACCGACTCTGACCAAACCATTTAATTACACAATTCCCAACAGCTTTGATGAAATTGTATAACCTACTTTGAAATGCTTAACCTAGAAAGATAAATTTGGATATTTAGGTTTTGCCTTTACTCAGCTGGAAGTAAAAACCCATTGAAATCCGTGGGTCCAAATGACCGCCGTTATGTGGGACCATTTAAAATATTCTGACTATTGCAATAACCTATTTAAATAATGCTAATTTTAGTTAACATGCTGGCATATGATAACTTGCCCTACAAAATGTGCATTTTATTTACTTACTTATTTATTTATATATTTATTTATTAAATTTATTGGCAGTTTATCTGGCATTCTAATCTCTGCTAAAAACGTAACCCTTGTTAACAATGCATGAATATATATATATATGGATCTAGACATTTTAGCTTTTTCACATGTCCATCGCATGTGACAGAATGTCCCTGTTTCCAATATGCATTTGTAATGTCTTTATACATTCTAGTTAATTTCCCTGTATCATTGTACATGTACAATGTATTGTATCATTATTATGATTCTATTACTTTATTGTTTGTATGTACACTGAGAGCTTATGCACCGGAGACAAATCCCTTCTGGGTCCAAATACACTTGATAATAATACTAAGAAGAAAAATATTCTATACTAGTTGGACGCCCGTGCTTTGCTACGAAACTATGTACTCAGGTTTGATAAATTGACACTTGCAGCCTGAAACTTAATGTGGAATGTGTAACTCCATAGCATCCGAGTGTGTTAATATAATGCAACTGGCAGTTGGAACAGAGGGAGAGGGGGAGTAGAGTGTCCCAGCCCGCAGCATCCATCGGTATTCATCTGGCTAGCATCCTGTCAGTGTGTAAGAGAGTTGAGGGGTGTTTGAAAACTCAAACAGTATTTGCTGTGTGAGCAAGAAGGAGACAGGAAAGAGGCTGGGTGTGGCTTAGCTCAGCTGTTCTGTAGTAAAGCTGCTTGCTGCTGTGAAAGTAAAACTGAAACTGAAACTGAAACTCCTCTCCTCTGCTTGTGTTTTGCATTTAGAACAGGTTTCTTTTGAGGTGGGGAGAGGGAATAGAACTCCTTAGCATCAGAGTGTGTTAATAATAATATAGGAAATACTAATGCTCTGGTGGTCATTTTGAAAAATCCTTTCTTAGTGAGCACCTAGAAGCCAAGAGGAACATATGTGGCAAATTTCAAGTTTGTAGGCTTTACGGTTCTGGAGATTTTGTGATTAATGCGTGAGTGGTTTTCGCTTTTATATATATAGATATATGCAGCTGTACTCTCTTCAGAGCTCACAATTAGGTTAAAAAAGCTAAGAATGATGCTGCATTCTCTATCTTGATGGCTGTATATCTCTATTCTGTCTTTGTGTTTCTCAACCTTGAAGGCCTCCTGGGGAGTTTGACTGCCAGCATTTCCTAGCTAGCTGGGTTTTATCAAAATACCTGGACAACTCTTGATTTTCTGTCCATCGACTAGTCCTCCAATCTCGACTAATAAGTACCTTCATTCATTTCAAGTGCGTTTCATCTGACTAGCCAGAGTCTTATTCCGTATTCATTGCTTGGAGTGGCCTCTTGAGTTATTACGCCTCCGTCTGTCTGCAACACACATTTTGCAAAATGAATGTTTATCTGCTGGAAGCATAGTTAAAAGGCCACCTGGCAGAAGCTTTTACTCAGTTCAGGAATCCAAAGTAAAGCATCCGGGTCTGATGATGGACGGAGTTTACCTGGGTGTATCCAGAGAAGGGAAGCAAAATATTTGGGCAGGTGATGGGTTCCACTGTCGGGCAGCTCTTCCAATTTGAAAGTCGCTTCCAAACCGCAGTACTGTTGTGGCCCGTCAGCGGCCTGTGCCGCTAGTAGCTGATTCCGACAGCGAGGAGGCTGGTGTGGTGCTGCGCCAGCAGCCTGTGCAGCTGGCACTCGAGTCGGACAGTGAGGAGGCTGGAGAAGATGTGGTGCCAGAGGCGGGGATTCAGCCAGGGCCTTCAGAACCTCCAGAAGCTTCCATGGGTGATGAGGAAGAAGAGGAGGAGTCTCTTCTCAATGCACGGGCGCGCAGAGACTTTTTTTTTTAATACTTTATTGAATTTTCCAGAATTAAAAAGATAATATACAATCTCTATCTTGATCAGAGGTACAGTGTTTACACAATTGGTGAATCAAACGTTGGATGGATTCCATCCATAACTATACAATATACTATACAATTCTATACAATTAAGTCCAATTCTAGTGCCTAACAAGTCATAACCTATTATCATACTTTTATCTTGTTCTTCAGCCAGTTATACCAATTTCCCCATACTTCATAATATTTAGAATTCTCCTCATTTTTTAACTCGCTCGTCAATTTTGCCATTTCTGCGCACTCCAGAATTTATTTATTAATGTTTCTTCTGAAGGCGTAGATTTATTTTTCCAGAGTTTCGCAAAAGCTAGTCTAGCCGCGGTTGTGATTTGAATTACAAGTTGGGTTTTGTTATTGTTGAGACCATCTTCAGTCATACTTAAGAGAAAGGATTCCGGGGCCAGGACTATCTCCTGTCCCGTTATTTCAGAGAGCCAGAGTCGAATCTTTAACCAGAACTTTTTGGTCTCAGGACAAGTCCACCAAAGATGATAGAAGATGCCGACCGTTTTTCCACATTTCCAACATGTAGCAGAGAGGTTTGGGAATATTTTCGCCAGCCTGTCCGGGGCTAGGTACCACCTATGCAACATTTTGTAGTGATTTTCTCTGAATGTTGCCGATTTCATTATTTTATAATTCCTGTTCCAAGCTATCTCCCAATCATTGAAATTAAGGCTGTATCCTAAGTTTTTTTCCCAAATGCTTAACTGATTTTTTGCTATGGTCTCTGCTCTATCCTCATCTAATAGAAAATTGTAGATTTTCGATAGCATTTTCTTATCTGTTCCCCAGATAATTTTATCAAAATATCCATATTTCGTTTCAATACCACATATGTCTCTATCTTTTTGAAATCTAGAATTTATCTGGAGATAGTTCCACTAATCCAGGTTGAACCCCTGGTCCCTCAATACTTCCAACGGTTTGAGCTTCCCTTCTTGATCCAAGATGTCCTTATATGTGCCCAATTTATAGTTTCCTCTCCTATTTGGGGCCACTAAAGCTTCCATAATCGACAACCAGCTAGGAACCTTGGTATAAATCCTCTGTCTGATTTCCACCCACGTACGAATCAGTGTCTCCCTAATTTTATGTTTATGAAAATAAGTTTTCCTCCTATCCTTTGTATCCCAGAGGTAAGCATGCCATCCTTCAAGGAGATTGTGTCCTTCTAGTGTCAGGATTCTCTCATCTTGTAGCTTGATCCACTCCTTTATCCAAATTATTTTTGCCGCCTTTTGATATAATTCCCAGTCAGGGAGCCCAAACCCTCCCAAATTTCTTTTTCCTTGAAGTGTCTTAAGAGAGATCCTCGATTTTTTGCCCTCCCACAGAAAGTTCCTGATATGTTTGTTCAAATCCAAAAAAAAATTTTTATCTAGTGATATCGGTATATTTTGGAATAGAAATAGAATTTTAGATAAGATGTTCATTTTGATTGCCGCAATTTTACCAATCAGGGACAATTTAAGCCTCCTCCACCTATCAAGGTCTTGATAAATTTTCTGCAATAAGGGGATATAATTATCATCTTTTAATGAAGAGAGTCTCACAGTAATCCATATTCCCAGATATTTTGTTTTCTTAACTGCCTAGAGGCCTAATCGATCTTCTAATTCTTTCATTTGTAGGTTTGTCATATTTTTCACAATTATTTTAGTTTTATTCTTATTAAGTTTAAGGCCCGCAACTTCTCCATAATCCTGTACTTCCTGCATTAATTTTAAACCGGTTTCTAATGGGTCTTCTATTATGAGGGCAATGTCGTCCGCAAAAGCTTGGGTTTTAAATGTTTCCTTCCTGATCTTTAAGCCTTTAATGTCTTTATTGGCTCTAATCTTTCTAAGTAGGACCTCTAGTGCCAGGATATAAAGTAAGGGAGATAGGGGACATCCCTGCCTGACCCGTCTTTGAATCTGAAATGCCTGAGTTCTGTCTCCATTCACTAATATATTTGCCCTCTGATTTTGGTAAATATTCTCTATCATCCTCCTAAAGTTGGTCCCGAATCCCATTAGATCTATTTGGTTTACCAAGAAGGTCCAATTTAAATTGTCGAATGCCTTTTGGGCATCGACAAACATTAAGGCCAGCTGTTTTTCAGGGTGTTGTTCATAGTATTCTATAGTATTTAGGACTGTTCTCAAATTATCTCTAATCTGTCTCCCTGGGAGGAAACCATTTTGATCCTTATGTATCCATCGATTTAGAATTTTCTTGAGCCTCTCCGCCATTATATTCATAAATAATTTGTAATCTGCATTCAGCAATGAGATGGGTCTGTAGTTGGATATCTGCTTCGGGTCGGCACCTTCTTTCAGAATGAGCGTCAAGTACGCTTCCCTCCAAGAGTCTGGGATTGTTATGCCAGCAATAGTATCATTTAGAATTTCTAACAGTTCTAATTTCAGGACATAATCAAACTTTTGATATAGTTCCCCGGGGAGACCATCAGGGCCTGGAGTTTTATTCTTCTTTATTTTGGATAGGGCAGTTCTTAGCTCCTCTATAGTGATCTTTTCATTTAACATTTCCTTTTCTTCTTTGGAGATTTGAGGTAAATTGGCTTCCAACAAATACTGTTCTACCTTGTTTAACTCAATTCCTTCATTTTTATATAGACATTCATAAAATTTTCTTATGCTTTCTAATTTGTCTTCTTCCTTCGTCAACAGGGTGCCCTGTGGGTCTTCTAAAACTAATATTTGGTTTTTTTCCTTCTCTTTTTTTAATTTATACGTACACGCAACTCCTCGGGTGCACAGAGACTTTATTACTTTGTTAACTTTGAATGGTGAATGAATGGTTGTAAGTTGTACCCGGAATTAGAAAGATCAAGATGATGTCTGCAATTATAGAACTGAAATGGCTGTTTTACTTATACTAGATATAACAAGGTTTTATCACATAGCTTTAGCCACCATCTTTCCTATCTATCTATCTATCTATCTATCTATCTATCTATCTATCTATCTACCTATCTATGCATCTATCTACCAACCATCTGTCTGTCTGTCTGTCTATCTCAGTCACATTTTGGAGCCACCCTCCCAGAGGGTCCCTGGCTTTCTCTCAGCTTTCTTTGACTGCCTCTTTTCTGCACAGATATTCTACTGCATGTGTTCTGTCCCCAACTACACACACACACACCAACAGACGTTCAAGAGTTAAAGACCAAACCAGCCGGCAAAATCCTTTTCCTTATGATAACGGAACTTGTCAACAACCTAGTGGCTGCCTGCCAAGAGTTTATTATTTACGAAGAGGAGAGATAACTTCTCCCCACTTCTGGTACATCAAAAGATCAGCTCAATAATTACGGAGTCAATCAAGTCCAGAGATAATCCAGCAAAGTTTATAGCAAAAAGTCTGGCAATGCAGAATGGCGTGGAAGCTTTCAGCTTTGTTTGTCACAAGGTTTGACTGGCCACCACACTCCCTTTTATATCCTGTGGGGTGCGGTCCAGTGACTCAGCCTAATCTCGGGCACGCCTTCTCTTCTGTTCCACGCGCTTATCTCTGTGACGCTGGCGTGGATCCAGCCAAGACTCATTACCCTCATCACTGTCCATCTGTGGCTGCGTGGACGTGCTTGGCCCCGGCCCTATCTCTTGCTCTTCGGCGGACACCGAAGGCATTGCCAGAGAGGAGGGTCCTGGAGAGGGAGGCCTTGCCAACTCCTCTCCTTCACTCTCGGAGTCCTCTCCTGCCGATGACCCAGGCTCAGGTAACGGAGCCACAACAGCATGTGACAAACCTTCAGGTATTGGAGAGGACCTCTCATATCCTCCAGATGTTTTCAGGGAACAGATGTCATCTCCTCCATCTCTCTCTTCCAAGACGTTGAGCCTCCTCTTTGTGCATGTCAGCCTGCTCTGGATTCGTCCTAAAACAGGTTGCCCAGATCAGGCATGGTATTCAAGGCACGATGTGAACACTTCAGAATGAAGTGGAATGGTTAGTTCCCATGTTTGTTTGGTTTTAGCTGATTGACCAATTTCTTGATGGCTGCAATCAGAAACACTTGTAAGCACTTCTATCAAACTGCTTAGATTACCTTTGCAATGAAACAGTTATTCCATGCCATATTCATATGCTTAATATACAATTATAATTTAAATATAATATATTTTAAAAAACCAAACTGAAATAACTGCTTCATTGCAAAGAGATTATATATATATAATATATATATATTCAGCAATGGACGCATAAACTCAATCAAACTTATAAATAAAGCAGATGAATAAATGGTCTCCATTTTCTATTACGTGCCTGATTTTTGCTTTCTAAGTGAAGAATTTTACATTGTCTCCGTTAATCTGCTTGTTCTCGATCAGGATGATTAGGCTTCGTCTGAAGCAAATGCAAATATATTTTGAGTCTATCACAAAAATGCCAAGGACAGTCTCTAAGCAAACAGGTTTTGTAGAGAGAAAACATTTGATATGCAATATTTATCTGTTCTACCTGCTTTCATGATAACCTTTGCTAGCACTAATCTCTTCCCTCCAGCTGTGCTGAACACAACACAAAACTTTTCTTTTCAAACGCACAATCCAGGGAGATACGAATATGAGAAGACAGGAGTCCAAATGGTTTGTTTTTGTGTGAAGGGGCAGATGTTAGGGCACCAGGATCTAAACATTGACATTGTCCTGAGAAAGCAGCCATAAATACGCCAGCCAAAAGCCTTTGCCTATGACTTTCGGATAAGATTTCCATGCAAACGCATAAAACAGATTTTCATTAGCTTGCTTCCTTAGGCAAAGACAAACAAATATTTTGTTTCTTATGCTAAGCTATAAAATTCAGCCCAGCAAACAAAACTTAATTGTTAATTTAACAGATTTTATTCATTTTAACACATTCCCGGTCTTTAAGAATCTTTTCAGAATCCATAGAACAAACTTTGCATTCACGAAAGTGTTCTCATCTGCCTTTTTTCATTTGAATTAATATTTTTGTAAAGCCCTCGTTAAGTAAGAAATTAAGTTTCGGCTTTTAAAACAATACTTTTTATTCTTCCTTCTTTAAAAGTTAGACATTCCTTCTAATTACCGATGGAAAAAAAAAACACTTTCAAAGCACCATGATTTGAATATATTCTATTTGTGGGGGTCTTTTATTTGCCAGTTTAAGCTGACTATTTAAATACTCTCTTTCTTTCTTTTTTCTTCTTCTTCCCAATGCCACAATCAAGGTTGTGTGTGTGTGTGTGTGTGTGTGTGTGTGTGTGTGTGTGTGTGTATATATATATATATATATATATATATATATATATATATATATATATATATATATATATATTGTTAAAAAAATGTTTATGCAAGCATTCTTTAAAAGGCTGAGTTCCTATACAGCTTGGTTCAGCACCTTACCTACAGACAATAGTACTCCAATTTAACACTTAGCTGCAGAAGGGATGAAAAGAAAAAGAAATTACACGTACCCACACTGGGAAAATAATTTGGAAGAAGTGCTTTGGATTTCAGGCAAGCCCAGCATCTTTCTGTTATTCATTAAAGCAGCTCTTCCTTTTTATTTTGCCCAGAGTTTCCATATGAACCTCCAAAAAGCTGCTTCTCTAAGGAGTCAAGTCTTAAAGTTAATATCACTAATTAAAGTTGACGTTGATCCTTCAAGCATCCTTCGTTTTTTATTGGCTCCTCCATGTTTGCAGCAGATCCAAAAAAGTTCTTTTAAACCATGTTTAAAGTTTGCACAGTCCTTATGTTTATTGTTATATTTATTTATGTTTATTATTATAGTCCTTATGTTTATTAAGGGACGCGGTGGCTCAGTGGCTAAAGACGCTGAGCTTGTCGATCGAAAGGTTGGTGGTTCAGTGGTTCGAATCCCTAGTGCCGCGTAACGGGGTGAGCTCTGATTACATGTCCCAGCTTCTGCCAACCTAGCAGTTCGAAAAAAAATGCAAGTAGAAAAAATAGGGACCACCTTTGGTGGGAAGGTAACAGCGTTCCGTGCACCTCTGGCGTTGAGTCATGCCAGCCACATGACCACGGAGACGTCTTCGGACAGCGCTGGCTCTTCGGCTTTGAAACAGAGATGAGCACTGCCCCCTATAGTCGGGAACGGCTAGCACAGATGTGCGAGGGGAACCTTTACCTTTATGTTTATTGCACAATAGGAACAAACAGTGAAGCAATCCGTTTGTGAAAATCAGAAGGAAAGCCAGGTCCATGAAGACCTAATAGGCCTAAAAAGTCCTTTTAATGAAAAGAAGGACTCGGAGTGATGTGATAGCAGTTGTACAATATTTGAAGGGCTGCCACAAAGAAGAGGGAGGTCAACCTATTCTCCAAAGCACCTGGAATCAGGTCAAGAATGGAAACTGATCAAGGAGAGAAGCAACCTGGAGTTAAGGAGAAACTTCCTGATAGTGAGGACAATTAACTAGTGGAACTGCTTGCCACCAGTAATTGTGGATGCTTCATCGCTGGAGTTTTTTTAAAGAAAAGATGGACAGCCACCTGTCTGAAATAGTCTAGGGCGGGTGTCAGCAATCTGCGGCTTGGGAGTCACCTGCGGCTCTTTGGGCCCTCTGCTGTGGCTCCCTGCTGGGTGATCCCTTAAACAATCCAAACAATCCTTTGATCCTTTAAACAATCCAAGTCTTTGCCAGTTAAATCAGTTCAGTGATACAAAAATCTTCTTACCACACAAACAGTAGTTGATTAGAATAACAAACTCACTCTGGTTCACAAACCACGATGGTAGCAGATCCATCCAACGATGATAGCACAATGGTAGCAACTCCACATACAATGGTAGCATATCATCAACTGAATACTTTACAGTATCTCTCTTAAATACGTTTACAACCAGTGATTATCTAATTACAGCATGACTCAGCATTACAATGAATCAGCAGTAAAACTTTAAAGTCACACAGTACATATTCATGTTAAGTCACAGAACACATATATTGCCTGGACAGCTTGTTAGGCTCAAACCATATCCTA
Source organism: Arizona elegans (assembly GCA_022577455.1). Classification (NCBI taxonomy): domain Eukaryota; kingdom Metazoa; phylum Chordata; class Lepidosauria; order Squamata; family Colubridae; genus Arizona; species Arizona elegans. Next base: position 8,534,105 of record JAKOOJ010000028.1, read on the forward strand.
ACAAGACCTCTGGTCTAGGGTCTTCTGCTTGAGCAGGGGGCTGGACTAGAAGACCTCCAAAGTCCCTTCCAACTCTGTTATACTGTTACCTCATCAGTTCAACCTTGAGCTATGTATTTTTTTCACTACTGAAATCTATAACAAACCGGCGGAGGAATTAATTTAATATCCAGGTAAATTTCACCTTCTTCAACCTTCCTGTGATGTTGGATTAATGCTACACTCGGTGGCATTCTTACATTCAAGAGAGACCTGGGAGGATAATTTAGGAGGAATTAATTCAATGTGTCGTATCAATTGAACTAGGTTGCGTACTCCACTAAATGGAAGAACAGAAAAAGCAGAATGGAGAAAAGGATTTAAAAGACATTATTTGGCTGTTTCCTCACAGGAAATTGCAGCTGCTTCCCTCATTATCAACTAAATAGGAAATGATGTATCTTCTGCACAAAACATCACTTGGTTATTAGCGGCTTGATTAAGTTTTCTTGGGAACCGGTAAACACAGAGAGGAATCCTGAGTATGAAAATTACTGGAGAAACACAGATTAAGTCAGCCGGTGCAAAGATCTGATTCCAAGGCAGCTCCGGTGAATCAGTTCTTTGAATAAAATTGTTGACTTCAGTCCCCATATGTCTGAGTTGGCTGCTATGGACCCATCTTGTTTTGATGAATATTCAAATTGAAATCATACATACATACATACATATTTGCACACGTACTTTCTTCTTAACCAAGTCAAGAATTTGAGCTGGTTTGATGAAGTAAAGCCATGGTTTGGTCTGAATCAGTTCAGCTTCTCAAACAGATTTGGATCAGGTGATTTACCCATTACTAATATTTAGACTAAATAGAAATAGCACTGAGACTTATATACCGCTTCACAGTGCTTTTACAGCCCTCTCTAAGCGGGTTACAGAGTCAGTCTCTTGCCCCCCAACCATCCGGGTCCTCATTTTACCAACCTCGGAAGGATGGAAGGCTGAGTCCACCTTATTTATTATTATTTATTTTTTATTTTATTAAATTTCTATACCGCCCTTCTCCCGAAGGACTCAGGGTGGTGAACAGCCAGAAGATAAAACACAGAAATACAAAAATTTAAAATCGATTAAAAACGGATTAAATAATTTGGCTGAATTTAAAATACCCCATAATTTAAACAGATTAAAATTTGTATTTAAAATTTAAATTTAAAAGGGGAGAAGATTTAGGCCACCTTGAGCCGGTCAGGATCGAACTGCTGGCAGTGAGCAGTGAGTTGGGCTGCAATACTGCATTCTAGCCACTGCGCCACTATGGCTCTAACTCAGGGGTGAAATTCAAATTTTTTCCCTACCAGTTCTGTGGGCGTGGCTTGGTGGGCATGGCAGGGGAAGGATACTGCAAAATCCCCATTCCCTCCCCACTCCAGGGGAAGGATACTGCAAAATCTCCATTCCCTCCCCACTCCAGGGGAAGGATACTGCAAAATCTCCATTCCCACCCCACTCCAGGGGAAGGATACTGCAAAATCACCATTCCCACCCCACTCTGGGGCCAGCCAGAGGTGGCATTTGCCGGTTCTCCGAACTATTCAGAATTTCCGCCCAAAATTTCTCCAGAACCTGTCAGAACCTACTGGATTTTACCCCTGCTCTAACTAGACCTCATTGGCAGCAAATGCAAAATGAATGATTCACGGATGAATTCTGGAGATGTTACAGAACCTAAGAACAAAGCTGTATGGGAAATCACCACGAATGAAAGTTCTAGAAGAAGGAAATTCTGCGTCACTTCCAGGTTGTGGCGAAAAAAAACCCTACATGGACAGATTCATGAAGAAATAAGACTTAATCCTGGTGATTAATACCTGAAATTTTAAGCTGCTAAATATCACATTAACAGGGTAAAAGTCTCTTTTTACGGATACTTGAATGTGAGAATACTCTTTCACTCATGTTCAAAAGGAAAATGGGTGGTGCAAGGGTCTCTCTCTACATGGACCATTTTCTCTGCCTGTGGTGACTCTCTCCAATGTTCAGATCTTCTTCGGAGGTGGACAGTTTCCACGGATGTCCATAGTTGTGTGTAAAGAACGAAAGACTAGGCTGCATATTAAGTCCCAATTAAACTGATTTATTGCTCATGCCTAGGCATAGAAATCTAGTCAGCTAATGGTTAGCATTATTTTATTTATTTATCTGTTAGTTATTTTGGTGCTAGATAAGGATTAATGGAATTCAACAGGGGTTGGACTTCGCCTACTTGTGGCAACACAGAGATTCTGGGCTGATTCCTCTTTTGACTCTGCCTCTAGTCTCTGCCAACCCTTCTCCTCCTACACCGGGTGTCAGCAACCTGCGGCTCCGGAGCCACCTGTGGCTCTTTGGGCCCTCTGCTGTGGCTCCCTGTTGAGTGATCCCACCACTGGCTGGCCCCGCCCCTCCTCCTCCCCTCCCAGTCACTCCTCGCCTGGGCTGAGAAGGTGAGGGGGATAGCGGGGGATGGAGAAGCGGCCAAGACAGAGACAAAGAGATACAGAGATGGGGGGGAGGGACGGAGGGAGAGAGAGAGATGTCAAAAGGGTTTTGCCGTTCTTTTAACAAAAAAAGCTAATAACCGGCCCTAATGACCGGCTGGGTAGGCGTGGCTAGGGGGATCATGTGACTGGTAGAAGTGAGTGGCATTGATTTGGCCACGCCCACCAAGGTTTTGTGGCTCCCGGTGTTTTCTTTTCTGTGGGAAACGGGTCCAAATGGCTCTTTGAGTGTTTAAGGTTGCAAACCCCTGTCCTACACTGTGAAATTTAGTGTGAGAATATAAAACTCTTAATGGGATCTTCTGGGGAGGAGGAGTCATCAACATTTTGTAAGGGTTTTTTCTCCACGTCTGGGAAAGAAGATGTTTTCCTGGCTATCAAGCGGCTTTGTGAAACTTTCTCAGTTTTGTTTAAATCCCCTAGGAAAATAATGGAGGGATTTAACTCTCTCCTGCTACAGAAACCTTGTCTCAAAGCTTCCCCAGAGCAGCTATTTGTGTCCTCTTAAAGCCTCCCTGTTTTCTTTGCAAAGGTGGGAAGGGAGGACTGTGGGGCAACTTTGGGAACTCAATTTCTGCTTCTCTAGGGATGGGAGGTGGGATTGCACAGATGGGGTGGGTGGGTGAGTATCAGTGCTCGCCTTTTGGAGACCCAGTTACGGAAGTTCCAAACAAAGGAAAGTAGGTCAGCATTCACTTGATTTGCTTTAGCTGAATAGGGCATAATGGATTATGTCGATTTAAAAAGTAACTCTTTGCTTCCAATTAGAGCAAGCGGTACGATTCAGACCGGGGAGTCAGCTAGGGTTTTTTTCTTCTTCTTGCCCCTTGAATCAGTAGGGCAGGATGGGGGTGGGTGGGATGAGAAATATATTTAATACATTTATATAGCCATGCGTCTTTGCAAAATATTATTGGGTGGCTCACAGAACTTGAAACGGAAACGTGTGTGTAAAATTGATGGCTTCTTTCTGTGGAAGGAAGTGGAAATGCTTAATAGCCCCAAACAGATGGGTTTCCTCCACGATAGTCTTGTCCTGCACAAACACATATGAACTTGTGCACATCCCAGGACTTCAGTCTTCCAGTGAGTGTCCCCATCACAATTGTAGCCGAGTCCATCCAGCGTGCCTGTGGTCCTCTCCTTCTTCTCATTCCTTCTACCTTTCCCTTAGCATTGTAACTCAAACTCCTTTAGCATTGTAAACTTAAGGGTCAGCAGCTGTGGTGGAATCCAAATTTTTTTACTACCAATTCTGTGGGCGTGGCTTGGTGGGCGTGGCAGGGGAAGGATACTGCAAAATCCCCATTCCCTCCCCACTCCTGGGGGAAGGATACTGCAAAATCCCCATTCCCTCCCCACTCTGGGGCCAGCCAGAGGTGGTATTTGCCGGTCCTCCGAACGGCTCAAAATTTCCGCTACCGGTTCTCCAGAACCTGTCAGAACCTGCTGGATTTCACCCCTGGTCAGCAGCCTAATGCACACTGAGCATGATTCATGGTCATAGACATAAAAACAATCCTTGCTATTTTAAAAGATGCCAAGGAAAAACAATCAGCCGAAACTGTTAGACCATGCCAAGCAAACAGACAGACAGATCAGGCACCGCTAGCCTGCTGGCCTTAAAACACAAGGAAAAGGCCCACTAATACGATCTTGCAAAAGGTTGGTGACAAACTAACCGGAACCCCTTGTGACGAGTCTCGACAATAGCTTTCTTGCTAATCCCCTGTGTTACCAGGAATCTCACCAGACCGAGTGCGTTTCCTTGGATCAGTCAGAGAAGGATTCAGGGACTCTGGGAGAGCTCAGTCTGGTGCCGCTTACTGCAGTGCAAAGATTCTAAACTTGGGCTGCTCTTGACTCTTCCTCCAGTTTGGCTGGAGATTCCACCACAGTCAACTAGGACTGTTAGAACCGCAATGGGGAGGCTTTCCATAGGGCAGGCCCTCCTTAGACCCACAAGGTGGCATTCTTCCACAACACGGGACCTACAAAGGTAGTCCTCAACTTACAACAGTTCATTTAGTGACCATTCAAAGTCACCACGGCACTGGGAAAAGTGACGTAGGACCATTTTTTTCACACTTACGACCATTGCAGCATTCCCGTGGTCACTTGAAGGGCTAAGTTCTAAAATTTAGAAGGGCTAAGGTTTTTTTTAGCTGGGTGGACTGCAATTCCCAGAATCCAGGAGGCTGGTTGGGGAATTCTGGAAGTTGAAGTCCATAGCTTAAAGGTTGTGAAATACTGAGCAAGGGCCTGAAAAGATTGTCCGTGTGATTGTTGGAATTTAAGTCAAAAATATCTGTACTTTCTCTTAATTTCTCACAGCAGGCTCTATTTCCTTTCCCCTTTAAAGTTTTGCTTTCCTGAGCTAACCCCTTAAAACGTTTGTCAAAAATACCTGGTTAGTAGATAGACTCCGTTTTAAAACACACACATACACACATGAGAACTTTTCTTCCTTTGTAGAGTATTGTTCTTATTTTTCCCAGACTTCAAAATTGAGAGTAATGTGACTTTCAGAATTTTACAGAGCTTCAGATTCTAGGAAAGTTTTTCTGCACCTTTAATAGATTAATTGGGTGTTTAAATACGATCTGTTCCAGTCTAAAATAGTTAATTCCAACTTTATATTCCTGGTGTGTTATAAGAAGGATCATCAAGTTCCATCGGACTCTGTTGGCCTCTCCTTAAATGCTAAAAATTACTTCCAACTAACTCATGACTGTATTATCTATACAGAAAGATAAATCTTAATTTAAGCTGAAGAGACTTCAGACTGTTAAATTGGTTACAGTATTAGAAATGGAAGGAAAGGATTGTCATTGAAGCTGCAAAAATTTGTATACAGAGGGCAGAACAGATTAAAGAAGAGGCTCTGTTGGTAAATACACTGCTCAGAAAAATAAAGGGAAGACAAGCAGAAGACATCCGAGATCTGAATGAATGAAACAGCCTTATTAAATACTTTGTTCCTTACATACAGTAGTTTATACACTACTCAAACAACTAAAGGGAACATAAAACTACTGTATGTAAGGAACAAAGTATTTAATAAGGCTGTTTCATTCATTCAGATCTCGGATGTCTTCTGCTTGTCTTCCCTTTATTTTTTTGAGCAGTATAGTATCCAAATCTTGTATTATTTTTCTTGTGTCCAATTCAAAATTTCAATCTTTTTCGTACTATCTGATGGCCTTTCTAAGGGAGAGGACAGAAATAAAGGCAGTGATTAGAAGTTTGTTCATTGATTCATCCGCCTTTCCTTTCCCTTCAAGGTTTGAGTGCTTTTGAATGACCTGTTTCCCTACCAACCAGTTAAATGTGTTGCGTGAAAACTTTTATTGCGTTGTCATGCAAATGTAAGGATGCTCACCCAAGTGCAGAGATTTCTTTTGGGGTGGCAGCATATGTGAGTGTGTGGGGAACAGTAGTGGGTTTCAATTTAGTTTGCTACTGGTTCGTTCGTGTGCGTTTGCTCGCGTGAGTGCATGACACTTCTGCCAATGCACAGAAGCTTTTGCCCATGTGCAGAAGCATCCAGGCAAGTGGGTGGAGCCTCCCACCGCCGCCACTACTGATTCTCCCAATCTGGGGTGATCCAGTGGAGGATCCAGTGGATCCCCACTAGTGGGGAATCCCATCTCAATGCTTTTGCATTCTAGCTAGATGTCCCATTCAGCACACCATGGCTTTCTAACTTCAGTAAGCATCTAGTCTTGAACAATATCTCCATGCCTAGTGAGTTGTGTGTAATTGTGTGAGTTTTGGAAGCCTGATGCTGAATTGCGGTTGTGAAGGATGCTCCAGAATTGCTGGGCTCATCCTCTTCCCTTGAAGGGCCCAAGCGAACAACGCATCATATTTTGGATGCAACCAACCATCTCATGTTCTCCTTGGTGGACATCAGTTCTCCCAAACACCCGAAGGCAGGACAAGAAACAAGGAATGGAAACGAATCAAGGAGAGAAGAAACCTAGAACTAAGGAGAAATTAGATAGATCAATTAATCAATCAGTGGAATGGCTTGCCTTTAGAAGTTGTGAAGTTGTGAATGCTCCATCACCGGAGGTTTTTAAGAAGAGACTGTCTGAAATGCTTTAGGGTCTCCTGCTTGAACAGGGGGTTGGACTAGAAGACCTCCAAGGTCCCTTCCAACTCTGTTATTCTGTTAAATAGCCCTGGCATGGCTCCATTTGTTATTGCTTTTGTCCAGTAACAAATATAACAGGAAGAGAAATGACAATGAAATAAATCAAGGGAGGTGGTTGGGTGGAAGAGGCATTTTTTTAAAAAAAATGTAAATAATCCTTTGTAACCAAGGCTACGCAAAACTATTGTGCTGCCTACAGCAGATGTGATGGGGGTGGTTGACACCCCCACCTACGGGACCTGTTGGAGGGGCACTCAGCTGCTCTGTTCATATCTGAGACTCAAACAAATCGTGTTTGAGGTTATTAAGATGGTAAGTGATTTCAACAGGGGTAGAGTTGCCATCAGGTTGCATTGATGTAATCATGAATCCCATTGAATATGAGATCCTTTTGAGGTAGACATGTAGTTTTGGGGTCAAAAGATCCCAGACAACCTGAAACAGAATCATCAAATCCTTAAGTACATGGAAATTATGGAATCCAACTCTTGTTCTACTACAGGAACCCAGATGAAAGTTAGAAGGGAGAAGGCTATCTAATCTTCACATCAAAAGGTCTAATGAAAATGAAATGTTTATTGCTAGATCCACTGTCAAATTGTTTTTAAACAATAAAGACTTTTTTTTTTTTTAATATAACGAATCGGTCTCAAAGTTCCATCATATCCTTCACCATTGTAGACTTCTGGACCTTGCAGCTGTATTCTTGTTTTGTGACTTGCTCCTCTTTCCAGTTCTTGTGTGGGTCCTCCTTCGGCTTCACGCTTTCTCTTAGCTTTTTTGTCCTCACCACTGGCTCGGTTTGCTGCCTTCCATATTTTTCTCCATATCAGAATTCTTCACAGCTGGGCTTTGGACATCGTCTTCTTTAGAAACTCCCACAAGAAACACTTATGAACCGGGGTCACTCAGCAGGTTCAACCTTGACAATCCTTTTATCCGTACGTGGGTTTGGGTTGGATTGTCCCCATTTTCTAAGTGTGCCTGTGTGCCATTGCAGCCGGTCTTTCGCTCACGTTTAAATATGGGAACCATTTTTTTTTTAATTTGATTTTTATGCCGCCCTTCTCTGGAGACTCAGGGCGGCTTACAGTGCGTTAAGCAATATGACCATTTAGTGTATAATCCCCATTAGAAAAAAAGAAGTATTTTAATTTTAGCACAGAGAAAGAGTGTCATTCTTGTTCTTCTTGCAAGATTCTTTTTTTCTTGCAATTTGCAGTGTTCTGTGCCTTTAAAAAGGAATTGGAATTCTCTGTGTCCATTCGATGATTCAGTTCCTGGCTTCAGTTGAAAAAAAAGCATGTGTTTTATATTGTATCTCACCCTATTTCTGTAACGCATGTTGGGCAACTGGCAAGCTTATTTGCTTCCTTTCCATGGCCCTAAGAGTTCTGTGGTGCATTTTATGCAGGCAAAACAGCCACGGGAGACCCATAAAAACCTGGAGTCAGTCTGGCTTTGCCTCAAAACTTCAGCTTCTGTCAGGGAGATTGAGGCTTCTTGTCTCCAAGGAAGCCCTAGCAAACCTCTTTATCAAATTTGCTTTGCTTCTTGGATTGGAGTAACTTTTGCCCTTTTTGTCTATAGAGACTCTCCATCATCCGGGTCCTGGTTGTCCCAAAGGTGCTTTTTCAAGAGGCAACTGGACTTTCTTGTTTTTTCCTTGAAGACGTTTCGCCTCTCATCCAAGAAGCTTCTTCAGCTCTGACTGGATGATGGGGAATGGCTGTCTGCAAGGAATATAAATCCTTCCATTCCCCACCATCCAGTCAGAGCTGAAGAAGCTTCTTGGATGAGAAGTGAAATGTCTTCAAGGAAAAAACAAGAAAATCCACTTGCCTCCTGAAAAAGCACCTTTGGGTTTTGCCCTTTTTCCATTTTCTTTTACCTTTTTTAGGTAAGATATCTAAGTTCACCATACAAGCCATATTTTTTTCTTGGATGCAGCCCATGCTTTAACTCTTCTCATTTCTGGAATGTCTAGAGAAAAGGAAGCTCCTGGTCACCCTGGAGATAACCTCTGCCAAGAGACGGGAGCGGGTGTCTCCCTCATGTTCAAGTTAGAAGAGGAAACTCTTGGTGTTCATCCACAACAAATTAAAACCACTAAGGACAAAGATGCAAATGCATCCGATGATTAATCTGATATTTGACAAGCTCCGAAGTGCTGTTCTTTTCAGCGGGAGCTGAGCTGTAAAGCAGGAGCTGCGAGCGCCTGAGCTGGCACGGAAGGCTGGCGCTCGGTCTGCTCGCTCGTGCCTCTTCCTTTAAGCTGCCTTGCTTTCTTCCAAACAGATACTGCCAAGTCTGGAAACCCGGAATGAATGGCCCCGTGGCAGCGGAGAAGTAAGAAGGCTGGTGGTGTCAAATGCCTTTTTGTTTTGGCAAGGAGGCCACAATTAGCATCCCAAAGCATCGAGATGCAGGAGACCAGGGGTTTCAGTTAACACCTACCTGGTCACTTCATTTCTTTGCCTTTCTGGCTGTGCTGGCAACTTTTTTTGTATGGGAGGCAAAAAAAACCCCATTAGAGTGACTTAAACTTTCCTTTAGGCTGCGTGGTGGTTGGCAGCTGGTTGGCATGAAACACCGTCTCGGACAATGTTGACTTTGGAATGGGAATCGGAGGGTCTACAGACAGTGGGTATTGTTGTGATTATCTTTGCGTCTCTGAAGCTGCTGCATTTGCTTGGACTGATAGACTTCTCCGAAGGTAAAGTGGTGACTTTGAATTGTTCTGTTTGCAGGTAGTGCCAGCTGCTGCTGCTCCTGCCTGGGCTCTGCGTGTACCTTTGGCGTTGGAGAATAAAACGTGCTGCTCATACACTTGTGGCAAGCAGCTTCTGCACTTTATGGTTGCCTGGGCTGTAAATCATGTTTTGTTTTTGTTTATTTTTCTACGGTTCAGTCACTGCAGCTTCCCGAGGCTACGTTTTTCAGGGATGGAGGCAGAAATGCATCTCTAAATCACATCGCCAGAGTAAGAAAGTTAGCATCTAAACAGCTTTTCCTTGCATGCAGGTGGTGGCTATGCCAAATTGGAACTTTTCTGATTTCCATTATTAATACGATTAATATTAGCGGGTTGCTTTTACGCACAAACAGATTTCTGGAAAACTATTCGGGATGTGTTCTGTTTATTTATCCTTTTAGAATTGGAAGAGGTTGACTGGTTAAGGTGTCAGTCAATATTCCAAGCCACCCTGAGTATTGCTTGTAATGTGTGTTCTTGGGAACAAAATGATAAAATGTTTTTAATATATTCGTATTGCCTTGCAGTCTGTTCAGTTTATTTCTCTGTAAAGGAGCACCAGATGTATAAACAAAACTTCCCTGTAGGGTTCAGTAGATGAGCTTATGAGCATCATATTTTCTTGGGGTTTCTCTGTTAAATCTAGTGCTAAAAATTAAAACTGTAGCCCTCCGATTTAATTCTCTAGATTGCAAGCAAACTGAAATTATTCAGATTGCTCAGATACTGTTTCTCCCCAGCCAATTTCCTTAGAAATTGCACACGCTCAGAGTCTGCCACGAATTTTCTTCTTATTTTCCTCTCTTTTTATCTTATTCATCTGTACAATATCTTCAGAAAATGAAATCAGCAACCATTAACTTCTTAAGAATTGCTAAATAATTCTGCCTTTACATTAAAAGACATGTTAGTAGAAAGAGACTTTTAAAATCTAGACTTCATAGAAAACTTCAGAAATATTTCGATAGTACTTAATTTATCAGCAGTGAACAACAATAAATAATTTATAAAAGGTAAGTGTGAATTGAGTTCAACTCATGGTATCCAGCTGATGCCATAGACATGTTGGTTTCTTGGCAAAAATTCAGAAGTAGTTTGCCAGCTCTATATTTTAGGATCTGTTTTCCAACTTCTGAATTTAACCTAAACTTTGGAGATTTTCTAGTGATTTCTCATCCAAAAACTAACTGAATTCTGCTTTGTTTTTAATAATATCATGCAAGGCCAGCTGGGTGCTATCACTTGCTACAAGTTGATAAATCTTCATCTCATTGCTAAGAATACCTTTGTTTGTGATGTTTTAAATTTAGGCTTAAACAATATTAACTGTAAGAATATAATAAGGATACAGCTGATGCAAAATAGCAAATCCACATTGACTTAAAAGAGAAAATCGACTGCATGACGCCCCTAAAAAGGATCCAGGATCTGAGATACATGAAATGCGTTAATAAATCCTTTTGATGAAGTGAAAGAAATAGGCTGGGTTATATCTCAACTCTATAAAGGTTGGAACTTCGTTCCAGTCCTTAAATAATAATTTAAGTTAGGATTAGGGCTGGAGAACAGGCGCTCTGGTCAACATAGTAAGATTACGCTGGGTATAAGATGCAACATGTGGTTTACATATAGATGTATTTGTAGCAGATTGGCAGTGGTTGAAATATAATCCCTCTCTTGCAAAAATTAGACAAGGCATAGGGTAGCATAAAATGAATGTGTGTGTAGGCAGAGTGCTAAAATTGAGTTTACTTTGGGATTGAAACCACGGAAAGAAAGGTAGACTTAGAAATTGAACTAAAGAGATGATGATCATGGCGTTGAGGTCTAGTTTTGAACCATGTTTCTCAAGGTTTACAAGAGCTAGATGCCTTCTTCTTATCTAGAATGTACTTGTGAATACCATGCCATATCAATCCCTTGATCACTCGGTTCTTGTTTAGCTTTGAGCTCCCCCTCTGCATTCAAAATATCTTTATATTTAAGACTATATTATGAGGCAGCTGCCCTATCAGCAATGAGTGATTGGATGAACTCAACAGAAGAAAGAATATTGAATATTGAGGGATATGATTTGGTTTACGGGTGGCATGCTTATTTATTATATGATAAGAAAGTGGATAAGACTTTTAAAAGTCACATATTAAGGATTGCTTTATTGTGTGTCTGGAAAAAGTATAAGTATAAATTAAACGAGAAGTTACCAATGTGGGCAATACCCAGACACATGATAAAGAATATAAGTGTAGAGCAAAAACAAGATGTGATTACATATAAAGAGCTTCTTAACAAGGAAAGAGGTATACTACAATTAAAATCTTTGAATCAACTAAGAGAAGAAAAGAGGAGGGAAGGGGGGGGAAGAGGAATGGAAAAAATTGTTGTAATACTTGTTAAAACTTTTTAATAAAAAAAATCTTTATATCTAACAATATTTCCCATGTTAATAAGGTTTGGGTGAACCAGTGCTTCCATCGTTGAAAGCCAAACTGATATCCTCAAGTAATGTTGCTCTCTGGTTTTCTCCCATACTAGCAGCAGTGCGTTCCTAATATAATGTTGAGATGATGGTTTTGAACCACGTTTCTCAAGGTTTACAAGAGCTAGATGCCTTCTTCAAAGTCTGTGCATCTATTTTCAGCTAAATGGTATGCCAGTCAAAATGAGGTGTTTTCACATCTTGAAGCTGAAGCCACAAAATTGTTGTTGGGTTATGCTGGTTTTCTGCAATATTAAGATATCCAAAGGAAGCATTTGTTTGTTTGAACTGAAAAAGTGACCTAACAGTTCCTACAGTTTCTGTCTCTCTGACCCAAACTGCTAAGTGAATTAAGATGTTTTGTGCAAATAGGATAATTACAAGGAGGTGAACTAATCCCATCTTTCTTTTCTAGGAGAGAGGGAGATGGGAGAGGGGAGGGAGGGATGGAGAGGGGGGGAGGGAGGGAGAGAAGGAGAAGGAGAAGGAGGTGCACACTGTTTGCAATGTACAACTGGGGGATTTTTCCAGTACTATCCATGAGCATTGCAGAATGGTATATCCAGCTTAAAATAGAAGACAGCACAATAGGCCAAGATTTGAACCCAGAACAAGAATATATTGGTGGGGGGGAGCAGGCCATGTCATTGTTCAATCATCACAGATCCTATTTGTTGTAACACTGTACAGTCTCTTCCCCACCTCAAAGGACAAATTTCAAAAGCCACTTCTTAGGCATTCTTCAGTTAAGCATCACTCTGGCAGGCCCTACACCTATAGAAATTCAAGTTAATTCCAAAAGTCCATATGGACAAAGCCTCTTCCTTACAACTATATGTATATTGGCTTCCTTGTACATCATTTTATTTATTTATTTATTTATTTAATTTTTCGAATTTGTATACCGCCCTACTCCCGAAGGACTCAGGGCGGTGAACAGCCATGGAATAAAACATATAAATACAAAATTTAAAATAGATTAAAACGAATTAAATAATTTGGCTGAACAAATTTAAAACCCCAATAATTTAAAACCAGATTTAAAATTTCCATTTAAAAAGGGGAAAGACTTAGGTCAGGCCGGCTTGGTGAAATAGGAAGGTCTTAAGCGCGCGATGGAAGGTACGCAGATCCGGGATCCTCCGTATCTCCGGGGGGAGCTCGTTCCAGATAGTGGGTGCCCCCACAGAGAAGGCTCTCCCCCTGGGGGCCGCCAGTCGACATTGTTTGGCCGACGGCACCCGGAGGAGCCCCTCTCTATGGGAGCGTACTGGTTGGTGGGAGGCTCTTGGTGGTAGCAGGCGGTCCCGTAAATAACCAGGTCCTAAGCCATGGAGCGCTCTAAAGGTGATAACCAAAAGATAACTACAGTGTGATAAGAGGTGTGACTTATCCAGGAGGGAAGCAACCTAGAACTAAGGAGAAATGATAGCAGTTTTCCAAAAAAGAGAAGGTCAAGCTATTCTGCAAGGCACCTGAAGGCAGGACAAGAAGCAACAGGTGGAAACTCATCAAGGAGAGAAGCAGCCGAGAACTCAGAAGAAACTTCCTAACAGTGAGGAATGCTTACATTCAGAAGTTGTGGATGCTTCATCACTGGAGGCTTTTAAGAAGAGATTGAACAACCACTTGTCTGAAATGGTCGAGGGTCTCCTGCAGGAGCAGGGGGCTGGACTAGAAGACCTCCAAGATCCCTTCCAGCCTATTCTGATTGATTGAACAGGAAGACCACCTGTTACACTGGCTGGATGCTCTTTCAGAAAGGCGATTTTGGAAGAGACAAGTGGAGGAAGGGATGCCACCAGGGCAGGGAAGGCACCCAAGGCCTCTGGGAGCCAGTTGGGTGGGATGCAGAGCAAGACGGGGTGGGGGCAGTGGCAGCATCCCTGCGGTTGGTCATAAAAGCAGGCCAATTGCCAAGTGCCCTCTGTAACTTTGAGCACAGCTCATCAGTCCCTTTGTCCAGCACCCTCTTGCAGTTCTGAAGGGTCCCTGCACAAATGGTCACAAGTCATAAGACGGCCTGTCTATGAGCTCTGTTCCTCCTTTTGAACTCTTCGGTTGTCAAAACTAAATGTGTACAGTGGAGAAGCATGTTTGTTGAAAAAAGGAGCATAATAAATAAAAAATAGCTTTCATGAAAGACTAATTCATTCGGACATACCTATACTTTAGAGAAAATCTGTTATTTGCAGCAGATGGTTCTATGCATTCTTTTATCTCACTCTTCTTCTTCTTCCTCCTCCTCTTTTTCTTCCTTTTCCTCCTCTTCCTCCTCTTCCTCTTCTTCTTCTTCCTCCTCCTCCTTTTTCTTCTCTTCCTCCTCTTCCTCTTTTTTTCTTCCTCTTCTTCTTCCTCTTCCTCTTCTTCCTCTTCTTCCTCCTCCTCTTCTTTTTCTTCCTCTCCCTCCTCTTTTCCTCTTCTTCTTCTTCTTCTTCCTCTTCTTCCTCCTCTTCTTTTTCTTCCTCTTCGTTCTCTTCTTTGTCTTCCTCGTCTTCCTCTTCTTCCTCTTCTTCATCTTCCTCTTCTCCTCCTCCTCCTCCTCCTCTTCTTCTTCCTTGTCTTCCTCTTCTTCGTCTTCTTTGTTTCCTCCTCTTCTTCCTCCTCCTCCTCCTCTTCTTTTTCTTCTTCTTCTTCTTCTTCTTCTTCCTTGTCTTCCCCTCCTCTTCTTTTTCTTCTTCTTCTTCGTCTTCCTTGTCTTCCTCTTCTTCATCTTCCTCTTCCTGTTCTTTTTCCTCCTCCTCCTCCTCCTCCTCCTCTTCTTCTTCTTCTTCTTCTTCTTCTTCTTCTTCTTCTTCTTCTTCTTCTTCTTCTTCTTCTTCTTCTTCTTCTTCTTCTTCTTCTTCTTCTTCTTCTTCTCTCTCTCTCTCTCTCTCTCTCTCTCTCTCTCTCTCTCTCTGTGTGTGTGTGTGTGTGTGTGTGTCTGTGTAGGAGAGAGTGAAAGCAGTTAATCAGATCTCTCTCCCAGCATTCTGGGTTTATCTAATTCTGGGATTACGATTAAAGAGGAAAGGTTTCTCAAAGTCTATCAGAGTTTAGCTTCCAGTTATCAGACAACTGGCTGTGATATAGTGGATTCTTTCCAGCAGTATCAGAAGGAGGGGAAGAGTAATTAATGCACTGGCAGAATTGAAGGATGATCACGGAGTTTGTTTCTTTGATTTCTGTTTCTTTTTCAGCCGTCCAGGCAGCCAACAAATAAACAAACAAATAAAAATGGGCCTCTTAATGGACCATTTAAGCCCATTCTTATGGTTTAAGGAGAACTGAAGTAAAATCTGTGTCTTTGCCAAAGTCGTTTTTATCTTCCCAAAAGTGTTTAAGGTTCTATCTAAAGATAATTAAGACAATAAATTCAGCCCCAAGAATTCTTCCCTGTCAGGAAAAGTCTAGCTGATCGTGCATTTTCAAGGATCAATAAATGAAAACAAGATGCAGCCTCATTCGCTTTATCTTATTTAGAATATCTTGTAAAAATACACATAAAAATGCACATTACACGAATTGAGGTGTAATTAAATAATGAATGCATAACACATCCCTAAGCATTGTTCTCTCTGGCTTAGGAAAGAGAGCTGCTATTTCTAGCTTAATTTCAGACTTAATATGGTTAAGTGGGGTCTCTTATCAGCCTTTACACAATTATTCATTAATTGTGTAATTAATTCATTCATTAAAAGACCACCTGCACATATTTAGCATCCATTTGGTCAAAGACCAAAAGGGGGAAAAATATCAACAGAAACTCTGTTTGTGGATTATCTTTTAGCTCTCTATACATCTACAAAAGAAAAAAAAAGTTCTTGGGAATATTTATTGTGGTTCTTTAGTTTATTTAGTTCAAGAAGTTAAAAAGCAGAGTTTGTAAGCTAATTTATATCTCTGGTGTCACTTATCCGAGTTTCATGTCCACAGACACAGACTCGCCTGTTTCCTTGAACTTTGAATAATGTTCCACTTCTGATTTCATCCCCCTGTGAAAATTAGCCATTAAAACCTGGCGAACCAGATATCCAGGTAGTTCTCAACTTACAACCATTTGTTTAGTGACTGTGTCAGCTACAACTACGGGTAATCCTCAACTTACGACAGTTTGTTTAGTGACCGTTCAAAGTAACAACAGCACTGGAAAAAGGGACTTATGACTGTTTTTCACACTTACGACCGTTGTAGCATTCCCCACAGTCACGTGATCAAAATCCAGATGCTTGGGAACTGACTTGTACTTATGACGGTTGCAGTGTCCCGGGGTTATGTGATTCCCTTTTGTGACCTTCTGACAAGCAAAGTCAAGGGGGAAGCCAGATTCACTTAACAACCGGGTGACTCCTTTAACAACGGCAGGGATTCCCTTAACAGTTGTGGCAAGAAAGGTTGTAAAATGGGGCAAAACTCACTTAACAATAGAAATGTTGGGCTCAATTGCGGTGTCGTAAATCGAGGACTGCCTGTATTTAGATTTTCTTCCCTTTTCTCTTTTCTTACTTCCCACCTTTTAATTCTATTTGGCCCACCTGTGCTGCTTTTTCTTCTTTTCTTTGTGATGTATGAGTGTTTATAGAACAAGGATGCATTCACAGAAGTTGTTTCTAACAAGATCCAGGGCTTTTGTGGCTGTGTGAGATTCTTAAATTCTTCTTTAGGTATTGAAGGAGAAATCTCACTTTTGCTGCAGGTGTAATCTGCTGTCCAAATGTTCCCTCCACCCAAAATCTGTCCCCAGATGTGCTCAATTAATGGAAAGCTAAAAGGCCATTGTCACTTCCAATTGTCCTGCGGCAACGCACATCAATAGTTATTGGATTATTATTTGCACTGTCTGGTTCTCTAAATCTCAAATGAAGGCAAGTAACATTATTTTTTTTTCCCGCTTTTTCTTTATTAAGCATTCAGGAAACACAGCAAAACAGAACAAAACTAACTGCAGGTTTTCGTGTTTTATCTCACTAAGACCCTGGACCAGGTTTAAGAAGAGAAATGTGCTTCCAGAGCATATCTGGGATTGGGCTGGCTTTGTTATCCGAGCCTACAGCAGCCTATAGCCACGTCTTTGCAAGGGCTTTAGTAGTTGGAGTATAGCAATAGTGAAATTAGACTTATATACGCCTTCACAGTGCTTTACAGCACCCTCTGAATTGTTTTCAGAGTCAGCCTCTTGCCCCCAACTATCTGGGTCCTCATTTTACCCACCTAGGAAGGATGGAAGGCTGAGTCAACCTTGAGATGATCAGGCTCAAACACCTGGCAGTGGGCAGAGGTAGCCTACAATACTGCACTCTAACCACTCCACCATCACAGAAGGAAGGGAGGGAGGGAGGGAGGGTTAGGGAGAGAGAGAGAGAGAGAGAGAGAGAGAGAGAGAGAGAGAGAGAGAGAGAGAGATCTAGCGATAGTCAACTTTGAACGAATCGAACTCCAGGCTGTGGGCAAAGTTGGGGGGGGAGGTTTGGCTACCCATGATATTTACAGAAGTCTTCTCCAACTCCAGAGTTCAAAGGCGTCAATATTTTTCTTCTTCTGTGTTCTAAAGTCCAACTTTCACTTCCATAGCCTTACAGGGAATAGCATCCCTTTGAAGGTGTAGACACATCTTGGTGTTTAAACATTTCTTCCAAGGTCTTCATAGCTGCTGTACCAAGTCCTCATGGGTGGCATATTTCTTGACTGCTTTTTCCTTCGCTGTTGAGGGTTGACCCTAAAGGCAGAAGCTACCCACCACTTTAATACCTTCACTGTCAGGTCTAAGGCGGATTGTTCTACCGTTGACATCAGTTTGGTCTTCTTTATGTTTAATTTTAATCCTATTTTTCACTGGGCTGTTTGGCTTTCAGTAGAAACAAGGGGGAATTTGTCTTTCTGTCTCACCTTTTCTCTTCTGTGCTTCCCTCCCTTGACGACGTAGCTTAGGGAGTAATGACAATGTTCCAGTCTCACTTATTTCCTAATGAGCCAACCCTTTTCTTCCGTCTCCATTACCATTCACCGGTACTTGGGCAAAGCTCAGACTGCTTGCATCCAAGACATCCAAGAAAATTTATCTTTTTTTCTCTTTCTCCAAGGTAGGTTTGTAGTTTGAATTGCCCATTATTACTTCATCACTCAGCAGTTTGTTCTCAAGCATATCCTTAACAAGGGATCCTGCTGAATTCAGACCTCTGGCTGCTTCAGCCCAAGTGTAATCGGAGCCAGGATTCATGTATTTCCCATTTGCCTAATTGGGGGAGGGGGTAGATAGGAAGCGCGATGGCTCAGTGGTTAAAGAAGCTGAGATTGTCAGCTGGAAAGCCGACAGCCCAGGTTTGAGTCCCGAGTTCCATGAGATGGGATGAGCTCCCATTCCTTGCTCCAGCTCCTAGCAATTTGTAAGCATGCAACTGTGAGTAGATAAATAGGTACCAATTCAAATGGGAAGATAAAGCTGTTCTATGTGCCTCGGTGTGTAGTCATGCTGGCCACATGACCATGGAAAGGATCTTTGGACAATTCTGGCTTCCTCGGCTAAGAAGACCAGAATCTGATACGATTGGGCAGGGAAAACTGTTACCTTTAATGGGGAATAAGCAGAAATAGTTGGAGTTGTTTGATTTCCAGTGCTTTGGGATGAAACACGCAGAGTGAATCACCACTTCTGAAAGGGTCATTTCAAAGACAGGTTTTGGAACTGGGGTCCTTGATGCTGAGGATTTAAAAAAGGGGGACTGTAATGCTCTTGTTTTGGGCTAGAATTATACATCGTTTTTCAGGTATTATTGTACAACAACGAAGATACACCTTGTCCAAATCTAAGTAGATAAATCGAAGAGTTGGTTTTTTTTAAGAAATATGTGAATACTTTTTTCCAAATGATTGGGGAAATGAGGATTTATTACCCAATTGTTGTATAGTATTTAATTTTTTAATTAATTAACCAGCTCTTTTCAAATGTTCGTGAAAGGTTAAAAAAGTGTTGCGGTGTCTTTGGTAAAAGGTGTTGTGACTCCGAGCCCCGAGCCCATCTTATCGGAGGGAAAAGACTCCGAAAATGAAGGAGAGGAGTTGGCAAGGCCTCCCTCTCCAGGATCCTCCTCTCTGACAATGCCTCAGGTATCTTCCGCAGGAGAAGAGATAGGTCAGGAGCCAGGCACTTCCGAGCAGCCGCAGTTAGACAGCGACGGAGATAAGTCTTGGCTGGATCCCCGACAGCGTCGGAAAGACAAGCGTGTGCAGCAGAGAAGGAGGCGTGCCAGAGATTAAGCTGAGTCACTGGACCACACCCCACAGGGGATAAAAGGGGTGTGGTGGCCATTTAGGCTTTGTGACGGACAAAACGGAAAGTTAGCAAGTCATTCTGCATTTCTGGAACTTTGCTATATGCTCTGCTTAGATTGATTTTTTGGACTGGACATGACTATTCTTTGGCTTTTGTGGACTTTGATGTTTTCAGTTGGAGGAGATAAGCCTCCTTTGTAAGTAAAGACTGTTGGCAAGCAGCCACTGGGTTGCTGTCAATTCTGTTATCAAAGGAAATTCTTGTCTGCTGGTTTATTTTAACTCTTGGTCGACTGCTGGTGTGCGTGTGTGAGATGGGAACAGAACAAAAGGAAGATCTCGCCTTCAAAGAAAGATCAAGTGTTATTTGCTGAGTTCGGGTGGAAATAATTTACATTTGCTGCAAGGAAGCCTGTCAAAGCAGTATTTTTATAGTTGGGAATGGCTCCTGAAAGAATAAAACAGCCGAACCTCAAAAGTTACTAGACTTAATGTCTCTATTTAATGTTCTTCCCCAAGTTTGCTTTTTAAGACATAATGCAAACAATTTCATTCTATGCAGAGCTGGGAAATGTTCCCACACACAAAACCCATTTGGTTCTAAAAATAGATCAAATTGACTGTGAGATAATGACAGAATTGTTCATTTCATGTGCTGGTGACTTGGGCAAAACCTGCTAACCCCTTCCCCAAATGGTGAAGAGATTCAGAATGAAATTGGGAAGGCTGCAGTTCAACATGGAACCAAGATTGTAACCCACAATATGAGAGACTCCAGGATAAATTTCTGAGCTGGCTGGCTGATCGCAATCAGTTAGCTGTGACCTATGGAGAACTCCATTACACTTCTCTCTCGCACACATTCACACACATGTGCACACATCTATGGCCAGGCATATGAAACGACCTTCCTAATGTACTCTACTTGGACTTCTGATGAGAAGGTGGGCTTCAGGTTTAGGCTTCTTTGGCTGCCTCTGACCCCAATCTGCCTCACCTATTTCCTTTGTCTTCTCTATATTTTCTTGGGGGGGGGGGAGGAAATTGAAGACACTTCTTTGAATTTGAAGACGTTTTTTTGAAAAGCCATCCTAGTACAGTGCCCAGCTCTAGGCAGAATTGCACCTTTTTAGGACAGGTAGACCTCTACTTACAACAGGTCATTTAGTGACCATTCAAAACTCACTTAACAAATTTCTCCCTCAGCAACATCAATTTCGGTGGTAAACTGAGGACTTCCTGTACTTGAATAGGGAACCTCAAGGCAATTAGTGAGAGGCCTGCAGATTAGCCTGGGGAATCAAACCAGGTTTCAGAAGTAGGAGAGAAACTGATCTACCTGGATAAGTCTTATCTTACCAGAAGAAATCTTTTCTATTGTTCAACCTCTTTAAATATTTGTATGTATTTTTGCAGTTTGAAAAACAAATAGAATAGAATAACAGTGTTGGAAGGGACCTTGGAGGTCTTCTAGTCCAACCCCCTGCTTAGGCAGGAAACCCTACACCACTTCAGACAAATGGTTATCCAACATCTTCTCAAAAACTTCCAGTGTTGGAAAATTCACTACTTCTGCAGGCAAGTTGTTCCACTGGTTAATTGTCCTCACTCTCAGGAAATTCTTCCTTAATTCTAAGTTGCTTCTCTCCTTGGTTAGTTTCCACCCATTGCTTCTTGTCCTACTCTCAGGTGCTTTGGAGAATAGGTTGACTCCCTCTTCTTTGGGGCAGCCCCTGAGATACTGGAAGACTTCTATCCTGTTTCCCCTAGTCCTTCCTTTCATCAAACTAGACATATCCAATTCCAGCATCCATTCTTTATAAGTTTTAGCCTCCAGTCTTCTGCATTAGGCTACAGTGGAGTTATCAATGTTAATGTGCTAAGACCAGGTATAGGATGCTTAGCTGAGCTGCTACAAAATGAGCAAAATGTCCCTCTGTGCAAATGTCTATGGAGATTCTCCATTATCGAGGTCACAGTTGTCCCAAAGATGCTTTCTCAAGAGGCAACTGGACTTTCTTTGTTTTTCTCTGAAGATGTTTTACTTCTCATCCAAGAAGCTTCTTCAGTTCTTGGATGAGAAGCGAAATGTCTTCAAGGAAAAACCAAGAAAGTCCAGTTAGTTGCCTTTTGAAAAAGTAGTTTTGGGACAACCATGGCCTGGATGACCAAGAACCTCCATAGACATGAAGTTTTCACCTTTATCTTCTAACGTTAGCTGGCCATATTATTTAACCATCATCCTTCATACTCTTTCAGTATTGAAGAAATTGCAATCTATTACATTTCTATTCCCCATTAGAATGAACTGAAGGTTAAAAGAAATTATCTCATGTAATTTATGGTGCAACATTATTTCATGTTGGGTTATTGTGAACTGTTATATCATAGCTGTCATGCTCAAATGGATGTGATAAAGCTTATTCTTTTTTTCCCTAAACATCTACTTCATGTACAAGCTATTTTTAACCAAAGAAGATGTCCAAAAACCTAATTGACATTATCCAATCGAATCATTGAATCCTCCAAAATCTGTAGGAAAACTAGCTTTTATTTAGTTAAATCTATACAAGCTGCCAAGATTTTGCAAAGAAAGATCCTATGTTTGTGACTTATTATTATTATTATTATTATTATTATTATTATTATTATTATTATTATTGCAGCAAAATCATGCAAAATGATTACAAAGCTAGACCTGATCGAATTGCTAAATTAGTCCACTGGTCATTATGTAAAAAATACGACTTTCCTGTATCCGAAAAGTCATGGGAGCACAAAGTGGAAAAAGTTATCGAAAATGAGACAGTGAAGATCTTGTGGGGCTTTCGAATACAGACGGATCATCATTTGGAACACAATTCGCCAGATATCACAGTTGTCAAAAACTGAAACATACAATTTATTGACATCACGGTACCAGGAGATGCCAGAGTTGAAGAAAAAGAACTGAAAAAAAATCACAAAATATCGCGACCTGGCCATCGGAACTTCACGGCTATGGATGAAACATGTGAGAGTGATACCCATTGTCATCGGGGCACTTGGTACCATGTCCAAGAATTTTATAAGATACATCAACAAATTGCAGCTTCCTGCAATAACCCCAGTGGAACTGCAAAAAACTGTGCTACTTGGAATACTGTACATCTTAAGAAGGTACTTGGTTGATACCAAGGACGCTGGCAGCAACCCCTATCAACCATTAGCACCAGTCAATGGCACTTGTGACGCATTTTTAAATGTTCTGTTGACTGAGTTTCATGTTTAATGAATAAAAGAGATAATAATATAACAACAACAACGCTATTTCAAACCTTTATACAGCAGCATGATGATGGTTGGTGGAGTGGAATTGACACGAAGCTGTGAGTTTTCCACCCTATCCTGTGGCAAGGGAAATTACTTGTAGGTTTTATGAAGAAATGTTTCTCCAGAAATCTGTATTTCAGGTTCCTTTCTTTCCAGGCCTTTTTCAGAGCTAGCAGAAAACAGGAACATGATAATATGTTGAGGAAGATTCTGGAAGTTTGTCTGGAAGTTCAGTCATGGCGACTGGACTTAATTTCTTTTTTGATTTGAAACGTTTTGCTGTTTATCCAAATAGTCTAAAACAAAATCAGAAAAGAAATCCAGTTGCCAATTTCCAGACAGGAATGTGAAGAATACAAAAGTTTTTAAAGATCTGTCTATTCTTCTTAATAATTTATCCCAGTCTTCAAAAAAAAAAAAAAAATCAGAGTTATTTGATCACATTTAGATTATCCATGCCAGAAAATTCATTATCTAATCTAAGGCAGAATAACCAGAAATCTTATCTGAACATGGGCCTTCTCGGTGAAGGATGCCATTTCCTCCCCCCACAGTAGACTAGAGGGAAATTTAATTTGTTCAGTCATTTCTTTTTTTGAAATCCCCATTGACTGACTGTCTTTGACATCCTTTTCTTATATTGTCCAAACAGCTAGAGCAGAAACATCTTATACGAACGCTTTCACCTGTATCTGCAGTTGTTTTCCAAAGGAAAGGAATGAAAAGGTATGTAATCACAGGTGAAAGGCAGATCTTACATGAATAGCATTGACATGCATGTAATTATTCTAAAAGAAGCTTTTTACCTACACTGATGGAGAACTGACCCTCCAACCAGACTTCGGTTCTTACTTTACACGTGAAGATAAGCGTGTGCTTCAACTATGACTTCTCTGTAGGGTTTACAAGTTTTGGAACTCCTACTAGATACTTGAGAATCGTTTCAAAGTTCAGAAAGTCCGTACGTGTTCGTTTTAAAATTTCATTACAGTCTTCCTCCAAGCAAAGCATAAATTCATATCACATTAATTAATTGGGTTCAGGGGAGAAGCCTGGTTAGTCTTTAGATGGAGAACCTTGAGAGAGTGTCTGGTCTGTTGGCTTGGCAGGGAAGTTCAATCAATCAGAATAGAGCTGGAAGGGACCTTGGAGGTCTTCTAGTCCAACCCCCTGCTCAAGTAGGAGACCCAAATCATTTCAGACAAGTAGATGTCCAGTGTCTCCTTGAAAACCTCCAGTGATGGAGCTCCCACAACTTCTGAAGGGAACTTCTGTTCCACTGGTTGATTGTCCTCACTGTCAGGAAGTTTCTTCTTAGTTCCAGGTTGCTTCTCTTCTTGGTGAGTTTCCATCAGTTGTTTCTTATCCTGCCTTCTGTTGCTTTGAGAAATAAGTTGACCCCTTCCTCTTCTTTGGGGCAGCCCCTCAAATACTGGAAGACTGCTACCATGTCCCCCCTAGTCCTTCTTTTCTCTACTTGAAAACAACCCCTCCCCAAAATGCTATTTATTTATTTATTTATTAAATTTAGAGGCCAATTATGAATGATAAAAGGTGTGTGTGTGTGTGTGTGTGAGTGTGTGTGTGTGTGTATATATATATATATATATACCCCTAAGTGTTTTTCTATCGAGACACCTGGTCTACCCCAGCATGTGGGAGGGAGCAAACTGCATCCCTTCCGCCTTTCAACTCCATATATATGTTGCAAGATCCAATCTGAGTCTGTCACCAGGACCGGAGGTTTTGTCTTCTGGGCTTTTGGATTCATGCTGGAAGCCGCCCTTGGGGAGCTTCAGAATTCCCTGGAGATGGGCTCCAGCAGGACTCCAAAAGCTCAGAGGAGCAAACTTCTGGTTCCAGTGATCACCCCAGATTGGATCTTCCAAACACTCTGTCCCAATGAAAAGATAGGGAGGACAGGAGCAGGATGTGGGCGTGAGGTGGGGTCTGTTGTTACTCAATCAACAATCTCATTGTCTCCTCATTGGGGCCCCAAGCTAATTGGCAGAGCCAGGTCTTCAAGTCCTTAAAGAAGGCCAGGAGAGTCACACCGAAGGCAACATGCTCCACAGGCTAGTTGCAATGGCAGAGAAGTCCCTTCACCTGGATCTGGCCATCCAAAATAATTGGGCCAAAAGGGCCCTCAGGATGCCTCCTCTGCCAGCATGGGTGGGGCAGGCCAATCTCAGTGGGATGAGATGGTCCCTCAAGTTGCAATGGTGATTCTCTTCTATAGCTGTAGTGGCTCAGTAGGTAGACTGCAGGATTGCTGGCTGACTCTTCTCACTGTCAGCAGTTCAATTCTCACCGGCTCAAGGTTGGACTCAGCCTTCCATCCTTCCGAGGTGGGTAAAAGGAGGACCCAGACTGTTGGGGGCAAAAGGTTGACTCTGTAAACCAACTCAGAGAGGGCTATAAAAGCAATACGAAGCGGTATATAAGTCTAAGGGCTATTGCTATTCTAGAGTGCTACCAAATGAAGCATGGATGGTATGATCCGGAACCGATATGATGGCATCCAACTACATACAGTAATTATATTTGCTAGCCTGTGGTCCGATTCTTGAGTTAGTGCTTAAATGGGGAACTATTAGGAATACCTCAGCTTGGATCTAGACTTTGAAATTGAAAAGGTCCATCGTGAGAAAGTAATGACAAATCACTTCCATATTGCTGCCAGGAATATTCACAAATGTGCCCATGAAAAGTTCATAGAATCAACCCGAGTTGAGCTGAGCTTGAAGAAGCCTTAACCGAATTACAATTTAAAGCAGTGACTGCTGCATGCTTTAAAAAAAAAAAAAACGATTAAGCAACCATCATTGTCTTCTTTCTCACAGAAACGAAATCTAAATGGTTTAAAAGAGGAATTGCTATCTCTGTGCTTCAAGGGCATTTAAAAAATAAATTATTCTTCTGAAAGATCTTGCATTTAGTTGAGAAAGTGTATGGATTGAATTTCACCTACAGGCATCCTTTTTAAAAACTAAATTACTAAAAGGAATGCGTCTTTTTTTTTTTTTCCTAATGGGAATTGCTGAGTAATGCCCATTTATTTTATTTATATATCATCTACAAATGTACCATGGAGGAAAGTACATTTTGCAAGAAAGGGATTTTTATATTTATAGTATCACATCCATTTGTGGAACAAATGTTTGGATGGAAAGAAAAAAAAACAATGCATGAAACCAGGAATGTAAAGAGTTGCTGAATAGTCAACACAATTATTACGTAAGAAATATAGTATTTCTTTAAGTGATATTGGTATCTCATATAAATTAATTCAACTAGTCTTACATAAATAAAATTTCAGAAATACATTTATTTATCTTATAATAATATATTTTAACTATAGAAATCTAAAGGATCAGGGCAGGGGGATCAGGGCAGGGGCTTGCGTGGATTGGTTGATGGTCTTTGCTGTTGCTGGTTGGTTGTGTGGTTGTTTTGGATTCTGAGGGGTTTGTAGGCTGGTTGTAGGTCAGTGTGTCTCTTGATGGAATCCCTTGTGGAGGGCCAGGCTTCGATGGACTCACAAGTGTGGTGGGTGGTAGCATGGCCAATGATTTTTGTGTTGCTCCTGTCAAATTGGTGCTCTTTGGTGTCAGTGTAGGTCAGGGGTGTGAAACTCAATTTCATTGAGGGCCGCACCAGGGCTTTGGTTGAGGGTTCAGGGGGGCCAGGAGGTCATGGACAACTGGGTGGGTATGGCCAACTGGGTCGGTGTAGCCAACTTGATGCCACTCCCCAAACTGCTGGCATGTTTCCTCTTGGCACTGGGTAGACTGGGCCGAAGCCACGCTGGCCCCATGTTTCATCTTTGCATTGGGTAGACTGGGCCGAAGCCACGCGGGCTGGCTCCTTATATTTTCCAGGACGGTCCTGCAGGCCGGATCTGACCACATTGTGGGCCGGATCTCGGCTGCGGGCCTTGTGTTTGACACCCCTGGTGTAGGTAGAGATTAGGGATCTGGGATTGTGGCGTTTGACCGCCAGCTGATGTTCCTGGATTCTGGTTTTCAATTGACATGATATTTGTCCCACGTAGAATTGGTTGCAATTCGTACAGTTGATTTTGTAGATTACATTGTATTTCTTTCATCCCTCGGTATCTTGTCTTTGGTTCTGGATAATTCCTAGCGGAGTGTGGTTGTGGGTTTGTGGACTATTGCTATTCCCAGAGGTTGGAGAATTTTTCTACCACCCCTTTTGTGTATGATAGGGTTAGTTTTCACGTAGTGGCTCTTCATCAAATGTGGCTCTTCTGTCAGACTTTGTGTTAGGATGGATGGATGGATGGATGGACCCTCTTGGACAAGCAGGCAATAGAGACAGGAGGTTTTGTTCCTTTGAGCAGTGGCTGCTCTATGGATGCTTTTGTGTACTTGTTCTTCTAACGAGCTTTTGAAGCTCTGCGGGGTTGTTTGGAGTTGAGCAGCCCAGAAGTGGAATAGAACAATAATAAATAAACAATGCACTTCTCAGATTTTGCTCATGTTTGTCTTCTTTATATCCTAGTCAGTCACAACACGGCTGAATACGTCCAAAAGATTTTTATTTTCATTTTTATTATTATCGTTATTCACTCTTGCTACCTTTCCCCTTCCCGAAGAGAGCAATAATACCTTTTACCAAGCTTGAGGTGTTGATGCAATCGTCACACACACACACACAAGCACACACAAAGACTCACACAAACAGTCACAAAAACACTCATACAAAACAAGTTATCTGGCCATTGCACTTTTATATCATTTCTCCAGTTAAACCAGTGTTTTTTAAGCATTGCTCTCTGGGGAAATCTGGGAGATTGAAGTCCACACATCTTAAAATTGCCAAGTTTGAAAAACACAAAGTTAGGCCATCTAAGCCAGCAGTCCTATCATTTTTCAATCTTCAGCCAGCATTTGTGATTTCCTTTTCATATTTTTCTCTGAAGAGTTTGTTTCGTTTCCCCTCTTTGAAATCGCCATATCATCCCGTAGAGATCAAATACTAAAATACAGGGCCCAGCATTCCTCCACTTCAGCCTAATCCTAAATTATTCCATCGCTTTTATTTTTCTTTCCCTTCCCTTTGCTTTCCAGTAACATCACTCCACACATTTCAATATCCCCTTGCAATGCAATTCTTCTTTCTCTGCTCCAGATGTCTAGAATAACTTGGGTTTTGTTTTTAAAAATAAACATCCATTTTTTTTGTTCAGTCATGTGGGAAACGAACCTAATTCTTTTCAGAATAGACTCAGCCTTTTTCTTCCTGAAGTCTTTTTACTTTTACTCTACTCCACTTTTTTAGCCTTTCCTCCATCCTCCTTTTCCCTCGTTTTGTGCCTCAGAGGTTTGGGTCTGAATAGAATAGAATAGAATAGAATAGAATAGAATAGAATAGAATAGAATAGAATAGAATAGAATAGAATAGAATAGTTGGAAGGGACCGTGGAGGTCTTCTAGTCCAACCCCCTACTCAGGCAGGAAACCCTACACCATTTCAGACAAATGGTTATCCAATCTCTTCTTAAAATCTTCCAGAATTCACAACTTCTGAAGGCAAGTTGTCCCACTGGTTAATTGTTCTCACTATCAAGAAATTTCTTCTTAGTTCCAGGTTGCTTCTCTCCTTGATTAGTTTCCACCCATTGCTTCTTGTCCTGCCCTCAGGTGCTTTGGATAATAGCTTGACTCCCTCTTCTTTGGGGCAGCCCCTGAGATATTGGAAGACTTCTATCACGTCTCCCCTAGTCCTTCTTTTCATTTTAACTAGACATACCCAGTTCCAGCAACCGTTCTTCATATGTTTCAGCCTCCAATCCCCCTATATATCAAGATATACTTGACCTTTCTTTCCAAGCGTCTTTATTCTCATGAGATTTTGGGAGAGCTCTCCTGCTGGCTGATAGACTTCCCAGACCCCAAGTTGAGCTGCTTTCTAGCAAGAGTCCATTGGGTTGAAAAGAACAACTGGAAAAGGGTAGGAGATTCACTTCAAGAGACCTGTTCCTATTTCTCCTCCCAGAGGTACAATTTAAAGCATTTAAAGGAGCCCCACAATTCCCAGACATGGCTATGCAAATGATCCTCGCTACATTTCTGTTTGGTTCAATAAACGAGGAGACCTTCAAAAACACACATCAATTATAAATGAGCATTTGCATTTACTTTATAGGGTTCAGTGAATAATTGCTGCTACCTTTGCAGCGCCAATACGCTTAATGAAAAATAAACCCGGTTAGCATAGTTGTTCCCTTGGAAGTTACGTCTGTTCATTTTTTTCCCCCCCTTGAAATGCCTATCTGTCTGATGATAAATAGCATGTCAGTTTAGATTCCGTAGAAGAAGAAATGGTGTGCAGCTTGGATAAATAGGTCTGAGTCACTTCTGCAGCAGGCATCCAGTATTTAAACCACGTGCAGTCAACATTTTAGGTTGAAAAGTATACAAAACGGTTTCATCTTGATGTCCTTGTGGTAGAAAAAGCTCTTTTTAAGAGAAGAAGATAAGGGCCTTGACACATGAGGAGAAAGATTGATTAAACCAGCTAGGAGGCCAGAGCGATTCTCCCCGGGAGCTCCAGTTTTTGTTTATTTATTTATTTTCTAGCCACATCAATGATCCCTGACATTTAATATCAATTGCAACATTTTTGCAGGAATTGTTCGTATTGTTCAGGGAGACAGGAGTTTTACCGTTTGCAGAGGTCTGTTCACGGGGGGCCCTTGGCCATTGTGTGTCCTTTTAAGGTCAACGTCACAACTTGAGGTGGAGCAAGGGAAATGTTGTGCCGTTGAACTAACAGCCGTTGTTGATTCTTGTTGGTTTTTGCATCTGAGATGTAGAAGGTGAGCAAAGCCAAAATGGGAAATCACGCACCCTGAATTTTTACCTGTTCTGTCCCCGTCTCACACACGCACACAGACAGCCAGGGGTTAAATAAAACTGGCAGACAACAAATTCTTTTGATAAGAGTAGCTGCTTGCCAAGAACTTTACCCATAAAGGGAGGGGTTGTTCCTCCGTCAGATAAACCCAAACAAGATACACACAGTTCAAGAATTGTCAAGTCCAGTCCGTATTAAATCCAAGGCAGATAACGTTGTTTCCAAAGATACAATGTGACTCGCTAGTAGTTTAGTTTTGTCCATCACAGAGTCTGAATGGCCACCTCACCCCCTTTTATCCCCTGTGGGGTGTGGTCCAGTGACTCAGCTTAATCTCTGGCATGCCTCCTTTTCTGCTGCGTGTGCTTGTCTCTCCGATGCTGGCGTGGATCCAGCCAAGACTTATCTCCATCACTGTCCGACTGTGAGGAGATACCTGGCTCCTGGCCAATCTCTTCTCCTTTGGGAGACATCTGAGGCATTGCCAAAGAGGAGGGTCCTGGAGAGGGAGGCCTGGCCAACTCCTCTCCTTCATGTTCGGAGC
The DNA here is from genome assembly GCA_022577455.1 of Arizona elegans. Taxonomy (NCBI): domain Eukaryota; kingdom Metazoa; phylum Chordata; class Lepidosauria; order Squamata; family Colubridae; genus Arizona; species Arizona elegans. The sequence continues at coordinate 8,564,006 of JAKOOJ010000028.1, forward strand.
CTTCTCCCTCTGATAAGTCGGCCTCGGAGGTCAGAGTCACAACATTACCTGCCCAACTGTGTTTGTAGATTCTGTATGGATTAACAGCGAGAGGGGCAGCAAGCAAATTAAATAAGTAAGTAAGTAAGTAAACAAACAAACAAACAACAAAGATGGCTTCAGGGATGCCTGCAGGGTGTGGTCTAAAATACACATAAAAAAAAAACAGGTGAAATTTTATCACACTGTTGTGGTCGCCATCTTGAATTTTTTTCTCCCATATCCTGAGGACATGCCAGGATCTAAGTAGCAAGGTGTGATCTAGAAACATTGGAGGGAGGATGTGTGTGGGGGGGGGGGATACACTTTTTCCACCCAAGCGTCACTCATGTGGTAGGCGCACAGCTGCGTAGCTCTGAGAAAAACCATCCCAGGGACCGCAGTGGAATCCAAATTTGCAAATAGTTCTATGAATGCAACACTTCAGTGTTAAAATCTTTGGCTTGCCAGATAAGAAAAAGCAAATAACAATCTTCAATCAATCAGAATAGAGCTGGAAGGGACCCTGGAGGTCTTCTAGTCCATCCCTCCTGGTCAATCAGGAGGCCCTGTACTATTTCAGACCAGTCTCTTCTGAAGGACATCCAGTGTTGAAGCACCCACAACTTCTGGAGGCAAAGCTATTCCACTGATTAATTGTTCTTCATTTCTCCTTAATTCTAGGTTGCTTCTCTCCTTCATGAGTTTTCACCCATTGCTTCTTGTCCTGCCCTCAGGTGCTTTGGAGAATAGCCTGACTCCCTCTTCTTTGGGGGCAGCCCCTCAAATACTGGAAGACTTCTCAGTGTGAACATAGTTGCTTTTAAATCAAATTTTGTGTTTAGAATATTCATTTGTAATGTTATTAATCTCCAAGATGGGAAGCTGCTCGTGACCCCTTCTTTAAAAACTTGGTTTGAGGCAGAGAAAAACCAAACACCTCCAAGCTGTATTTGACAGAAACTCTGAAACAATTACTCGGGAATTAAATGAAAGCTTCGGTTTTTTAATTTATCCTTCAAGCTTGAGGCACAGTAAAACCAGGATGATGGTGTCTCTGAGAGGCAAATGGTTCTTTTGTGTTTATTACAATCGTCGTCTTTCCAAATTCTTTTCTTTTGCAGCAAGAGCCATTTCAGGCCCTTTGCACTTCAGGGTGCACAGAATCCCTATGCCAACACATCTGTCCCCAATTTTGTTCTTATTTAAAGTGGTTGTATCGTCTCCTATAAATATTGTGCCAGAAGGAGGGACTCAAGGAATATCACCGAAATATTTGTTCCCACCCAATTCTGGAAGCCCTTCAGAAACACTCCAGGTGTGAGTTTGTATCGGCAGAAAAGAAAATGGAAGCTTCGTAGTGTTTGGAAGGCCAAATCTGGCTTTTGGCATTCCTATTTTCCAGTGAGACAGACTGAGACAGAAAGATCATTTACCGTAATTGCAATTTATTCAGAATATTCTGTTGAAAGGGAATCCTCTCATCCAAAGAGGTGGGGTGTAATTTTTAAGGTCTTAAAATAAGGAAAAAGGTTGGTTGGAGTTCCAGAAGAGACAAACCAGGTACCAATCAATAGTAACAAGATTTCTCTAGATCAGGAGACATTTTCCAGGCATACCATCCTATAATTTATATTTTCATTTTAGGGATGGGAGAAACTATCAATCAATCATCCAATTTTGTATTGGATGTTTTTTACTTGGCTGTGCACCGCCCTGAGTCCACCAGGAGAAGGGCGGTATACAAATTTAAATAAAATAAATAAATAAAAAAAAATAAAATCAATCAATCAATCCAGTCTGTTCCAGTCTGGTTTGAAAACCTCATTTGAAAGAGAGAAAAATAAGTCAGATTAAAATGAAAAAGGTAAAGGTAAAGGTTCCCCTGGCACATATGTGCTAGTCATTCCCAACTCTAGGGGGCGGTGCTCCTCTCCATTTCAAAGCCGAAGAGCCAGCGCTGTCCGATGACGTCTCCGTGGTCATGTGGCCGGCATGATTCAACGCCAAAGACGCACGGAACGCTGTTCCCTTCCCACCAAAGGTGGTCCCTATTTTCTTACTTGCATTTTTTTTACGTGCTTTCAAACTGCTAGGTTGGCAGAAGCTGGGACAAGTCACGGGAGCTCACTCTGTTACACGGCACTCGGGATTCGAACCGCTGAACTGCCGATCTTTCCATCGACAAGCTCAGCCTCTTAGCCACTGAGCCACCACATCCCTTTTAAGTATACTAATTAATAAATATAACAATACTATGAAATCCATGTTTTTGGTACTACAAAGTCCATCTTGCGTGATCCTTAGTTCAGTCTTTTTGAAAGTTTTTAAGCTAGGAATCTTAATGCAGTGAGAGGCCCATGCAGCTCTGATATTCATCTTGGGTTACACAATGTTTATCCATTAAACTAGTTGTAATCCATAATTCTTATATATCACGAAAGCAGCATCAATATTGTGAGTAGTCTTTTTGTATATGGAATATTATTTGCATAAAATAGTTGATTTATCTCACAAAGATTCAAGCCATTCTGGGGAATATACTATATATATATTAAAGATGCTATATTAAGACAACATGATATGGTGCTGTGTTTACTTCTAAAGGTAATAGAATAGAATAGAATAGAATAGAATACAATAGAGAAGAGAAGAGAAGAGAAGAGAAGAGAATTTTTTATTGGCCAAGTGTGACTGGACACCCACAAGGAATTTGTCTTTGGTGCATACACTCTCAGTGTACATAAAAGAAAAGATACGTTCATCAAGAATCATAAGGTACAACACTTAATGATAGTCCTAAGGAACAAATAAGCAATCAGGAAACAATGTCAATATAAATCGTAAGGCTACCAGCAACAAAATTACAGTCTTACAGTCATAAGTGGAAGGATGATAGAAGGATATAAATAATATATCTCAGATTTTGAACCAAGAAAAAGTACCATTCAGATATCTCTGAAAAAGTCAGATCAGGAAAAGACATCAACTTTAGGTACTGAATAAAGGTTAAAGGAGATAACAGAATTTAGGAAGCCTGTGTCAGGTGAGAAATATCAGATCCACACCTGAAGATCCAATGAAAACTGATTTATTACTTATCAGCCTATGTGTAGGAATCTTAACTAATGATTAGCACCTGCTTGGAGTTAGATAACAGTCAACAGAATTCAAAGAAAGTTGGACTTAAGTTTGCTTATGGCTACCTAGGGATTCTAGGTTAATTCCTCTTTTGACTCCACCCCGCTCCGGATCTGCTACTCCTTCTCTCACAGCCTGCCAGAATTTCCTTCAAAGAGGCCAGAGTCAAAGTGAGGTTGAATTTCTTTCTCACACCTTTGTCCTAAAATTCCTCCATTCCCTTGTTGAAGTTATTTCAGCATTCCTCTACAGGGGGATGTTATTGAACTTATTAATAACATTTTCAGCACTCTTTCTTTGTATCTATTACTTTTTTTAAAAAAAAATCCTCCTATAATGGATTGTAGACCAAATCTACTTTCTCGAGTGTCTCTTTCAGCAAAGAAAAGACAGCAGGCAGAAAACCAATTTTGTGATAATACTGTAAAAGGATTAAGAATTTGGTAAGAAAGGAGAGGCCTCATCCTTGCAGCATTTTAACTGACTCTGCAAAATATGACAAAAAAAACAAAAAACCAAAATTAAAATTCTTAGCCACAGACAAGAAAGAAGAGCTGGTGGATTACATGAAGTGACTATGATGCCAGGTTTTGTCCCTCAGCTGTAAGCCATACAATTACCTACACATTACATATCTGTAATATGTATGTATGTATGCATGTACTTAGCATCTTTATTTTTAATATTGAACATTACAAATAATATTCTGGGACTCTCGCAATTGGAGGGAGATTCCATCAGTGCGTGAGAAAATATTGTTTATGGGTTCCTAACCGAGGATTGAACTGACATTGTTAGTTTAGGCTCAGTGATGATTAAAGCTCCTTTTTTTCCCCTGTCACACCAGTTAGGCAACAAGTTTTGACATCCAAGGAATCACAATAATAAGCCATTCCATTGAGGGATCTTGGATGTTTTTTTATCGTGTTTTATTTACTTTCTGTTGCTTTGGTTTAAGCTGACAAATGTACAGTGATCGCATCTGTTTGTCTGGAAAATATTGAAGGCAATTAATTATTTTGGCCTTTGAAAAAGTTGCCCCTTCTATCTGCTGCTTCCTTTCTGTAAACCAGGCGTGGTACTTCCATAATTGGATGCGTAGGAGGTGTTTTCATATGTTAGCAATGGTGCTAATTAAGGGAGCAATTGAAGAAAATGATAGAAATAGATAGTTGAGTTCAGGCATACACAGCCCAATAGTTTGATTTGCCAATTTTTAAACATTTTTGGCAAAAATCGGTCCTGAATCATAACTATATTTTGGAAAAAGGCAAACTGAAGGCAAGTTTGCATGGGAACCATAAGCTTTTCCTACTTCTGCCTCCTGCAAGCTGGACCGAAGATTTTGACTCTGTTGAGAAGATCCACTTTTGGTTCTTGAGTCCTACTCTTGTATTGAGAACTGGGATGAGTTTGAAGCAGTCCCAATGCTGCTTTTTTTCCCAAGAGGTGACTGGACTTTCTGGTTTTTCTTTGGAGACCAAGAAGCTTCTTCATCCACTGGATGGTGGGGAATGGAAGTTGAAGAAGCTCCATGGATGAGAAGCAAAACCTCTTCAAAGAAAAACCAGAAAGTCCAGTTGCCTCTTGAAAAAAGCACCTTTGGGACAACCATGGCCTGGATGATAGAGAATCTCCACAGACATTTTAACTCTAGATATACACCGTGTCGGTTTCTTAGCCTGGTCTACCTTACAGGCTTTCTCTTGCCTTTTCCCAACATGTAAGGTGAAGAGCTTTGGAGCTGATTGGTGGAGAAAGAAAGAAATGCTCAATAGGAAGACATTCTATATACATCTCACTTAGCAAATGTTTTACTGAACAGCGGAAATGTTGGCCTCAACTGTGGTTGCAAGTTGAAGATTATCTGTAGTCATCTTGCACTTTTTTTTTCAAACGTGTAAATGCCGTGATTACGAGACACATTTTTGCTCTTGAGTAATACTATTGAATCCACCAGCCCTGTCAAGATCCTGTTTACATGTTTGGGAGCAAACCTTGGTAGTCATGGAGCTAAGAAAAGGACAAGAATTGAAAAGACATCTGCTTAATTAAAAAGAAAAGAACAAGCCCTGAAAGGAAAACCTGACATGTCCTGTTAATATTGTTACACACACACTCGTTTTATTTGTGCGGTGCGCAATTAGGATGCCAGCCATCTGGTAGAGATTGTGGAAGCGCAATAACGCACAGCCTTATCACGAAGTTGTTATGAACCATATTAGTGAGTATCTCGCACAAAGGAGCTTGATGGATGATAACAATTCGGAGAAAATTAGATTTTTGTGGCAGTAGGAAAACATGAAGCCGGAAGAAGATGACGTCCGAATTGATACCAACTGTTTTTCCCTCTCGTCAGGCCAGTCCTTATCTGTAAAGAATATAATTTTAATATAAGAACATGCATATAATCCTCCAGAGAAGCACGAATAATATTATTTAATTGAAATAGAGAGCGAAAGGAACCTGGAGTCGCTCTTTCCTTATTCCCCACCATTTTTATTTTTATTTTTGGAAGTGAAGAGTTGTCAAGAATTCCTCTATTTACTGGCATATAATTCTTTAGTGCATCTTTTGTTCCATGCTTTTTTCCTAATGGAGAGGAAGCCATGCCAAGGAGCCAAGGGAACGCTGGATGTGTGACTGAGTTGTCTCATGCTCATCTGCAAAGCATTGGCTGAAATTAGGGCCATTCAAATTCCAACATCTCGGATCCAGGAGGTCGTAACTAAGACAAAATGGAACTACCATCATAATAATTGAAAATGACCCACCCACCCCCAGAAGAGAAGAAGCTGAGACACCCCCTTGCCCAACCAATATGGCAGACAAAATCATGTTTACTTTTCCACCTCTGAAAACAGAACATTCCCCTCGAACCAAAATTATCTTGAGTTTGTCATCTGATGATTCATGGTGACTCCATGGGGTTGTTCTTAGCAAAAGTGGATTTACCATTTTCTAAACATCACAGCCCAGTCTATAGTCCTGGTGTTTCCTAGAAAAATCCCATCTAGATATTATTCAAGCTTAAACCTGATTAGAATCTGAGCCCTCACATCAAGCTCACCTCCAGGTGACTTTGTATGTTCATGCAGCTTCCTTCTCAACAAACCAGAATTTGTCAAGGTCTTTTCCTGGAGTAGAATATATATGTAGCTCTCCAATAGATCATTCTGTTCATTTATTTGTTTGTTTAATTGGTTTGGAAGCTGCCTGACTCTCAAATAACTCTGGGTGGAATCTACAAGGACAAAAAACAAAAAAAAAAAAAAAAGAGTCAAAATTCCTGGGATGGATTTTGTTATGGAATAACAAAATTGGATGCCATCTAGTCCAGCCCTCCTGCCCAAGCAGGAGACCCTACCTAGACCATTCTGGACAAATGCTGGTCAACTAATCAATCCCTTGTTGTTTGAGATGTTTGTCAGACATTCATAAGGTGGAAGTTCTGTTTTACTTCCTACGTTGGTTGCATTTTGTGTGACGGATGGTGTTGATGGCTGGATTGTGGGAGCTTCTTTGGAAAAGGATCATTCTTGCAGTTGTTTTTTGGTTATACGGTTGCTAAGGAGATGCTCTAGATTTTCTAGGTGTCAATTGCTTCCTTTGTGGTGAAAGGGTATGGGTGTTAATTACTGTGTAAGGAGCTCATGCTTTAAAGTTTGATTTTTGGTTTTGTCCTTTATCAACCCGTAGATCGGATCTAAGCTCATGTGGGTTAGGCCCATCTTAGCCACAGGATGAGATTTCTAGGCAAGGGACTTGAATTTTTAGATTTGGATCAGGTTAAGATGCCCATTTTTTTACCTGTAGAAGTTGTGGCCGTGGTTGTCTATGTAGAGGTAGATCAATTAAGTTGCATCATGGCTTTTGCGAGGTACTTGGTATTTGTGGATATGCAGCTAGTCCTCGACTTAACAATAGTTCATTTAGTCACTTAACAAATGTTTCACTTCAACAGAAATTTTGGGCTCCGTTGTGGTCATAAATCGAGGAGTACTTACCTTTTTGGATATCTGCAGAAAAAGAAGAGAACAGATTTTTTTTCTCCTCTTTTTCTTTCCTTGTTATTCCTGTTTTTGTGATTTGTCTGCTGAAAACGTTATTGATTGCCTGTTGCCTGTTGCCTGTTTTTTTATAGGGATTTGCTTCATTGAGCTGTTGAAGAGTTCTTTTGATTTGGGTCTGTTTTGTGCTCTGCTCACATTGACTTCAGCATGGCCTCTGTTGTTTGGGGAGACTTGTAATAGTTTTGTCCCTTCTCACTGCTTTCATTTGTCCTTTCATAGATAAGATGGTTTTGTTGCTTTTGGTATCGTTTCTTTGTTATACTTCTTCATTTATTCCAGACACTGTTTTATAAATACAGGAATATAAGCACAGCTTGGGTATAATTTTCCATGCACGATAAACTGTGATAGGGCATATTTTATTAGTCTGATTTTTCATGTAAACAAGGTCAACGAGACAAGACAGAACTTGTTGTTGGAATGCAAGGCTTTGCTAGAAGCTGAAATTTGTTTAAAAATAGTTGCCACAAAATGAACAAAGATATAGAAGCTGAACATAAAGCACTCCAGCTACAGAATTGAAATGTTGGCAAAAACATGATTTATTTTATAACATAATTTTTTTTTTAACTTGATCTAAAATGTTGAGAGTAAAAAAAAAAAAAAAGACAGTATAAAAAGTGGAAAAATCATTGCAACTGCTCGACTGGAGAATGTCACAAACTGGTTTTTGAGAGGTCTCTTGGTGAACTCTTGAGCTTGCTTGCTTTCTTGCAGATGTTTCATGACCCAAACTAAATAACATTCTCAGTACTAATAAGGAGTGGGGTTACATAAACAAAACCCAACTCCTTACTATCTAGTTGATATTACCTAGCTGGGTAATGAAATGCCTGCAAGAAAACAGTAGAGTAAGTAGAGATTCTGCTTTGTAAGTAGACATTGTCTGAAATGATATAGGCTTGAGGAGGGGTTGGACTAGAAGACCTCCAAGGAAGACCTCCAAGGTCCCTTCCAACTCTGTTGTTCTGTTATTCTAACAATGTTCTGCTTTAATTTTACATTAAATAGAAACATTTGCAGCAATGTCAGATCTAAGTGCGTAAGAATTAAAGGAAGAGAACGTTTAATCAGTCTGATTGCTGATGATATGTTGATTTTTGTTATATAAATCAGATAGGAAGAGCTGAAATGAATATACACAAATGTGCAGTTATACTAATGAATGTTGACAGTTTTGTGTGCATCTTCAGATCAAGAGTGATGGTTTTAAATGTTTAGGATTATCTACCACAAAAGTTCCAGCATTGAATGGAAGATATACCCCAGGCACACACACAGATGCTCAGATCCAGATACATATCCAAAGGTGTGTGAGTACATCAGGAGTGGGTTCTACTTACCTTTACTACCGGTTCCCAATGGGGCCGCCCGCCCCAGGTTCATTTAACAACCGGGTTACTAATTTAACAACTGCAGTGATTCACTTAACATCAGTGGCATGAAAAGTCAAAAAATGGGGCAAGCCTCACTTAACAAAGGTTTCACTTAGCAACATAAATTTTGGTCGTATGTCAAGGACTACCTGTACACTATCATGCTAAGTTGCATTTTAGTTTAAAGCTGCTGTGGGGAAATGGTCCTTCTTTGTTTGTAGTAGCTTCTCACATCTATCACAATAGCTAATATCCAACCGTTTCTGAACAAGGATCAGAATTCATCTAAATAAAGATACTGATGCCTCAGTTCTTTGCAAAGCTTGATGTGCATTTCTGTGAGTTAGAAGAGTGATTTCAAGGCTGTGAAAGCAACAGAGGGACTCTCCATTGTTAACTGCTACTATAAAGCAGAGAACATTGTATGAAATAAAAAGAGCAAAGTGACAATACGGAACTGAGTCGCATTTTTCATACCAAGTCCAGTTTTCCTTTCTTCTGTTAGAAAGTCGACTGTTTCATTATTGTACCCTTTGAAATTTTGAAACAATAGCTTTGAAAACCCAATAAGGAAATTATTATAATGATAGATGAGTTTTTTATGTGGATAGATTAGATAGCCAGATGGGCAGATAAATAGATAGTATGAAAAGTTTTAAAGAGAACATAAAATGAACACGAATTAATACAACATAAATAGAACAAAGAAAGACAAAGAAAAAAATGCAAAAAAAGAATGAAAAGAAATAGAAAGAGGCTTCTGATTTCCTTTGCAGCAAATTAAAGTTTGATTCCAAAATTATCTCTTACTTTGTGATTGCAAAAATACCCTCATTTTTCTATTATCCATTTTTTCCCTAATCATTCAAAACATAACTTGCGACTGCACTTTTCTTTTATTCATGCAAAAACTTTATAAGTGGTTGCCAATCAGCCATAAATGTCGGTGCCGCCTTTTCTCTAATCAAAGAAGTTAATTTAGCCATCTCTGCTAATTCCACCAATCTTTTTTTCCATTTTGGAAAACAGATTCAAACTTTTCCCGTTTTGCTCGTATAATAATCTCACTGCAGTTGTCACACATTAAAAGCAAAGTTCCCTGACTTTTCTATCTGGATAGAAAGATTTCCTGGAGATTCCCTATTGATTGTATTTTGTACAATATGAGTACAGTGTAATATATTTTCACGTATTCAGATATTATTTAAAAAAATGTAAAACGGAAAAAAATAAGAATACGGTTATTCAGTATTTCTGCTTTTGAGTCCAGACTGAAAGCTTGATTCTCGGAAAAGGAGGAAATTCTTGAAAAATTCCTTGTTAGGTTGAATGAGTAAAAACATTGCAAAAAGAAGACTTGTTTTGCAGACATTGAAAATAAAAGATATAATTTAAGATGCCCAGATAGTAGTCATTTATTTTGTAGTTGGGAATGCTTCAGGTTTTGATAGCCAAATCTGGCTTTGGGATTGCCTTCCCAATAAGGAACCAAGTTGGAAGATCATTTAAAAGCAGTTTATTGAGGGTCATTGGGAGGTGAACTGCTGGGGAGGGTCTTGTGTGTGTTGGGTGCCATTACTGGTTGTTTGCGTGGTTGCTTTGGATTCTGAGGGGTCCGTAGGCTGGTTGTAGGTCAGTGTGTCTGTTGATGGAATGGCTTGTGGAGGGCCAGGCTTCGATGAACTCACCAGCATGGCCAATGATTTTTGTGTTGCTCCAATTGAACTGGTGCTGTTTGGTGTCGGTGTGGGTAGAGATGAAGGATTTGGGATCGTGGCTTGTGATGGCCAGCCAGTGTTTGTGGATCCTGGTTTTCAATTGACGTGATCTTTGTCCCACGTAGAACTGGTTGCAATGGTTACAGTTGATTTTGTAGATTATAGTTAGAAGATTGCAGACGGTAAGCATACATTGCTAACATTTTACATCAGAATATAATTGTCTACAGGCAAGGCCTTGCAAAACATTTCAGCAGCAAATCTTCCAGGAGTAACATAACAGTGATGTGTTTATGACCGGGGCAAACTATAAGGTGAACTTTTGATATTAGTCTTGCCATTCAGCACAAAAAGACGTCAGGCTGACATTTGAAGTCATTGGTTCTTGTATTTCTTTGGCCATAAATCAAACAGGGCAATGCTTTAGGAATGTCTAATCTTCACGAAATTCATTATTGCACCTCATTTTGGTTCTATATCCAGTTTGCTTAGATTATTTCCTAAACAGTTAGCGAAAAATAGACTCATCCAGAGGATAAGAATGAAGGTTTTGTTGAAGTGAACCTCTGAGTACCTCAGGCGAAGGAGTTTCTTGTACTAGGGCCTTTTAAAAGAATCAAACATATCTTCCTGGTCTTCAGGATGTCACCCATTAACTACTGTAGGTCTTTGAGTAAATACTCTATGTGTATTTAATCACAGTAACAAAAGTTTGCTGTTTCTCTGTGCTTAATGACAATCTAGTCTAGTTGTGCTCCTGAATATATTGATTTTTAAATGTCATCCTTACCCAGACAAATAGGTTTCTACATTTGCTCTGACTGCAGCTGGCCTTCTGTTCTCTTCCCTAAAGAGATACTAATCTTGTTTGTATTTTTTTTTAATAGCCATGTCAAAGGCCTGGATGTATTTGATGAGTAACACAATCATGAGCAACAAGCATTTTTCGCAACACGAGAAAATGCTGGAAACAGTTCTCCTGATCTCTCCAGTTCAGATTTTCTCTGCAATCCTTCTAGTCACTGAATATGTTTTCCATTCTAGGCATGTATTCAAATGAATTCTTCTTGTTTATTTATTACAGCATTTACCCAATTCCATCACTCTCCATTCTGGGCAGCATACAATATTAATATAAAACAGGGTGGAACTGTATAAAAGCAGAGAGAAATAATGCCGTCTCCAACAGATCCATCATTCCACAAGGAGGCTACCCCACGGCCTAGCCCAAGACCTGGGGGAAGAGCCAGATTTTAAGGGCTCTTTTAAATATGGATGGGTGGAGAGGTATGGAAGTCGACAAGCTTCCTTAGTCCCTTCAGGCTCCACTGTTTCATTGATGGGAGCTGAACATGATGATGCAACTCATTGGACTACGGGAGACACACCAGGGGTGAAATCCAGCAGGTTCTGACAGGTTCTGGAGAACCGGTAGCGGAAATTTTGAGTAGTTCGGAGAACTGGCAAATACCACTTCTGGCTGGCCCCAGAGTGGGGTGGAAATGGAGATTTTGCAATATCCTTCCCCCAGGAGTGGGGAGGGAATGGGGATTTTGCAGTATCCTTCCCCTGGAGTGGGGAGGGAATGGGGATTTTGCAGAATCCTTCCTATAGAGGTCATGTAGGGGTTACGTAGGGGTCATAGCTGGCTCTATAGGCAAAAGAGGAAATGCAAATCCTAGGTGTTTGTCTGAGCTCATTTGGCCAACTTTTTGTTTGTTGCTTATCTGAGTTTCTGTGACTTTGAAGTTTGGACTGCTCTGGGATGGTGCAATGAAGTTATAAGAGCCTTGGTAGTATAGTGGTCTAAGGCACCCTGTTATTAAGCTGGTTATTAAGACCAGATGCCTGCAATTACTGCAGGTTCGAATCTCGCCAAGGCTCAAGGTTGACTCAACCTTCCATCCTTTCTAAGGTAGGTAAAATGAGGACCCAGTTTGTGGGGGCAATAAGCTGACTTTGTATAAATATACAAAAGAATGAAGGCTATTGCTTAGCGCATTGTAAGCCGCCCTGAGTCTCCGGAGAAGGGCGGCATATAAATCAAATTAAAAAAAAAAAAAAGCTGGGCAATTCCTACTGTGGTTTAATGGCTTTCGTCCTATTTTGGATCTTGAGTGAGGGGGCTGCTTCTAATCCTGCCATTCTGCCTTTATTCAGACTTTGCTGCAGGGAGTTTCAAACATCCTGCTTTGAATGGATTTCTGCCTGCAGTATTTGCTTTGCCTATGAATAGAGCTATCTAGATACTTGTCTTCCTCTTTTAATAAGGTCTTTATCTCTTAAGTGCTGGCATCTGCTGTGAGCTATTAAGGAAAGTGGGGGCTGCTTTCTGCCTTTAAAAAATACATGTTTCTCCATTTCTGCCTTTGGGGAAATATAATATTCTGCCTTTTTTTAATATTTCCCAAAATATTTCATTCTTCTAAGAAGCAGGTAGGCGCTGACTTTCTACAGAACTTATAAGTAATAACCAGAACCTTCTTCCCTGTGAGGCATCATCCATCAAGATACAACTCCTTGATTAGCTGAAACTAAATGCAACGTTGGTCCGGTTTATGAAAATGCACAAACGATTTAAAACAAAACACAAGGAGAGAGGCAATGTGGTGTGATTGAGGAAACGGCAGTGATGTGTCATGTATTGTACAGATAAGTCCTTGACTTACGACCACAACTGAGTCCCAAATCTCGGTTGTTAAGTGAATTCTCCTGCTTTGTGCAGCTCTCGTATGTGTCTTTGTAACTCCTCTGGGCCTTGTGAGATGAGAATAACAGCGTCTGCAAATCTTAAGTGATTTAAATAGGCGCCATTGATTTTTTTTTTAATTCCAGCTTTTGCCCACTCCAATTTGCAAAATACTTCTTAAAGGCAGGCTGAGAAAAGAAGGGGTGATATTGTGTTGCTGTGCCGTATATCTCATTTTATGTTGATTTCTACTTTGAGATCATTAAGGCAAATTGTCGCCATTGTATTTTCATATATTGATCGTAGTAAGTTTATGCAAGGAGTGCCTTGCAATCATTATAAACAGTAAACAGGTACACATCAGTAATTCCTCTCTGTAGCCGCAGATACTAAAATAAATGCTAGCTAAGGAACAGGTGGAAATGAAAGCATAGACAAATGCAAGCCAACTCAGGCAGAAATTCTTGAATTAAGGTAATCTCAGCATTTCCACTTAGTTCTAAATCAAAGAATGCTTAGAATTTTTTAATGCCAAAAAATAACAGAACAGACTTGTCCTAAACATGTTTTTCTGTTTCCAGTAAAGAATAAATGAAAAGTAAAAACATAGAGAGCTTTTATGATAATGAAGGGACATAATAATAATAATAGAATGGGTAGAATTAGTGGGACAAAATAGTAGAGTCGGTAGAATTGGTTTGACTTGCTGTTTTGCTTCTGTATCTGCCATTTGCTTCTACCAGTGATCTGTTATCTTGTTTTTTTGTACAACTCCGTGCCTGGTGGATATCTCAAGAAGCGGGGTATGTCATGGATTGGCAGGGTTACATCGGGGAAATACCTGTCTTGCTAAGCACTCAGCCCCCCTGTTCCTTGCTGCACAGCCAATGCAGGACTACAAGGAAGTCATGGGCCAGGGGCCCAGAATTTGATACTAAGCGGATGTCTCTGAAGTAGAAAAGGACGCCATACCTTCCCCAAGGTGTGGCTATTCCTTACATGCATTGTATGTTCTGGATACAGTTTCACCCTGTATTTTGTTTTGGCCAAAAATAAAATCTGCTTCTTTTTGCAAGCCTCGTCTTGAGTCTCACTCTCTTTGGCATCTCAGTGGCTCAGAGAAACTTCTGGGACCTTACAATGGAATGGTGATTTAAAATCAGGCAGCCACTTTTCTGTTTCATATTGTATTTAGTCTGTCTAGAGGCTTATTATATCTTCCTTGGTTTCTCTTGAAAATCATTCTGCTGAAGGTTTTTTTTTTTTTTTTAATAGTTTTGCTTTGTTTTGTTTCAGAACAACATGATCTTGCTGTCTCGGAGCAGAGAAAGTTTATTTTCAGCTCTGAAGGATATTGGAGAAATAAAATAATGTTAGCGTTACTTTGTGGGGTGTAACCTGGAGAAATATGGGATTTCCCCTGCATTAATTTTCCTGAGTATAATCTATCCCTAGATGCTTTTTAAAAATAATTTAGGGTGAAGGTCCAGAGGTTTTTCCACCTGGCCGAAATCAATCAGTTATTCATTGGTCTGACATCTCGCAGATACACCTACCTTGTAGATGAATGTCCAACTTATATATGCTCCGATTTGCAAATTGAAACCGAATCGCATGCAATAATAAAATGTCCACTTTATACACAATGGTGAATGACTCTCGTACTTCCTATTGTTATTAAACGGAGGTCTTTTTATGACCATGAGGTGACTGGACCCCTTCTTTATGACCAATTTTCAGAGCCCCTGAAGAAGTTTGAAAAAACATATCAGTCGTTACGGCTTCTAGAATTTATCAGTCGTTATTGTCCTCTTCAGATTACAAATTGACTGAAGTCTGCCTTCTGCTTTTTTAAAACAATCCATGTATGTGTTTTATCTGTCTTTGATGTGTTTTTAATGACTAGTTATGGACCTTCCCTAATTTGTGACAGTTCTGGATAATCAGGGGAAAAAATTCCTTGGTGGGAGGAACCGATTACTCCAAATACTTTTTGAAGTTTCTGATGATCTTGAATGGCATTTTCTGTTTCAGATTCAGATTCTGTAGGAGGTTAGGCCATCTCATCACAAGTGTAAAAAATGGGACAGAGATTCAAGTCGATGGTCATGGCTGCCATCTTGACTCTTTTTGGATTCTCCACTATTTTTGCTTTCTTCATGAGACACGACTATGTGATGAAATAAGGGTGTTTAATTAATAAGAAGAATAAAGTCTTTCTTGTAGCTGCTCTATCTGCATTGGCTGCAGAAGGTGATGGAGTTGCAGTAATTGGTGATAATTAGGATCTTAAAAGGTATAAGAGAAAGACAAAAGTGTTCCATGAGTTTTGCTCCACACGAGGTATATAATCTGCCTTTAGAAATTCAGTCAGAGATGACTAAGTTCAGTTAATCATATCTTTTCTTTCTTTAGTTGAATTCCTGGAAGAATAAATATGAAATAGTCAGTGTAAATATCTGAACATTTTTTTTTTTTAAAAAAAGTTTGGGTTGACTTAGATAAATTCATTTATAATAGTGAATGTTGGCCTCTACAGATTTCAGTGTGGTTTGGAAATTAGAAACATTCCCTTTTAATAAAAGAAATTATGTATTATAAATAGAAGTAATACAAGTATCACCTGGAGAGGATATTGTGGGAATTCCATAGCATACAAGACATACACAAAAATAGGAGAAAGTCAAAGAATATGAGGTAGACCCAGGAGAAGATGGAGAGGCAGCCTCAAAGACCCCCCACAACAGCATCAAGGAAGCCACTATGGTTGAGGCCACCAGATGCTAAGCAACCAGAACATTTTCCTCGATACCAGAAGCAGTAAAAGAGGAGAAGGGAGGAGGTGCAGGAGGAAGATAAAGAAGGAGGAGGAAGAGAAGGAGGAGGAAGGAGGAGGAACAGGAAGAAGAGGGAGGAGGAAGAAGAATAGGAGGAAGGAGGAGGAGCAGGAGGAAGAGGAGGAAGGAGGAGCAGGAGGAAGAGGAAGAGGTAGAGAAGGAGCAGGAGGAGGAAGGAGGAGGAAGAAGAGGAGGAGGAGGAAGAAGAGGAGGAAGGAGGAGAGGGAGCAGGAGGAGGGAAGGAGGAGGAGGAAGAAGAGAATGAGGAGGAGCAGGAGGAAGGAGGAGGAGGAGCAGGAGCAGGAGAAAGAGGAAGGAGGAGCAGGAGGAAGAGGAGGAGGAAGAGAAGGAAGAAGAGAATGAGGAGGAGGAGGAAGGATGAGCAGGAGGGAGAGGAAGGAGCCAATATAATTGAGATATCTTCTTTCTCAATCCTTCTCAGACTGCCTTGCCTTCCCTTGGGTTGGAGACTGCCGAGAGGATGTTCCTTTTCTAGTTTATGCTTTTACCCAACATACAAAGAAAAGATTTAATCTTCTGCCATCTGTCCCACCAGGGCATCCTCTGTGGAAACGAGCAGCTGATGTGTGAACGTTAAATGGTCTTTTCTCAGCAGAGAAAAGGGGCTTCCGTCATCCGCAGTGATTTTGAAATAGTGACTGATTCACGGGAGGCCAAAATGTCTCCCAAGAAAAGACCCAGTCTGTTTCTTTCGTCTGCTTCCCTTCTCCAGACGTGATTTAGGCAGAAGCAGCCGTAATTCTAGCAACGGCATGGAACGAAGCAGGATTTACGGCAGAAAGTCTGCTCCCTTCCTTTCATGGAATGAATGAATGAATAAAAGGAAGGAGTGAAAGGCAGAGAGGGCATTGGGAATGAGGAAAATAAGCCCCCATTGCATCCCACAGCTTCCTATTTCTGCCAACTACTCCACTGAGTGTGGGGGAGGAGATGACAACATGCAGGACGTACCTGGAAGTCTCCAAGGTGGGGAAGGAAAAGCGGAGGCAAATAAATCTCACACTAAGTGACTCTGTTCTTCACCCAAGAATATGGCGGCCATATTTTCTGGGAAAATATTTTCGGGGGAAAATAAAAGGTGCAGAGCTGAAGCGGTTCATAAGGATAAGGAAAATTTATAGTTTGTTTATTGCTTTTCTTTACAAATGAAAATTCAAGAGCCAAACCACATATTTTAATAAATATACCTAAAACCAAACAGTATATATATACATTTGTTTCAAAAAAACCACTCCGTTTCCATGTTTTCCATAGGACTGTGAAAGACTGCAGAGAACAGAATAGAAAAGAATAGAAATGAATAGAGTAGAGTAGAGTAGAGTAGAGTAGAGTAGAGTAGAATAGAATAGAAATGAGTAGAGTAGAGCAGAGCAGAGCAGAACAGAACAGAACAGAACAGAACAGAACAGAACAGAACCAGAACCAGAACCAGAACCAGAACCAGAACCAGAACAGAATTTTTTATTGGCCAAGTATGATTGGACACACAAGGAATTTGTCTTGGTGTGTATGCTCTCAGTGTACATAAAAGAAAAGATACATTCATCAAGAATCATAAAGTACAACACTTAATGATAGACATAGGGAAACAGTCAATAAAAAGACAAATGCATGTTTTGGAAAACCAAATATATCCGAAGGGCAGGTTCAATAAGAAGCGACATCAGTTTGGAAGCTGGCAAAGTCCAGCAGGTGTTTGTCTGCTTTCCATCCTGACCTTTTCTTGCCTCATTTATTATTATACAAGAAAGAAACATGTGCTCCGAATATTACCTTTCCAACCAATATATGGTGCAAAAGAGGCTGGGCTACTGAACTCCTGAAGCATTTCGGAGAGACACGTTTTTCAACGCTGCTTTTGTGAACTTGCTTGAGACCTTGGGTGAACTGATTTGAAGCTCAGCTTCTCCTGGAGGAATCTTCTCAGATATCATACTTGATTATATGTTTGACTAAACCTTTGCCTGGAGGATTTTCTGTGGCCTAAGCTTCGTTTTTAGTCAAAACTGTGGTTCCAAATATAGGCTTTGAAGATCGAATCTAGGGTGAGTCTAGCAAAGGTTGGACTCAAGTCTGTTTTGGGGCACACCTGAAAAGCCACTGAAATACTTTTAGGATTTGTAGGAAGAAAAATGTGGCTCAGTTCCAATCCGGAAATAAAATGGAGGTTGATTGGAAAGAAGGACTCTGTTTATTGAAGATCAGAACCAGCATGTGGTTCTGGGACAGCTGACAAATTAGTTTGATGTGTGCAAGGATTTTTATACAGTTTTACAGTATTTTGTAATTTTGAGATATGCTTTTATTATGTGATTGGTTTTACTTGTTTCTGCAAAGGCTCGTGATGGGTCTTGTTATCGGCTTCCTTGGTCCTAATCCTGTCTGTCACGTGTAATTGATGTTATCTCTAACCTACCTTTCTTAATGGACCACTATTGTTTCCACTTTTCTCAATGAATGGGGTTCAGGTCCTGTCCTGTCCTTCTTAATTCCATTCCCTGGAGGCTGAAGGTGTTTTGATTATGAATAGATTGGCACCAAATCTCCATCTCTAAAGACTTCAGGCATCTGCTGGAGGCTGTTGGGGGCTGCTTTCTGTCTTTGCTAAGATCTTTCTCCATTTCTCCTTTGAGGAAATAATATTCTGCCTCTTTTAATATTCCCCAAAATATTTCATTCTTCCGGGGGGGGGTATGATAGGTGGTTTCCCACAGGATATTTCGAGGTCAACTGGATCACAACATCCGATTGTTGATATAAATAGTTGCTTATCTTAGTAAAACCAAGAGTAGCTCATAGCACTTTTAAAAATATTCATATATTTACTGTGGCATAAAATTTAAGAGTCCATTTATGTAGATTTCAAAGGGTGCCTGCAGGATTTGGTAAAAAAAAAAAAAAGAAAAAGAAAAGAAAAAGATTTCACTCTTTTTTTTCCAACACTTTGTGGACACTCCAAAGCAGAGGTGAAATCTAAAATTTGTTACTACTGGCTCTGTGGGCGTGGCTTGGTGGGGGGGGTTAATGTGACTGGGTGGGCGTGGCCAACTTTTTTTTTTTTTTTTACTTTTAAAAGCATTTTTTCTACAACCTTAAGAAGTTGCAGAAAAAATGCTTTTAAAAGCCTCTGACGATCAAGCAACTCAGCTGGGATCGTCAGAGGCTTTTAAAAGCATTTTTTTTCCTACAACCTCGTGCAATCATCAGAGGCTTTTTTTCGGCCGAAGAGGCTGTAGAAAAAATGCTTTTAAAATAAAAAAAAAACAGTCTCTGATGATCCCACGGCTCAGCTGGGCATTGGGGGGGCACAGGGATTTTTGTTACCGGTTCTCCGAACTACCCGCCTCCATCGCTACTGGATCGGGCGATCCGGTCCAAACCGGGAGCATTTCGCCCCTGCTCCAGAGCTGAAGAGGGAAACTCCATCAGATTTTGCCCGCTCTCTTTTTATAATGTTTATGCTGCAGGTGACAAGAAGCTGAAATTGCTAGAAAACATGGAGGCTGTGATCATTATGTTTGTTATTTTAGTTCTCTAGAAATCCTGGATATTCATTTACTTTTATTTGGGTTTTCTAATGACCAGAGAAGCAACATGAAGTGAAGGCTTATTGTGGTTTGCTGAGGAAACTCACACACACGTCTCATTGATTAAGAATTTCCAAAAAAAAAAGAAAAAAGCAGGGAATTGCTGCATCACAAGGAAAAGCATAACGGTACCAGCTGGTTATGATGGTTTCTGACTAAATAACATGCACCGTGTTTGATGGCGTTCTCTAGCGGGGAAAAGGTGAATTTCTCTTCCCACAGGTAGTTCTCGACTTATGACCAAAAGTTGCGTCAAGGTGGTTGAGTTGCATCCAATTTTACAATCTTTTTTTTTTTTGCCACAGTTGTTAATAATAATAACTTTATTGTCCCCAAACACCCACCCACCCACCACAAATTCCCCACCCCTCAACCACCCAAACAGCCACACAACAGGCCAAGTAAAGCTGTTGTTAAGTGAAATAGTGGCGCTGTTAGGTAAAACATGTTTTACAAAGCATTAAGCAAATATGTCTTCCCCCATCGACTTTCCTGGTCAGAAGCCAGCTGGGAAATGGTCACAAATGGGGACCACGTGACCCAGGACAATCTGACTCTCATAAATATATGCCAGTTGCCAATTGTCTGATCATGGCTGATGCTGCAGTGGTCGTGGGTGTGAAAACTGTCCCCAAGTCACTGTTGAAACTTCAAACGGTCACTAAACGAATGGCTCTAAGTCGAGGACTATCTGTACTTAATGCCTAGGCCGGTTAACAGGTAGTCCTCGACTTATGATCACAATTGGGCCCAGAATTTGTGTTGCTAAGTGAGAAATTTGTTAAGTGAGTTTTGCCCCATTTTTCCTTGTTAAGCGAATCGCATAATCGTTGTTAAATCAGTGAATCTGATTGTTAAGTGAATTTGGCTTCCCCATTGACTTTGCTTGTCAGACGGGGATCACGTGACCCCGGGACATGGCGACCGTCATAAATATGAGCCAGTTGTCAAGCATCTGAATTTTGATTCCATGTCTGCAACGGTCATAAGGGTGAAAAACAGTCACAACCCACTGTTTTCAGTGCCGTTGCAACTTTGAATGGTCAGTAAATGAACTGTTGTAAGTCGAGGACTACCGGTACATAAGATCTATCCCATGTCTAAAGATTAATTAACGATGGTGCAGCCACTTCCTTTGGCCCTTTTCATAATTTCTTACTTAGCTGGGGATGCTCTCTGGCTTGCAACTTGGGCTGCCTTCTTCCAGGGGCAAATATATCTATTGTCCACCTGTAAATGTCTTCTTCTAACCTAAACTTGGCCTTGATGATGTATTTTCTAGGTTTCCTCTACAACCCAAGCAACTCGAAACACAGCATTAAAGAGCGGCTTATGAAGCTCTTGCACTGCTCATCTTCCAAATCGAGCTCTCCTGCCACTCAAAGCAAGTTTTTTTCCCTTCCTTTCTTTCTTTTCCCATTGAAAGCTTTTTGGTATTTAAATTGCATGTTTCAGGTCTGCCAGGTTCGGCTTGGCACTTCACGGGCACCCTGCCATCAAAAGCTAGAAAGGTGAGGGAGGCAAGGATAGATGGGCAATAAAGCTTTGTGTGCATGTGATGGGAAATAAGGAGGGGGGGGGAATGAGAGGTGATAAAGACCAGCATCCAAGGCCAGGGTCCCTAAGAAAGAATGTGGATTACCCCAAAACATCTCAGTGTTCTCAAAAACATTTCATTGAGTTCCGATTGGCTGAAGATGGATTGGTCATGGGGGGGGGAGGGAGGGCTGGGATGAGGGGAAAACTTTCTGTATCCTTGGTGTGTGGGAAACCCAGATCTAATCTGACTTTACTGCAGCCAACATCTCTTAGTAAAAGGACCTTTCGTTTCAAGCGAATGGAGTCGAGGGTCTTTCTTTTCTAAAGGATCAGTTTGGGGCAGGTCTGACAGTATCATATTGAAAAATAATCCCCTGGGGTAACTGCATATTGGATAACCATATATAGTAGTCAGGGAAGTTTGAAAAATGGAGATACCCACTCATGTGGTCAACGCTTGGTACATTCTTGGCCATTATGGTTGACTTCTCCCTATTTTTGAACATAATTTTGTAGCCATGCGGTACAACCTAACTCACGTCGAAGTTCACTGCACAAAGTTTGCTGGAAAGAGGTTCAAGGGCAGCCTCTGTTGTGGGTCTGCAGAGCAATTTGGATTCAAATGTGAAGGGCTCTACCCCCATGTTAAGGATTAGTTTTCGTGGCCATTTTCTTAGTCTTTGGAATGGTCAAGGCGTTAAAAACTGTGAATGTGTTAAGCACCAGATTGTCTAAACTGCCTATAAGAATTATTATTCTACTTTGGCAAAAGACGCCTATAACTGATCTAAAGCAACGTTCAGGATATGTATTTTTCTTAGTATTAGATTTCTACTGATGCTGTTTTTTGAGAAAGTGGGGGAGAAAGAAAATAGAACCAATGTTTTTGGAATTGTGGGGTGGAGAAGGAGGAGGGAGGAGGAGGAGGAAAGGAGAAGAAGGAGAGGAGAAGAAGGAGGGAGGAGGAGGAGGAAAGAAGAAGAAGGAGAAGAAGGAGAGGAGAAGGAGGAGGGAGGAGGAGGAGGAAAGAAGAAGAAGGAGAAGAAGGAGATGAGAAGGAGGAGGGAGGAGGAGGAGGAAAGAAGAAGAAGGAGAAGAAGGAGAGGAGGAGGAGGAGGGAGGAGGAGGAGGAAAAAAGAAGAAGGAGAAGAAGGAGAGGAGGAGGAGGAGGGAGGAGGAGGAGGAAAGAAGAAGAAGGAGAAGAAGGAGAGGAGAAGGAGGAGGGAGGAGGAGGAGGAAAGAAGAAGAAGGAGAAGAAGGAGAGGAGAAGGAGGAGGGAGGAGGAGGAGGAGGAGGAAAGAAGAAGAAGAAGGAGAAGAAGAAGGAGAGGAGGTGGACAGAGGGAGGAAGGGGAAGAAGTTAAACAGGATAAAATGAAATAAAATACATTTTAAGAAGAAACCATCGAAGGTAAGTAGTTAGCAAGTAAGTTTCTCTTGTAAAAGAGAACAATTGCTGCCTCACCAAGTCTTTGGGAGGCTTAAATGCTGGTGGGATTATCAAGTGGTCATTTGAATAGAGGGTGGATTTTATGCCATTGCAGTAACAATGTGTGGAAAGAAAAACCACACGTAGAATTCATCCCTCTTTCCTGATGCCGAAAAGCCTTTCAATTTGATGAAAAATACAATTCGATGTATTTTGTCAATGGGAGCGAGCAGGACGAGACAGCATTTGGCAGAGGTCTGGAACCCCGGAATTTGTATTTACCGTAGCTTTAACTGCCTCACTCTGCCTGCTGTTTAAAGGGTGAATCTCTTGGCAGTTTTGCTTGAAGTAGAAGAATTATTCTCCGGTGAAACCTTATTTTGCTTTACTGCTGTGCTGGAGACAGCTAGAATCTGACTGAAGAGCAGGTGTGGGATGAAAGAGGAAAATTGGCAACTCTTCACTAAGACAGGAGACAAAATTATCCAGATATGCTCGCTTCCATTCCAGCATGAATCATCTTTAGCATCTCACTGGCAGGCAAAGAGGATCACAATTATTGTCCATCCCTCGGACGGTGCAAAAGCTTCTGGCTGAAAAGCAGAACAACAAATGTTGGGCACAGCAAGTGGCTTTTCAGTGCTCCAGTTGGTCAACTAGGTGTGGCCTTTTCAGGATAGGCCATTCCACCTCCCCATTTTTTTCCCCCCTCTCTTTATAATAAGAGGCCATCTACATCTCTCTTGGAAGTCTCTGGGACCCTTAGATTGCTTGTTTTCTGCCCCGTTTTAATTGTGTGGGGTGAGATGTACTTCCAAAAACTTCTTTGGCATTCTCCCAGGCTTACAAATATCTCTGAACACAGATCTGTGCCTGATTTTGGTAAACACAGGATGAGTGAATGATTGACAGGTAAGATCAGCCCAGAATTGCAGCTGACTTACAAACCATGAATGTCCCTTTTCTTCTTCTATGAATTAAGGGACTGTGATGGCTCTGCAACTCTTTAAACTGGAAGAATTCCTTCCTTCCTTCCTTCCTTCCTTCCTTCTGCCTCCAGGCTGCAGGTGAAGCTCAAGGGAAGTTTTTTCTCTCTTCCCCCCACCCGCGCAGCCATTCATCATTCCAGGTAATGCAGGGGCCACACAGAGGGTCTGGGAGGGCAAAAACCGGGCGTACCGGAGGTTCTGGAAATCCAGAAACGAGCCTGTTTCCGGCTTCCGGAGGGCTTCCAGACCTCGGGGGAAGCTGTTTTTGCCTCCTGGAGGCTTGAGAAAAGCCTCCGGAGCCTGGGGAGGACAAAAATGCCCCCCTCCTGCCGTGGTGCAGGCAGCCGGCTATGCCACGCCCACCATGGCCATGCCCACCCAGTAACGGGGCAGCGAACCCATTGCTAAAGGATCTGAAGCCCACCCCTGCCTTGATGAGTTTCCATCCATTGCTTCTTGTCTTGCCCTCAGGTGCTTTGGAGAATAGGTTGACCCTCCCTTCTTTTTTATACAACCTCTCAAATATTATCCTGTTCACCCGGGTACTTCTTTTCTCTAGACAAGACATACCCATTTTCATGCAACCATTCTTCATATGTTTTACCCTACGGGCCCCTAATAATCTTTCTTGTTCTTTTCTGCACTCTTTCCATAGTCTCAACATCTTTTTTATAATCTTTTTTTTCTACAGAGGATCTACCACCCCATTCAGTGAGCTCTGTTCTCCTTGTGATCCGATCAAACCCAAAACTCTTTTGCATCTATTCTTCCACTGGCCTTCCTATACCACTTTTCATGCCCAGCTATCTTTATCCCCTTTAACAAAATCTCGGTCTCTGAGCCCATTTTATACCAACAGAGGAGAAGCCCAACACCACCAACCGAGTTGCATCGCTTCTATCTACAGCAGGCTCAATCAATCAATCAATCAATCAATCAATCAATCAGAATAGAGCTGGAGGTCTTCTAGTCCAACCCCTAGGAGATCCTAGACTATTCCAGACAAACAGCTGTCCAATCTCTTCTTTAAAACCCTCCAATAATGGAGCACCCATAACTTCTGGAGAGAATTCCTTCCACTGGTTGATTGTTGTCACTGTTCCATAAAATCTAAGATACCCCCAGCTTGGACTGATGACATTATGATGTCTTTATTTTCTCTTTTATTTTGCCATGTTTCTATTTGGCTTTATTTCAACTTTATTTTAATGTTTTATTCTGTTCTTTTGCATTTTATTTTATTCTTCTCTGGTTTTAAAATGTCAACATCTTAGGCTTTGGACTCTTTGACTTTCTTTGTTGTGTTTGCTCCTTTTTACTTTGATGGTCATTTGCTTGTAATTAAATTGATTTCATTCGTTATGTTTAAAAAAAAAAATAGGTGGAATAAATTACCCTACTTTCTTTAATCTTATAATACCGGGAAGCAAAGTTTTAAAAACAACACTCAGCGTAGAGAGATTATGAAGATAATACCTTAATATAGCACAGGAATAATATATCTTACAGACAGTTTTTCTTGGTTCACAGAAGAATAAAATGTGCTCTGTATAGAATTAAATAAGGTACAGAATCCACAGCGATCAAATAATCTTTTAATGAAATGCAGTTGGAAGCCCTTTCATTTAAATTGTACTGTCAGGAACAAATTTTAAGCTATAAATTAGTGGTGCATAAGCTTCTCTCTCTCTTCCCCCCCACCCTTCCCAAATGCACTGCCTGGGATGCAGTTTGCATGACAGGTTTTAGCAAATGCTCACCGGCTGTTTATCATGACTTGGAAATTGGAGTCTGTTAAGTCTCTTGAATATGGAGCAGCCGTGCTTGCCACTTCTTTTCTTTAAAAAAAAAAAAGATTTAATTCTCAAATGCAAATTAGAGATATTTAAATTGGGCAGATTCTAAAAAGGCTTGATTTTTTGAAAATTGGATTAGTCAGTTTGCACTGTGCGGTATGGAATGATTTAATATTTAGGGACGCAATATTAGGGCTGTGTGAAAAGCACCGTAGGGCGTCCTTCGGGGTGTTGGTCCCCACCTCATTTCATTAAGGCAGACCCTTGTCCTCCAGAACAGGGGTCTCTCCAACCTTGGCAACTTTAAGACTTGTGGACTTCAGCTTCGCTGGCTGAGGAATTCTGGGAGTGAGGTCCACAAGTCAAGGCTGGAGACCCCTGCTCCAGAACATGCAACAGCTGTGAGGATTTCCCAAGTTTTGTCTTTATATTCAGACATAGGGACACTTGCTATGGCACCTCACCGAGTGACCATGTGGTCCGTGCTTCCATGGTCATCTGAGATCCACTTGGAAAGCCCACACAGCAGTTCTGACACTGTTGTCTCAACACCTCTTCACTCCTGTGTTTTGCAAAGTCCTACGGATGTGTTTATTGCACTTACAATCAGTCAACCAACCCTTGTCTCAACCCCTTCGCTGTAGACTCGTTGACCTGATAGAGAGCAGAACTCTGCAATTGTTTCCATACCAGGTCATTAAAATCATTTTAACAGCACTGTTTAGCTTTCCTATTTCAACAAATAATATATTCATTTTAAATACCCAGGGAGGCATGCCCAGAGAAGTACCAAGCCAAATTATTATTAATTTTCTTCCTGGGCCTTCGCACAAACATGGTGAAATAATACAGCAGGCATTTATTTTCAACAAGACCTTTGCAAACTTAAGAACTGGTGACTTTTGTTTTAATAGCAACTGAGATTGTGAAGGTGGTTTCTGCACTTTTTTAAAGCATTGCTATATAATTGCAGCCTAGCAAATGTCAAGGGAGATCACATGGAAAACTCTGTAGGAACAAGTAAGTTCAGATCTCTCTCTCTCTCTATCGCTCGATATTTTTCTCAAATAAAGACAGATTTCTGGGCCTGGAAGTTGGAGAAGTTTATCAACTGTATCAACCTGCCCAGCTTATTTCTCTTCCTGTTAAAATGGCAGATGTTGTCTGAGACTTTAGACATACACAGGATGCCAGTCAGAATAGAAAAACCAGTGTACTAGGATTTCGCATGTCTCCTCAAATATCTTCTAGTCCAAACTTGGTTGTCCAGTCTCTTCTTAAAAGTCTCCAGTGTTGGAGCATCCACAACTTCTGCAGGGAAGTCGTTCCACTAATTAATTGTTCCCACTGTCAGGAAATTTCTGCTTATTTCTAGGTTGCTTCTCTCCTTGATGAGTTTCCATCCATTGATTCTTGTCCTGCCTTCAGGGGCTTTGGAGAATAGCTTGACCCCCCCCCCTTTCTTTGTGTCAACCGCTCAAATAGTGGAACATTGTTTTCATGCCCCTAGTCCTTCCCCCCCTCCATTGAAGTAGACACTGTCCAATTTCTGCAACATTGGTTTTAGCTTCCAAACCCCAGGAAGGGAGGGAGGGAGGGAGGGAGGGGAGGGGAAGGGAAGGGGAGGGAGGGAGGGAGGGGGGAAGGGAGGAAAAGGAAGGAAGGGAAGGAAGAAAGGAAGGGAAGGGAAGGAAAGGAAGGAAGGAAGGAAAGGAAGGGAAGGGAAGGGAAGGAAGGGAAGGAAGAAAAGAAGGAAGGGAGGGAGGGAAGGGAAGGGAAGGGAAAGGAGGAAAAGGAAGGAAGGAAGGAAGGAAGGAAGGAAGGAAGGAAGGAAGGAAGACCAATATAGCAACCAATAGCAAGATGGATGGACTTAATTACAAAAGCACTGAATGCATTGTTGAAAATGTCCAGTTTGAGAGCAGCCATCCTGGAGATATTCTGTTTTTGTGCTGGCTAAGAATCAGAACTGACTTGACAGTATATAATCTAGTACACATGTAATCTGAATATTCATTTCTACAAGTTATGGAAGCCACAATGCCTTTCTTCAAAGGTCAAAAGAGTATGAAAAGAATGTGATGCTTCCTGCATCAGGTGTTTATGAACTATAGGATTGGGGGGGTGGGAGGGAGGAATCATGAGTTATTCTACATAACCAACCCAGTCCTATTGCTGACATTTTATAAGTTTTTACTGAATGGCCAATTGCAAAGAGCTGGAATTATTGCCAGGTGCTGCTTTTCGTGGATGGACTTGGTGCGTCTAACCTACCAGGTCTCTTTTCTTTTCCAGCTTACGTGGTCATGAGTGGAGATCTATTTTTGCCACGACCGGATTCCTTCTTGGTAACCTTTCCTTTTTTCTTTTTTTTTGCTTTGGTTTCTTAGACAGCGTCGAAGATGAAATCGAAATGGCCACCGTGCGACATCGACCGGAAGCCCTGGAACTGTTGGAAGCCCAGAGCAAATTCACAAAGAAGGAACTTCAGATTCTCTATCGGGGGTTCAAAAATGTAAGTGCCTCTTGTGGGTTTTGCCCCCAAAGTAGATAATTCCCAAGAATTGGGAAATTACAGAAAGTGATCAATAGTAGCATCATTAGATCTGAGCAATCAACAGATTATTTGTAAGAGAGGGATAAGAAGCGTAAAGCTGTTATCCAGAGCAGGCAAATTATCTGATGATTACACAGCTACTGTAAGATTTCTTACAGCTGAACGATACCGAATCTGAGTAGCTGGAGGAAATGTGTTGTGTTTAGTAAAAAAAAAAAAGGTAATTGTTTTTATATTGTAATTGGGAAATAGATTTAGCCGGTCCTCGGCCCCTTCGAAGCTGAATTTGGCAAGGTGATTTTCGTCTTCCCGGCTTTCAGAGGCTGGCTGATGAATCATCTTCAGATGGAGATCACAGTGGGACATTTCCATTTTGTAGCTGCCTTCCCATCCCTTCCTCCTTGCCACACTGAAAGTTTGATTGCCCTAGTCATTAACCTTTCAAACCAAGGGCTCTGTGGCATGCCTTATTTAAGGAGCACTTCACAGTAAATTGCCCAAACTGTCAAACATGCGCTCCACGTGTGGCTGGGTTTTTTTCCCCCTTCCCGTCTTCTGCCCATTGATAAGTTTCTTGCAGTTAAAAAGGAAGGAAGGCAAAGGAAGGTTTTGTATTTCTCTAGATTTCTGCCCCCAAAGCATAGGTTGAATACACAGGATTGGCATCTTACGGAGACCTTGTCAACGTGTGGCTTCACTCAAACGCATGTCATGTCATGTGCCAGCTTTAGCAAGAGGGCACAGTGGCACAGCGGCTTAATGGTGCTGGAACTGCCAGCTAGAAATGGTCTGCACTCCAGCGGTTTGAGCCCGGCTCTATGAGACGGAGTGAGTTCCCCCTGCTCACTCCCTGGCCCCTGCCCACTCAGCAGTTCAAAAGCGATACTGCAAGTAGATAAATGGGTACCACCTCAGTTAAAAAAAAAAAACTAGCTGTGTTTGTGTGTGCAGCGGACCTGGCCAGATGAGAGGCAACGCAATATGTGGTGGGGCAAGACCAGGGGAGGGTCTACGACAACTCGTCATGGCCAACTCGCCATGATGGGACAACTCACTGCAGAACAAGAGTTACGTTAATATCGAGGAAACAGTGGAATAGAATCATTTTTAAAAAAGGATGCCGAAGAAAGGACAAAACCAAATGGGAATGACAAAAATTAAAATAATCTTCTAATTATTTTAAATAATTAAACTGAAGTGTTGAATTGTCCTGCTGTCAGTTGTCCCATGGAAAATTGGCTGTGACGAGTTGACCGTGGAGAATTGTCCCATTCTGACCGGTGGAGGAGCCCCGTAGAGCCAGCAATGTGAGCCCTGCTAGGCAGCTGGTGTAAGTTACTTTGTCCCCTGTGATGCACCAAGGATAGGCACGAAACCACCAAGGAGAGACTGAAGCAGCCATTTAGGCCATCAGGACTGCATTGTGTCTAGCACATGTAGATCTCCCTAACGCCGTGTGCCATATACGCTAAATAAATAAATAAAAGTCAGATTTAGCAAATCAAGTAAAAATCTGGGACTTAAATATGGCAGACTGGGACGTCCATTGGACAAATAATTTCTGATTAGGATCTTTAGGCCATTCAAAAAGACAAAGTTTCTTTTAAAAAAAATAAGTTTTGTAATGTAAATATGAATTGATTTGGGTAATTAAAAGGTAAAGGTAAAGGTTCCCCTCGCACATATGTGCTAGTCGTTCCCAACTCTAGGGGGCAGTGCTCATCTCCATTTCAAAGCCGAAGAGCCAGCGCTGTCCGAAGACGTCTCTGTGGTCATATGGCCGGCAGGACTCAACACCGAAAGCACACAGAACGCTGTTACTTTCCCACCAAAGGTGGTCCCTGTTTTTCTACTTGCATTTTTTTATGTGCTTTCAAATTGCTAGGTTGGCAGAAGCTGGGACAAGTAAGGGGAGCTCACCCTGTTGCGTGGAACTAGGGATTCGAACCGCTGAACTGCCAACCTTTCGATTGACAAGCTCAGCATCTTAGCCACTGAGCCGTGTCCCATAATTTGGGTAATTAGCTCACCCCTAGTTAATTCTAATCAAAGCTGCAGTAATATGAATTTGTCTGAAACACTTGAGTGAATCATCTCCAACATTAGGGAGCTAGGAAGGAGCCCCATGAGAAAATAGTCAACAAGCAACCTTCGTAGTTCGATCTGTTCTTATAATTTGAAAAAGGAAAACATTCACTGCGGTTTGTATTGCCATTTTGAGCTGCAGAACAGTACTGTTAGGGAAGTAATGAAGAGCAAATTCATGCAATATTTATGCATCCCATTTAAACTTAATATTGCGTCCTCTGGATAGTTATTAAAACTCTGTATGTCATTCTCGTGCCTTTCAATTAGACTGACCTTTGGAAAACACCGTTTTGTGTTTTCAAGTCCTTTGTTTATTATTTTAGGCTGTCTTTAAATAAATTTATGCAGCCCCTATATATACCAACAAGCATCCCTCAACAAGAGGGAGATGGTTTTTAGCTTACTGATGTAAACGGATGGATAGACATACAGTATATAAGGTAAGAAGTGTAGTGTTAATTTATGACTTGCTGGTAACACAATAGTCAGAAAAAGAGAGCAAGTCACATTTTTAAAAAGATAATAGTGCATTTTTTTTCTGCTGTGCAATTATGGAACTGCAAGAAAGCTGCAGTATACTGTGAATTTCACACAAAGGATTGTCACAAGTACATTGGTACGTGGGATGTTTCTTCAGTAAAAGTTCATAGCAAAAGGGGGAAAGTTGCAGCCGAAAGCAGTCGGAGTTTTGCCCTCCAAAATGTTCAATGGAATAATAACCTTCCCAATCAAAACTATTTGTCTGGAGTCAAATATCCCCATATTCAGTTATGGAAATAATTTCAAAAGTTGTGGCTATTGATTTTTTAAGTACCACGCCATAAGAGATTTCCCATAAGTCTAGAATTTAAGGACCAATTTGTTAAGTTGTTTTATCTGCTTTATTGTCATGGACCAAGAGTTGTTTATGCACCAAGACAAATTCCTTGTGTGTCCAATCACATTTGGCCAATAAAAAATTCTATCTATCTATCTATCTATCTATCTATCTATCTATCTATCCATCCATCTTTCTATCTATCTAGTAAACTACTTCCAAACATGGAAACCTACAGAATTCCTGGTTTCTTAAAAAATGATAAGGCACTTATGAGCATTGATTAGTATCACCTCCTTCCATATTAAGAAGTGCCTTCCTTCCATCTTTCAACAAGAGGAGAAGTCCCTGGAGAGATCTGCAGTTGAGCACAGATCTGGTCCTTGGAGAGTTGGAAATTATTTAAAGCTAAATGGAGTGAGGTGCTATATAGCTTTGCTCTTCTAATCAGCCTGTGAAAAGTGTGAGTGCAAATGCCCAAGGTGAAGTTTAAAAGCAATAAGAACCTTTCCTTTCCTTTCCTTTCCTTTCCTTCTTCATCCATTTCCTTCCTTTCCTTTCTTTCCCTTCCCTCTTTTTTCTTTCCCTCCCTTCCATTCTCTCTTTTTCCTTTCCTCTCCTCCCCTCCCTTCCCCTCCTTTCCTTTTCCTCCCCTCTCCTCTCCCCTCTCCATGGCCCTCTCTGCCACTTCCCTTCTCTTATTTTCCTACAATTCCACCTGAATACTGTTACAGATGCGTGAACAGGCAGTGAAGCCAAGATTATTTTGAAGACGTTTCATACTATTAATTTATGGGAATATAGAAAGCGGTGAAAGACAAATCATCCACCTCCTCTTGCATTCTCTCTAGGCCTGAATAAAAGCAGTGTGATCTGTCCCCATACCCACACACACACACAAACACAGCCAGCCGACAGGTGTTGTTAAGGAAACACTTTGGAACGCACCCAGGTCTTATCTCCCACTTGGCAGCGATAGACACACCATCTGCCAAGTGACTTTATTTTCTCAGTAAAACAGAAAGATAAATACTCAAGAGTCCAAATGTCCGACACTATAAATCTTTCTCTCAGCAGTTCCAGACGAGGCTTTAGTGACTATCCAAGGTTTGCTTTGTTCGTCACACGGATCCCTGACCACTACCCTCTATTATATAGTCTCTGGGGTGTGGTCCAGTGACTCAGTTCTAATCCCTAGTACGCCTCCTAAGCTGCTGCAATCGTTTATCACGCCTTCGGAGGCGTGCGTCCAGGAATGATGTTTCATTGTCACTCTGATCCGAGCCACCTGTCTCCCTACTGATCTCCTCTCCCTCGGCCGGCACCTGAGACAATGCCAGAGGGGAGGGGCCTGGAGAGAGAGGCCTGGCTGACTCCTCTTCCTCATGCTCGGAGCTTTCTTCCTCCGATGGGACAGGCTCAGAGGGCGGGGCCACAACACAGTGCCTTCTGCCATCAACAACCTCCCACTGGCCTATACGCTCCCACAGAGAGGGGCTCCTCAGGGTGCTGTCAGCCAAACAATGTCAACTGGCGACACCCAGGAGGAGAACCTTCTCTGTGGGGGCACCAGCCCTCTGGAATGAGCTGCCCCTAGAGCTTCATCTTAGCCCCGACCTGCGCACTTTTCGCCGCGCCCTTAAGACCCTTCTGTTCCAGCAAGCCGGACTGGCCTAATATGAATTTTATAATGGGTGTATGTGTGTTTTAAATTGAGGGCCAAATTTTATATATCTGATTTTAATTGGTTTTAAATTCTATAAATTCACGTGTTTTAATATGGCTGTAGACCGCCCTGAGCCCCTCGGGAGAAGGGCGATATAGAAATTTAATAAAACCTAAAACCTAATGCACAGGAAAGGTTGCCAGCAGTCACAAATATAAAACCAGCCGTTTAAAAGTGAAAGTTCTTATCCAGCTGAATTTGGGAGGGGGGGGGAAGTCTCATTAATTTAAATTGTGCAGGTCTGCATAAATAAAAATTAGGTACCTGTTGCTGCAGCCAGTATTTGGAATAATAGTTTACTGGGTCTGTATGTGGGAGGCTACGATTTTATAGCGTTAAGTTTCTCTTCACGTGGAAGGAAGGGCCCTCAGTTTCCTAGTTGTGCTAGGACTTACGTGTGGGTGGAAGAGTTCTCCGTTTCCATTGAATGCCAACCCTTTGATCTCATTAAGCATTTCCTTAAGGATTCTCCTGAGCCCCAGTTGAATTTTTGAGAATCAGACAGTCCGTCTGTTCTTGGTGCCACAGAGAGTTTGATTTGTGGTGAAGATTCTGGGGGAAAAAATTGTTTAGCCTCTTAGAATGTTTTAAATTTGGTTTTAAAGAGAGGGATTTTCACAGCTTGAGTTAAAATGAGAAGCAGAAACTATACTTTAAAAAAAAGGTTATATAAAGAAATGTTGAAAGAAACAAAGAAAGAAATTAGTTCAGAGGAACTATGATTATACCCACATATAGATAGATATACAAAAAAGAAAAACAGAACAAGAGTGGAAGGGACCTTGGAGGTCTTCTAGTCCAACCTCCTGCTCAAGCAGGAGACCTTCTACCATTTCAGACAAATGGAAGTCCAGTCTCTTCTTGAAAACCTCCAGTGATGGGGCACCCACAACTTCTGGTGGCAAGCTGTTCCACTGGTGAATTGTCCTCACTGTTAGAAAGTTTCTCCTCAATCTCAGGTTGCTTCTCTCCTTGATTAGTTTCCATCCATTGTTTCTTCTCCTGCCTTCTGTTGCTTTGGAGAATAAGTTGATCCCCCTCAAATACTGGAAGACAGCTATCATGTCCCCCCCAGTCCTTCTTTTCATTCAACCAGACAAACCCAATTCTCCATTTATCCAGAAAACCTCTGGATAAATGAAATGCCAGAAGCTTCTATCAAACTCTTTAAAATTAAAAACGAAGAAAAGAAAGAAGAATATATATCAATGTCCTCTGTCTGATAACTGGATCAAGAGAGAAGCAGCATGAAGACAGAAAAAGGGGCTTCCCATTTACACTCAAGCATCACCCAGGTAAACTTCAACTTACAAGTGACTCGTGACCGTTTTTCACACTTACGACCATGGCAGGTTCCCCAGGGTCATTGGTCACATGATCAAAATTCAGAGGCTTGGCAGCTGGTTCATATTTATAATTGCTGTGTCCTGGGGTCATGTGAGCCCTTTTGGCAAGCAAAATCAACGTGGAAACCGGGTTCCCTTCACAACCGTGTTACTAACTTAACAACTGGAGTGATTCACTTAACAAGTGCGGCAAGTGTTAAGTCCAGACACGAAAAGAGAGGCAGGACGATCGTAGTCAAGTAAAACAACCGTTTATTGCAGGCAACAGGGAACAACAACAAACTAACTACGAACTGAGAACTGCCCGAGGCTGCAGCTCCTTTTACCAGGAGCTGTTCAGCCTGTCAGCCACTGACGCTTGTTCATTTTCCCACCCGTGGGAAAATGAACCAATGAGTGAAGGCTCACTCCTACTTGCATATTCAACAGCAAGAAAAGTTGAAAAATGGGGCAAAATTCACTTAACAAATGTCTCACTTAGCAACAGAAATGTTGGGGCTCAATTGGTCGTAAGTCAAGGACTCCCTGTAGAAATGTTCTCCAGCCAGCTGCTTTTTCAGCCCTATTTCCATTGAGGATGCTTCCTTATCCTGAGCCCCCTTATGTTTCTTTCTCTATCCCGACAGCATCCAAGCCAAGGCTCCGGTCTCCACAAGCGTGTTAGGTTTTGTCACCCATTTTTTGGGAATTTCAGGGAAGGGCACCGAGTGGCGGGGCAGAAGAAGGGCCCTAGAACAAGATGCCAGGCTAATTTTCTGCAAATCCGAGGATGGATGGAGGGCATCTCGCTCACTTCTCTCCTCTTGAAAACTCTTGTAGCCACAAGTTGCGAGGTATCACATCAAATATGCTTCAGTAATTATTTTTGGCTTATGGCCAGCAGTGCGTGCACTCATTAATTCTTAAATTTGGCTGAGGCAACAATCACAAGAGTTCATTCTGCTGAAAACAGTATTAAATTAATAGCGCTCCAACCTCCCCTCCAGATAATAACAGATAATTGAGGTTGATTTTTTTTAATAGTATGCAGCATAATGGAATCAAGAACACTAATTAAAGAAAATGGAAAGAAAACTGCCGATGAATGGCAGATCTCTCCAAAAGATAGACTGTCTATTTTGTACAAGCCGGAGATAGTATCAAAAACGTATTTTGAGCTTGGAGCTGAAATCCTCAGGAAAATGACTTAACATTAATATTCAAATAATCCTTAATAGGGACCCTTTGTGATTCTTTCCCGCTGAGGTTAGTGTAATATTTCAATTAATGCAATAATGAGTCTTCATTTTGCTCCACAAGCCTTTTTTTTTTTAAAAAAAAAAATTAAACTTCAATGGAATGATTGTAGTTCAAACTGCATTTGAGTTGCCAAAATTTTGCCCTGCGCAAAATGAACGCCGTAATTAAAGTAATTGGGTAATCCATCAGTAGGATTGTTCTTAATACGCTTGAGTGAATCTGAAAGAATCGGGCGGATGATGGGGAAAAGGGGAAGGAAAGGAAAATGGAAGAAGCATAAGCTCTCCACCTGGGTACCGAAGAGCATTTTGGAGAGATGCAAAATTTAACCAAATTTTGAGAGGCAGCAGGTGGTTAGCGATTGTTTAATGGATCACAATGGGAAAAGTCTTATTGTCGAAGAACCCTTTGGTTCTGGTAATACAACGTGACATTTTCCTCTTATCAACTAGAGACATCCTCATTTAGCAACTGCCTTGTACAATGACCATTTGCCCTTACAACGATGATGAAAAAGTAACTTTGCAAACAGGCAGTTATTATATAAAACAAAGATTTTTTACTTTTTTTCCAACAGGTTAGGAGCTAAGAAGTAAAAATTATAAAGATATTCAGAGTGTGATGGTTTTGCTGTCAAAAACACAGGCCTGACACCCATCTAGCTTGGAGCCACGCAGTTCGCTTGTCTTCTCCCCTTTTTACTGTTAGCTTTCTATTTTTAAAAGATGGATTCCCACACAAGCTTACACCAGGTCGTGATCCCACAACAGAGGCTGCAACTAGAAGCAACTGCCATTAGCTGTAATGAAACGGTTTTGAACTTTGGTGTATTTATTTTGTAGTACTAGCTAGCTTTATAATTAGGCTAGTTAGAGTCTTCCCGCCTTTGTAGTCACCAAGCAAACAGTGACTAAAAATAGAAACTTCGGGCACAAAAATCATGCTTAAAAACCCACTTTACGGGGTTTTTTTTAAATGCATTATAACTGCTCTGAAGACCTTTCTTTTGCTTTGCGTTTCTATTTGTAGAGAAAATAGAAACCTCTGGCAAAATCAAGTTGTTATTAATTAAGATTCCTTCGACAGAGACTTGAGTTGGGAGATACCATTCCAGACAAGCAGCACCCATGTATGCTTGTATTGGTGAAAATTAAGAAGGTAGAAAACACAATATATTATATATATACAAAGGGTGGGACTTCAGTTGTCATGCCACGTCTGCCCACTTCCCTTTGACTTTTTGAGTTTTTCTTCTGCTCCAGAATGAAGAGATAAGCTTTGTGAAATTGAAAGCTTAAAATACTCTTGTGAAGATGTTTTGCATGACTCCAGGAGATCAGTCATTAAACATTTGTACTATTGTAACTGTCCTATATGCTATGCTATAGCCAGTTTGGCCTGGCGGTTAAGGTACCAGGTTAGAAAGCAGAAGACCATGAGTTCTAGTCCAACCTTAATCACGAAAGCCAGCTGGGGAACTTTGGACCAATCCCCAGGACAGGGCGGGTTCTAATCCCACATTAGCCATGAAAGCCAATTAGATGACTCTGAGCCAATCACTCTCTCTTTCTCTCAGCCCAAACGACCTCACAAGGTTGTTGTTGTGGGGAAAACAGAAGGAGGGAAGGTGTGCTGAGTATGTTCGCTGCCTTTAGTTTTTCGTAAACAATAATTAAGGCAGGATACAAATAAATAAAATATATACTATGGTGCATGTTTCTTGGCATTCTCAGAAAAAGTTTGAAATTGGAATTCGAAATGTAAGAGTCTTACCTGGAGTAGGTACCCTACATTCATGCACAGCCAGGTCTCTCAACATCAGCAACTGGATGTGGGAACTCCTAGGAAGCAAGGGTCCACGCTTAAAGTTATTTGGGGTGGGGCCGTAGGAGAAGACAGCATGGCGTGGTGATGTATTGGCGTGGGCTTAGAAAGTGTGAGTTTTGTTTCTGAAGCTTGCTGAAGGAATGTTGGCATTAAAGTGGCCTTCACACAACACTGTCCTAAAAGCAGCAAAGTGGATTTTCTGAACGGTGTTTTTCTCTGTCCTGTAGGAAAAGAGAGAAAGGCAGGCCCAGACATAATAAAAGCTCAATTGGTGAGACGTTTTCCTCCTTACGACTTACCTTTTCCTAGTGAAAAACCTTCTCAAGGTGTCTGTGCTTATATCTTTTCTGTGCCCCAGAAGAATCAGTATAGTATTTTTTTTTTCTTTTTTACGAATGTGTCTTGGAAAAATTGTCCTCCCGAAAGGCAATAACGAATGTAAAAGGTGGCTACATTTGATTTAAGATACCTGTGTTAAACTCACCGTTTGTGTTACCCCTCCTCACGTTTCCTGAGACACACGGAAGTCAGGTCGGTTAGGGAAGAAAACGTTTGTCCCACAGAATTCAAAAGAGGTTGGTCCGAACGATGTAAATGGCTCTTTCACTCTGGGAAAATGGATCTATAACTTTAGAGGAGTACGAGATTTTGAAATGATGGCCGTGTCAACTCTGGGATGCTTTGATGCACTTCAATCAGGGACGCTTGAGGGGGAAAACATGTTTTCATGTCCTGCTATACCACGATGTGACAGCCACATTCCCTCTTGGATGCCATCTCTGAAGTCTGGAGAAATTTTAGATAAATTACATATTTCCTATCAGATATGAATAGCAAAGAAGTGTTTTGTTCACCGCAAGGGAGCTTCAGCAAGAGACCATTTTATTAGCCAAGGAACACAAAATCTAAATTCCTAAAATCTAAAATCTAAAGGATGGTTTGTGAGCCATCTGTCCAGGTAGTCCTCGACTTACGACCACAATTGGGCCCAGAATTTCCATTGCTAAGTGAGACATCGGTTAAGTGAGGTTTTCCCCATTTTACGACTTCTCTTGCCGCTATTGTTAAGGGAATTCACTACAGTGGTTCAATTAGTAACCCGGTCGTTAAGCGAATCTAGCTTCCCCATTGACGTTGCTTCTCAGAAGTTTGCAAAAAGGCATCACGTGACACCCCCCCCCCCAGGACTGTAACCGTCATAAATGTGAGTCAGTTGCCAGGCATCTGAATTTGGATCACGTGGCCCTGGGGAGGATGCAATGGTCGTAAGTGTGAAAAACGGTCATAAGTCACTTTTTTTCAGTGCTGTTGTAACTTTCAACGGTCACTAAATGGAGTGTTGTAAGTTGGGGACTACCTGTATCAACAGATTTGTACTTGGACCAGTGGCCAGTCACTCACCAGAGCTTCAGCGCAGGAAGACAGGAGTTTCCATTTCTACTTGCAGGCAGGAAACCAGAGGAAGGAATATAGTTGGGTAGAGTCTGGTTCCTTTTGCAGGCAATTGTTTCTCTTTGACCCTCTGAAGCTTCTGAAATCTCTGTGTGAGTTTGAGTTTGGAGAGCTGGAGAACAGGCCTGTTATTCACATGCATCTCTGCCACTTTCTTTAGGAATGTCCCAGTGGGGTTGTTAATGAAGAGACCTTCAAAGTGATTTACTCTCAGTTCTTCCCACAGGGAGGTGAGTCCTTTGAGATAAGTAGTCCTCTTTGCATGTACAACCCCGTTACCTCTCCCTGCTTTGAAATCCAGGGGGGTTGGTGGTCTTGGGAATTCAGTCACTTATGCCTTTTTCATGGGAGGTTGGAAAGATTTCTTGGGGTTTCATTCATGGGTGTCTTCTGTCTTAGCCACAGGCGAGAATATTCTGTATTTGGGTTCAAATGAATTCTTTCTTTTATACTGCTTTCTGTGCCAAATTAGCTTGAAGGGGGAGGGAGAAGGAGAAGGAGGAGGAAGAAGGAGAAGGAGGAGGAAGGAGGAGGAGGAGGAGGAGGAGGAGGAGAAGGAGAAGGAGGAGGAAGAAGGAGAAGGAGGAGGAAGAAGGAGAAGGAGGAGGAAGGAGGAGGAGAAGGAGGAGGAGGAAGAAGG
Source organism: Arizona elegans (assembly GCA_022577455.1). Taxonomy (NCBI): domain Eukaryota; kingdom Metazoa; phylum Chordata; class Lepidosauria; order Squamata; family Colubridae; genus Arizona; species Arizona elegans. The sequence continues at coordinate 8,602,910 of JAKOOJ010000028.1, forward strand.
AGAAGGAGGAGGAGGAGGAGGAGAAGGAGGAGAAGGAGGAGGGGGAGGAGAAGGAGGAGGAGGAGGAAGAAGGAGGAGGAGGAGAAGGAGGAGAAGGAGGAGGGGGAGGAGAAGGAGGAAGAAGGAGAAGGAGGAGGAGGAGGAGGAGGAGGAGGAAGAAGGAGAAGGAGAAGGAGGAGGAAGAAGGAGAAGGAGGAGGAGAAGGAGGAGGAAGGAGGAGGAGGAGGAGGAGGAGGAGAAGGAGAAGGAGGAGGAAGAAGGAGAAGGAGGAGGAGGAGGAGGAGGGGGAGGAGAAGGAGGAGGAAGAAGGAGAAGGAGGAGGAGGAAGGAGAAGGAGGGGGAGGAGGGGGAGGAGAAGGAGGAGGAGGAGGAAGAAGGAGAAGGAGGAGGAGGAGGGGGAGGGGGAGGAGAAGGAGGAGGAAGAAGGAGAAGGAGGAGGAGGAGGAGGAGGAGGAGGAGGAGAAGGAGGAGGAGGAAGGAGAAGGAGGGGAGGAGGGGGAGGAGAAGGAGGAGGAGGAGGAAGAAGGAGAAGGAGGAGGAGGAGGGGGAGGAGAAGGAGGAGGAAGAGGAGAAGGAGAAGGAGAAGGAGAAGGAGGAAGAGGAGGAGAAGGAGGAGAAGGAGGAGTGGGAGGAGAAGGAGGAGGAAGAGGAGAAGGAGAAGGAAATATTCTAATATTCATTCTGGGAAGGTTTAGATGAAGAAATAACTTTTCAACAGGCACTTAAGAGCCTTGGTGGTACAGGGGTTTAAGGCACCCTGTTATTAAGCTGGTTATTAAGACCAGCTGCCTGCAATTACTGCAGGTTCGAATCTCGCCAAGGCTCAAGGTTGACTCAGCCTTCCATCCTTTCTAAGGTAGGTAAAATGAGGACCCAGATTGTGGGGGCAATAAACTGACTTTGTATAAATATACAAAAGGATGAAGGCTATTGCTTAACGCACTGTAAGCCGCCCTGAGTCTTCGGAGAAGGGCGGCATATAAATCAAAATAATAAAAAAAAAAAACAACAAAAAAAAAAACAGGCACTTATAGAATGTGCGTCCAAAATTTCAGTGGAGAGAACATTCCGGAGTGGACCACAGAAAAGACTCATCCATTGACAGCTGGAATAAGCTGCTGTCATATGACAAAGTCTTCCCTGATGACCTATAATGAGAACGACCTTCTGACTTGAATGGTTCAGGGTCTTGTAAGTGGCTTGGTAGCCAATCAGCAGCTGGCGCAGTTGGTACTCCTAATGCCCACATTCTGCACAGCTTCAGGTGTTTAGGTCAAGGATAAGGGATGAGTTACAGCAACCGAGGTTTGAGGTTAGCAACCCACAAATAGCTAGAGTTAGGCAGAGCGTGTTCAGGAAATGATCCAGTTGGTATACCAACTGAAGATGGCCGCAGACTCTCCTAGTCATGGAGACCAAAACGGACTTCAATAAGAGGGATAAGTCTAGGAGCGCCCCAGATATTCTTCCTGCTATAACACTCACCAAGGATATGTACATTCTCCAGTTCCTGAACCCAGGAGCCAGATAGGTCTGCATTTTTTTTTTTTTTTTTGCAATTCATTTTATTCTTCTGCATCTTCTATCACTTCACTCAGATTCTGGTTCAGCATTTCTGCTGTTATTGATGTTATGGACAGGTCTAGATGTCCACGAATTGCTTGCTTAATTTAATTACGTGTTATTTATTGATGGCAATTTTGTACCACCCAATCCAATGAGTTTAGGCATTGTATCTTAAAAAAGGAAAACATAATAAACCTTTAGTTCCCAAACCCAACAACCTATCCAGCACACAACTGTTGAAAAGCAGAGGAAATGATTTAGTGCTCCACAGTTGCCATGATTTGGGATAAGGTCATCAAATGGTATTTTCTGATGTTTGCTTAACCTATGGGCACACCTCCTTCAAATCTGGTGGCCCTGCACCATCATGTAAAAAGATATGTTAACTTCTCCCTGGTCCCACCTGGGCAACCTCCCCAAAAATAAAATCCTTAAAGATGAGCAGTGGTCCATCCTGTACATGGTAACCAGAAACCACAGCTCATTTTGAAAGCTCAGGAGAAATAAAGAAGGAAATACATCAAACTCGTCGACATTTCCCTACATTTTCTTAGTACATATAATTCTGAAGTCACAACAGGTAATCTTGCAATCCTGGAGAAGATTTTGGCAAGGATGGATGCATTAATTGGTGATTCTCCTTTAGAGTAATTAACTGTACACCAATATGCAGGTGGAACATCTCTATTTTTAGCTTCTGATTTGTTTTATGCAAGCTAAATAGATCTACATTCTAGGAATGAAGACTAAAAGAATGAGAGCAAAGTATGTTGTATTTAAACATGCATATGCAATAGAATATCAAATTTGAATGTCTTGCATCATAATGACTATATTTGAGCCATAATTTAAGTTTTGAAAGAAAAGAACTGCAATGAATATTATTATGTTTTGTTTCATTTTTGAAGGGTCTTATTAAGAAAACAGTAGAAATAAAGAAAACCAAAAAAAGGAATAGATGTACTTTTATTAGGTTTTAATATCCAGCTTGCTACCAAGATCTTCTACCTACCTTTGATAAGCAAGGTAGTATGAAAAACAGGAACTGGAAAGGAGGAAAAAAGAGATGCACCTTCAAAAATTAAGCCAGATAACCTAGACACATACATTGTAATGTTGTGACCATCAGTTCTTCTCAAAAAAGTTGCACTATGGATTGTATTGTCCAAAAAAAGGTTTTTTTCAAAAGGCAACTGGACTTTCTTTGTTTTTCCTTGAAGATGTTTTGCTTCTGATTCAAGAAGCTTCCTCGGTTCTCATTCCAGCCAGAATTGAAGAAATTTCTTGGATGAGAAGCAAAACGTCTTCAAGGAAAAACCAAGAATGTCCAGTTGTCTCTTGAAAAAGCACCTTTGGGACAACCATGACCTGGATCAGGGGTCTCCAACCTTGGCAACTTTAAGCCTGGAGGACTTCAACTTAGTCCTCCAGGCTTAAAGTTTCCAAGGTTGGAGACTCCTGACCTGGATGACGGAGAACCTCCATAAACACATGGCTTGTATTCATCCATCATTATTCCTCATATCGGATTATTCCTAAATTTTGGGGGCCAAGCAGAGTTGCCCCTCCTCTGAAAAGTGAAAGTTAGCTCCCGCGTCTCCTGCAGTTATCAAAACTCATAGCCTCTCGGCAGAGAGAAGCTGACAAACGGTGCTGTGTCTTGCTAAAAAAAAGAGAGAGAGACTCCTTTCTTGTGTGCTCCCTGCTCAGCAGAGTAATAAAGAATTACTCTTTCATTAATAGTCAAGATGCAAGTTGGAGCTTTAAAGGAGGAGAAAAGAAACTCTACAAATCTCTTCTTATCCGGAGCCACCTAATGAGAGCTGGCAAAGCTTCGGATGATTCCTTATAATCTCTCCGTGGGGCGATTCTTTCTCTCCCGCAGAATGTTATGTTAGGAGAGGCAGGGAGAAATGTGGAAGCAATCGAAATGTGTCGCTCAAAGCCTAAAGTTGATGCAAATGTGTGGTGTCCCACTGATCTCGGTGGGTCTCTCTTTGTTTCGACAGGCAACGTTGCTTTCTTTTTCCTTAAGCGACTTGACAGCTTTCCACCATCAGTAAATAATTTCTGGCTCTTGCACAGATTGGTTCAGTGTGGTTAATAAGGCAGCCAACTTGGTTTTTTTTTTTTGCTTATTATTAGGGCTCCTTCTCGTTCTCTTACTGAAACCAGCCAGCTATCTTTTACTTAAGCAGGAAGTTTTATCAGCTGCAGGTGCTCAACAATCCCAATGCTGCAATCTTTGGGCTCTTTGGCGCAAGGCGTTCTCTGATATGAACTTCTTTTTCCTGTCTTGTTTTCCTGAACAAATTAGAGTTTAGGCTTTCTCCTGCCTTGTTCTTCTGTACCATTCACTACGTTGTCCTTCTGTCCCGTGCAAATTCACTGAGATGTTTTCCTGCCAAATTCTGTACAAATTCCCCCGGGACGTTCCTTCCTCCATTTCTCCACCTGAACTGGATGGAAAGCCCTCAAGAAGTGACACAGCCAACATCCGTTTGTGTTTAAGAAATGTTTTTGTACGGGGTTTGTTTGTTTGTTTTTAAGATTTTAAAGAAGAGATTGGACAACCATTTGTCTGAAATGGTACAGGGCAGGGGGTTGGATTAGAAGACCTCCAAGGTCCCTTCCCACTCTGTTGTCCTCTTCTGTTCGTTTCCCCCATATTAGCATATTTCACGTTAGAAAGAAAAGGATGCATTTTCATGCTATTTGAAAGAATGGCGTTTCCTTTTCATTTTTTTAAAAAACGTGAGACAACGCCAATACGCAAAATCCTGTTCATATTGACTCAGTAGGAAGCCTAATCAAAGCTTCAGCACTGTAGACATTGAAAAACACACAGGAAAAATGGCCTCCAGCCAGGTTATTCCTCAGAAAATGACAAGGAGCTGGCTGTCTATTCAAGTGGCATAAAGGAGATTTTATGATTGGTTCCAAGGTGGTAAGCAGCCTGCCTTGACTATCTCAGAACAAAAACACCTCACTTTCCCCTTCACAAATTCCCCACCCCTAAACCACCATAGCTGCCACCTTGACTTGTTTGACCCGTCCTGCAAGACTAGAGGCCCTTACTGGATGAAGATTTAATCCAACCTTCTCAACTTTGCATCAGACTTCAGCTAACGCTACCCAAATTAGGCCATGAGACCCATTAAGACTGAGCTACTCAAACAGTGGAGCAGGACTCCCACCAGGGCCATGAAGATCTTGGGGGGGCGGGGGAGTTCTATATTAAACAAAAAAAGAAAACTAGGAAAGCAAACTAGAAAGTCAAAACTTTCTGCTACTTCTCTGTTTGCCTTGGAAGTTGGGGCTGGTGTTGTCCTGTCAAAAAAAAACCCATGATCCTTAGGGGCGTGGTGGCTGACATCGTTAGGTCGCTGGGTTGGATGTTAGCAAGCTCGCGTTTGTGACCCAAGTGCTGCTGCATGGCGGGGTGAGCTCCCGTCATTTGCTCCAGCTCCTTGACGGGGGCATGAAAGGAGCCCCCACAGGTGTCCCTCAGCTAATGGTGATTCACCAGCTCATCCTTTCAACCCAGTGGTGAAATCCAATTTTTTTTACTACCAGTTCTGTGGGCATGGCTTGGTGTGGTGTGGCTTGGTGAGCATGGCAGGTGAAGGATACTGCAAAATCCCCATTCCCTCCCCACTCCAGGGGAAGGATACTGCAAAATCCCCATTCCCACCTCACTCCAGGGGAAGGATACTGCAAAATCTCCATTCCCACCCCACTCTGGTGCTAGCCAGAGGTGGTATTTGCTGGTTCCCCAAACTACTCAAAATTTCTGCTACCGGTTCTCCAGAACCTGTCAGAACCTGCTGGATTTCACCTCTGTTTCAACCCCGAAGTACCTTAAATGACACTGGATGGGACAGGGGAATGAATCTTGGCACAACCACATAAATGCACACTTCCTAAGGGACAAAAATAAGGCTGCCGAAATCATTTTGATTCCCTCTTTTTGCCTAAAATTCCAACACCAGGGTATAGCTTTACAATATAAATTCTATTTTCCCCTCCTCTTCAAGTTGTCCAAAAACCTCCAGAGCAAAGCTGCAACTGAATGGCTGGTAGTTTTAGCCTCTGTTCTCTAGTTCTTTTCCTTATTTGCCAGTTATTTATCCTGGTCAGGTGTCCACTGCCTTTTACAATACCTGCGACCTGCTGGGCTGGACTGGGCTGTTAAATATGGACATTAATAATATTGTAAAAATAAAGTATTTCGGTTTGCTTGGCCTGACTCTCATTAAGACCCCGAGGCTGTTTATTCCTTCAGCTTTACAGAATTTTAATTGCGCAAATACCGATCAGCTCCAATCCCTCAGATTCAGACCGTTAAGTCGGTTTGAGTCGGAAAAAGCGCACCGCGGCTTTGGAACGAATGAAGGGGCATTCAGCCTGATTGGAGGATTAAACGTGAATCAGAGATGCCATTTGGAAACCAATTCCATCCAACGGAGTTTTGAAATCCGACAGCTCCAGCATCACTGTCACTAAGAATGAGGAAGATTGTATTTCGTGATCCAACCCAAGTTTGCAGGCTCATATTCCAGTGTTGTAAGGGAAGCCCTATTAAATAGGACTCATCAAAAGCTGAAGAAGATCCTGCGTCGGCCTGGTTTTAATTGTAATGATCTTTTTTTTATTGTTATTTTCTTGGATGTTTTGCTGAGTAAAGCCTGAGAGACGATCAGATCTACTGGGGGAAGAGAAGATTGCATGAAGGATCTGGTTCAGCTTATTTTTGTTAAGGGCTTGGGGAGAGCAATCTGATCAGTAGCCTGATTTTGTTTTGTTTTTTTTAAAAAAGGCATTTTAATATTTTGTTTTCATTTGAGATCAGATATAAATAGGAGAGAGAAGGTCAGCATCCAATATCCAGCTAGGGGAATGTTTAACTCTCAAAGGTGGACAACAGATCTGGGACTTAGCTGGACAGGCAGAGGGGTGGCTGGAGAAAGGAGCGTGGCCCTAATGGTGTCCGATGAGACAGGTGAGCCCCACCTGGCCACAAGAATTCATGCGCGACCTTAGTTTCCTTCTTGGAACTTCCTCTGAAGAACCTTTGGGAATTGCAGCAGGTGCAAAACACAGGGCCCTGTTGATTACTGAATCAGGACAAATAGTCCTCGACTTACGACCACAATCGAGCAACAAATTTGTATTGCTAAGAGAGACGTTCGTCCAGTGAGTTCTGCCCCATTTTACAGCCTTTCTTGGCACAGTTGTTCAGTGAATCACTGCAGCTATTAAGTTAGTCACACGGTTCTTAAGTGAATCTGGCTTCCTCCATTGACTCTGTTTCTCAGGAGGTCGCAAAAGAGGACCACTGTAATAATCGTAAATATGAGTCAGTGGCCAAGGGTCTGAATTTTGATCACGTGACCATGGGGATGCCGCAACGGTCGTAAGGGTGAAAAATGGTCATGTCACTTTTTTTTCAGTGCCATTGTGACTTTGAATGGTTACTTAAGTGAACTAGATTCACAAGATCATGGGAAGCTCTGGTACCACTTTACAAAGCCTTAGTAAGGCCACACTTGGAATACCACATCCAGTTTTGGCCACCACAATACAAAAAAGGTGTTGAGACTCTGGAAAGTGTGTAGAGAAGAGCAACAGCTGGAGGCTAAAACATATGAAAAGCAGTTGCAGGAACTGGGCCTGGCTAGTCTAGTGAAGAGAAGGACCAGGGGAGACAAGAGAGCAGTCTTCCAATATTTGAAGGGCCGCCACAGAGAGGAGGAAGGGAGTCGAGCTATTTTCCAAGGTACCCGAAGGCCAGACAAGGAACAATGGATGGAAACTGACCAAGGAAAGATTCCACCTGGAAATAAGGAGAAATTTTCTGACAGAGAGAGCAATCAACCCATGGAACAGAAGTTGCCTTCAGAAGTTGTGCGAGCTTCATCCCTTGAGGCTTTCAAGAAGTCACTGGACAACCATTTGTCTGGTATGGTATAGGGTCTTCTGTTTGAGCAGGAGTTGGACTAGAAGACCTCCGAGGTCCCTTCCAACTCTATTATTCTATGTTTTATCTAAAACATGATACAACCTTGATGAAGGTTAGGAAGAAGCTCAAAAGTTGCCCATATAAGCTTCAGAGGGCAATTTGGAGTGGCGGCATATATCTTTTTTGATAGCTAGGTAGGAAAGGAAGTTTGATTGAGCCAACAAGAGTATTAAAGTTGACTGAATTCAATGGGAAATTTAACCATTTTTATTTCGCTAATTAGGAGCAATGCCTCTTGTCTAGGCCCTGAATGGCACTTCGTATAACAATTTGATGGGTCTTCAAACAGCTGTGTGCTTTAAAAATGACAGTGGCATTGTCATCCTTCCAAATTTGAATCCTGAAATAACCACCTGGAATAGTAGATATGAAGCACAGAATAACATGTGCAAATGTAGCCATGTGTGGTTTGCTCCAATCATTCCATTGACGTGACTTGGTTTCTAGTCTCCAATGTAAATGGAGACTCTAGTGTGTAATTTAGTTAATTTCCCAGTTCCATAAATAATAACTGGATTTTTAACGCCATCTATGATATCTGTGGTTGGGATCATGTAAAGTATAAGAAGGATGAGAACGTTTTATCAGCAATTGCTTAACAATAATCAAATAATGACTTAACCTCCCTCCCTCTCAATTAATAAGAATAATAGAGGTAAGGAAAAGATAGAATGTGGTTATTCAAAGTGTTAAGTTTTAATATGCAATTAATAAGGATCAATCTTTTTAATTCCAGATTCTACAACATATGCACATTTTCTGTTCAATGCATTTGACACAGATCACAATGGATGTGTGAGTTTTGAGGTAAGGCAGGTTTTTAAAAATTATTTATTTCTGTTCTATAATGCAGTCCAAAGTCTTGTTAAAAGGTTATATGCTTTCCATGTTGCTCGTAAGCAAATATAATGGGTGAATTTAATTCTTACTACTAATATATTAGTAGTATTAATATTATTATTAAATAACTTGGAAAAAATACAAGTCCCAATTTTCTAATTCTCCACACCTCATTCCTCTATCTAGTCAACATTCTCCTTTAATCCCTTCTCCGATCGATATTCCCTCAACAGAAGAGTGATGGAAAGAATTTTAATACAATCAGAAAACATTTAATAGGTGAAAGAAAAGAGGGCCTGATTTTAATCAATCAGGTATTTAAGTTTCATTATCTCCCAATTAACATCTTCCCTCTGTAAATTCCTTCTTGTTTTAAGAGAAGGAAATTGTTTCTCCTAAGCTCTTAAAGGTTGTACTCATTGAAAAACTTTTTGGCCTTCTCCAATTCAAAATACTCCACTAGGAAGAGGTGATTAATTAATGTTTTTACTATCAGCTAGGGAAGCTGGCTTGATGATTCTGGAATTGTCACATCCTCTGCACATCTTAATTTATGTACTTATATATTATTTATAAATAATGCACACACAGAGTGACTCTGGCATCCTGACCCAGGGGAGGGCTGCTATGGAAATAAAATCGGGGATGAACGTTGGGAAAGCTGCCTTAAAGACCTGGGGAAAAAGATAGACACACTGAGGAAGCAAACAGTATGATCAAGATAAAAATGGAAAGCCTTCAAAAATTGGTAAAACATTTGAATGCATCACGAGGTCTTAGTCAGTATTTGCACATTCATTGTTTACACTTCTTTATGAATGTAGAAACGGAGTAGTCTGCAGATGATTAAATACGCCTTTATTTATTTATTCATGAAGTAGTTCATATGCGTTTAAAGATAAGACAGATGAGCCACCGGAGGGGTTTTGCTAATATGTTAAAAATTCCAATTCTCCATCGTTATCTTACATTCTGGGTAATTCCTGCAGTGATCGCCCGCTGCCTGAAATAACAGTTTTAAATACTCACCCGATCTCTTCACTGAACTCAATGGGACTGAAAAATGCTCAGCATGGATAAACTATTTCTTAGTCAGGTCTGTTTATTATGTAACATTCTGCTTTTTCTTTAAGAAGCTCAGAACAAGCTCTCTATTCTAGCTAGGCTTATTTCTGTCTATACGGTTCACATTTTTCGTTCCTCAGCCCAAAACCTATACTAAAGAAGAAGACTATTTAAAAGGCCTACAGAGCAGTAACCTTTAAGTTAATGGGATTTTACCTTTCACGAGATAGTATTCATAGGTAACTGAGTTATGCCAGTGACTTCAGTGTTCAGTAAAAGATAAGGCTGTGCTGAAATCATCTGAAGAGAGGAATAATAATTAACAATGTAAATTACAGATATCGGGTCGACAGCTGTCTTTGATTAACTTTGAGCTCCTCAATTTCGGCATGACCTCGGTTGAGGAGCTCCTGACAAGACGCTCTACGCAGGCCCATCTGTGCTCCAAAATCACATTTGGTCTCACCAATCTGGATCACCGCCCAGGCTTAATACGAATCGTGTTTGCAATAAAAATTTATTCTGAGAAATCAGCGCAGTCTGGTGGGAGGACAAATAAAATTCCCAAAGATGCTGGGAAATGCTTGTCCGGATACACGGGTGTTTGAAGAGAGAGAGAGAGAGAGAGAAAAGAATGACCTTTTATTTGGTCTTTGTAATTAGCTTTTGTTTGCTGTGTAACAGTTGAATAACTTCCTGATCTTGTTTATGTGCTGATTGCATTGATTTTCTGGGGTACCTCCTAGGAAGAAGCTCCTGGCATAAAACGTTTAATATAGCTTTGAATTAATTGAAGTCGGTGTTTGTACGCTAAGGCAATAGGGCAGAAAAAAGGCATCTAATCAGCTTTCTCTCAGACCCACATTAAAGCAAGTAAACCCAGAGTGGCTTCTACTTTAATAAAAAAAAAAACTGTTGCCTTCGATGACACAATAACACAATAACAAAAACAATTATTCATGAAACGGAAGCTGGGTGGGTCCATAGCTTGGGATAGTGCAGTTTGTAAAACTACTGGCTTCACTGCTCAGTGGAGTTGAGTGATAAATAGTATATACTGAGTATATACTGAGCCGAGGTGGTGCAGCGGTTAGAGTGCAGTACTGCAGGCTACTTCAGCTGACTGCTAGCTGCAGTTCGGCAGTTCGAATCTTACCAGGCTCAAAGTTGACTCAGCCTTCCATCCTTCCAAGGTGGATAAAATGAGGACCCAGACTGTTGGGGACAAGAGGCTGACTCTGTAAACAGCTTGGAGAGGGGCTGTAAAAGCACTGTGAAGCGTGACTAAGTCTTAAGTGTAGTGCTATTGCTATACCAATAAAGGAGAATATTCATAGCTCAGTGTTGACATGAGGGGTCCTTGGTGCTCTCTGAGATTGGTGGTTTTCTGGCAGACGTTTCATGACCCAAGCTAGTAGGGAGTGGGGTTTGCTCTCAGTTTATATTCTAGTGGCCTGCCCTAATTAAATAGGATATACTCTGGCTTTCATTCGATTGAAGTGGAATACTTTCGTTTTCTGATTAGGGCAACACGAAAGAGCCAAGTGGTTAATGTAAAGATTCCATAGAGTTTTGCAAGAGGTTGTCACCTTCCAAGTTTTTCTGCTTCCATGAAGCTAAGAAGGAAAGTAACAGAGGCTGTCCTGAAGACTCAGATGTCACATGACAGACTTGTCATTCAATCAAACAGCTGGGTTGATTTTGTTGTTCCCGCTGCCAAAGTGCAGCTCTTCCTGCCATGTTAACCTAAACCGCCATGTTTTCCATTGTCTCTTCTTCTTCTTCCTCCTCCTCCTCCTCCTCTTCTTCTCCTTCTTCTAGGATTTCGTGATGGGCCTTTCAATTTTGCTCCGTGGGACCGTGCAGGAAAAACTCAACTGGGCTTTCAATTTGTACGATATAAACAAAGACGGCTGTATAACAAAAGAGGTAAGGAGTCCAACACAAAGCTAACTAGACACCCCCCCCCCCACATATATAGATAAATCATGATCTCTAGATTCATAAGTGGGGAACAAGATGTATATGATATTGGAACAATTCCATCTAGATATATGATTTTTTTTTTTAAATGCTGCTCAGTTGGGATGGTTTCCTACATTCTCGTGCTCTGACTTTTTTCTGAGCACAAAGTTTGTATGTTGCTAATTTTATGCATTTATGCGGCAGTCATTGTAGCAAGTCTGTAAACAACTGATCTTGTTTGACAGATAAAACTGTAAGATTAATTTTATTTATAAATTCTTAGGCTCCCGTGTCTCCTACAAGGTGACCCTGGGCGGCTTCCCAGAGTCGGACGCTTATGGATTCTGCTGAAATTGCACGGACCCCCCTGCTTTAAAAACGAACCACTGAATTGGCTGATCTTGAGAAGAGCCTTTCCTGATCAGAATCACAGAGTTGGAAGGGACCTCGGAGGTGGTCTAGTCCAACCCCCTGCTCGGGCAGGAAGCCCTATGCCATGTCAGACTTCTAGGTCTTCCTCACAACCGTTTCTCAAGATAGCCACAGAAAGGCTCCAATGAGATGTTGGAGAGAGAGGGACTTTTAGGTGACTAGAAGACCTCCAAGCTCCCTTCCAACTCTGGTTACTCTGTTCATCGATCATTAGAACAGACCTATTATGTTCTGTTAAACACAGAAAAATCCTTAGAGGTCACTGAATTGCTTTAAAACAAAGGTCTACATTTGGGAATTTGGATCCCACTGTGAAAAGTCATCTCCTTGCAGGATTTTAGAGAGCTCCAAAGAGGTCAGAAATTTTCCATCAACCCAATGAGTATTTTTCATCGGTTTAATATGTTTCTCACCAGGAAATGCTTGATATCATGAAGGCCATCTATGATATGATGGGGAAATGCACTTACCCTGTTCTTCGAGACGATGCTCCAAAACAACACGTGGAAACCTTTTTCCAGGTGGGATTTACCTAAACCCTCTAGGAAAAACTCAGGAAAATTCCTGTGATGGTTTGCATTCTGAGGGTTGTGAAATTTGCTATTATGATGTTATTTGTAAAGTTGAATCAGCTACTCTTATCCAAGGTCTGCTTAGGCATTAATTTATGAATGCTTTAAAGCTACTTCAATGGAAAGTAAAAGTCTCGTGCTAGACTTTTATTTTTCTTGCATGTATCACTTTCCAAATATGTCTAAAATAAGGAAACAAAGTAAAATAAAATCAAGAACAGAAGCTAACTGTGGAACCAAGAATGCCACTCTTTTAGTGGAATTTTAGCATCCACAGATACGTCTTTTAAAAAATTGACCAGAAGCATCTGGGAAAAAAGAGTTTGAAATCACTTATGCAACCATTTTATTTCTGGCAGAAAATGGACAAGAACAAGGATGGTGTAGTTACCATAGATGAATTCATTGAAAGCTGTCAAAAAGTAAGTGGTCTAAGGGTGAGAGACTTGTAACGCCATGCGGAAGCGTTGAAGGTTTGCCCGAGCTCTTGCTCTACTCTTGACTTGTTCCCAGCAAATGCCTGTTCAGCCCCTGCATGAGATGGGAGGGACTGCCCCCCTCCCCGCTTGTGAATTTTGCCACACATTTTATTAGCATTTTTAGCTTCTGAAGGCCACCGGAAGGATAATGGGTGGGCGATGCAGGGGTAACATCTGGAGAAAGTAGATGAAATTTATGCCCTGGGTCTTCCAAACTTTAGCTTTGCTTTCTTGAATTTAATATGCAAAAAGAACAGAGAACAGAATAATTGGAATTTGCTATTTTGCTGCGCAGTTTCAGAGATTCTTGGAGATTTTAGGGAACACAAACATCTTTCTGGAATGCAAAGGGTCTGCCTGTTTTAGGGGATGACTCATGCCGCCGTTTAGATATTTCTATTTTCATTAGTACGGTTGATCAGTCAATACTTAAATATTACGCCAGATCTTGTTTGCTCCCAAGTTCCGTCTCTTAATGGCAAGCGCTACCAACCCTATTAATGGGAAGCAAGACATTTGAATGCACAAGGGCGTATTACCACGACTGGGGGAGCAAACTGAAACTGCTTGCACAGCCCACTGCTGATGATCTGGGGGCCTTAATGCTCCCCTTGTGGAACAAGATGAAGAAGAACATTCGTCTGTATCTCCAGAGACCAACAGGAGGCTTGCTGAGGTGCTGCGGGAGCCGTCAAAGAATCAAAGGATGGACCTTGAATGACAGCCTGTGGTTCTTATTCGGCTATGTTTGACTTTGGAAGACGACCCAGATGAGATACAGCTGACTAGCTGGTTGATAGTAGGTAGATGATGGATGGATAGTCAGACAGAGAGATGATAGTTAGATAGTCAGATAGATGGAGATGATAGATATAGTAGTTACATCTTAAAAGAGACATTCACTATATCCGTAACTGTATGTTGGTGTTGTTAAGAATTTGGTGTCAAATATCTTTTCCTAATAATTAAGAGTTTTTATGTGGTTTTTTCTTCTTTGTAGGATGAAAACATAATGCGTTCCATGCAACTCTTTGAAAATGTAATTTAACCTCCAGCAGCTCTCCCTTTAATCAGTGGACAATACGAACAATTCTTCAGCAACACAGATAGAAGCGTTGCCACGTAGGAATCAGAATTGTCAGCTTTGCACTGAGATGTCTATAATGCAAATAAGCTTTGTTTAATTAAAGCCCACCTTCGGAGACTGTATTTTTCCACTAGTTTGAGGTAAAGCGAAGTCATTCAACAATGCTCTCGTAGTCGTTTTTAAAATGTCATTTGAGTCATAGAACAATCCAAAGAAAACAGCAATAGGGAAACTGCATTCTCGCCGTTCCAACTTCCACAGCGGAGGTCTTGGAGTGATGGGGGGTGGGCGGGGTGGGGGGGCGGAGGAGGCAAGCTTTTTTGTTAGACAACTTTCCATGGTATCAGGTCTGAATTCCACAGTCCCTTATTGTGTGAAACTCATCCTACATAATTCTCAACTTGAGGGGCACTTTTGGCAATTACATTTTAAGGGGGAATCTATCCTGCAGCCTGTTAGCGGTCTCAGATGCTGGTTACTATTGAGTCCCTGTGAGAAATGGGACAACCTAAATAGCTTTCAGCCTCTCCCCGTGGGTAGAAAAAAAATTCCTTCAGTCTCCATAAGGGACTGGCACACAGAGTTTTCCTTAGTTTCGCCTGAGAGGAATATCAGATTCCTTAATACTAATACTTAATATTTACTTAATACTTAATACTTTTCAATTCAAGATCTACACTTTTTATAACAGCTTTTCTTGTGCAAAAAAACAAAAAAAAAGTATTATTTAACCACTGCCTATGATAAATTTATTCCGTTGACAAATTTACTGATATAGTAAACACCCAGGAGGTAGTTTAGATAAAAGTTTGGGCTTCCCAATCGAAGGTGAAAATTAATGGATACGGCCAGTTCTTGATTGGAATAAAGATGGAAGTCAAAGCAAAGACTGATGGGGAACCAGTAAGAGAGGTTCATTCACGGTCCCAGTATGTGACTGCTCAAAATATGGACCAGGACACAATTATGACAATCAAGCCTCATTTATAAGAAGGATTTTTCTTCTCTGGTATCAAAACCGAACTAAGATTCGAAGTTTATTAGCATGTCTACTTAGAAGGAGCTGTAGATTTTTTCAGGAGCTACAATTACTATTATTTACAAGGTGAAAAGCAGACAGAGTATTCTGTGAACGATAGAAAATTAGCAGAAAAATGATTTGAATAAAGAGTAAATTTGCCACAGCCACGGGGAAAAATACAAGTGCACAATATCTAAGTTGAGAGAGGTAGAAGTTGGCATTCCCCCCTCTTTTTGTTTTCCTTTTTTTAAAAAAAAACTATAAAGGGAGAGACAGAACAGACTCTAGCCAACAAAAAAAAAAAAACCCTATTTCTCATGATAGTCAAAATAATATTAAATTACTGTCTGGCTAGAAGCTTATAAGTACTGATAGAAGACATATGCCAGCATTAAGCGTGACATTTTGCACTGAAGTTCCAGAAAGCTTATAGATGTACAAAAATGCTGCAAACTGTTGTATTTTTTTTTCTTTCTATTTTTAATAATGGCATCTAATCTGGTGCAAGATGGCTTAGAGAGTCAAGCTACTCTTATGACTGCCACTGTAGAAATACGAGTAGTACAATAAATGTACATCTAAACTTTGTTGTAGAATGTCCATGAGAATTAAATGTGCACATTTTATAATAAAAATGAAGACACGGAAGGCGTGGGTTTCTTTTTTTTTTTTTTAGCGGACTGTACCTGTATGTTTGTTATATACAGATTAATACTTGGGGATTGTGCTGCAATTAACTATTTTTATTTAATACTCATGAAAATCTTTGTGTTTGATGGAGACATAAAGTATTCTGAGCACATTGACCCTGGAAAAAAGACTTCTGTCCCAAAAGAGCAAACTATGTACATTTTCCAATCCAGAACCCACAAAAAAGTGGGCTCTTTAAGAACACTATCAAAATGAAACCATCTCTTATCAACAAATATATTAACTGAGAAACAATCCCTTCCAGCTTTAGCGATTTCAGGTCCTTTTAAGACCTCCTTAACCAGCAGTGGAAAAGGTCCTTAGCGCCCTCGTGCAGCAGCATCTGAATTTAGTAAAAATCAAGATGCACAGAGGTTTTAGGTAAGGGTTGAGCCTAGCAAGTAAAGGGTGCACAATTTTAAAAAATTAATAATAATAATTACGGTTTCATAATAATTTTAACAAACCAGCAAACCCTTTAGTCCCCAGAAAAGGGACTAAAGCAAAGATGGTGCCATTCCTAAGCATTTTTCATAATTAAGTATCCAGGACACTTTTATTCTTGACACTCGTCTTAATTTTAAATATTAATCACTTCTTTCCCTGAAAGATCACAGAACAAAATGCACTCTAGAAAAATAAGTAACACCAACACAGTTGCAAGAGAAGCCTCTTCATCGCGTTCTTTAGGAAGAAATTGAAGAATAGGTCGGAATCTTTGCCTTTATAATAGTCAGGCTTTCCTGTTCATAAAATTGAAAAATAGGTTTGTATTGAAGTCAGTTTCCCTCTTCACCTGAAAACAAATTATTTCTACTTTGGCCAATCTGTTGTGGGACATGGACTGTGAACCTCTAGAAGGAATCCCAGCTTTAACGCTAACTGTTCCAGCTATCAGTCTGGAAGTAAGAAATAAGAATAAACCAATGTTACGCCGTATACAGGCAGTCCTCAGCCAATGTCGGCAATCGGGACTGGGATTTCTGTCGCTAAGGATGCAGTCATAAAGCCTGACATCACGTGATCTTGGCAGTGGCAATCCCAGCCCTCCTCGTTGCCTTTATTAAGCGAGGATTGTATGTCATTAAGCAAGCAGCCCCTTGCAACTTTCTGCCAGCTTCCAACAATCAGTGGGGAAGCTGGAAGGAAGTTGCAAATTGTAGGAAATTTGCAAGAAAGACAGTAGGCAGGTAAGGGGCGGCTCCCAGGTGTGGGAAGGAGGGGCGCATGAGTGGTGGGGGAGGCATGGCGTGAGTGTAGTGGCATTTGGTGGCTGCTGTCAGATGGGGAAGGGTGTGTGTGTGTGTGTGTGTGTGTGTGTGTGTGTGTTTGTGAGAGGCTGGGGAGGTGCAGGGTGGCTGCTGAAGGATGGGAGAGGATGCGAGGAGTAGCTACTCCATGAAGGGCACATCCGTTCATGTTTGGTCGGCAACAGAAGAAACAAGGTGGGAAACATCAACTGGGGTATGGGTTGTAAGTGCAGGTTGGTTGCCAGGCACCTGGGTTTTTCATCACAGTGGCATTTTGGTGTCTGTAACCTTCAAGTTCTGGTTGTAAGTCCCTTTGTTCAACACTACCATAACTTCAAATCAATGCTCATAACTTGAAGAGTAGTTGGGAGGCCAGGCAAGAGGTTAGCAAGCCTGCGTTCGAGACCCGAGAGCTGCCGTGGGGCGGGGTTGAGCTCCTGTCCTTCGCTCCAGCTCCTGCCGGGGACATAAAAGGAGCCCCCCCCCCCCCCAAACTGGGCGTCCCCAGGGAAACGTTGATGTCACTGGCTAATCCTTTTGATCCTTAAGTGCCTCGGTGCTTCTGAAAATGAGGGCAAAAAACTCAGAGTCCCTGCATTCAATCATCGGCTCGAGAATTCTGATGAGTGCACACTACATGAAATTGCTGAGAATTACTGACAGGGAGAACAGCTTTTCTGTCTCAGGGGAAACTCCATCGTCTAGTTTCCCTCACCTTTAATCTGTGGCAATGGTGGATGCCCACTTATTAACGATGCCCCTGCAATCAAGAGAAGGATCCCGTTTGCCTTTGCAGCAGAAGTGAGCAGCTCGTTTCAGTGGTGAAGGACAGGATTGCAAATATGCGCTAATAAGAATGTAAGCTTATGGAATGGCCCAATCCTGCTCTCCTTGATGCTACAGTACCGGCTTCAGACAAAACCCAACCAGACAATGCAGGTAAAAACCAACCGAGGGGATCAACCGATTGTCCTTACTTTTCCGCCGTATTGCTCCAGTTTTTGCAAAGCCTCCATAGTCTGTTCTTTGAACTTCTTGCTCATCTGCCTCTTGGAAAGCTGGGGGGCCAAAATGAAGAGGCAAATAGGACAGTGAGATTTTAAAATGGTCTGAAATGTTGCAACAGGACAGCCTCTTCGCTTAGCAAAAGGCCTTCTCTGACTTAGGCAGGATACGGTTGTGTTACAGTGCAGACAGGCAAGTGCATGTCTACAGCAGCAGATGTGATTTTTAAACCATGGAATGGAATAAATGAGGAATATTTATTTCAGGAATAAATACACATGGATGGGTTTGTAGATTATAACGGAATATCAGAGTTGGAAGCGACCTTGGAGGTTCTCCAGGCCAACCCACTGCTCAAGGCAGGAAACCCTACAGCAGGGCTGGTCAAACTTACGGCCCACGGGAAGGATGCCTCACGCACTGGCCACGCCCATGCCCGGTTTAGCAAAGAGGGGGGAAGTCCCGATACGTCATGTGACACCACCGTGACGATGCAAGTTTGACACCCCTGACCTACACCGTTTCAGGCGAATGGCTGACCAAGCTCTTCTTGAAAACCTCCAGTGATGAAGCAGCCACAACTTCTGTAGGCAACTCACTCCACTGATTAATTGTTCTCATGGTCAGGAAATTTCTCAATTGCAGGTTGCTTCTCTCCTGGATTAGTTTCCCTCCATTGTTTCTTGTTCTGACCTCTGGCGCTTTGGAGAATAGGTAGACCCTCTATATCAGTGTTTCTCAACCTTGGTAGCTTGAAGATGGGTGGACTTCAACTCCCAGAATCCCCCAGCCAGCAGTGCTGGCTGGGGGATTCTGGGAGTTGAAGTCCACCCATCTTCAAGCTACCAAGGTTGAGAAACACTGCTCTATATTATACTAAGCGATGGTTTGAAATCTGAGGGCTTGGATTAACGCGCTAAGACCAAGGAAATGACATTAGGGCTGAAGGTGAGGAGCAAATCCAGTTAATGCATCTTAAACACCCTGACCTGCAGCACCTTCTTATTCCAATTTCCAAAGGAATTTTAATCTTTTAATATACCCCCTGTTAACAGGGCCAAAGAGCCACGGAAATGCTGTCCATTAGTAGGATGGCTTTTACGATACAGTTCCTCCCTTGCCGCAAACCAGGAAAACTTAGAACCAAGTTATAAGCAGGAATTCTGGTAAACTGGGATTAAGCATTAAACTGGGATTATACTCACACTAGAAAGGAGATGCTTCAGGTGGCTGTTAAGCCAAAAGCCAACCACAGCACTCAACTGGACCAAAGCATTCAGTCCTCTTCTAAAGACTTCATCGTCTGAATGGACCTTTTAGAAGTAGAAGAAACGGAATAAACACCCATTCACACGGTTTAAGAATCACTCGCTAAAAAAGCAGAGGGGTGAGCTGTACAAGCAGCCTCCAACCCCTCAAAAAATAATAATAACAACAATAATAATTAGGTGGGATCCAGAGAAGAAGGTCCAGAACAAAATGGCATTACTTTAGTGTAACTGAGAAATGCATTCCAGTGAATCCTGCTAATGTGACAATCCTCTTAATTAAGTCATATAAAAATATTGCAATCGCTGGTGATTTGGAGCCCCTCCATTCTGGGGTCTGCATTCCAGAAGGCTGGGCACCTCACCAAGATCTGGGGAGGCCCAAACCATGCGCCCTCCTCTTCTAAGTAAAAGGTTTTTGACTGCACTAGACAATTCGCTTTAAAGTTTCTCTTCCAGAAGACTGCCACCATTTATATTTAAACAATATAGAGTGTAAATATATACAGCTATAAGGTAGCCTTTATTGTCACTTTTCACTGTGAGCACACTGGCCCACATTAAAAATGAAATTCTGTTGCCTGCTCTCCAAAGAAAGTATATATCTACCCATATATATATATATACACATACATACCGGTAAGTGTGTGTATTTATATTTCTATATATTTAGATATATAAATATATTTATATATACAGTATATATACACACACGCATATACACATATACTATATACTATATAATATATTATGTATACATAATAACTTGAAAGTTCACAAGGTCGATGTTCTATGGAAGAAAACTGTGGCTGAATCTGAATGTTTTCTGCTTCGGATACCCCGCAGCGCCCCCTCCCCCCTCAGAAGATGAAGGCGAACAGAATGAAAACAGATCATGAAGAGGATGTGTAGCGTTCCAGACGATACTAATATGTTGCACCGTATATATTTATATAAGTTTACACATTATATGTTTGTACGTGTTTACACGTTTCAATGAAGCACACTTTCCAATATTCATAATCTCACCCCTGCTCACTTGCCACGTCCATTTGGCTCTCGAGGGCTAACAAAGTGAAGCCAACGCATTTCAGTAGCTTTTAAAAAGGTCCCTATTTGATGGTAATGCTGTCAAGTTTCCGAAAGATGCCCTAATTAATTCATGAGCCATGATCCAAATTTCAAAGGAAATACAGTCAATTATTAGGAGCAACATTCTGGCAATACTCAGGTGCAGTTAGGACTGATCCCACGTAGATTTACCTTTCCCTATGACCCTGTCTCTCCCCTCCTCCCTGGCCATGACATAAATCACATTCTCCAATTAACCACTTTGGCTGGCTGTGAAACCTAACACCCTCCTTCTGATTGCGGTCAGGAAGAATGTATGGAATTCACTTCAGTTCTCCCTCCCTCCTGCTCATGGCAACTTGAAAGCTTTGCAAGTTGACAAATGCCTTATTCTGACTGGGGGGAAAGATCCGGGCTCTGAGGAGGCATCTCCTCTTCAGGACTGCAAGTGCGGACGGTCTCGCACTCCGCTGGCCTGGACAATGGAGGGAAGGCCTGATTTCTCACCAGCCTTGCTCCCCAAATGCTTTGACTGGGCCCCAACCTTGCCTAGTAGGTCACTTTGTCGGTACGAGCGCTTTGTAGACACCCAACCCGATAGTTGTGGTCGCAAAGTAGTCCCACTGGAAAGTCTTCAACAAACTTGAAGAAACATACAAGTAGTCCTTGAATTACAACCGTTCGTTTAGTGACCGTTCGAAGTTAGAAAGGCACTGAAAAAAGTGATTAAGGACCGTTTTTCACATGGCCACTGTAGTTTCCCCACGGTCACATGATCAAAATTTGGATACTTAGCAGCTGACTCATATTTATGACAGTTGCAGAGTCCCAGGGTCACATGATCCCCTTTGTGACCTTCTGAAAAGGAAAGTCTACAGGGAAACCAGATTCACTTAACAACGGTGTCAAGGAAGGTGGCAAACTGGGGCAAAACTCACTTAACAAATGTCTCACTTTGGACTCAACTATGGTCGTATATCGAGGGCTGAAGTGTAATAGGAAGAGAATAACTAATGGGGTAATTTGAAAAAAGAGCTCGTTTTTGGAGAGAAAACTACAATCAATAGTAGAGACCTTCAAGTTTCTAGGTTCTACCATATCTCAAGACCTAAAATGGACACCCAACATCAAAAACGCCATCAAAAAAGCACAAGAAGCTGAAACTGCCCAAGGAGCTGCTGATCCAGTTCTACAGAGGAATCATTGAGTCTGTCATCTGCACCTCCATAACTGTCTGGTTTGGTTCTGCAACCCAACAAGACAGACACAGACTTCAATGGATAATTAGAACTGCAGAAAAAAACATGGCTACCAACCTGCCTTCCATGGAGGACCTGTCTACTGCACGAGTCAAAAAGAGGGCTGTGAAAATATTTGCAGACCCCTCGCATCCTGGACATAAACTGTCTCAACTCCTACCCTCAAAACAAGGCTGCACACCAGAACAACTAGACACAAGGACAGTTTTTTCCCCGAACGCCATTACTCTGCTGAATAAATAATTCCCTCAACACTGTCAAACTATTCACTAAGTCTGCACTACTATTAATCTTCTCATCATTCCCACCTCCCATCTCCTCCCACTTATGACTGCATGACTGTCACTTTGTTGCTGGTATCCTTACGATTTATATTGACTGTTTCCCTATGACTATCGTTAAGTGTTGTACCTTATGATTCTTGATGAATGTATCTTTTCTTTTATGTCCTCTGAGAGCGTATGCACCAAGACAAATTCCTTGTGTATCCAATCACACTTGGCCAATAAAGAATTCTACTCTACTACTCTACTCTACAATCATGGTTGTTTAAAACAACTATACTTCTTTTTCTTCTCTGGAAGAAGCCTGCAATGCTAATACTAATAGGTGGCAGGAAGCTCTGGGATGGTAGCGGGGGCATAATTCCTAAATTCATAAATGGACTTCTTAAAGGAGTTGTCACAAATCAAACTTGCTGTAACCTAACCTGAAATGACTTAGGAAAAAATCATCCACCGCATCTGCTATTTAATGACGTCTACAAAAAACGCATAAGCTGACAGTCACTGCAGGCATCCCTCTTCCCCTGGGTAATTTCTGTCAACCTTCAGCTCACCTTTCTCAGAAGATAAACAGGAGGCATTAAGCAAAAAATAGCAATGGGATATATGAAGGCAGAAACTTTCTTATTTTGGTTGGAGGATAGCTCAAAATGTTTTGCCCGCACGTTGACTCCTCTTTTAAATACATTTTTTAAAATTATTATTATTATTTTTATTTGATTTATATGCCGCCCTTCTCCGGAGACTCAGGGCGGCTTACAATGCGTTAAGCAATAGCTTTCATACTTTTGTATATTTATACAAAGTCAGCTTATTGCCCCCACAAACTGGGTCCTCATTTCACCTACCTTAGAAAGGATGGAAGGCTGAGTCAACCTTGAGCCTGGTGAGATTCGAAGCACCAGGTAGAGATTTTAAGCTCTACCTGGTGCTTCCTGGAAGGACTTTTTCCAGAATGGGCTAAAAAACAGTGACTCAAACACAATGTCTGTGATGGAACTGGGGCCTAAGATACAGTTTCCTAAGCAGTGGTTTCTCAACTTTTGACAACTTGAAGGTGTGTGGACTTCAGCTCCGTTGCTGGTTGGGAAATTTTGGGAGTTGAAGTCTGCACATCTTCAAATGTCAAAGTTGAGAATCATGGATCTGACGGTGTAATACAGCAAGTTCCATTGCATCAACATTGCTGGAAAACATCTAGGAAGATGCCACGATGACATCCAGAGAGATAAAAATCGGACCATAAAACGTGTCCGCCTGTTTTGGCATTCTAGACCCCTCAAGGCCAAGCAAAGGAGGCCACCTCTCTCTTCCAAAGACGTATATTTTAGCCCTGCCTTTTGGGAGATTTAGGAACGGGATTCAGGAAACCAGAAAGTAGAAAAGAGCAGCGTAATCTGTGATTGTGTTCTCCAATCCGAGAGACCTACCAAAGCACCTTTTAAGACTGGAACAAGCCGAGGAAGCAACGGAAGAGTTTTCTGAGCAGCGCCTTCCACCGAGAGCAGTTCTTTGAAGCCTTCCTGGGAGATGAAGGTATATGGGTGCCTGGTTTCTTTCAGCCCCTGCCGGAGTCACACCACACAATATTAATGCACAGCTCCCTTCGCCTCTGAAATTCCTAACAAAACCCCGCTGACCAGATACTGGGAGAATTCAGAGTTTTCCTTCCATCTCAAATGTACGTTTGCCCCCTTCTGGGTCTATCTAGCATTGCAATGTTCAACAAGTGCATTCTGCCTTTACAGAAGTAGCCAGGTAGTTTTTCTTTTAAAAAAAGAAAAGAAAAGAGAACCCTGTGTATTCTCACTGGTTTAATTTCTGACTCTCTTTTTCAGACATTTCAAATACCTTGTTCAGAAAGTACTGTAATCAATGCTAGTGGCATGCCTTGATAAGTATTGCTCTGAGAACAATAGCGCCCGGCTCATTCTGAACTAATTACTATTTAAGATTTCAACTCCAATTCGATTCACAGTCTGGGACTGGTAAAAACTTAACAGTTCAAGTCCTTACCAAGGACCTCAGAGCTGTTAAGGTAACAGGCAGTTCTGAGTAGGGTGTTTTTTTTGCAAAGTCAGAATATTCCAGTGTGATAAGTTCAAAATTAACCCTAACCCTAAGAAGAAAGGTTAGAAAAGGGGAGGGGGGAGGATCCACAATCCAGAAGTGTGCAGAAGTAAATTACCATATTTTTCAGACTATAAGGGGCACCGGAGTATAAAAGGCACCTTAGTTTTTTGGGAGGAAAATAAGAAAAAAGCTGATTGGCAGGTGGATCGACCTCCCGGGAATACTCCCAATCAGATGTTCCCAGAGGTGAATTTTAGTAACAGGTTCCTTGGTTGTGAGCTCTGTGCCTTGCTTTTTTTTTTTGCCTCTGAAACTTCTGAAACTCCATTTCAGAAAAAAACTTTTTTTTTCTGCCTCTGAAAGCCTCCAAAACAGAGCTTTTTTTCTGAAGCTTCATTTCTGAGGCTTTTTTTCTGAAGCTTCTTTCAGAGGCTCCTTTCAGCCTGTGAAACCTCTGTTTGAGAGGCTGGGCGGGGCTACATTTGGAGTATAAGATGCATCCAAATTTTCACCCTCTTTTTTGGAGGAAAAAGGTATGTCTTACACTCTGAAAAATATGGTACATACAGTATGAACATAGTAGAGGGAGAGGGCAAATAAGTTACCCGTTTCATTTGTAAACTTTTTAATCTAAAGCAGTAAACAATTGCAATGTAAATTACTTTTCTATACTAGGCAATAAACGATTCACAACTTGCAATGTTGTGCCTGAAATGTCTTTATATGAATCTTGCAAAAAACGGCATAGATGTGTTGGGATACAATGCTTGTATTTTTTAAAGGAAGCAATTCAGACCAATTCTGAGGTTTCCTAAACTCAGAAATGTTAAGCTGCGTGGACTTCAATTTTTCGAGCTCCCCAGCCAGTCCACCCATCTTAATAAGGTCACTGAGACTGAGAAACACTGATTTAGACCAAAGATTCAAAGTTTGGGGATCAATTCATTTTTACTAGCCTTTCTACCCCAAAACATTCTAGATTTCTCCCTTTCCCCAAGCCTCAACTCCATGGCCGCCTCTAGCCAAGCAACAGAAGAATTACATGAACAAAGCTGATCCCTTGTTATGCCATCTTCTTTTGTGCATATATTTCTTTGACAAAACTGTCACTGGGTTTTCAGTGCTCTTCATAAAATTATAACTTTCATTTTTCTGGTGTTCTTTTTTTTTTAAAGGAGGGTTGTAATACATCACTTTTAAGAAAATTCCAGCTTCCCTTTGTCCTTTGAACAGAGTGAACAAGAAAATACAAATTGTAGGAATTCTTTCCCAAACTTAAAAAGCTGATATCCCCCCAAATGATTTACCTCTGCTAAATTAATAAGAAGAGGGTCAAACGGAAGTGTTGCAGGGTGACTGTCCCATTGCAATTTGTGCCTTATGGAGCCATGGACTAATCTAAAATAAAACAAAGCGTTGGAAATATAAATAACAGGGATTTGTCTGGGCAGCTGCCAAGACTGACACGAAAGCAGAGAGAGACTGGGAGAGGTAGAATCTGTGTCTTCCTGTATTTTTCACTTAATGTCAAAATTTCTAAAATACCTTTTATAAAACTAGTACATTTTTTTTTTAGCAAAATCATACAAATATATCCTGTTTCATGGGCTCTCAACCAACACCATTAACAGAAGGACTATTGAAAAAAGGTGGTCTTAAGTGCCTGTCAAAATGTTAGAAATGAGTGTATTGCCCACTAAAGGGACTCCTGTCAAAAGCCTGGGCGGATTGAGGGTTTAAGAAGACACTCTTAAATCCATAAAGTCTTTCAAATTGCAGAAAGCAGAAATCACCACTTTGAGGGGGAGGGGGTGGTAATAAATAAACTTCTAATAATTGTTTTCTGGTTCTAAGAGTTGCAAACATTTGTTCTGTATTTACATAATCATTCAGTCTGGTCTACCAACTGATTTCTACCTTACCATCTTCAGTTCTTACAACTTCACAACTAGAAGGATTATTTTTTTCTTTATTAAGTATGGTATTTTTTTTAAAAATGTACAATCTTCCACCACTATTAATCAGGAAAAGAACAGAACTATCACATTTCTAGCAATGTATTAAATGCAAACATTTTAAGATGAAAACTCACAGTATAATCCAACAAGAATATCCTCACTATTTGGTTAATGACTTTGGAGATGCACATGCCTCTTTCTTTTCATACCAGGATGAAAGGTAATTTTCCGGTAAATTTAATCACTCCAAATAGAAATAAGAAATTAAGTAGCGTTTCTACAAGGGCCTAAATTGATATTTTCAAGTTTGAAGGGAAGAATCACAAATGCAATATGTGAGTTTTATGGACTGAGGCAAAAACGTAACAACTACTTTAAAATGTGTACTATTCTAAAGCAGCCACAAGAAATAATGTGAATACAGCAGTATTTTAATTCAGCCACAAGCAAAACTAAAAAAAGCTTTTTAAAAAATGTTTTGTTTCTGGAAAAATGTTTAAGCAATATGCATTCCCAGAAACAAGTAAAATTAACTTTTCTTAGTCATATTATCTCTGGATTATTGCTCTTTTAATCTACATGTAGTACGATTCAAAGCCCATCTTATTCCCCGATAAGTGAAAGACTGCATTCCTAGAAAGTGGAAAGCACTTTAAAATACTAATATGCAAATGAAAGCAATACTGATTCAATTTAACATTTAGTGCTTCCATAAATTTAATTTGCTCACCAGGTCCCAGATATTACCTGCAAGGGATGCCCCCTTTAGAGTAAATGGCTGCAAAGGCGGAAGGTACTCTTGACTGAATATTGAACTAGAACAAAAAGAAATAAGATGGTCAGCATATTATTATTCTAATAGAGGAATAACATAGCTTTTCTAAATCCTACTGAATTTAAATCCTTCCAATGGCATTTGAAGGTGCTTAAATTTTACTGTGGTAGATATGTTATATTTTGAGGATATATTCTTCTAAAAACATAAATGTATATTCAGAATGAAGATTAAAATCAGAACGAGTGCACAGGTCAAAACACTTTCAGTTGACAAAACATTGTGTGATTTTTCTTCTTGACCTAAAGAACATGAAGAAGCAAACTTTTTACCAGCTGGAGTTTACATTAATAAGACAATATATATCTTACTAATATTAATATATATGATCCAAACCAGAGTTAACTTTTTGCTAAAACTGCTTAGGGCCAAGGAACAGTAGCCAGCTGCCAACCCCACGTTCCAGCATTGGATGATTTCATGCAAAACCTTCTCCAGAGTTTTAGAACAAAATGGTGGGCTAAGAATCGCTCCTTATCAAATTGAGATTTTAAAAAATGAAAGGGCAGCAAATGGGCATATATAAATAAAATATATTTTATATATTTAAAAAAATATATAAAAATAGGCACATTAGTTTTGAAAGCAAAATAAAGTTAGAGACTGGAAAATAATCCATGGACTATTAAGAGAAAGAGGGGAAAAAATACAATAAACTAGACATACTAAGAATCTTTCAGCCAAGATAAAAAGAACTGATAATACAAAGGGATTTATTAAATCTCTAAGCTTCCTATAATGTACTTCTAAAACTCCTGCATACATAAAGTAGGACTTTTCTGTCTCTTGGAGCATTTATTTGGATATATTCAAAAGATCTGGAGATTGCTAAAAACATTATCATGTTTAATCACTCTAAATCCAAGTCAGTTTAGAAAAAGTTCCTTTTCAAACAGCAGTTAGCTGTCATTGTTGGGTTCCGCTGCAGGGAAAACTAATCACACTCTCTAATTCTAATGTCAGCTTTGGGGTGGGATAAAGTCTCATATCTTTCTAGGGCTGAGAAGGTAGCCATGCTAAAGTGATAGGAGAATCCCCCACAACAGGCAACTAAGCCCAAGGATCAGAGATGCTGTAAAAGCTTTTGAAAGGAATTAACAGTAATCAAGCCAAGGGCCAAAGAGGCTTCCTGAACAGCAGGTGAAAAGGCTGGACTGCTCCAATTCACAACCAGATCTGAAGCTGGAAGAAAAGTTTGTTATTGTTGTTGTTGTCCTTGCAGTCAATTTCAGCAGAAAACATCTTATCTTGTCATTAGAACTGGAACCTCCTGGAAAGTCCCTGCCGGGAGGAAGTAAAACTTAGCAGGGACGTCCCAAATTCAGGTGAGCAAATGAGAGAAGCAACCCAGTTTCCTGAAGGCAGGTAGCCTAGCAATTTGACCTGATGATGATGATGATGTCATGTCCAAACCTTGGTGATTCTGTGGGCCAGGTGTCTCCACATCTTCCGATCTTGCACGGCTTCTGGTGTCAGCGTTGAGGGTGTCGTGCCATCGTGTTCTTTGGTCAGGCAGTGGCTTTTCCCAGTCTGAGGATTTCACTGTCTATTATTCAGGACACAATACTAGGAAAACAACTAGAAGCGACAGGCAGCTCGATGTACATCAAGAGTAACGCTTGGAAAGGGACAGCACAGTCTGGGGTAGTAGCAATGAATAAATGCAATTTCTGCATTTAGATGCAGAATGCAATTTATGCATTTAAATGCAACAAGACTTGGCTTTGCCAGCTGACTGGCCCTCTCTAAGCATTTAAAGACAATTATTCCTCAGTCTGGACCTGCTTGAGGAAATGATGCTAAGAAGAGTTCCACTGGCCCTGTACCCACCGGATCGATGGTTTTGGGATTAAGTCGGTCGCTTGGCCGAGGCTGTGGCTTCAGGGCCGAAGTCTGAGAAGGAGCCGAGCAGGTCTTCCTCTCCTGGGTCTCGCTTTTCTCTCTCATTCCACGGCCTGGAGACGTTCTCTTGCCTGCGCTGCCTGCTGAATACCAAGAAGAAAAATCATAATTCAGGACCATTTCTTTAAAAAAAAGAAGAGAGAAGAAAAGAGAGAGCAAAGAAGAGAAATGCGAGTACCGGCTGCTGCTTTTCTGGCACCTTCGGCTTCCTTGGCCCGATGCATCCCTTCCTGGGGGCGTCCTAAGGGGAGGGGGGCCTCATCCCGGTGCACCAAACAGGCATCTGCAGAGGAGCATGGGGGATATGGACAGCTCAGGCTTCTGGGCTTTGTTGGGGGTCAGCACAGGGTTTGGGGGGGTCATTCATGGCTGCGGGCAGGGTGGGAAGAGGCGAGGGGGTGGGAGGGGGGTAGGTGCATGACCCCCCCCCAACTTCCAGTGAGATCACCTCCAGGCCAAGAGCACCAGAGCAGTAGTTAAGGCTGTGATGGGGGACCACCAAGAGATCCCAGGCAGGTGGCCAGCTCAGTCCCGGAGACAAGAAAACAGCCTGGCACAGATGGGAGGTCCAGCAGGTGATTCTAGACAGAAGGTGACAGGAAGCCTATTTCAGCCCTGGGGCTGAGAAAAGGAATGGGGCCCATTAGTTTAAGGATGGGGAGCCACCAGGAGATCCCAGGCAGAGGGCAATTCAAAGCTACTGTGGCTTTTTGGCTAAAAAAAAATGGCCTAGGCTTGGTCTATGGATGGGAGACCACCAGGAGATCCCAAGCAAAAGGTAATCCAAAGTAATTTTAGCCTTCCATTTAAAAAAAAAAATGGCCTAGGCTTGGTCTATAGATAGGGGACCACCAGGAGCTCCCAAGCAGAAGGCAATACAAAGTAATTTTAGCCTTCTAGCTTTAAAAAAAAAAAGATATACGCTTGGTCTATGGATGGGAGACCACCAGGAGATTCCAAACAAAAGGCAACACAAAGTAATTTTGGCCTTTTGGCTAAAAAAATGTCCTAAGGTTGGTCTATGGATAGGAGACCACCAGGAGATCCCATGGCACAAGGCAAGAGAAATGCCTTGATATTGGACTGGCCTCCCCAGGGATGAAGTTTGGCCTGGGCAAAGGTTAGGGGGCCATCCGGAGATCACAGGAGCCCCCTCCCCCACACCTCACACGACTGCTGTGATAGGCGAGGCCAGGACGGGATGTGAGACCACCAGGAAATCCCAGGAGGCGGAAGGACAGCCCAGCCAAGCCTCCCCCACCACCACTCCCGAGGGATTCGGGAAAAAGCCGTCTGCACATGCTCTGGGGGCGGATAGGCCTGCCTGGAATACCGCGTCGGGGCTCCTGGGGTGCAGCGAGCCTCCCGTTTAACTCCGGCGGGGAACCGGGGAGGAAAACCTCGTTGCACAAATCGAGGTAGGCCGCGGCGGCCCTGCCGTTGCTATGGGAACTACGGGGCGGCGGCGAGGCCAAACGTCGGCCAAACGCGTCCGCGCTTGGAACGCCGGCGCCCTCTTGAGGTCCGTGGCGGTGTTTGTCAATCTCAGCGGAGCCGGACTTCAACTCCCAGAATTCCTCAGCCAGCCATACCGGTTGGCGGAATTCTGGGAAATGAAGTCCGTATCTCTTCATGGTGCTGAAATAGAAGCCTGTAAACCCTGAGAAACGGGGTTTGCAAGAAGGGGCTCCGAATCCCTCGCTGCGTGCAATCCCATCCGCTTCTGCTATCCACGCGGGAGGGTTTTGTGCACGCAGCAGCAGCATTGCACGGACGAAGCGGGCTCCGATAAGCTGCAACGGGGGTTGCAATGCGTGGGTAAATCTGGAGCCCCATCGAGCACTGTTTCTCAACCTTGGTAGCTTGAAGATGGGTGGACTTCGACTCCCAGAATCCCCCAGCCAGCGGTGCTGGCTGGGGGATTCTGGGAGTTGAAGTCCACCCATCTTCAAGCTACCAAGGTTGAGAAACACTGTCATAAAGAGAACTTTCCCACAGGAATTCCATAGAACTATGAGCAACCCCAGGCAGAGAAGTGTTGTGATTGTATCGCTTTATCTTTTTTTCCTCATTTCCTTTTTTTTTTTTTTTTTTTGTCTTTCTTCTGATGCTACCCCTTTGGTATCTGCAGTAAGAACAGAGTAAAACTGTTTTCAGTTTTGGTAGCCACAGTGTAAAAAAAGGTGTTGGGACTTTGGAAAGAGTGCAGAGAAGAGCAAGAAAGAGGATTAGGGGACTGGAGGATAAAACATATGAAGAACGGTTGCAGGAACTGGGCATGGCTAGTTTGATGAAGAGAAGGACTAGGGGAGACATGATAGCATCTTCCAATATCTCAGGGGCTGCCCCAAAGAAGAGGGAGCCAAGCTATTCTCCAAAGCACCTGAGGGCAAGACAAGAAGCAATGGGTGGAAACTAATCCAGGAGAGAAGCAACCTGAATTAAGGAGGAATCTCCTGATGGTGAGGACAATTAATCATGGAATGAAATAAATAATAATATTTTACTCTGTCTTATTGATCCACCAAGGCTGACAGTCATTTGAAGACCGAGGAACAACCACAGCACAAGAGAGGTGAGCTGCAAACGCTGCAACAATGGTGCCCACACACGTCTGCCCGACATCTGGCAGAACATTCCGTGCCCGTCTAGGCCTTACCAGCCACCTGTGGACGCACCATGGAGAGCCCACAACCTGTTGGGTATCAAGGTCCCCTTCGAACACGATGGACAAACGTCATCCCTCCGTCTTATAGAAACCAAGGAGGAACAGCTTCCTGTTTTATCAATGGTTACTGATCTCAAAATGCTCTTATGCTAAAAAGCGTTCTGTGGTTGTTACTGGTCTTACTGGGCTTATAACGGTCGTCCTTGACATACAACCACAGTTGGGAATCAGAATTTCCTTGCTAAGCAAGACTTGTTTAAAGTGACTCGCACCCGAATTTTATGATCTTTTTGGCCGTGGTTGTTAAGTGAATTACTGCCACTATTAAGCAAATCTTGTGGTCGTTAAGCCAATTCAGCTTACCCCGCTGACTGGGAAGTCACGCATGGTGATCATGTGATCCTAGAATGCTCTTTCATGTGGGGAGATCTTGTTTTATTTGGGTAACAAAGAGACTCGGGTCCCTTTCAGAAGTGCTATTGCCAAGCCAGATCTAGCACACCCCATATTTATGCCTTCGGAGATGTAGAATTTCAGATTTGTTTCCCCATTACAATATCTTCCTAACTATTTGGCTGCTTCTTCCTGCCGTGGAGGCCTGCCTAGGTTGTTTGGCATCCTTTGCCTCTCCTGTGAAGCAGGAATGGCCCCTTTACGACCTATGAACTTCAACTCCCAGAATTCCTGGGAAATCCAACTCTGGAGCTCCCAGGATTCCCATGGCTGGCTCAGGAATTCTGGGAGTTGAAGTCCACAGGTCGTAAAGCGGCCATAGTTGCCCAACCCCCCTCTAAAAGTATTATCCATCCACCCCGCCGTGTTTTCTGTTGTCTGATGACTTTATCAATGCCTCCTAAACGCCCTGATTTTGGAAAATAAGTAACAGAAGCCCGAGCAATCACAAGTCCTTTTCCTAAAATGGGCTGCATAAAAATGTGACTCTGGGACAGATGCAAATATTGGGAGAATCATTACAGGGGGGTGGGGAGGCAACATCCTGTGGCTCTTACATTACATGAGAAATTTCTTTAGTAAACTGCTCGTCTCTCCAACTTTGCATAGGAAGCGAAGGTGCTTTTGACCTCATCTAGAATTCTTTATTGGCCAAATGTGATTCGACACACAAGGAATTTGTCTTTGGTGCATTCTGCAAATTTTATACTCATATGTAGTGTATAATCATGTAGTATTACTGTTTGTTTGTTTATTCATATCATAAGCATGAATTAAAACAACTAAAATAAGGCATATTATACAAAATAATAAAAGTATTATTGTTAAAAGAAAACCCTCACACTTAATGCAATGAATGTCATGTCCCCATGAATTCTTGCTTCTTATACCATATTTTTTCATTGAACTTACGTGAAGGGATTGCTCCCCACCATCTCTGAATGGATGCAAACTGAAGGAGGGACAAGAAAACAATAATAAAATGACCCCTCCTTAATGTCTTTATTAGGGCCGCTTTGCTATCTTTGATCTATAATGTGCCAGGCGCAGTAAAAGTAGTTTTATGGACTGTAAAGAGGAGAAGCTGAGAAACTTCATGGATAATTGATTTAGAGGTTCTGGAGAAGGTGTAAGATCAAAGAGTGGCTTAATGCGTTTATATTGCCCTGGAGAGCAGTCAACCAAGGTCTGGAAGAGATCTTGGTCAATTAATTAAGAGGAGATAGTTCCATAAAGTCATTCTTTCTCCAGGCTTTGTCTTAAGAGAAGTATCCCACATTTGGGAATTGATGGCTTGAAGTAACACACACTAAGCTCTGGATTGCTTCTCAGATGTAACTCAGGATACAGGTAGTCCCCAACTTACAACCACAATGGAGCCCAGCATTTCTGCTGCTACCATCTCTGTTGCCACATGAAACATTTGTTAAGTGAGTTTTGTCTCGTTTTAAGATTTCTCTTGCTACAGTTGTTAAGTGAATCACTGCAGCTGTTAAATTAGTAACACAGTTGTTAAGTGAATCCAGCTTCCTCCATTGTCTTTGCTGGTCAGAAAATTGCAAAAGGGGATTATATGACCCCCCGGGACTCTGCAACCATCATAAATACAAGCCAGTAATCAGCACAATATGGTCAGCAAATATGGCGGTCCTAATCAGCAAAGGAAAGCTTCGGACTGTCTGGGTTGGAAACAGGCAGAAGAGGCTTCATCCTGCAGTGGAGAGATAATGGCTAAAACGATGATGATGAGGAGGAGGATGATGATGATGATGAGGATGATATCAAGCATCCAAATTTTGATCAAGTGATGCTGCAGCAGTTGCAAGTATGAAAAACGATCACGTCACTTTTTTCAATGCTGTTGTAACTTTGGATGGTCATTAAACGAACTTAACAAGTTTATATAATCTTCCTCAATTATATCATTGCGTCTTTCCCTTGTCATGTCATTTGCCTTATAATTCAGTCGCTCCTACTGAGTAGTTTCTGACCTACAGAATTATCCTGGCCGAGCAACAATAGAATTACTTGATCGGAAACTTCAGATAATTTGATACCTTAACATTCCCACTCCAATCAATCTGTTGGCATCACCACTCGTGATGGATGTTTGCGAATACCAACTCTACTTTTACAACAGCCCATCAAAAAGACCTCGTTTCTTCACATTCCGTCCCCAAAGGATAAAGGGATGTGCTATTATTTTTAACGCACATAAATATGGACTCTGAAATTGGGCAGAATTTATTCTCTCATGAAACACCAGCGTGCCTGAACAGGCGATTCAATTCGGATGAAAAAGAACAGAAAGCGTTATTTTCATGTTAGGTTATAAAAAGCAGAGATCTGATCCTTCTGTTCTTCAGGCTGTCCAACTGGCACCGAAGCAGAATGAATCAAAAGTTTGTAGAACTAATGCAAGGGCCTTGAAAGGGATTGAATTCTCTTTGCATGGATATTTTGATATCTCATTCTTCGCCTTATTTATCCTTCATCCTGCTTCCCTTTTTCTTTGCCTGCTCCCACCCCTCCTTCAATTCAATTCAATTCCATCCTTTGGATCCTTTTGAAAACCTCTCCATTCCATCGCATTTAATTGTCCAATATTTCTCAAAAAGACTGGAATACTGTCCAGCTCAGTATCAGCAATAGCACTAGCACTTAAACTTATACACCGCTTCACATTGCTTTACAGCCCTCTCTTAAGTGGTTTTACAGAGTCAGCATCTTGCCCCCAACAATCTGGGTCCTCATTTTACCGACTTCGGAAGGATGGAAGGCTGAGTCAACCTTCGGTCAGGATCGAACTGCTGGCAATGGGCAGAGTCAGTCTGCAATGCTTCATTCTAACCACTGTGCCACCACAGCTCAGTATTAAAAAGAGCTAAGAAATCTGGGATCAATTCTTAGGAAGGTGAAATGGGATGTTTCACCCCCCAAGTTCCTCAGACTACTACTACTACTACTTCCTCAGACCAAGTTCCTCAGACTTCCTCCTCCTCCTCCTCCTCCTCCTCCTCCTCCTCCTCCTCCTCCTCCTCCTCCTCCTTCTTCCTCCTCCTCCTCCTCCTCCTCCTCCTCCTCCTCCTCCTCCTCCTCCTCTTCCTCTTCTTCTCCATGAGTCTTCCTGCCACCTTCTCCCTTGCAGTGTCAGTTTATTAATTCCTGAATGTCTAGGGAGATCCTCCATCATCCAGGTCCTGGTTGTCCCAAAGGTGCTTTTTTAAGAGGCAACTGGATTTTCTTGTTTTTCCTTAAAGATGTTTTGCTTCTCGTCCAAGAAGCTTCTTCAGTTTTGACTGAATGGTGGGGAATAGAAGGCTAACGACCAGATGACTGCAAGGAATATAAATCCTTCCAGTCCACAAACACAAAAGAAGAGCCTTGATAGTACAGTGGTTTAGTGAACCCTGTTATTAACACAGCTGCCTGCAATTTCTGCTGGTTCGAATCTCTCCAAGGCTCAAGGTTGACTCAGCCTTCCATCCTTTCTAAGGTAGGTGAAATGAGGACCCAGTTTGTGGGGGCAATAAGCTGACTTTGTATAAAATATACAAAAGAATGAAGGCTATTGCTTAACGCATTGTAAGCCGCCCTGAGTCTCCGGAGAAGGGCGGCATATAAATCAAATTTAAAAAAAAAACAAAAAACATATTCAGTCAGAACTGAAGAAGCTTCTTGGATGAGAAGCAAAACATCTTCAAGGAAAAACAAAGGAAGTCCAGTTGCCTCATGAAAAAGCACTTTTGAGTCAGTCCTTTCTGCTTTTCTTCTACCCAGCTTCTCCTCTCTTTATCTCTTCATCAAGCCATCTCCCTACGTGGCAACTTTAAGAGATGTAGACTTCACCAGGCTGGCTGGGGAATTCTGGGAGCTGAAGTTGCCAAATTTGAGAAACAAGTGTTAAACTTAAATTTAATAGATTGCCATATGCTATAACAACTGATTGTTGTACATTTGGTATTAGAATATAACTTTTGCAGTTCTCTCCCGAGAGAAATTCAACTTAACATCCGAAATAAAAGATTATCTGCCAAAAGACGTTAAACTCCTTTGAGAAATACAAGAAGTGGAACTGAGGTAAAGATCTGTTTAATTTACAAACATCAGTAAAGATACTGATACCGGTCCAAATTAGACAAAGCAACACCATATTACACATGTACAACTATCTTTTCCTTGTATAAAAGAAATTAAAACCCCCACTTTTTTTACAGGGTACCCCATGATTTACTAAAAAAAAAAAGAACAACCCACTATAAAGAATTATTAACCAATTCTATATTATACTTAGCAGCAACATGTTAACAAAGGAAAATATTTGGGCGCTTAAAGTAGTTTTAATAATGGGGGAAATGGTAATACAGCCTCTTTTATTCATTTTAAAGGTACCAAACTCCAAGGGAACATTAGTTTGAAAATATCTATCTTCTAGTGTCATTTTTCAACACATAATTTCATTTTCTGAAAAGTAGTGTATACTTGGGAGGGATTACACTTATAACATTTGCCACCTATTTGTAAAGACAATTTCCTCATATATTACAAAGACTTGAGAGTTGTCATCTTTCCTTGTTAATGATGGACGCCAGCTGGCAGGTGCTGCAGTAAAAAATATTAACCCAGATCAAATCTATTTATCCCGGGAGAACCTGCTATATTAGTCCTATTGCAAATATCCTGATTTTAAGTTTTCCTCTCTCTCTTTAAAAAAACAACTGAAATACAAAAATATCAGGACAAATATAAATTAATATATATTAAAGCATTGGGGGGAAAAGTAAAAAGATTGGCCTAGATGTTAAGTACAGTGTACTTTGATACAATAAATATTTCTCAATAAACAGAATACTGTATAGAGCTGTTCAGGATTCATAGAAACAAAACTCCGCATTATATCTAATTTTCTCAACAATAATCTATTTTATCAATCTTATCATTTATATTACAAAAAAAATTAATACTGTAAGAGGGTGGGGTAAATGCTTCCTTCCTTCCTTTGTAACATGCTAAAATGTGTTAGAAGATCTGAGGATAATTGTGAATTAACAAAAGCTTTTTTTTACACTGTACAAAATGCATCACTTTTTTTGCCCCTCTTTTCATCTTGTAAAAATGGACCTCTTCCTCCGCCTGAGAGCTTTCCTCTGGGTCCCGGGAAGGAAATAAAACCAAACCAAAGTGAAACTTATGTTCCCCCGCCCCAGCTATAGTTAAAAGTACATAATAAGAAAAACTTTATATTCTCTCCCACCGATAACAAGGATCAGACGGAAAGATAATTGAGCAAAGGGCTTCCTTATCTTCAGAATGGGTTGAAGAACGTTGGGTGTTAAAAGTAGTGAATCTTTCCTATCCTGGTTGAAATCAGGTCTTTTTTTTTTACATATACATATTTCTTTCTTCCAAGTCCTTGGAGTTTCAAGAAGTCTCTTTGAGCACTTGTTTTTTGACTTTTTTTTTTTTGTAGTTAAAGAAACAGTTCTTTATTCTCGTAATAAAAATAAGCCTGTTCTGTATTTTACAATATATATCCACTACGAAGCCTTACTTTAGAGTCCGAGAAGCGGCTGATACAGGATTTTTCAGAAATAAATGAGCGTGGGAAAAGTACGTCTCTTAAGAGAGGCACTGAGTGCAGCCGCATCTGACCACTTTTTCAACCTCGCCTACGAAGGAAGAGCCGTCGGTGCATTCAAAAAGGTATTTCCTCTTTTTGCTTCTTAGTGGCCTGCAACACTGCCCGTTCACACAGCCCCCTTGACACTCGAGTCTCAAAACCTTCTCGGTCGTTTGGCACGCGGCGTAACCTTGCTGCTTTTGGAAATAATCGCGGATCCGTTCCTCTCGGCAAGCGATTTCTGCAAAGCGAAAAAGAAGGACAGCGCCAAGTGCTTAAAGGGACAGGTGCTTACGGGGCATCTACTCAAGAGCAGCCCACTAAAGAGCCCTCCTGTTTTGCTTTTCTTCCAGCTTAGAAAACAAACAAGCAAACAAAGAAACGAATAATGAAAAAAATAAAATAAAACAAGGATTCTCCTCTACGGGATTAAAGCTGACATGCACACCCAGAGCAGCCTCTTTTTGGTGCTGATTTATATCCAGACTCAAAATGCACTACAATTAGTATGACAAGAAAATTGGGATTTTTTTTTTCTTTATTACAAAAATACATATCCTCTGTTTTTTTAACAGCCAGCTGGTTTCTTTGACTGTTTGGAAATGTTTGAGAGAGCATGCAATTTCATTTATTAGACCTAAATACTATTCAATCTGTTATTTAACAACGGCTCCAATTCCCTAGGCTCCATCACTTATCCAGGCATAAAACCAGTTTAAGTGGGAGAGCGCAGTCCCTACGTCCTATTGTAATCCCGTGGATGCAAAAGGACAGAATGAATAAATACCAGCTCTAGAAATGAGAGAGAGAGAGAGGGAGAGAGAAAAGACAGCACAGAAGTGGGAAGTGAGTGGGGGTGTCAGGTCACCCTGTTTTTATCCGTCTCACCTGTATGATTCGATGTGATAAATCAGTTGAAGATGAGAGGTCAAAAGTAGAATTTGGAATAAAACTAGCAGCAGAATCATTGGTTTTGGCTTCATAGTTGCAGTAGGTAGAGAAACAATAAATACAGAAAAGATACAGCAGGTATAAGGTGGCAGTTTAAATATAGCAAAAGGTCGCTTCTGAAGAAAGAGAAAAGTTTTTATAGCAAAATCTTGAAAGGAGGAAATAAGAAAAACCTTCCTGGTTTTAATGCTATAAAATAATAATAATAATAAAACCATCCTTCTCTAAAACTTTCTCATTCTGTTAAATCATCCAGCAAAAAGCCGAAAATGTACTAAAATGGTTTGTCAGGGATGGAGATATAGAAGTTTTTTTTAAAAAAAATAAATAAATTAAATTTCGAAAAGAAAATTGTATCGCGTGCATGCAGAACAGGGGTTTTTTTTGTATTTTTTTAAAAAAGAAAATAGTTTTGTTTTTGTTTTGTTTTTTGCTCTTCAGATAAAATAGGGACTTCCCCCTCCTTTATAGGAGATCCATTCCCGGCCAATCGGAGGCTCACCTTTATTGCAGCCGTCCCCGGTATATCCGCTGTGGCACTCGCAATATGGTTTTCCAAGGCCTGAAAGCCTGCATTGACCATGTTTGCATCGGAGGGGCTGGCAGGGGCTAAGCAGCTCCCCGTCTTCATCGCAGAGGACGCCTCCGTATCCCTGCAGGCATTGACAACTGTATGAAAAGGCATTGATTGGCAAGCAGGTACCATGTACACATCTACAGGGGAGACAAGCCCAAGAGAATAAGAATACATTATTCATCCAGCCTCAGGCTAAGTGACACGAACGATAAGCGTGTTGGGTTGGGCTGGCCTCCGAAGGGAAAGGGCTCAGAGTGCCTTGCTTTAGAAGATAGCATGACAGAGTTGGAAGGGACCTTGGAGGTCTTCTAGTCCAGCCCCCAGCTCAAGCAGGAGACCCTATGCTATTCCAGACAAGTGACTGTCCAGTCTTTTCTTAAAAACCTCCAGTGATGAAGCACCTACAAGTTCTGGAGGCAACTTCTGTTCCACTGGTTGGTTGTCCTCACAGTTAGGAAGTTTCTCCTTAATTCCAGGTTGCTTCTCTCCTTGATGAGTTTCCATCCATTGCTTCTTGACCTGCTTTGGAAAATAAGTTGACTCCCTCTTCTTTGTGGCAGCCCATCAAATACTGAAATACTGCTATCATGTCCCCTTAGTCCTTCTTTTCTCTAGACTGGCCATCTCCAAATCCTGCAACCGTTCTTCATATGTTTTCATCTCCAGACCTTTAATCATCTTGGTTGCTCTTCTCTGCACTTTTTCCAAAGTCTCAACGTCTTTTTTGTAATGTGGTGACCAAAACTGGATGCGATATTCCTTACGAAGGATTTATAAAGCATGCTGGACTGTGCTCCAAAGGGAAATGGCTCAGAGTTTCATTTTAGAACACAGAATAATAGACAAGGTCTTCTAGTTCAAGCCCCTGTTTGAGCAGGAGACTCTATACCATTTCAGACAAATCGTTGTCCAGTCTCCTTTTGGAAGCCTTCAGTGATGGAGCACCCATAACCTCTGAAGGCAAGCCCTTCCGCTGATTGATTCTTTGGTTAGGAAATCCCTCCTTAGTTCTAGAGTTGCTTCTCTCTTTGCTGAGTTTCCTTGTCTTTTGGTGTCTCATCTTGACTTTTGGTGCTTTGGAAAACATTTTGACCTATTCCCCTTTGTAGGAGCCCTTCAAATATTGGAACAGTGCTGTGACGTCTCCCCTTGAATTGCAGCAACTCTCTAAGACGTCATGAATCAGCTTGGGAGCATCTAACTGTCAGGCAAGGACACAGAAACCCCTGGGCATTGGGAAAAGAGCCACTGTAGATGTGTAATGGAAGACCTGCATAGGCTATCACAGGTCACAAGTTCCGCTTTTCTCAACAACCGGCGACACAGAATCCACAATCACCACACCCGTTGCATGCATCAGATCCCTTGAATTCATATAAATACAGTACAGGTTAAGTCTTTGATTTACAAGAGTTTGTTCTGTGACCGTTTTAAGTTACAACAGTATTGAAAAAAGTAACTTATGACCGTTTTTCACAATTGTGACCAGTTATGACCCATCTGCCATCCTCTTCATGGCTTCTTTTAATGGATGTTTCAATCTAATCTGGGTCTAATCCAGAATCACCACACCGTGACGATGTCTTGGCTTGTTCACCAAGTTTTAGGATCGTAACATTTAAGGGGATTTTTGTAACCATCTACAGGATTCTTAATCTTAGTTTGTGGGAGTGGAGTAGTTCTAGACTGCTAATGAGAACTTCGAAAACTGGGCTCCTAAAATTAGTCTTGCTTCTTTTAGAGATGTCTGGTGTGGTTCAGTAGTGGTTTTGCCTGTGATTTGATCCATGGCATCTCCTTTTAGGGAATCTAGACTGGATTTCTTCCTGATTTGAGAAGAATTCCTGGGACAGAATCTCCTAATTCATCAAATATTCTGAAGCCCCCCAAAACAGTGATTAAATTTACATATCTTCATAGTTGATTAGATTTTTATAGGCCATTCCCTTCCCAAAAAATCACCAATTTTTGAATAAAATCATTGTGATAAATCAAACAGTGCCACATAATGACTACCACTATCATACTACCGGGTGTATCTATATTGTTGGAAAGAGTTTGGCCCTGCCATCCTTTCCCTGAACAAAATTCTTTCAAGAAGTATTTTTCTGCCAGACACGGATCAGATATCTTCTGCTCTGAAACTCTTTACATTACAACTTAAGTTATTTAACCCAACAGGACTAAAAGAAATGACTCGGAACAAATTTATAAAGTTGAGTTGCATCATCAACTTTGTAGGCTAATGAATGCAGGTAGAATTACGATCACAACGGAGCCCAAAATTTATGTGGCTAAGTGAGACATTTGTTAAGTCACCTTGGCCCCAATTTTACGACCTTTCTTGCCTCCGTTGCTAAGTGAATCACTGCAGTTGTCCAATTAGGAACACGGTTGCTCAGTGAATCTGGCTTTCCCCCTTGACTTTGCTTGTCAGAAGGTCGCAAAAGGGGGCATTGCAACTGTCATAAATGTGAGTCAGCTGCCAAACGTCTGAATTTTGATCACGTGGCCACAGGATGGTAAGTGTGAAAAATGGCCATACGTCACTTTTTTCAGTGCCCTTGTACCTTTGAAGGGTCACTAAATGAGGCGTTGTAAGCGGAAAGCCCACCTTATAGAGCTTCTCTCCCAGGCCAAAATGTTTCACCATTAAAAGCGATATTGGTCCGGTACTCACTTGTTCCCCAGGCAAGGGCTGTTGGGTTCCTGGTCGCAGAGCGAGCCGCTCCACCCCTCATCGCACTCGCAGGTAAAGCCGGACTGGCCCGTCACGTGGCAGGTGCCATGGACGCACACCTTCTTCAGGCAAGGTTCGCAGCCTGGGAGGATCCCAACTTGCAAAGGGACATTCCTGAAATCTTGCAGCTCGCTGTTGATGAAGAGATTTCGGAGGCAGCCGTGGAAACTGGTGGCATTCTGGCCTGGAAGCTGTTGCAACGCAGCCACGTTTTCCTTCACCGGCATACCTGGGGACAGATTGCACAGGTGAGGGGAATGTAGGCCTCTGGCTGACTGTCCCCCTTAAAGTAACCGGCTCGCTACAGAAAGTGTCACCCTCCCCGCATTTCATTTATTTATTAAACGCAGGTGATATACCCAGCTCACCAAGAGGCGACTTGAGGCAGCTTGCAATCAGTTTTCTAGATAAACCTTCAGACCACCTTTCATTTTTTTTCTCAAGAGGCAACTGGACTTTCTGTTTTTTCTTTGAAGATGTTTTGCCTCTCATCCCAGAAGCTTCTTCAGCTCTGACTCGATGGTGGGCTCCACACCCATTTCCACCACTCAGGTGACCCTGAGGACACAGACAAACCTCCAAGTGGCCTCAACGACTCTCTAAAAAGGTTGCAAATGACCAGCTGTCTGCAAGGAGTATAAATCCTTCCCTTCCCCACCATCTAGTCAGAGCTGAAGAAGCTTCTGGGATGAGAAGCGAAACGTCTTCTAAGAAAAAAAAAAAAAAAAAAAGTCCAGTTGCCTCCTGAAAAAAAAGCTTCTTTGGGAAGTGCAGTAGGAACATTTTTGTTTTAAATTTGATTTATATGCCGCCCTTCTCCGGAGACTCAGGGTGGCTTACAATGTGCTCAGCAATAGCCTTCATCCTTTTGTATATTTATACAAAGTCAGCTTATTGCCCCCACAATCTGGGTCCTCAATTTACCTACCTTAGAAAGGATGGAAGGCTGAGTCAACCTTGAGCCTTGGCGAGATTCAAACCTGCAGTAATTGTAGTCAACTGGATGTTAAATGCTGCCTTAGGAGGCATTAGCCTCCTACGCCACTCAGGCTCCTTTCAGTTAATGTGGTGATGGAAGAAGAACCAAGCAAGATGGCACCACAAAGAAAAGTGACCATTGCTCTACTTTTTGCCATTTTTTCTCCCAGCAATTGCTGCTTTGAAAAATATAAGAGTTCTGGTTTGGAATTTCTCAAGTACTGGCAAAAGCAGCCAAGGTTTTTCTTCTGGATTTGTCTACAGAGATTCTTAGTCATCCAGGTCATGGGTGTCTCAAAGGTGCTTTTTCAAAAGGCCATGGGACTTTGTTGTTCCTTGAAGACGTTTTGCTTCTCATCCAAGAAGCCTCTTCAGCTCTGACTGGATGGTGGGCTCCACATCCATTTGCTCC
This sequence comes from Arizona elegans, assembly GCA_022577455.1. Taxonomy (NCBI): domain Eukaryota; kingdom Metazoa; phylum Chordata; class Lepidosauria; order Squamata; family Colubridae; genus Arizona; species Arizona elegans. The sequence continues at coordinate 8,645,953 of JAKOOJ010000028.1, forward strand.
ACCTCGGGTGGCCCTGAGGACACAGACAAAACTCCAAGTGGCCTCAATGACTCTCTAAAAGGATGCAAATGACCAGCTGTCTGCAAGGAGTAGAAATCCTTCCGTTTCCCACCATCCAGTCAGAGCTGAAGAAGCTTCTGGGATGAGAAGCGAAATGTCTTCAAAGAAAAACCAGAAAGTCCAGTTGCCTCTTGAAAAATGCACCTTTGGGACAACCAGGATCTGGATGACTGAGAATCTCTATAGACATTCAGAGCTCCTGTTTGTTCCCACCCTTTCCACTGACTCTCTTATAAAATATTCCCGATTTCCTTAAAGGATTTTTACGGACTGGATGGATAACGGTGGAGAAACTTAATGATGATATATCACTTCACAAGATAAATTGGTCTTTTTTTCGACCAGTGGCTGAATTAGATCACTCCACAATAGACCCATAAAAGCCATATTGACAAGGCAAAGAAATAATTAAAAAAAGATTCCACACTTTGAGAAATGTATTTTAGTTAAATTTTAGTTTGAAAAGTTTTAGTTTGAAAAATTAATTAAATGCAAAAAAAAAGCACAAAGAAACACATAAAATTATAAAAAAGAAAAACTAAAAAAGGAAGAGGAAAAAAATACAAGACGTACACTATATTTAATAGACTCCACTCTTCATACAGCACAAGTACAGCAAATAATTCCACCCACCAAAAAAAACCCTGTCTGACCTTAGAAAGGCTTAGCAACTGAGCTGCTGTGACACTTCTACTTATTTTAAAAAGTGTGAATTACTGTTCTTTTTCCCTTTCACCCAACGGCGTTTTCCAAGACACCAGAATTGGTGGCAGGAAGGACTTACCTCCAACATAAAACGGAGAGTCAAAATTCAAAGTAGATTGTTTAGACAGGTTGGTGATGGTTTTGGGGTTTCCTCCATCAATAGATAATGACAGAATCTGGTCCATTACTAATAATTCCACCATGTGGAATTTCCCATCATTGATGGTCTCGACACTGGGGAAGGGAAAGTGGTTTAATTTCATAAATATTAATTGCTGCACCGAGATTTTAAGAGTCGGTGTCTACGTATCCCACCCGTCCCAACTGCTTATGCTAAGCTATCAGAGATCTGTGTAAGGCCCTGAAGTTTAGGCCCTCAGCATGCAGAAAACTGTGAGAAACAGTGATTTCCTAACTCTGCATAAGAAAAATGAACCCAAATTAACTTCAAACTGCCACCTATTTTCAGTGCGGTGATCCTTTTGTGACTTTGGGAAATCTGGAATTAGAGAATCGAAAATTCACTCCAGGATATTCAGATACAGGTAGCCCTTGGCTTATGATCACAATCGAGCCCCAAATTCATGCTGCTAAGTGAGACATTTGTTAAGTGAGTTTTGCTCCATTTTATGACCTTTCTTGTAACCGTTGTTAAGTGAATCACTCCAGTTGTTAAGTTATGTAACCTGGTTGTTAAATGAATCTGGCTTCCACACTGACTTTGCAAATTTTTAACACATGATCACGGGGATGCTGCAACAGTCATAATTGGGAAAGCCAGTTATAATTTGAACCATTATAATTTCAATGGTCACTAAATGAACTGTTGTAAGACAAGAACTACCTGTGTCACGTATTCTGTCATCTTGAAGGAGAGCAGTTCCCTGGTTACAATAATCATGAAGAAATCAATGTGCAAACACCAAAGCATAACAACTATAGCTCCTACAATTGTTTGTTTGTTTTATTGTTTGTTTTATTAGATTTATATACCGCCCTACTCCCGAAGGACTCAGGGTGGTGAACAGGCACAGAATAAAATACATAGATACAAAAGTTAAAAGACATAATTAAAACCAGATTAAATAATTTAGCCCAATTCCTATAATATACCACCACAGTTTGACAAATAAATCTTTTCTCTTCTGCCAAACACACTCAGATCATAGTTAGCGCTTAGATTTCACGTGCTGGAATATAGTTTAATTCTGCATAAATGGTAAATTAATGCAATCCTGGTTCACACGAATGGGCCAGTATAACATTCCACAATTTCTGTAACCATCTTCCTTTTTTCCAGTGACCAAGGGATACATACCTCAACAGAGGACAATCTTCTCATCCGTCCACCTCTCCCAACTCCACAATTTTGGCAAAAATATAATAGTTTCCATTTTCTTATTAATTAGATTCCTTGATGGGTGTTCAAAAGGTTGCATCTCATTTTTTTTAATACTAAAGATGAAGGGATATTGGTATATAGATCTGGGACATGTCTACATGGAATTCCATATTGGGCAGGTAGCGATTCAGATTCTTCAAAGGAAATTAAAGCAGAAGGTAACAGAATCACAGAGTTGGAAGGGAGCTTGGAGCCCTTTTAGTCCAATCCTCTGCTCTATCAGGAGACCCTATGCCATTTCAGACAAATAGTTGTCCATCTTTTCTTAAAAAAACCTCGTGTTGGAGCACCCACAACTTCTACAGGCAAGTTGTTCCATTGGTTAATTGTCCTCACTGTCAGGAAATTTCTCCTTAGTTCTAGGTTGCTTCTCTCCTTGATTAGTTTCCATCTGTTGCTTTTTGTCCTGCTTTCTGGTGCTTCGGAAAATAGGTTGACCCCCCTCTTTTCTGTGGCAGCCCCTTCAATATTGGAAGACTACTATCATGTCTCCCCTAGTCCTTCTCTTCATCAAACTAGACATACCCAGTTCCTGCAACCGTTCTTCATATGTTTTATCCTCCAGTCCCCTAATCCTCTTTGTTGCTCTTCTCTGCACTCTTTCTAGAGTCTCCACATCCTTTGTATATCGTGGCAACCAAAACTACACTATTCCAAGTGAGGTCTTACTAAAGCATTACCAAGGTGGCAGAAGAAACATGGAAAATAGAAACTTGATCGTGACCTGCTGGGTTCCCTCATGTCATAGTTCAAACATTCCCGACTTTGAAGTGGAAGGAGGAATTACGCTCTCCATTTTATCTCTAAACCACGTAGTTGGAGTGGAAGGGAAACTTCCTTCTTCAGAAAACATTTCAAAACATAATTGTCAATAAAAAAAAAGACATTGGAAAATCTCAAAGCTGCCACTTCTGAAACACATCTGGATTAAAAACAAGGCCCGCTCTCTTCAAAGCCTGAAGAAGTTTATAAACCCACCTGTATATGGCAGATACTGGATAGGATCCTGGGTCATAACTGACTCGTACACGTCCCCGGTAAAGCTCCATGGCTATATGATCTTCATCTCCTTTATACAGCAGAATCCCACTGTCTTCATCTGTGGAAATCTGACGGGAAACCATTTGGAATTAGAAATAATGACATTGAACGTTTTTGTTTTTTTTAAAGGATATTGACGACAACCAATTCACCCTTAAGTGAATGTCATTTTTTTTGTTAAAAAAAATATATTCTACTCTCATTAGTATGATATAAGTCTTATGTTTGGCTTTAGGGCAGTGTTTCTCAACCTTGGAAGCTTGAAGATGGGTGGACTTCAACTCCCAGAATCCCCCAGCCAGCGCTGCTGGCTGGGGGATTCTGGGAGTTGAAGTCCACCCATCTTCAAGCTACCAAGGTTGAGAAACACTGCTTTAGGGAGAATGGGAGAGCTGAACACTGAGGATGCCCCTTTTAGTGGCTGGGGTCATTTTTTCCCTTCCCCCTTGCCCCCTTTCCATTTACACAGGTGTCATCTGGGTTTCTATTTCTTTTTTTGTCTTCCCTCTCATTTACTTCTACCTTATCTAATTGATCAGTCTATAATCTTTTATTCATCTTTCTTTTCTAGCCATGCATAAAATCGTCCCCATATCTTGAAATATACCGATTCCTCTTTATCTTTTATTCTTAATGTTAACCTGTTCATTTCTGCACATTCTAAAATCTTCTTCACGGCCTCTCCTTCTGACCGGATTTTTTTCTACCTTCCACTTTTGTGCCAATACAATTCTTGCCACTGTTATTATATGAACAGTCAAATAAGTATCTTCTTTGCTATATTTCTCCGGTAAAATACCCAATATTTTGCTCATTTTTTTAAAATGGTTTCCCCACAGAGTCCCAAAGATCTTTTTTTAATAAGCAACTAGACTTTCTGTTTTTTCCTTGAAGATGTTTTGCTCCTCCAGAGCTGAAGAAACTTCTTGGAGGAGAAGCAAAACATCACCAAAGGAAAAAAAAACCCCAGAAAGTCCAGTTGCCTCTTGAAAAAAGCACCTTTGGGAGGAGCCTGATGGTACAGTGAACTAAACTACTGTAAAAGTAGTATTTAGCTGCCAGCTGCCTGCAATAACTGCGAGTTCAAATCTCACCAGGCTCAAGGTTGACTCAACCTTTCATCCTTCCGAGGTAGGTAAAATGAGGACCCAGATTGTGGGGCAATAAGCTGACTTTATATAAATATACAAAAGAATGAAGGCTATTGCTTAGCGCATTGTAAGCTGCCCTGAGTCTCCGGAGAAGGGCGGCATATAAATCAAACTAATAAATAAATAAATAATAAACCCTGATGTGGATGACCGAGGGTCTCCGCAGATTTCCCCATAGAGCTGTGGTGGTCTCCCATCCTATCTACCTCATGGAAGCTGCTCAAAACAAGAGCTCTTCCAGAAGGCATTCAGGCCTTGACCCCCATCTTCGTCCGATGATAGTTTGGTTTGCTCAATTTAACTTTGGTCTGCGTTTTTCTCTAGTCTGTAAACCTTCTAACTGCACAGGCCGCCTTTACTTACCACAATTGTGAATGGAACAAAGCAAGGCAGTTCTTAAGTAATGTCCGGATGTATGACCTTCCTTTGCCACAGTTGTTCAGCAAATCAATACGGTTGTTAAGTGAATCTGGTTTCCCCCAAGGACTCGGCTTGTTGGAAGGCAACTGAGAAAGTTGCAACTGGCCATCGCATGACCCCGGGATGCTACAAGCATTGCCGAGGGCCAGAATTTTGCTCATGTGGCCGCAGGGAGGCTGGGATGGTTGCAAGTACAAGGACCAAGCAGAAGTCACTTATTTCAGTGCCACTCTCCCTTTCAACCCTCATTAAACAAATGGTTATATCCCTGTGTGTGTTTTGTCTATTTTATATTGTTTCTCAGGCAATTTATCTATTCAGGTAGCCCTCGACTTACAACAGTTCATTTAGAGACTGTGCAAAGTTACAACGGCCCCCCAAAAAAGGGACTGATGACAGTTTTTCACACATACAACCACTGCAGCATCCACAAAGTCACGTGATCAAAATTCGGACGGTCACAGGGTCCCCTTTTGTGACCATCTGACAAGCAAAGTCAAGGGGGAAACCAGACTCACTTAACAACCATGTGATTAACCTGTGATGGCTATTAAATGAGGACTAGAGTTTTCAACAGTTGAGCTGGTTTTTCTTTTTCTCCTATTAGAAAGATGCACTCTTCTTTCAACAGTGTGTCAAACCAGGGGTGAAATCTTTATTTATTTATTTATTTTATTTTGTCGCATTTCTATGCCGCCCCACTCCCAAGGGACTCTGGGCAGCTGAAATCCAGCAGGTTCTGACAGGTTCTGGAGAACCAGTAGCAGAAATTTTGAGTATTTCGGAGAACTGGCAATACCACCTCTGGCTGGCCCCAGAGTGGCGTGGGAATGGAGATTTTCCCCCAGGAGTGGGGAGGGAATGGAGATTTTGCAGTAACCTTCCCCTGGAGTGGGGTGGGAATGGGGATTTTGCAATATCCTTCCTCCTGGAGTGGGGAGGGAATGGGGATTTTGCAGTATCCTTCCCCTGCCATGCCCACCAAGCCACGCCCACAGAACCAGTAGTAAAAAAAAATTGGATTTCACCCCTGTGTCAAACCAATGCCACGTGTGCAAATCAGAGTTTCCCACAAACGTCTTGGTGAAAAGAGTTTTCATTTCCCAGGTATGTTGCTTTTCTTTGGTGTCCTGGGGCTTTAGTCACTCCATCATTGGCTCTAAATACTGTTTCTGGTAAGTGGCCTTCAGAGGCATTTATGGGCTCAAATAAAATATATATTAATTTATATTAATGACTCACACAACTTCACACTTTATAACGAACTTACCTGGAGGGTGATATTGGTGTGGGAGTGGATCTTGGTTGAGGGGATTTGCAGGTACGTTTCTTTGTGGACGAAGTTGATGCTGACTAGCTTTTCGCATTTCTCCCCCTGGTAACCGGACAGGCATTGGCAATTCGGCTCATTGGCCTTCATAATGCACTGGGCCCCATTCTGACATTCATAGTGGTCACACGGGCTTGTGCGAGGCAAGACCATCGGTGGCGAAAACTCACAGAAAAGTCCGCTAGATACAAGTGAAGAAATAACTTTGGTTGAATTAACAGAAAGACTTGGAAGGAACCCTGGAGGTCTTCTAGTCCAACCCCTTTTCAAGCAGGAGACCCTGTACCAATTCAGACAAATGGCTGTCCAATCCTTTCTTAAAAACCTCCAGTATTGGAGCACCCACAACTTCAGGTGGCAAGTCGTTCCACTGGCTAATTGTTCTCACTATTAGGACATTTCTCCTTGGTTCTAGGTTGTTTCTCTCCTTGATTGGTTTCCACCCGTTGCTTCTTGTCCTGCCTTCAGGTGCTTTGGAGAGTAAGTTGAATCCCCCCCCCCCCGTTTTGTATGAGCCCCTTAGATATTGGAAATTGCTATCATGTCACCCCTAGTCTTTCTCTTCATTAAACTAGACTTGCTTAGTTCCTGCAACCATTCTTCATATATTTTAGTCTCTAGTCCCCGTATCATTTGATAATTAGAACTGCAGAAAAAAACAGTGGCTACCAACCTGCCTTCCATGGAGGACCTGTCTACTGCATGAGTCAAAAGGAGGGCTGGGAAAATATTTACAGATCCCTCCGCATCCTGGACATAAACTGTCTCAACTCCTACCCTCAAAAAGACGCTATAGAGCACTGCACACCAGAACAACTAGACACAAGGACAGTTTTTTCCCAAACGCCATCACTCTGCTCAACAAATAATTCCCTCAACATTGTCAAATAATTTACTAAGTCTTCATTACTATTAATCTTCTCTTCCTTACTAGTATCTATCTCTTCCCACTTATGACTATAACCATGTTGCTTGTATCTTTCAATTTATACTGTTTTTATTTGTTTCCTAGTACGATTTGATAGCTTATTAGTAACCTTGACTATCACTAAGTGTTGTATCTTTTTATTCTCGTTGAATATTTTATTCTCCTTATGTACATACGCACCAATGACAAATTCCTTGTGTGTCCAATCACACTTGGCCAATAAAGAATTCTATTCTATCTATTCATTCTTGTTGCTCTTCTCTGCATTCTTTCCAGAGTCTCAACATCTTTTTTTAATAAAATGTTGACCAAGACTGGATGCAGTTATTTCAAATGTGGCCTTACTAGGGCTTTATAGAGTGCTACTAGTACCTCATGTGATCTTGATTCTATCCTTCTGTTAATGCAACCTTGGATTGCATTGGCGTTTTGGGCAGCTGCTGCACATAGCTGGCTCACCTTTAATGATTGTCTACTAGGACTCCAAGATCCTTCTCACAGTTACTGCTGTGGAGCCAGGTTTCCCCTAATCTGTACCTGTGGGGTTCTTGGTGTTTTCTCAGTTCGGTTGTTTTCTGGCAGACCTTTTCTTACCAGGCGTGATGGAATATTGTTTGCTGATTATTTATGTATGATAGCTACATATATAGTGATAAGCATGGCTGATGATGTTACCTGGCCCAGGGACAAAATTTTCACAGGACAACAACCAAGCTCAGAGGACATCAAGAACCTAACAATGAGCCCTTATATTTTCCACTACTGAAAAGTTTCTTCATACATTCCAACACCCATTTTGTTGGGCTACTTCTTCACAGTCCTTACCTGTACCCTTCAGGGCATATGCATGTATACCCATTCACGGCATCCGTGCACTGAGCTCCATTTTGACATTTGTTGTCTAGGCAGTCATCGTAGTCGATATCACAATGTTCCCCAACATATCCAGGTGTGCAACTGCACCTAGACACACACACACACACACAAAAAAAAATGGAATAAATGAATGAATACAATTTATAGTTTTAGAAGTAGGCCGAAGGGATGGGGGTGCCCACGGAAATTATTAACACAGGCAGGATTGTTATTATTGTTATTATTTTGTGGGCGGGGAGGAAACTCGGTTGAAATTTCAAGATAAATCATGGTGCATTCGAAACAAAATATTTCAGCATTTGTTTATGGCTGGTCTATTGACTGCACAAATTGTTTTGCAATTCATTATTTGTAAATTTTGCTTTGCTGGTTGTTGTGTCTTGGTAATGTGACACTTAGAATTTCAATCAGAAATTCTAAGATTTCTGTTATATCATGAATCATTCTGACAGGTCTCTTTGCTGTCGGAGGGGAAAGCATCATTGTTCAAAAAACGAGCTGAGTTGTGAACCTGAATTGGGAAATTCTACATATAGGTGGCTCAGTGGCTAAGACGCTGAGCTTGTCGATCGAAAGGTTGGCAGTTCAGCGGTTCGAGTCCCTGGTGCCGCGTAATGGGGTGAGCTCCCGTTCCTTGTCCCAGCTTCTGCCAACCTAGTAGTTCGAAAGCATGTAAAAAATGCAAGTAGAAAAAGAGGTACCACCTTTGGTGGGAAGGGAACAGCGTTCCGTGCACCTTTGGTGTTGAGTCATGCCGGCCACATGACCACTGAGACATCTTTGGACAGCGCTGGCTCTTCGGCTTTGAAATGGAGAGGAGTACTGCCCCCTAGAGTTGGGAACGACTAGCACATATGTGCGAGGGGAACTTTTACCTTTACATATATCTCTCAATTTACTGCTTTGAGGTTACTCACCCCCAAACAGGGAGCGAAGTAGGAACACATACACTAAATTAATCAAAAATGTATTTTCATCCAACAATGGAAAGGGAGGCGACAGAATTAGCTCTATGGTCTTAGGCATTATGTTTTTACGTTTGCTCACTCTCACGTCTATGGGTTCTTGTGGTTAATTTTCATTGCAGTGTGTTTTACAGACCTAGTGCCAACTATTTGGAGTTAACTGAAAAAATGATATTTATTTGTAATCATCACATTAACATAATACCCAAGGAGCCTGTGGAATTTAAAGGTGATATTTAAATGAAGCAAAAACAATCCACAAATCTAAGTTTGGCCTGGGGGGGGGGGGAGTGTGGATCAGAGAATCAAGTTTCCAAACCTACTTATCTAAAACCCATTAAAAGTTGCTTTGCAAATGCGCATACTGATGAATGATAATAACGATAATACCACTTAATTAAAGATTACCCTCCCTTGGACCTCCTTATTGTGTAATAATTTCCAACCTGTCATCCTAATAACCAATTTAGTTAATTGCATCTTCTTAATCCAGTGTTAGCTTAATTATTCACTCTCTACCATATCACTGATGTTTTGTGAATTGTTACAGAAGATTAAAAACTCCCCTTACATCAATCTCTGTGCTTAATTCAGAGTACAGATAGTTCTCGACTTACGACAGTTCGATTAGTGACCGTTTGAGGTTATAAAGGCACTGACAAAAGTGACTTATGACCGTTTTTCACATCTACGGCCATTGCAGCAACCCCGTGGTCAAAATTCAGATGCTTGGCAACTGGCATGTACTTATGACGGTTGCGGTATCCCTGGCTCATTTGCAACCTTCTGACGAGCAGATTCACTTAGCAACCATATTGCCAGCTTAACGACAGCAGTGGTTCACTTAACAACTGTGGCAAGAAAGTCGGTAAAATGGGGCAAAGTCACGTCACAACTGTACCTCTTGACAACATAAATTCTGGGCTCAATTATGGTCATTCATTCGAGGACTGCCTCTATCATGCTCTATGGTACCCCAAGAAGAGAATTTTCACCCGTCAGAACCAAGGGCAAAGAAAGAGAAGGAAGGAAGGAAGGGAAGATTAAATCTTGACTGCAAGATTATTTCACAACTCAACCCATCCAGTGGTGGGTTTCAAATTTTTTTACTACTGGTTCTGTGGGCGTGGCTTGATGGGCGTGGCAGGGGAAGGATACTGCAAAATCTCCATTCCCACCCCACTCCAGGGGGAAGGATACTGCAAAATCCCCATTTCCTCTCAATCATCTGGGACTCGGGAGGCAGAGAATACATGTGGGAGGGGTCAGTCAGAATTTTTACTACCGGTTCTCCGAACTACTCCAAATTTCTGCTACCGGTTCTCCAGAACTGGTCAGAAACTGCTGAAACCCACCTCTGAACCCATCTGTTAAACTCAGCTATTTGAAGGACCAAAGCGAGAACCACCTCCAAGAAAGAAAAGGCTTACTTGTATCCTTTGGGGGTCAGAATGCACTTGGAATCGTGCTGGCAAGGATTCAGGTCCTGAGCACAGAAGTCTAGCTTCTCGTCACACAGCTCCCCTGTAAGAAAGCAATGGAGATTTAGCATTTAGCTAGAATGACCCAAGATCAGTGGAGCAAAAGAATTAGCTCCCAAAGGCCTCATTTCACCCCTAACACCTGGGAGAAAAACAACAGCCTGGCTTTCCATTTGCACATTTATCATCTGTGTGACTGCTTCTACTCTCGTATTACTAACAGAATCCTACTAACTGACCAATCAACTAATTAAGATACTAGAATTTTTAATACCAACATTTAATAATGACTTGGATTTAAAATGTATTGTGCTACCTTTTAAGCCTGGATGTCCACAGAGTATGCTGATCTTTTATTGTGCTTGGTCTTGGACCATAAAAACATTTTGATTGATTGAATGATCTTGATCTCCCCCCTATCTTCTATCTATCTATCTATCTATCTATCTATCTATCTATCTATCATCCATCCATCCATCCATCCATCCATCTTTCATCTATATCTGTCTGTCTGTCTGTCTATCATCTATTTATCATGTATGTATCATCCCTTTCTCTCTATCATCTATCTATCTATCTATCATCCATCCATTATCTATCTATCTATCTATCTATCTATCTTCCATCCATTATCTATCTATCTATCTATCTATCTATCTATCTATCTATCTATCTATCTATCTATAACAATCATCTATTTTTATCTATCTATCTATCATCCATCCATCATCTATCTATTCATTATATCTATCTATCTATCTATCTATCTATCTATCTATCTATCTATCTATCTATCATATTTCTAAACCACCCACCTCCCTCAAAGAGAGGCTCTACTGCGCCATTGGTGGCCACTATCTTGATTACTTTGATAAAGTTCTTGTTTTACACCCTTGTTCTAAACTAAAAGGAAGTTCTGCCTCCTTGCCCTTTAACGTTGTAGCAGGATAAAATGTACCAAGGAGCATATTCTACAGAAAGATATGTACAGTAAGATAGTTCCCAGTGCCCCCTTCAGACCAGCGTAGTTAGCCTGGACCTTCATCCTGTTCCAAGAACATATATTTTAAATTAAACAGATTTTCAGACTGAGAGAGGAAAAATCCTGTAGATTGGGCAGGTTAAGCACTAAATACATCTGACATCCTCTTTTTCCCCATAATTGTTACAGTAATCAGGCGAAAGTAATGTTGATAAGAATAGCCATGAAACGTCCTTTGAGACTCAAGTTGGCCCTTTGTTTAGCCCACCCCCCCCCAAAAAAGGGGGGGCAGGGAAAGACTTTCAGAAAGAGAGAAATGGTTACGTCAAACAATTCTCACTGCTCTAAACAAATCCCACAAATGTGTTTATGATTTCTACAAGCATTTATTGGGGGAAAAACCCTGCAATAAAATGATGCCATAAAACAGGGCTGTGACCTGTTAGGAACCAGTCCACACAAATGAGTGAATTTAAAAGTTTATCCATCAACATTCCCTAAAACACAACTTCAGCAGAGGGACTTTGGGTACAGTTCAATGTAGATTAAGGCTATTTTGATGACCCTAATTAAGACTGAGTCCAGCAGCTCAGGCCTTGTGGTTCATTCAGGCAGTCTTTTAAGATACGAAATAATGCTTTTAGCCTGGCAGGTGCCAGAATTCAGTTTTAATCACTCTACTGGTGGTCACCAGAGATTTTTCTTCTAGGTTGGCTAAATGAAGTTTTAAGAATCCATTCATCTGTTCTTGGGAAAGGGTAACAGAGGATTTTATTGGCGAGAACAACATACAAATAAGAAAGTATTAGGAACAAGAGTGAATTTCCTTGCACAACATTGTTCTTAGTCTTATGGGTAGTTATGGACCCAAATAACACTTCATTTTAAAGTTAATTAATTTGGCGTCCTCTACTGTTTAGGTTTCAAGCTGAGCATTTTAAAATTAATAATTTAAGGGTCTTCTACTGCTGGTAAACCCACATACAGGTAGTCCTCAACTTACAACAGTCATGTCAGTGACTTATGACCATTTCTCACACTTATGACCGTTGCAGCATCCCCATGGTGACGTGATTTACATTCAGATGCTTGACAACTGACTCATGTGATCAAAATTTGGAAGGTTGGCAACTGGTTCATACTTACGACGGTTGCAGTGTCCCAGGACCATGGGATCCCCTTTTAGGACCTTCCGAGAAGCAAACTCAATGAGGAAGCTAGAGGTGCTTAACAAATGTGGCAAGAAAGGTTCGTAAAATGGGATAAAACTCACTTAATAAATTTCTCACTTAGCAACATAAATTCCGGGCTCAACTGTGGTCGTAGGTTGAGGACTTCCTGTACAGTAGTAATGGCATTTTTTTTAAAGGTTGTTTTGTTTCCGAAATACAGGCTATCGCCCAAAGACTTTTAGGATAGTCTGTAAATTTAAGACCCATCCAAATATCGGACGGGAGATCTGTACATCAAGGATCAAGAAGCACCAAAATCAAGTTTGATTTCGAGTGCCCTTAAATCAGGGGTCTCCAGCCTTGGCAACTTTAAGACTTGTGGACTTCAACTCCCAGAGTTCCTCAACCAGCTTTGCTGGCTGAGGAACTCTGGGAGTTGAAGTCCACAAGTCTTAAAGTTGCCAAGGTTGGAGACCCCTGCCCTAAATGTCATCTCTTGGATGATGGCCATTTCAGCAGCTGGACCCAAGAGGGAACTGAAATAACAAGAGGAACCAGAACCACTGACCTTTCTCCACCTCGTTCAGGTTAGCAGCTGGCAGCAACAAAAGGCAGAAAAAAGACATTTACGGTCAACCGAAACAGCACAGCGCAAATAAAGCAAGGCACGATTAATGGAAGCAGAGCAATTAAGTCACTGCAGACAAAGTGACGATGCGTTTCGTTTTTTTAATTTTATTTTACAGCACAGCAAACACACAAGGGGTCCCATGTCAGCGCCGGCACAGGAAGCGGGTGGATAAGGGGAGGGCAGGAGTGGGTCTTAAGGGCGGATGATAATGAGCGAGACAAACCATCTATAATGATCTCACCGAATGACCTTGACATCCAAACTGGGAGTTACAAATGTGAATAGGTTAGGATAGGCAGACTTTTCAACTGGAGGAAATAATATTAGGGAATTTAGAAACATTTCACTAAAACAGGCGAAGAACCGTTGTAGGAATTGAGAATTGAGAAGGTCTAATCTAGAGAAACCAAGGACTAGGGGTGACATGATAGTATTTGAGGAGGTCAACCTGTTCTCCAAAGCACCAGAAGGTGGTTTGAGATGAGAAACAGTGGTGGAAACTAACCAAAGAGAGAAGCAACCTGGAACTAAGGATAAATTTCCTGACAATTGGAGCAATCAACCCATGGAACAGAAGTTGCCTCCAGAAATTGTGGGAGCTCCATCACTGAAGGTTTTGAAGAAGAGATTGGACAATTGTTTGTCTGGATTGGTGTAGGGTCTCCTGTTCGAGCAGAGGATTGGACTAGAAGACCTCCAAGGTCCCTTCCTCTTCTGTCATTCCATGTTCTAAAAGTTTCCACTTTTCTGATTCAATACATTTTCCACAGTTGAGAACTCAAAGAGCTGAAATGCCCCATTGATATTGTTAATGATATACTGAATATTTTACGAATAGGTATATTTCTATCCTGAAACAAGGATTCTTGCAGTTAAATACAAACATTTTATCTTCTTTTTATAGCCCAATGGTAGGTTGCAACTAAAAACAATAAGTTACATAGGAAAAATGTCTATTTAATTATGTTAACTGGAAATTTTCACCAAAGCTTTGTAACTGCTTTAAATGGCATTTTCATATTCCATGAACAAAAAAAAAAAAATGACCTATCTGAATTGCAGGGCAAATTTCACTACATTTATTTTGGAAATACTGCTTTGCTGCACTTGCATCCTATGGCTATTGGGCTTTCCATCCAGTGTGTTGACTCATCATTCATTAAGCCTCAAAAGACACTGTCTATATGCTAGTTTTATTAGCCTATGGAGCAAAAACACCTCCACATCAAACCAAACTAAACAGTTCTTGATCTCACCTGTTTTTCCAAGCTAAAACCAAGCAAGCAAGAAATCTGTGATGTATAAACTATGATCATCAACCCTGCCTGTCCTTCAGATGTCCCATATCTTGCTTACAGACAACCATCCATGTCACTGTCAATGCTAGCTTGTACCACAGTAAACTAAACCCTATTTCAAGCCATATCTTAGCTGTTATGGCCTCATACTATTAGCAATAGCCCTTAGACTTATATACCGCTTTCACAGGGCTCACAACCCTCTCTAAGCAGATTACAGTCAGCCTCTTGCTCCCCCAAAAAACAATCTGAATCCTCATTTTACCGACCTCGGAAGGATGGAAGGATGAGTCAACCACGAATCCAATCAGGATCAAACTCCTGGTTGTGGGCAGAGTTTGCTGGCAATACTGCATTCTAACCACTAGGTCACCACAACTCTACAGTAGGACTTCTTATGTCATTAACAACAAATGTTCATACATCTGACCATTTTCTAATGGGGCAATAAGCCATTTATCAGCATCCATTGCTATACTGTACATTAAGCCAACAGATGCATCTCTATATAAAAAAAGAGAATAAATGGATCTAAATTAGACTCCAGAAATGGCAATATTCAGAAACTAGAATTTACAGGAGATAACTAATTTCCCAGGGTTTTTTTTCTATTAGCTCAAGACGGTCACCCTTGAGCTGAAGAATCAAAGGCCGATTTAATCATTAAACAGCTCAATTGGAACAGAATAGGTGATGTGACACCTTTTGTCACCGATTAAAACTGAGACAAAGATATGAGCGTGTACATTAGGGCAGGCAGTCAATGAAAAGCATAGCTGTTCTGTGCCCATATCTAACTTGTAGGTGTGGGGGAAATTGGTTTCCAGATGAATGAGGCTGTTTAGTAAACAAACGGAGACAAAAGCAATGTGTCCTTGATCTCAGAGTGGCCTGTGTGAAGTTTTATCAGAATACTCCCATAGCAACCCCTGAATCTCAAGATCAAGATGTTTCTCTTCTCTAATGCCATTATTCTCTCTAGGTAACAGAAGGGCAGGAAGTAACCTGATATCTATTATGTTATTACTTATGAATATGCACGTCTGCATCATTTCCCCTTAATTTCTGTAATATAGAAATGTGAGTGCATCTCTTAGTCTGGAGGGAAGGGTTTGTGTCTCCCACTATTAGTTTGGAGACCCTTTTCAATATGCCCTGGTAACAATAAATACTGCAGTGAGCCTTGATTATTTGCTTTGAATTCTGCATTTTGATTTTATGTAGGTGATCACAGATCAACTTCTAGTAAGTGCCACAAGATTCTATGTTTATAAACTATTGATATTCAAGCCTATTCATTTTACCCAGGATTAATAGAAATACTAGAGAGTCTTATATACAGCTATAAGCCTAATAACCAGAACAAAGTACAGGGTTCAAAAGAATAAATGAAATTTTTCCTTGCATTTTTTTAATCCAGTTCCGGATGAAGTAGTAACTAAATGGAATGCATATGTAGATTTTATGATATTCTGGATGAGACAGGAATAATGGATGAAACATAATTCAGATGAAACAGGATTGAAGAGTGCAGAGAAGAGCCACAAAAATAATTAGGGGACTGGAGGCTAAAACATGGGAAGAACAATTGCCAGACTTGGGTATGTCTAGTCTAGTGAAAAGAAGGACTAGGGGTGACATGAGAGCAGTGTTTGAATATTTGAGAAGCTGCCACAAGGAAGAGGGGGTCCACCTATTCTCCAAAGCACCTGAAGGCAGGACAAGAAGCAACAGATGGAAACTCATCACGGAGAGGAGCAATCTAGAACTAAGGAGGAATTTCCTGACAGTGAGAACAATTAACCAGTGGAACAACTCGCCTCCAGAAGTTGTAGATGCCCCAACACTGTAAGTTTTTAAGAGATTGCACAGCCATTTCTCTGAAATGGTCTAGGACCTCCAACGTCCCTTCCAACTCTATTATTTGTTATTCTTTCTGTTATTCTGAAGACAGTGAGTAGGATTTCTTGCTTACTTGGGAATATGATCAATTTGGGATGACATTATTTTCTCCCAAGAAAGGCCTAGATTTTAGAGTAGGAATATTACTGGTTCTATCATTGCTCCTGGAGACTCAGAGTTGTGGCCCAACTTTGACTGATACATTTTGGTACCTGTGCCGATCACTGCAAGATAGAAATCTGGTTGCAGGCAGCAGATGAGAGGATTTTATGTGGGTCAGTTGCTGTCCAAACAACAGGAAATGGACAGCGGGAGCACTCTCTGGACAGAAAGGTCAGGTATAAAGTCCCAAAGGCACTTTTCCAAAAGGCAATTGGACTTTGTTATTCCTTGAAGACGTTTCGCTTCTCATCCAAGGAAGTTCTTCTGTACTTTATATCTCAGGTGAGATATAAAGAGGCCATACTCATAAAGGAAGAAACAGATGGCTCTCACATTTCCCCCCCAAAAAATCTTTATTAGATCTGCTATTTTATAAATGGCCCAGAATTAGATGTGAACATAATGGAGATGAAGTTTGCAGAGGATATCAAAAAATGTCAGCACCATCCAGCAATATGACAATTTGGGTCTGATGACATCACCATGCAAAATTTGCAATTCTCTCTCTCTCTTTCTCTCTCCATCCATCCTCCAAAAATGTTCTAACTATTTAAGTAGGACAGCAAGCTATTTAGAATACAGAATAACAGAGTTGGAAGGGACCTTGGAGGTCTTCTAGTCCAGCCCACTGCTCAGGCAGGAAATCCTATACCATTTCAGACAAATGGCTGTCCAGTGTCTTTTTAAAGACATCCCCTCCAGGGATGGAGCACTCACAACTTCTGAAGGCAAGTTGTCCCATGGATTCATTGTTCTCAATGTCAGGAATTTTCTCCTTAATTCTAGGTTGTTTCTCTCCTTGATTTAAGATGAGATCTTCAACTTCCATCTTTTTTCTTTTATAAGGTCTGAGCTTTCTTGTCATGCAATTTATGTTGCACAGATAAAAAGCTGAGTTCAATGAAATAGCAGAAGGAGGTACAATAAAGGAACACTTGGACAGCTGAACTAGAAGAAGCAGGGATCAAATTTATTAACATACAGGATTATCACACCAGACTATGGAGTTTATGGAGAAAGTTAAGGCCTTCTTCATACCTGTGTATTCTGGAGGACAAAGGCAAGTATAGTTGTTGATTCCATCTATACAAGTGGCATTGTTCTCACAATCGTTATCTTCACAATCGTCGATGTTCACTTCACAGTTTTCACCTTCAAATCCATCGGCACAGGCACACCTGTAAAAGAAAACAATCTTTTTTAAGCGGTACTCTACAAACTTAAAGAGAATTTCAAGTTGGCTAATAGAAAAAGGGAGGAGAGTTGGAACCAAAATCCACACAGGAAAGAAAAGACAAAGTGCTAAAAGTGCTTCAAACAAGCAAGGAAAATTCTCTTGTGGAGAAAGAGACGCTTGGATTCTCCATCTCGGCCCCCCAAACTGGACGTCTGATTGCCAAAGTGTCTTCCTCGGCAACATTGGTGCCATTTTGCTATTTTTATTTTAGGGAACTGCTGGAAGGAATCTTTCCATTATAAAGTATGCTCAAATGGAACTACGCTACAAGTTAGAGTATGAAATTTGTAAGGCAAATAGGGGCATTTAGAGTGTAATGGATGGAAAATACTTTGCCAATGCTTGACTCATTTATGAATTTCAAGGGTTCCTGTTATGGAATAAATGGATGCAGAAGCACATGAGAAGAAAATAGACAAGGGAGTCAGAAGGAAGCGATTACTTAACAAATTTAGTTTCTCTGGGACATAATTTACTGTATTAATTATTGCACAGATATAATTACTTATTCATGCGTGCCTCAATTGGAAATCAGTGATTATGCATTTATGGCAATCATTATAACTGTTGTTCAGAATATATGTCTTAATTTGTCTTGTGGAAGCCTCTCCACCACAAGTATTCTGGAGAGCTACTTATTCATTTTTTTCCCTTATAAAGTTGTGATTAAAACAGCAATTTATCATATTAAACTGTTTCAAATTAATTTCAGAGCGAAATCAATCCAGCCACTGCTTGTCATTTGTGTGTAAAAAAAGAAAGCTAATTGCTTATTAAATAGGGGGAATCAAAATTGTTTCTAACAAGCCAGCAGAATTTTTATTATGGGATTAAGGGATCCATTTATTTCCGTTCTTAACTCCGTAATTGAAGAGCTACATCTGGAAGGCCTGTATTCTGTGATTAAAAAACTCTAGATTAAAAATGCTCACAGCATGTTTACCCAACAGGGTGCTGGACTGGAAATGCATTGTTAATTTTGTGTTTCGCTTGGATTTAACTCTGATCATTTACAAGTTGCTGATAGAAGGCAAAGCAAAACCTCTGAATGGTGAGACTTCCAGGAGGAATTTAGCTGGCCAAAATCATTTTATCTTTCCCCCATTGCGCCTTGACTAAAAACGGCATATTGACAGCAAGAAAAGTTTTCAAAGTGCCTTAAGCTCATTGACATTTGTATGAAAGACTTGGAAATCAATACGCATCACCTACTTCATTACTGGGAGATTGGAAGAGGAAGAAACAGTCACAGATTCTGTGCCGGGGTAGATGGCTTCCTTTTTGTATGTTTTTTTTTTAAAAAAAATATTTTTATTAAACAGTTTTTTAAAAAAAAACAAACAAAAACAGATATTTACATCTTCTTCTTTTCAACATCTTTGCATCAGTAATCCATATTTATACATTTTCTTTCTTATCTTCATATATCTTTTATACATATATTTTAAATATATCATATATATATCATTATAATATATTCTTTTCCTTTTTTTTTTTAATTTGATTTATATGCCGCCCTTCTCCGGAGACTCAGGGTGGCTTACAATGCGTTAAGCAATAGCCTTCATCCTTTTGTATATTTATACAAAGTCAGCTTCTCTTTCTTTCTTTCTTTCTTTCTTTCTTTCTTTCTTTCTTTCTTTCTTTCTTTCTTTCTTTCCTTCCTTCTTTCTCTTTCTTTTCTTTTTTTTTTTTAATTTGATTTATATGCCGCCCTTCTCCGGAGACTCAGGGTGGCTTACAATGCGCTAAGCAATAGCCTTCATCCTTTTATATATTTTATACAAAGTCAGCTTATTGCCCCCACAAACTGGGTCCTCATTTCACCTACCTTAGAAAGGATGGAAGGCTGAGTCAACCTTGAGCCTTGGAGAGATTCCAACCAGCAGAAATTGCAGGCAGCTGTGTTAATGACAGGGTGCACCAAACCCTGGGGGCATCTATTATTCTAGTTATTTTATTTACATTTGACATGAACATGAACTTAATTTCCTTTCCACAGTTTTTATTTCTTCCCATTTATTTCTATATTTCTCCACCTAATTTAACCATTATTTTGTCTTCCTTTGTCCCCTCCCTTCTTTTCCCCCCTTTCCTCCAACCATTTATACCATTTCTCCCAGACTAAATAATATTCTGTTTCATCCTTTTCTTGTATCTCCTTCATAAACTTATCCATTTCCGCACACTCCATAATTTTTCTAATCACCTTGTCTTCTGATGGTATGTCGTTGTTTTTCCAGTTTTGGGCAAAAACTATTCTGTAATTATATGAATGATTAACTATCTTATTTCTTTTTCATATGACCCAGTAATTATTCCCAGTAGGAAAGTTTCTGGCCTCATTTCTGTTTGTTGATTCATGATTTCTTCTATTTGTGTTTTAATTATTTGCCAGAATTGTTTTGCCTTATGGCAAGAGCACCACATGGGGTATCTTATTTTTTTTTAAACTCACCAAAACCCATTCTTTTCATTTTCTTTTAAGTGACAAGTTCCCCCTTCTTTACATGGGCTGCTGATACAGGCATGGATGGGTACCTCACAGTCTCGACCCTACGAGTAAATGAACAAAAATGAACAAACGTGGCATAGAAAAATAAGGTTATCGATTCCACATCCGAAACCCATCAATCCTGCCAGCATATCTTTCTATCTGTAATGGAACCACAGCATCTGAAGGACAGAAAAAGGCCTGGCCACTTTCTGGCTGGGAACCTGGAATAAAACTGCACCCCCAAAGGGGAGAGAAGCAGTTGTTGGGAACGGAGGGACTCACTCGTATAAAAGATGCAACTAGCGCATTAATTAAAGAACGCAGGTTTTTATTTTTTATTTAATGTCTTCTATACCTTGAAGCCGTAAGGACAGGAACAACTGTAGAAATCAACCAGGTCGTTGTTACAAGTTCCATCGTTTTTGCAAGGGTTGGATAAGCAGGGGCTACATTTGGCAAGAATGGTGACATCCACCGGACCTTCAAATAAGCACAAATAATTCTTTGTGTTACAAAAACCAGCCCTTTCATCGCTGATCATCATTTCTTCCAAGCTTCTGGTGCTATCCTAGTTAACTCACAGCTGCCACGGGAGATACGGCTATGCTTAAGGAACCTCTACGATGGGAATCAAGCTCGTATCAAGGGGAGTTGAGCAGTTTTTCGAGGAAAAAAATATTCTGTTGACGGCATAGAACAGAGGTTGTCAAACTTGGCAGCTTTAAGACTTGTGGCCTTCAACTCCCAGAATTCTGGGAGTTGAAGTCCACAAGTCTTAAAGCTGCCAAGTTTGAAGGCCTTTGGCATAGAAAGTCAATAGGATTGAAGTCCACTGGATGATGTTACTTAATTGGGTGAGATGCTTAGGGCTGTTAAAAAATAACCTTTCCCCAGATCAATTTCCTTTTCACATCTACATTTTGAAATTTCTCAATTTTACTTTAACGGGTTTCTTTGTTCCCCATTTATCTCTCATATTTAAATACTTTTCCTTGTAGATCACAGGTATGAAGAGCCTGAAGGGAGGGGGCGTCAAATGCATCATAAGTCACAAGTCCCTGCACCCACAGGAGATCGAAGTCCAGCCCCCCTTGAATGCCCCTCTTATCTCCCGCTCATTTCCCTTGGCTGTTAGTTGGCCAGATTCTTGAAGAGAGCTTACGCTTGCAATAATACTTTATACTCCTTTGACCTGCCTGAATCTCCTGCGTAATGAACTCCTGCTGCAGAAGGAAATTCACAACTCAGTTTGTATTCCTGTCCCTCATGTCCTGCCCCCCAAATATTCTGTATTGCCTGCACTCATAAACTTCTGGATAATGGACACAAAAAAATGCCTTTTAAAGAAAATCTGAAACAAATAAACAAACAAAAACCCTGAAGAATGAAGGGGAACTATGATTGATTTTAGGCATTAATCAGTAGTGAGGGATAAATGGAATGGACTGGATTGGGAAGGGGAGAGTTAAGGAAAGGAAGGGAAAAGAGGGAAGGGGCAAAGGGAAGGAGAGGGGAGAGGGGAGGGGAGGGAAGAGAAAGGAAGGGAAGGGAAGGAGAGGAGGGAAGGTGAAGGAAAGGAAGGGAAATATTGATAAAAGGTAAATATTGCAGAATTTGCCCAGGATTAACACATAAAAACAGAAAAGAAGGCTGGGTCCCCTTCAAGTTTACTGAATTTATTATGGAATCTGTAAATCTATTTAAATGAGCTATGTAAAACAGCGAATGTATATTTGAAGTCTTTTGGAGGAAGGAAGGAGAGATATCAATCTGCAAGGCATTCAAAACTTTACGGATAACAAGATGCAAAGGTTAGAAAAATATTGGTTTTGAAGAGTGGCATAGGAGAAAATAAAGGGGGACATTGAGTTTTCATGGGGAAGAAATGCAGAAAAGGCTCAGGTCGGGGCCAGAATGGAAGCTAAAGACAACAGTTGAGTTCACCCTTCAAAAGCAAAAAGAAATAATGGGATCTCTGAAGCTACAAACAAGATTAGAGGAGAAATAATTCAACTTTCCCTAAATTCAATTTTTGAGGGTAGAGAAGGAGCTGGAATAATTATAAGCAATGAACTTGAAGGTATTTAATAGAACAAGCAACGCCTGGAAGCCTTCACCCACTCAATAATTTCATTTATATTCCTTCTAGTTGTTAACAATGGTGTGACTCAACTCCCATTTGATCTTCACAGCATTCCTAGGAGGGGAATTAATCCCACTATTCTATTTTTCAGCAGTTCCCAGCCTTCCTGTACATTCGGCGTGGTTTTCATGAAATAGGGCCACAATCCCACAACGTGGAAATGTGCACGTGGTCAAAGAATTGAAACCAATCCTGTTGGTAGAATCAGTAAAATCTGTTTGTTTGTTTTTTCCAATCTTCCTTTGCTTCTGGGAGTGATGCGGTAGCAATCAGGAGGCTGTGAGTTCAATCCTAGGTAGAGGCAGATATTTCTCTCTCTGGGCATAATGAGATTATATCTCTGAATAAAACTCTGAATAAATCTGGATGAATGGGAAACAATTTGGAATAGAAACTATAAATTGACAAGAGCGTTTAAAGAAAATCAATATAAAATGCTATATAGATGGCACTTAGCTCCCACAAGACCAGCCAAAATCTACCCAAACATAAGCCCAAATTGCTGGAAATGTGATCACCACCAGTGATCTTTCGTATGTGGTGGACATGCCCAGAGGCGATGAAGTATTGGAAAAAGATCCGAAATTGGATTCAAGAAGTAATTGAGGAAAATATAGATTTGGCACCCAAAACCTTTCTCCTGAGGGTGCTAAAGAGGGCGTACGAGAAAAAAAAGAGATACCTATCATCCATATCATTACAGCAGCTAGATTAACATACGCACAACACTGGAAAGAAAAGGGAACACCACTGGAAGAACATATAATTCGGAAAATCCTAGAATGTGCCAAGATGAGCAAACTAACATACGAGATAAATGAGGAAGAGGATTCGGAATACTATACGGTGTGGAGATTTTGGTATAAATGGATGGAAGATCGAATAAAGAAGGGATAAGAGATAGTGTAAAAATTAAAATAAATGGGTAAATTAGGAGACACTATAATAAAAGAATGTATCTAACCTGTATATATTTTATCACTATCTAACCGATATCTTTTGTATTGTACTACAATGTAATTTAATAAAACTTAAAAAAACAACAACAACTCCATATTGGCGACAGGAAGGGCATTCGGCCAGTAAACACTCAGCTCCATTCAGTTGCCCAGACTCCACCCTGCAAAGGATGATGGGGTCGTTAAAAGAGGACGATTCCTTTGCTTCTGGGTTCGCAGCTTTGAACAAGAAGGAGGGAAGAAAAGCATCACCTGGGCCTCCATTTCCTTCAGCTTCTACTTCCAACATTTCATCATTTCCTGCAGTGTCTTCACAGCTGTGTCATTTATGGAGAAAGGGGTCCCTGAATGGCAACATCCTTCTCCTGACATCTTCCTCCTCCTTCTCAGGATGAGCAGTCCTTCCTCCCAGAAGCAGCGGTTGTGGCTTAAATTTAATACTAGCCAATGAAGCACTTGCACACAGGTTAGGGAATTGTTTACTTCGTACCTTGACAGGTGAATTTTTTGGAAGGAGTGGTGAGGAGGAGCTTGTCGGCCATTTCTCCAGGACCGACACATCGGGCGATGCCCGGCTCCTTGTATTCCGACTTCACCCAGTCCGAGAGCCACTGCATGTGACAGTCACAGTGGAGGGGGTTCGCGCCAATCGCTCTGCAAGGGGAAAACAGAAGCCAAATACGCCTTTAATTCCAAGTGAGTAAAATGAAACTACAGGTAGTCCTTGACTTACGACAGTTCATTTACTGACCATTCAAAGTTACTGAAAAAAGTGACCTGACCCTTGGCTATTTTTCACACGTCCAACCATTGTGGCATCCCCATGGTCATGTGGTCAAGATTCAGACGCTTGGCAACGGACTCATATTTATGATGGTCGCAGGGGGTCTGCGAACTTCTGGCCAGCAAAGCCGATGGGGAAGCAGGATTCACATAACAACTGTGTTACCAATTGAACAACTGCTGTGATTCACCTAACAACTGTGGCAAGAAACTATGGGGTTAAACTGCTGGTCCAGTTCTACAGAGGAATCACTGAGTCTGTCATCTGCACCTCCATAACTGTCTGGTTTGGCTCTGCAACCCAACAAGACAGACAGAGACTTCAGAGGATCATTAGAACGACAGAAAAAACAATGGCTACCAACCTGCCTTCCATGGAGGACCTGTATACTGCACGAGTCAAAAAGAGGGCTGTGAAAATATCTACACACCCCTCACATCCTGGACATCAACTGTTTCAACTCCTACCCTCAAAACGACGCTATAGAGCACTGCACACCAGAACAACTAGACACAAGGACAGTTTTTTCCCAAACGCCATCACTCTGCTCAACAAATAATTCCCTCAACACTCTCAAACTATTCACATTAGGCTGCACTACTATTAATCTTCTCATTGTTCCCACCACTCATCTCCTCCCACTTATGACTGTATGACTGTAACCTTGTTGCTGGTATCCTTACGATTTATATTGATATTGTTTCCTGATTGCTTATTTGTTCCCTATGACTATCATTAAGTGTTATACCTTATGATTCTTGATGAATGGTATTTTTTCTTTTATGTACACTGACAGCGTTCGCACCAAGACAAATTCCTTATGTGTCCAATCACACTTGGCCAATAAAGAATTCTATTCTATTCTAAAACTCAATTAATCACTGTCTTGGATCGTAGAAATTTTGGGCTCAATTGAGGTTGTAAGTTGAGGCCTAGCTGCAAAGGAGACACAAAGAATGCCACAACTAAAGACACCATAAGGACTGACCAGGCAGCTTCAGTGACTAGATTCTCAAGGAATGCTTATAATCCAACACCTTTTTAAATTGTTTAGTTAGGATAGTGGAGAAGCAAAGGTTTGGATCATGGAGACCCAGCTGCTTCTCCTGAATTCTGCTTTCAGCCACAGAAGCTCACTTGATATCTGTCAGCCTCTCTCTGCCTCGTCTACCTTACACAACTAGTACTGTTGGGGGGGAAATGAAGGATTGCTATATACAGAATGACAGAGTTGGCTGGGACCTTGGAGGTCTTCTAGTCCAGCCCTCTGCTCAAGCAGGAGACCCTATTCCATTTCAGGCAGGTGACTGTCCAGTCTCTTCTTGAAAACCTCCAGTGATGGAGCACCCACAATCCACTGATTAATTATAAGTTATTAAAAACAACTATCAGAATATTTCCCTTAGTTGTAGTCTAAATCTCTCTTTGGTAAGTTTCCATCTGTTGCTTCTTACGTAAACCTTATAACTACTATTTGAAAATGTAGTCTATGAGTCAAACTGTAATACATGGGCAGAAAGTTGAATTCCTTCAAACGCCATGGTGGTCTAGTGGCGAAGGTACTGGAGCCTAGTCCCTCAACCAACAGAAGCTTCCACAGATTTTGGACCTGTCAATGAGTCTGTCTTAGCTAGGCCAGCCTCGTGAGATTGCCCATGATAGGGGCTACATAGATTGCCTGGACCTCTCAGAGAAGCAGCTGGATGGAGATCTTACAAATGAATCGATGGGCGCTGAGGGTAGAAGCAGAGACCATCAACCAATGTTTCTGCTTTCCTGCATGTGCCTGTTTCCATTTCATGGGTGTTTGTTAATGTATTGAAGGGTTCAGACGTGCTTCGTATTAGCATGACTGGGTGGGTATCTCTCGCTACATAGGTAGCTGAGGTTACCTCAGGTCATGTTCCAAACAGAGTTGCCCTGTTAAAAATTATAATTGGACAGATAAATCCTTATCTGTCTGCTTTCACCAAGGACAAAAGGCAACCAGATAGCTATCCATGGTCCATTACCCATTAGAAGTTTATTATCTGCAGGCTAAATCCCTTCCAGTTAACCGAGTGTGAATACTTCGCTCGTTGTATTACTTGAGTGTTCAGCTGCAGCCGATTATATCACCAAATAATTCTCAGGACAGAGAAATCCATCTCCTACCCAATTACACCGCTAAAAGCATCTTTTATGCATAGTGTTAAGGACACAGCAACCTGCATTTTGCCTGAACAGTATTTGAGATTATGGTGGGAATCTCAGTCAATGGTCCCACAGCTAATATAGGATATTCTAATCCAGAACCTTATTGTAAAGAGGATCCAAATACTCACAGATGAGATAATGCTGAAAGATCGTTAAAAGCACCTTCAGGAAGAACGGAGATGTCGTTCCCATGTAAAGACCTAAACAAGAAAGAAAAATGGAAGCAGGTTAGAAAGTGCTCCTTCTCTTCTCCCAGGAATTCAAGAGAGACCCTCGTCTGAAGAACTCAAGTCCCTCTCACTGTTCCGTGTCTTACTTTCTCCCTTTGTGCATTATTTGTAGAGACTCCAGGACCCAATTTATTTGCGTTGAATTGTATGTATTCTTTAAGTAGATACGGTTTAATTTTTTGCATTTTGGAACTACCCATCTGAAGCTGCAAAAAATCCAGGTGATGACCGTAGTAAAGTTCTTGAAGTTTACTGAACTTAGAGCACACAGCTTCTTCAGAAATGCAACTCTCAAATTGTAATTTTATTTTGAGCTTAGACATTGTTCCTGACAGTTAGAACAATTAACCAGTGGAACAGAAGTTGCCTCCAGAAGTTGTGAATGCTCCAACACTGGAAGTTTTTAAGAAGATATTGGAGAACCATTTGTCTGAAGTGGTGTAGGGTTTCCTGCCTAAGCAGGGGGTTGGACTAGAAGACCTCCAAGGTCCCTTCCAACTCTGTTGTTCTATTCTATTCTATTCTATTCTATTCTATTCTATTCTATTCTATTCTATTCTATTCTATTCTATTCTATTCTACTCTACTCTACTCTACTCTACTCTACTCTACTCTATTCTCATTATGAACTGTATTTAAGTAGTGCAATTTAAAGTAATTCAAGTTTAAGAAGTTGTGTTGTAGCAGCGCTTAATTTTTTTTCAAGCATTCCTTCTCCAGCTCATCACCCAAAGGCACTACAAGCCCTCTCTGGATGCAGATGGTGGAGCATTCATGCCGCAGGCGTGGCTTCTTGTAAGCACACATGAAAATACAAAAATAGGAAATGAGTCCAGAGTCTTCGTTCAAAGTGAAAGTAAACTTGTTGACTTAATGAACTCATCCATGTTGGAAGCAACTTAGAAGCATCTACCCCTGCATTTCTCTGCATATTTTTGACTCTCAGTCTAAATACTCACAAGGGCCAATTATGCTTAGTTTTTGGAGATCTGCACAGATGAGCTAGGCTACTATCTATTGTAAGCAGCTACAATGGCAATAGAAAACAAATACATGTTTCCCCAGATTTTGCCATTTATGTTACAAGAGTCTATGGGATAAAACCAAATGGGACATTACATCCCAGAGTCACAGCAGGGTTGGGCTTAAAGCAAACGGCACACTGACCAGAGTCCTTCTTTTCACAGAAATGTGAAAAATAAATAAGTTACACAGAAAAGCAAGGGCAGGAATATTACTTACAGCAGCCTAAGTGATTTCAAGCCATCAAAAGTCCGTGTTGGAATACATCTGAGCCGATTGTAACTGAGAATTCTGAAAGTATACAAAATGTTGATTTCTAAACAACGTAATGCAATAAGGAGTTACATAGAATTACATAGAATCTGGGAAGGACCCTTGGAGGTCTTCTAGTCCACCCCCCTTATCTTGCCTTCTGAAGCTTTGGAAAATAAGTTGACCCCCTTGTGGTCAGGTCTTGTGGCAGCCCCACAAATACTGGAAGACTGTGATCATGTCCTTCTTTTCTCCAGACTGGCCATAGAGATGCTCACATCTGTCAAAATCCTTCTGAATCTAAGTTCTAAGTGATGTCTAGACCACTCCTCTAAGGACCATCCTTCCTCAACTTCTTTTCTCTCTCAGTTGCAATGGTAACATAGTCAAATCCAAGGAGTAAATTAGTAAAGCTTATTGCTTCATTGAAAGAATAAACACTTACAAAGTGAGAAGTTGGGTCATGTTGCTGAAACTCTGGTTTGAGAGAGTACTGATTCTGTTGTTGCTTAAATCTCTACAAAAAACAACACAGCAGATTTAGAAATCTTCTGTGTTATAACACGGATATTTAAAAATGAACCGTAACATTGTTACTGATAAATACAATTTATTAGCACATTGTTTTAAATTTGGTTTATCATATTATCTGTAGCAGAAGACTCGTTACATTTTGGATTTGCAATTATTAACAAGATCATCCACACTGAACAAGAACACCAATGGAACAAAAAGAATTGGAACTTATATATTAAAATTGTATGAAATATGTTTACTTGAATACAACATTGTTTCTATATATTTAAATAAATTCCTGGCTGTGTCTTGGTATTAAAGAAGATATGCATTGAAAGAGTTATTGCCCTCTTTTAAAGGATGCATACATTCAATATTTTTTACAAAAATGCAAAGATGAGTCAATACTTTATGCATACATACTGCAATGTGACTTATCTCTTATCAAGACAGATTGGCCCTTGCCTTTTTCGATGCAAGCACAGCTATCATGTTGAAACAAACACACCTAATTTTTAAATCTACTGACTTTTTTTTTTAAAAAAATGTTTTAATAATCCTTTGATTTTTCACTACACGGCCCTCTACTGCTGAAAAATTCCAAAGCAAAGAAACTAAACCAATTTTTTTTGGTAACTGAATTGAATACCCTTCAGTTCAGTGGTGAAATCCAAATTTTTTTACTACCGGTTCTGTGGGCGTGGCTTGGTAGGCGTGGTGTGGCTTGGTGGGCGTGGCTTGGTGGGCGTGGCAGGGGAAGGATACTGCAAAATCTCCATTCCCACCACACTCCAGGGGAAGGATACTGCAAATCTCCATTCCCTCCCCACTCTGGGGCTAGCCAGATTTGCCAGTTCTCCGAACTACTCAAAATTTCCGCTACCGGTTCTCCAGAACCTGTCAGAATCTGCTGGATTTCACCCCTACTTCGGTTCATTTATGCTACACCTCATCTCACCAACAGCAAACAGGTCTTTTTTGGGGTTACAAGACATTCTGCTTCTACATTCCCTAAAAAAAAACAACAACCCTCAGGCATGATGGTTAGATCCAAAAGCAGGCCTGTTCCAAAATATAGCATAAAACAACACTTCAGAAATGATACCAGCGCAGAGAAATGCTCTGGAAGTTACTCACATCAGAGTTAAGTGCTTGTAGTTTGATAATTCTTTGGGAACAAGGGTGAACTGGTTTCCATCTAAATAACTACAAAAAGAAAGGCATGTATGATTTAGCTGAAATCATTAAGAGTTTATTCCACCACTCTAATATTCAGGGGTGAAGATATATAAGATATATAATATCTTGCTTGGTAGAACATAGCTATTTTGTATAGGTCTTCCTAGACTTACGACCGCAATTGAGTCTAAATTTCTGTTGTTGAGTGAGACAGTTGTTGAATGAATTGGGACACTGCAACTGTCATAAATACGAGTCAATTCCCAAGCTTCCAAATTGGATGAAGTGACCCTGGAAATACTAGAATGCTTGTAAGGGTTCCAGACATGCACAAAACAAGAGTTTTTTTAAAAAAAGGTGTTACTTACAGTTCGGTCACTTCTTTTGGGATGCCTTTAGGCAGAGCCTTCAGGCCCTTGTTACTGCAACGGACTACGGTATCCAGACAGGTGCATTCAGCAGGACAGCGGGACAAGGGAGAGCAACTGTTGTCATCATTCCCTAGTTAAAATATAAAATAAAACAGGAGTTACCTGGTGGTAAGATGGGCAGCCAATATAATAAAAATGCAATGCAATGCAATGCAACACAACTAGGGGTGACATGATAGCAATCTTCCAATATCTGAGGGGCTGTCACAGAGAAGAGGGGGTCAGGTTATTCTCCAAAGCATCCAAAGGCAGGACAAGAAGCAATGGGTGGAAACTCATCAAGGAGAGAGGCAACTTAGAATTAAGGAGGAATTTCCTGACAATGAGGACAATTAACCAGTGGAACAACTTGCCTCCAGAAGTTGTGAATGCTCCAACACTGGAAGTTTTAAAGAAGAGAGTGGACAACCATTTGTCTGAAGTGGTGTAGGGTTTCCTGCCTAAGCAGGGGGTTGGACTAGAAGACCTCCAAGGTCCCTTCCAACTCTGGTATTCTGTTCTGTTCTGTTCTGTTCTGTTCTGTTCTGCTTTGCTCTGCTCTGCTCTATTCTATTCTATTCTGACAAGACAAGACAAGACAAAAGCATTCAAGCAGGGTGGATTTATGTTTAATACCAGTGGGAATGATATATTTGCCATCTGTTACTTTTTATTTGTACACTTTCTATTTGTATCATTAGAGTTTTATGGTTGTTAGTTTGTTTCTCCTGTTTTTCCTTCACTTTGTATTTTAACTTTGGAAATGAAATAAAAAAAATTGCAAAAATAAAATAAATAAGCTTTATTCAGCTAGGGGCACATACTATAGACAATGAGATGCCTATTAGTGTTCCACTCCATAGACATTTTGAAGCCATTATACCTCCGATTGTGTCTTCAAGGACATGTTTCAATTATACCTTCAAGAATACATTTCCATTATCCATCTAATAGTTTCTTAGGAAGTGGGAGATTACAGCATTTCTGTTGCTAGAGTAACTGGAGTATTGCATAAACATTGTAAGCATAATAATCATTCTGTGTTATTACAATAGCTGAATCTGTAAAATGAAACATAGCAGGAGGAAAAGAGAACAAAAAGAAAGAAGAAAAAAAAACACCCAGAAAGAAAATACAGTCTGGCCAAAGAGAGTAGAAGACCATTGGATCTAAAATTATCTTTTTTCTGGCTTTTGAGTAGCCTGCAGTTCCATTTCTATATCACAAATTGCTCGTGTTCATTTTCCGATCAGGACATCATGCATTATAGCAATAGAAGGGTAAGAGCTGAAGAAAAATAAATCTATTGGTAGCTAATTATTCACAGAAAAGGAAACCATGTTGTTTTGAATGTTTTTGCTACAAGTGTCATTGTACCACTGCAATTATACCACGAATGTCATCGACAAATTTACATATAAACACCAACACAAGATAGTTGCATTTTCTCATGCTTGATCCTTTGTCATCTGAAGGCCAGAAAAAGCCAGATTTCTGGAGGAAAGTACTTATTGTTGAAAATGATAAGAAACGAAATGAGATTGTGCACCATTTTTGTGTGTTGCGTGCTTGACCACAATTTCTTCATCTATTAATAGGACTTCAATGAAGTTCAGCTCATATTTTGGCTCACAAATAAATCATGACTATGGATACTTTTAAAGGCTCACCAAGTATCCCTCAACAATGTGGGGCCAACAACTCACATGAGCTCTAGTTCAACTGTTGGAGGAGACCTTGCAAGTGGTCTATAAAAGAAAATCCTTCATTCCTTTCCTGATCTTAATGGATCCACGTGGATGGATGATGGTCCCCCGGATGAGATTCTTCAGGTATTCCAGAATGAGACCTCACTCGTGCTAGTCTATTTTAACATATTTAACACATTGCGTATATTGGGACAGGCAAATGTGGACTCTTTATGACCTGTGGGCCTCAACTCCTAGAATTCCTGAGCCATCATGGCTGGTTCAGGAATTCTGGGAGTTGAACTCCACAGGTCCTAGAGTTGCCTACTACTATAGCCTACGTCATGAAAGCAACATGAAGTTGAAGTCCACAGTTCATAAATGGACGTAATTGCCTACTTCTGACCTACGTCATGAAAGCAAGGCTAAAGGCCAGGGGTAGAAGAACTTTACAACCACTAGTAGGAACTTAAGGGCCGTGACAAAAGAAATCAAGAACCACCGCGATTCAAGTATCCCACCAGTCATAAAATTTACAGTAATGCTTAGTGGCTTTTCTTTTGTACCTGAAGATCTCAAAACAGCTGCACCCAGATAGATTCAGCAGAGCGATCCTAAGTTCCAGCAGAACTTTTGCATTACCTGAGAAGGTCCGAGTACACCGCTTATGGTCTTCTTAATTAATCTGGATGTGAACCAAGTTAGAATTGATTCAACTCTTGGTATCTCCTGAGACATGATATATCCATTTTATGCTCCACACGAAATGAAGAAAATTCACCTTTCAATATATTTTCAAGGGTTTTAAAATGTTTGTTTATTGTTGAATTCATTGGGATTAACTACCTTTAAGCAAGAAAAGTTATATTTTGTTTTGAACAAGGAGAGTTAAAGTACAAGTGATAGATAAATCTATAGATAGTTAGTTTGTGGGGTTTTTCATTAAGGTTTGTTAAATGTTTTTACCCTGTACTTGTTCTGGGAAGTCCGGGGAGGGGGGTGGGGGTTGGGAGGAGAGGGGAGGGGGGAAGGGAGGGGGGAATTAATATATATATATATATATATATATATATATATATATATATATATATATATATATTGTTTATGTAAGTATATATATATGATTGATTTTTTGTTTAAGATGTATGCTGACTATGAAATAAAAGTTTAAAAAAAAAATTCACCTTTCTTATTTCAGAAAGATCCCTGAAGTCCGTTCTCATGTCTCCCCCTCCCTCTGAATTTAATGGGTTTACATACAATTAACTGAGAGCGGAACTTCAGCTGGAGCCCAACAGATTGTAAAACCATCTCTGGTTATTTGTGACCTAATTTTTTTTCCAGGAAGAAGCCAATTAGAACAAACTGGAAGAGTGCCAATTGTTCAGCCTATAGATCTTGTACCTGCCTTTGCTCAACTCAAGGTTAAAGTCAGCCAAGTGAATGGAGGTAGTCCTCGACTTACAACAGTTCATTTAGTGACCATTTGAAGTTACAACGGGATTGAAAAAAGTAAGCTATAAAAGCTTTTCATAGTTATGTCTTTTGCAGCAGTTCCACATTGCTCAGCTGATCATTTGAACTTTTTTTTTTTTACATTTTTTACTTTTTAGGCATTTTTTTTACTACTGGTTTGGGCGAATAGGTAGTAAAAATGCTTTTAAAAGGTAAAAAAAAAAAAAGCATTTCACCCCTAGAGTGACTTCACCCCAGGACTGAGTCAGGGTTCCAAGTTTGCTCCCCTCCAGAGGTTCCTCATATTGCTAGCAACTGCCATGGGATTTCAAGTGAATTATTAAGAGGCAACTGGACTTACTTGGGTTTTTTTTTCCTTGAAAACATTTCGCTTCTCATCCAAGGAGCTTCTTCAGTTCTGAAGAATGAGAAGTGAAATGTTTTCAAGGGGAAAAAAAAATCAAGGAAGTCCGGTGGCCGTTTGGAAAAGCCCCTTTGGGACATGACCTGGATGACTGAGAATCTCCAGACTTTCACTGGAGTTATCAGAGCGGAGCAGTAACTCATTGGAGGAGGCAGCGGGTGCTCACGGATTTTAAGAGACTCTGTACTAACGGCAAGATGTGATGCCCAGTCTTGGCTGAGCCCAGGGACTGCCTGCCTTACCATCTTCACAGGTGAAATCCTGAATGGCAACATCCTGTATGGGGATCTCCTTGAGGAAGTAAGGCTTCTGGCAGCGAGGATTGCCCGTCACGATGCGTTTCTTCCGCAGCCACTCGCCCAACCACGCCAGGTGGCAGTTGCAATTGAAGGGATTGGCTAAGAGATTCCTGCAAAGGGCAACGCAACCACATGCAAAGAAAGGAAATAATTCAGACATCCGCAGCAATTAAAGTTCTTTCATTTTGTTTTTGTTTTTTAAAAAAAGTGGCTGATAACTCTTTGTTTATTTTCGGTAAGAGAAATAAAAATTATTGCTTTGCTTCTTTGTCCTTTATCCAATTTTATTCCATAAAACTCAAACTTACCCCAAAATGAGAACCTCAAAACCTGCGTTGAGGCCTTCTCATTAACAACGGAAAACACCTTCCTTCTGTAGTCAAACACCGGTGTCTACCCCAATTCCCCCTTCTCCAAAAATTCTATCCAGGAGAGCCATCTTTGACTTGGAGCTTAGAAATTATTGAGAAACAATTTAAAGATGTCACAGATCTGACTTGCTGTCAGAATATCTACGCCTGATAATGTAGTAATTTAATATAGAGATGAAGACTGATTGCCTTGTATTATTAAGCTTAACCTGACAATTGTTCTTTCATTAATTTGTCTCCTCAAGATTTCCATCCTTTATTTGCTGCAGAGAATGGCTTTCCCATCTAAACTGACAGCTGAGTTGATTACATGTCGCTTACAAAATGAATTTGCCTGCAGAAGTTTCAGGGCTTCCTGCAAGTCCACGTTTCAGGAAAGACCTTTGACAATTTCATTATTTATAAACATGCCATCTTAAATAGGCGCAAATTAGTCATCAGATATAACTTGTCACGTTTCAAGTGGAAAGAGAATTAAATGTGTTGGCAATTACGTGTCTCAGGAATTCCTACCCCAGAAACTTGCATTTTTTTAAGTATAGCACATTTACTTCTCCTTCCCCCTTTACCATTAATTTGGCTTTTCTTCCAGTAAAAATAAAACAATTTCAAGACCAGGTGGTTCTGGAAAAGGACATTTCAAATATATCCATATAGAATGCAACCTTTTTTTTTTTTAGCTGGGAGTAAGGGACACAGTGGCTAAGACACTGAGCTTGTCAATTGAAAGATCGGCAGTTCAGCGGTTCGAATCCCTAGTGCCGTGTAACGGGGTGACCTCCCGTTACTTGCCCCAGCTTCTGCCAACCTAGCAGATCGAAAGCACATAAAAAATGCAAATAGAAAAATAGGGATCATTTTGGCGTTCCGTGCCCCTTCGGTGTTTAGTCATGCCGGCCATATGACCACGGAGACGTCTTCTGCCAGCGCTGGCTCTTTGTCTTTGAAACGGAGATGAGCACCACCCCCTAGAGTTGGGAACGACTAGCACACATGTGTGAGGGGAACCTTTACCTTTACCTTTACCTTTAAGTTTGACTCGATGGTTTAGACCTGCAGAGGCTCGCTTACTGAATATATTTAAAGAACAGTAAAGAGGATTATAGGGGCCTGGAGGCTAAAACATAGGAAGAACAGTTGCAGGAATTGGGTATGTCTAGTTTGATGAAAAGAAGGACTAAGGGTGATAGGATAGCAGTCTTCCAATACCTCAGGGGCTGCCCCAAAGAAGAGAGAGTCAAGCTCTTCTCCAAAGCACCTGAAGCGTGATAGGAAGCAACAGACGGAAACTCATCAAGGAGAGAAGCAACCTAGAACTAAGGAGAAACTTCCTAACAGTGAGGACAATTAACCAGTGGAACAACTTGCCTCCTGAAGTTGTGGGTGCTCCAGCACTGGAGGTTTTTAAGAAGAGATTGGACAACTATTTATCTGAAATGGTATAAGGTCTCCTGCTTGAACAGGAAGTTAGACTAGAAGACCTCCAAGGTCCCTTCCAACTCTTCGATTATGCTATTCTGCTTCTCTTCTTAAACCAAATAAGACTGATGTTCAGTTGACTCTTTCTTCATAGACTGCAGGCTGGTTTACGACTGTTACACTAGAATTGTCGCAGCCTCCAGTCCCAAAAGTCAGCCATCGAAAGCAACTTGTCAAGTGAAACCTATTGTGACACTTTCTATGTTCCCATCAGCTATTCATGTTCTGTATGTCATGTTTTCTAACGTGTTATCAATATCTCTGATTAACCGTAACTTATGGACTGAATCTCTATTAACCGAAGCCAACTTACAGCGTGGAGAGAGAATGAAGGGTGTCGAAGGCACCGGGAGCTACAGTGGTTATCTGATTGTCGTACAAGGAGAGCAGCCGGACAGAACTCAGACCTGTGAAGCTGTCATTGCTCACACAGCTAATTCGGTTGCTCCTGAGCATTCTGAAGAAGAAGAAAAAATAGGAACAAACTCTTTATTTCACCCACTCATTATTATTCCTTAGACGTTGCTAAATAACCTGGATGTGCAAAACTGCATCTTAGAACATCCTGAACCATTCCACGTCTACTTTGGGCCATACCAATATGGCTGTTCTGGGGGTTAGGGGGTGGTTCATGGCCCATGGTGCTTGGGATGGGGTCCAGGCTCAACTGGAAGGATGCTTTTGGATCATCACAAATGGCTTCAGGGCCAGAGAAGAACTTCTCAAAAACTATTGGACTGGTCCAATCAGTGTGGCTCAGAAAATAAACATTCGGTTCCTGGAACAGGATATTTTATACTTCCTTAGTAGATGATACAGGGAAATAATCAAAACCTTTTAAAAGCGAAAGTTAGAATATTTCGGACATGTGATGCAACCCCCAGAAAAATATGGCATCCTTCATTTAATCCTCCAGGGAAAGGTTGAAGGCAAACGAGGTCCAGGCAGAAGAAGAAAATCATGGCTTCAAAAATCTAAGGGACTGGTTTGGACAAAACTCAGCAGCACTTTTTCGTGCGGCTGTTGATAAAAATAGGATCACCAACATAGAATAGGACAGAATTCTTTATTGGCCAAGTGTGATTGGACACACAAGGAATTTGTCTTGGTGCATATCGCCAAGACAAATCCATATTGACTGAATGATGGAGAATGGATGGATTTATGAATTTCTCCACCATCCAGATAGAGCTGAAGAAGCTTCTTGGATGAGAAGTGAGACATCTTCAAGGAAAAACAAATAAAGTCCAGACAGAACTGAAGAAGCTTCTTGGATCAGAAGCAAAACGTCTTCAAAGAAAAACGAAGAAAATCCAGTTGCCTTTTGAAAAAGCACCTTTGGGACAACCCTGACCTGGATGACAGAGAATCTCCCCAGACATTTAAATGCAAAGAATAAGGAAAAAATGCAGACTTACAAAGTCTTCAGACTTTCCAGCCCTTTCAACATTTTGTGTCGTACATTTTCCAGCCTGTTACTGGTTAGCAAAAGTTCATTGACTCCGGCAGCTCCTTCAAATACGCCTTCTTCAATATCAGTGATCTTGTTATTGCTTAGATTTCTGTTGCACGTTCATAATGAAGAAAATACAAGTCTCTTTTAGATCAATCATTTCTAAAACTGAGCTTTTTTGTTTTTTTGACACTGATTTCAAGAGAGCAATAAGTAAGGCTTGGCATTCACATCAACCAGAGACAGGGATTCCAGAAAAGGGGAAGGAAAAATTATTTCTAAAATACTATCATAATCTAATGACAAGAATCATTTCAAGAACTTTTAAAATATTAATTAAACGCTGACATCTCAAAAGTATTTGACTTACAACAGATCCCATTTTCTGCATGCTTGAATGTACACTAAATTTTTATCAAGGTAGAATATATTCATGTTGCATTTATACACAAGTTTATAATTTGGTTTCCACATTCATAACTAGAATGCTTTTTCAGCCTGCTAAAAAAGGTAGTTAGCCACCCTAATCTCTATTACAAGAGAACCAAAGAAAAGCAAAGAGGGCGGTAGCAAGTTTCAAAAAATAGGGCTGTAGGATTTTAAAAAGCTGATCATCAATCTTTCCCATCCGAATGTATTAAACTTTGAATAATGGCTTTCAAGGCCCATTATCATCTTTTAGCGACTCCATAATCCCTTGTGGGGTGGAGTCTGGGCAACTGAATGGAGCTAGCAGAGTGTTTACTGGCCGGATGCCCTTCCTGTCACCAATGCTAAGTTGCCAAGACTAGAAGACTGAAATTTGATATGGTAAAATTTTAATGTCATCTATCATATATTTTTAGATTGCTATTTTCGTAACTGTTTTATCTTTTTCCCTTTTTCTTTTCTGTTTTGTTTGAAAAGGCCTTTGGGCTATTCAATAAACTATACTATACTGTCACCAATGCGGAGTTTTGTTCAGCAGATAGATTCTCATTGTGCCCAGAGAGAGAAATATCTGCCTCTACCTAGGATCGAACTCACAGCTTCCTGATTGTGAGGCGAGAGTGCCACTTTAATGGCTTTCGAGACTGATGTCAGTCTTTTGAGGTAGGCCAGGTCAGGAAAACATGACTCTCAGCAATTCCACTTTATGGTCATGGGGTATAATAACAGAATATTGAAAGCCTGTCCAAATTTTTCTCTGTCCCATCTTATGCTAAACAAAATCAAAGTGGAATTCCCTTGAGCTTGTTTCTGACCCTTCCCTCAATTGAGGGACTGTGTAAGTCTGTTCTCCAAGTTCAACCCCTTCCTCATTTATCCCTTCCCCAAGATAAACTGTGTTCCTTTTAGAATGAGACACTGAGATTTCTAAACAACTTATATGAAACTTTTGTAGCCTCTTATCCATCAACTCCGATAGGACTCCCCCGTTTCTGGAATTCTGATTGGGACCACAATATACTATCTGGAATTTGCAGATGCAAAGTATCCGAAGGCATCCAGATTATGATGAGTTGATCTTTGAGGATGTTTTGTGATAAATATCACAGGTGGGTCATCTCAACAGCCTTACTTTCCCACTAGGCTATTTCTTTTTTTTATTTTTAAAAAGTTAACGATTGCACTGAGACCACTTACACCAGGACAGGCTGATAAATTTTACTCACATTTTACGCAGCTGGGGAAGCTTCTTAAAGATCCCCGTGCCTTCCAGCACTGTAAATTCATTGTTATTGAGTCTCCTGTAAATGGAAACCATAATAAATATCTATGTTCGAGTTCATGTCTTTAGTAAATTTATGCAAAAACACCAATTAATAACATGCTGTCAAATTTTGAGACCCCAAAAGAAAAAGAAAAAGATTGACCACCTGGTGAAAATAAGCAGACATCGACTGACTGCAGATTTTGATACAGCAGCTGGGAGGAGTAAGCATCAGGATTTTATCTCAAAAACGAATAGCGTATAACAGTTACAAACAATAAGATACGCATTCACTATGAGGGATGCAGAAATTAGACACTAAGCAAGTTATGTTTATAGTTATTTATGGATTTACTTATCTGGGTTTACATTTGTGCAATAAGCAAAATTTATTGGCCGGATTACAAAACTTCGTAATTTAAACAGACTACAGATGTTCCTGAAAAATCCTGCTTAATTAATCTACCAAATGCAAACAGATTCCATATGATTTTAATAAGTAGATTGGTATGCATATCCCACCAATTGAAGAATATATCTGTCCTCAGGTCACTAGTTATTGTCCTTTCCCAAAATAATTGACAGATCGATTCAATCTGACATTACACAAAGAATCTGCTGATCTGTCTTCCTTTTATGTGAATATGCCTTTTTTTTATACATTTTCCAATGCTTCATAAATGATTGCACATACATACACAACAATTGGTTTCAGAATATCAGAGGAAAGCTATGGCATGTATGTACTGGCATTAAAAGGTTGTGCCATATGTACAGTAGGTAGCCTTTTCATCTGTAGAGACAGTCCTTGACTTACGACCACAATTGAGCCCAAAATTTCTGCTGCTACATGAGACATGAGGCTAAGTGAGTTTTGCCCCATTTTACGACCTTTTTTGACAGAGTTGTTAACTGAATCACTGCGGTTGTTAAGTTAGTAACACCATTGTTAAGTGAATCTTGCCATCCACTTTAACTTTGCTTGTATTTCACATGTGACAAAACTATTAATTGCAACGCATTTCTAGAAGCAAAATGTGCATTCATTTCAAAAGTAATTGTAAAAAATGCAGAGGCAGGAAACAATGGACATAATGGGATCTTTTTAAGGAATGTGCTATATTAAATTGTTAATGTGAAAGTCTTGAAGCGTATCACATCCTCACCACTTTTCTCTCTGGAAAATGTCCCTTTTGACCCATGAATCTGTTTTCCCATCTGAAAGCCTTAGAGGGCCAATGAATGAATGAATGAATACATTTTATTCTTGCATCCACAAGTCATTACATAGAGTAGAATAGGGTAGGGTAGGGTAGGGTAGGGTAGGGTAGGGTAGTGTAGAAGGGAAGGGAAGGGAAGGGAAGGGAAGGGAAGGGAAGGGAAGAGAAGAGAAGAGAAGAGAAGAGAAGAGAAGAGAAGAGAAGAGAAGAGAAGAGAAGAGAAGAGAAGAGAAGAGAAGAGAAGAGAAGAGAAGAGAAGAGAAGAGAAGAGAAGAACAGAGTTGGAAGGGACCTAGAGGTCTTCTAGTCCAACCCCCTGCCCAGGCAGGAAACCCTACACCACTTCAGTTACAAATGGCTATCCAATCTCTTCTTAAAAACTTCCAGCGTTGGAGCATTCACAACTTCTGGAGGCAACTTCTGTTCCACTGATTAATTGTTCTCACTGTCAGGAAATTTCTCCTTAGTTCTAAGTTGCTTCTCCCCTTGATGAGTTTCCACCCGTTGCTTCTTGTTCTGCCCTCAGGTGCTTTGGAGAATAGTTTGACTCTCTCTTCTTTGTGGCAGCCCCTCAAATATTTGGAACATATAAGACTTACAATTGGTGCGTCCAAATTGTACTTCATCATAGTCTGAGTCTTTCTTATTATTTTAAATTTGTATTTTTTATTATTTATTATATAAATTACAGGCCAGTTGTAGCTCCAAAAAGGTTATTTTGCTGGGCTCTGCCGTCCCATTTCCCTTTAAGTAACATGGTTTTGAGTCTTATCTGCTACAGTTTGCCTCGTCCCTAACGCAGTTCAGTACAAATTTTGGCAGCAGCCCCCGAGCACATGGGTTGAATTAACAAGTCAATCCTTAAACGAAGCCTCCTGAAAGCAAGTGTCATTATGCCTGTTGCTAAATCAGTTCTCTTCCTTGCTTAGAAAAACTCCTCCGATGGCAAGCATTCCCCAAGGTTGTTTCTGTTCTCCGCTCCCTTCCAGCTGTGAAACACAGCAGAGAATATAATTGGAAAGGCTTCGGTTTGCACGGGGAACTGCAGCTCAGAGATTGATATCGCCCGAAGCACCGAGCTGCTTGCTTCTAAAACAAATGTTAACAATATTGTCAACAATAAAAATGGTGGTAGGCCTCATAATAATATTAAAGCATTCGTGGATAAAATAATTACAATGAAGATGATGATGTGCCGAAGCTACTAATAATATACTTGTAATATCAGCTAGATAACAGCTGTGACCTGTTGCGTCCTTGTTTCCGAGATAGTGCCTTAATTAAGCAGAGAAACAGTGGTCCAAAGCAAAGTGGTTTGAGTAGGGCTGAATGCTCTTTGGCAGCTGCCTGGTCGACCCAAATGGTGGAAGACTAGGGCAAGACCTACCAAAGGTCTACTGAGCCTCCGGGCAGAAGTCTGGCAACATTGAAGCGACCACAAATCTACCAAATTTCATGGGTCTCAGATTTTGGATGCATTCCTTAAGTTAGACCCTTTGTGGTACCTCGGTTCAAAATCCGTTGCCCTAGGACGCCCTGTTCTGCTCAGTTGAAGGTTACAGAGAGGAGAATTTGAGTAGCATGGCTGTTTAAGCTTCTCTTTGAAGCGTTGATTTAAAGATGGTTCCATCAACTCACTGAATGAAATTCTTGAAATAAAGGAGCATGGACGGGACAAACCGATTCAAAGACTGGAAGATGGTTGTTGTGAACATTTCATCCAAAGGCCCACATTTTCAAGTCCAACCAAGTCAACTCACTATGTCTGAATCCAATTGCAAGTTTGCCTTAGAACCAGCCTGACTCATCCACGCTCTAATTCCAATTGTAAGGATGGTGAGAATCACCACAACAGTAATAAAGCTAGTGGTGATTTGGTTTGGGTTCATTTTTTCCCCCCCTTTAGCAGCTACAGACATTTCTAGGATAGCAGCCTTTGATATGTTTAGAGATATTGTAGCTTGTTCAGCTCCTTCTGCTGATTGCAGCTTTAGACTGAAGACAGGGTGGCCACAGCAGAGTTCATACATCGAAACTTCGTCTTTCCCTTCCCATAAGCAATAATATCAATCAGGTAGTCCTCAACTTACAACAGTTCATTTAGTGACTGTCCCAAGTTACAACGGCACTGAAAAAAGTGACTTGGGAACTATTTTTCACTTAACGACCATTGTAGCATCCCCAGGGTCAGGTGATTCAGATTTCAGTAACAGTAACAGAGTTGGAAGGGATCTTGGAGGCCATCTAGTCCAACCCCCTGCTCACGCAAGAGACCTGTACTAGGGATTCGAACCGCCAAACTGCCGACCTTTCTGATCGACAAGCTCAGTGTCTTAGCCACTGAGCCACCCAGTTTGGCAACTGATTTGTACTTATGACAGTTGCAGTGTCCCGGGGTCACGGGAGCATCTTTTGCGACCATCTGACCAGCAAAGTCAAATGGGAAGCCACAATCAGTTAAGAGCCACATGATCCATTTAACAACTGTGGTGAGT
The DNA here is from genome assembly GCA_022577455.1 of Arizona elegans. Lineage (NCBI taxonomy): Eukaryota > Metazoa > Chordata > Lepidosauria > Squamata > Colubridae > Arizona > Arizona elegans. The sequence continues at coordinate 8,688,462 of JAKOOJ010000028.1, forward strand.
CGCTTAACCCACATGGCGAGAAAAGTCATAAAACGGGTCAAAGCTCACTCAACAAATTTGTCACCTAGCAAGATGAATTCTGGGCTCAGTTGCGGTCGTAAGTCAAGGACTGCCTGTCTCCAAGGCGGGACTTACAGTTCTGCCGTGTACTGCGGAATATGCTCGGGGATTTTGTTGAGCTTCTGATTGGAACAATCCACCGTGGTGCCTTCGCAACGGCATTTTTCAGGGCAAGCTAAGTCCGCAAAGCAATCGCCACTCAGTTTGGATCTGTAATCTTCCGTGCCTGGGGGGTGAAAGAAAACATAAAACACATGCGCTTAAGCCCCTGAAGGCGGTTTCCCAATATTTGGTAGAAGAAGAAGGAGGAGGAGGAGGAGGAGGAGGAGAGAAAATAAGTCGATCTTGCAACCAAGACGAAAAGGGTTTTGTGATCGTGAAGAATAGTAAAGGCTTAAGCGAGGGTTAAATTTTAGAAAGCTTGAAATTTGCCGGAGGGGAAACCCCACGCCGGTTAACATTAACTGGAGCTTTTCACAGCCTAGCCGCCCTTTCTGCTGACGAAGCTGTCGGCCAATCTATTCCGTTTTACGGTGGGAAAAACGTCCGTTTTGGCTCAATATGCTTTTTTTTAAACCCCCGTTTTAGATCGTTGCACCCGTTTTTTTCCACTTCCCCATTTTGCCAAAGCCAGCCTTTTTACGTCATCTCTCAACAATGCAGTTTACAGCCCTGCCTCGCTTCTCCGTTTGGTTTTATATTTTTTTTTTGAATCTATAATTCAGATTTAAGCCTCAGCAGCTTTTTCATGCTGTAGGAAGCTGCGTGACGTTCCATGGTGCTTGACAGAACCATGTTTTACGCATACCTCACAACCACATGGTTAGATCAAGCACAACAGAAAATCTCGCCCACTTAATCAAACTTCATCCACCGGGACAAGGAGAGGAAACAACGGGGGGAAAAGAGGGACAGGAAGGGACAGGAAAGGGTTGCAGGGAGAAACCTCAGAAGGTGGCCATGGCCTCCTTTGGAGAGAGAACTTCCTCCGTGACGGTCACATCCCTGAATCTGAAAGGAGAGCAACACAGGCGTGCAGGAGGAGATCTGTTCACCGTTCGTTGTAAGTAAGACATGTACAACATCAAACAAACATCTAGAAAAGATCTGAGGGTTGGTTGGTTGGTTGATGGGAGGAGAGAAAGCAAAGGAGAGTTGTGAACTCTTCTTGGATCAAAGGCGAGGAGACCGAGACTCAAAAGAGAAAGTGCCTCTGATCGGAGGAGCAGGTGGCACGATCCACACACACCCTTCATTACTTACAGCCCCAGTGGTGAACTCCTGGAAAGAGGGAGAAGAAAAGACAGACAAGGAGGAAAGAGAGACAGGGTGATCTCCAGTGAAAACAGAGCCAAAGGAAAGCCTTCCAGAAGACCAAGAGAGCCGAGATGCTTGATCTCACCTAGGATTTGAGGAACAAGTTGGCTTCAATTGGGTGCTTCCAAATCCAAGAGTTGGGTTTTTGTTTTAGCACGTACCTTTAACGTACATTTCTTTGGTTGTGTGGCTTATCCCAAAAGAGAGCAGGGTTAGGGGAGGGTTTTCGGGAAGCAGAGAGGACAGCAAAAACAACGTGACTTCACACAACAATTAATTCCAGGTACGGGACGTGGTTTGCCCAAGGAAAGTCACCAATGGCCATTAGGGAACTAAGGGGAAGGGGACACAGCTAAAGCGGAACCCTGTGTCATTCTGGTCATGTATGTTCACTGTTCAAGCATGCTATGCTATTGGCTGGCCGTGGAGCTTTCTGGGTGTGTTTGAAAGAAGTAGAAGAAAAAGAGCTAACTTTATGGCAAACAGCCCCACCCCAAAACAGGCTGTCATTCTGAAGTTCAAAATAATAAACTCATTTGCACTAAGTAAACACTCATTCACAAATTGGATTCTCCCAGCTTTTAGCTTTTTATATATTATTTTTTTATGGAGCCCATCTGTCCTGAAGGTGATACTGGGTGACTTTTGCAAGACGAAGGTATGCATTCCACAGATCCATAGTGTTTAGTAACCTTAGCAACTCTTAAGCTGTGCGGACTTCAACTCCCAGAATTCCCCAGCCAGCTGTGCCAAGTGTTTGATATGATTTTAAAATGAAATAGTCATTTCATTTTTCTGATTTTTTTTAAACAGAAGTCTCTACAATAACCAAAAAGGCCTTTTTCTTTTTGTAAAAGCATTTCACTACAGCAAAGAATCCAATGGATCTTCTCCAAGGAAAGCAGTAGGCCAGCCTTTATTCCTAACAAAGAGGGATATGCTATCATATCAAATAATTCTATTTATTTTTTGCTGGCAGGTCACGCGTTTGTATTTGAGTCAAAAGGTTCATTAAACTTTGAAACCCTCCTACCAGTCAATTATTTTTCACCTATCAGGATCCTGCAATGTAAGAGCGTGATCCTATAGATCCTCCCTTGAACTATCAAGAAAACATTGGAGTAAAGATTAGCTACACAAAATAAATAATGAAAATGGAAGCATGTGTCAAAGAGCAACAGCCAACGGGGTTGGTGTGTGGCAAGTGCAAGGAGAACTAAAGTGATATAAAATAGTGGCGATGTTTTAATTCTTTTTATTTTATCAGAGCAATAGTACCCATGGATAGTCTGTGGATCCTTGTGCAAAGAAAACCTCCCCCCCCCCCCCATTTTGGCTTGGCACGGTGTGATTTTGCAAGCACAGGAATCAAAGGTCATTAAAAGAAAGGAATAGAGCAAGACAAGCAGAAAAACCAAGTTCAGGGCATAAAAAAAGCAAAGCGGGAGAGGATTCTTTGGGTTTTCTCAGCTCTTTGATCCTTAACAGGATTCTTTCATTTTAAAGCAGCTCAGATTTTAAAGAAAAACAATGTTAAAGTAAGCAGGCTATAGCAAGACAAAATATCCTAGCAAGTTCCCCTTCAAGAAACTATGAGCTGGATATCAAGAGCTGCATGCAAAGCCCATAGGTTCTGGAAACAAATCTAGGCAACTAGCACTACTCTAAAGCAGGGGTCTCCAAGCTTGGCAATTTTAAGACTTGTGGACTTCAACTCCCAGAGTTCCCCAGGTTGCCTGCTTCGCTGGCTGAGGAACTCTGGGAGTTGAAGTCCATAAGTCTTAAAGTTGCCAAGGTTGGAGACCCTTGCTCTAAAGGGTGTTTTTACTAGGGTTAGAAAGCATGCATCACTGTGCTTAGAAGTTAAGATAAAATTGCTTTGTGTGACAGCACAAGTCTGCAACTAATTGCACTGCACAGCCAAACCTACCTGGAATGAAATACTGTTCTTTAGCTACATTTAAAAAAAGAGAGAGAGAAAGAAAGAGAGAAAAATAGGAACCTGAGTGTCAGCAAGCAAAGAATTAATTTATTAGACAAAGTAAGGACGACAGATAGGCTAGAATGACTACCAGGGGGAAAATGTATATTTACATCCATTGATTTTACACAGTATGCCTGGATATAAACTTATTTGCATCAAGGTTAGTTGCGTTATTCTCGAATTTGCCATAAAAAAAAATTAACAGAATTAACTGCAGAATAGCTGGACGCCAGATGCTACAAGTTAGATTTCAGAAGAAAGAAAGGAGGAAATAGAGTAAGATTAGAAAAAAAACAAACATCACAATTTATCATGATAGAATATAAGCTTTCCCCTGTAATATGAAAGACATACATTTCAATTTTCTGTTGCTGGTTTTTTTTAAAAAAAGATTTTGCTAGTACTCCAGGAGTGGGGGAAATAAAATGCTGTGAGGAATATAGCCCAATGGTCTGACTTAATACAAAATTAAAAAGCATTATATAGTCAATATATATATTGTGTTTAACCAAGATTGAGATGTGGGCTATGAACTACATGGATATTAGAGTTCCAGTCCAGACTTCCTTTGATTGCTAAATAATTCAGCTAAGATAAGAGCCAGACAGGATTTCTGTGAAGGATGTCTGCAGTTTTCGTTCCCCTCTTTAGAGAGGCTGTGTGAATTTTCTTTGGAAGGGAAGAAAAAGTATCTGGCGAGCAAAAGAAATTACCTGAACAACGAAATTTCTTGCTTTTGATCTGCCCAATCCTTTTGTTGGCCAGACGGCGGGGGCTGGTGCAGCGAGCACCGCTGGTCTCAATGGGGTTTACGTGGAGATAATCTGCCAGCCACTTCAGATGACAGTCACAAATAAACGGGTTCTGGGCCAAATGCCTTTGACAAATAGAAAGAAAAGAACATTTAAAAAAAGGGTGGGGGGAGATATTGCAGTTGGTTTTCCACCTTTGCCAAAGTTTCCTGCTCTACTTGGGGAGCGAAATCGAAATGCAAATACGTACAGCGTCTGAATTGCTCGTAGAGGGGAGAAAGTGCCTTTGGCAATGGTCTGAAGCTTGTTGTCATACAAAGAGAGGAGGTTCAAATTATGTAAGTCTTGGAAAGCATCCACCCGCAGGCAGTTGATCTTGTTAGCATTTAATAATCTGTAAAACCAAAGAGAATGGAATCGTATTAGGCATTTAATTAAGCTTTCTTAAGCTTCACTGCTGTAGCGGGAGCACTTGGCCTTATACGCCGCTTCCCAGTGCTCGACAGCCCCTCTCTAAGCGGTTTACAGAGTCAGCCTCTTGCCCCCAACCATGAGGGTCTTCGTTTTACCGACCTCGGAAGCAGTTTTCTTAGAATCCACTTGAGTTTTCTCAATGTGTAGTGAAGGAGCAGCGTGCATCAGCAAATTCTAGTTGATTTTTTTCCCCTCCAGTTCTTAGTTTTAGCCTAAATATTAGGCTCTCTTGATGATTTTTCATACAAATATTCTGTTAGGACAGAGATGGGGAACTGTGGCCCTTTTTTAAAAAAAATTGATTTATATGCTGCCCTTCTCTGGAGACTCAGGGCGGCTTACAATGCGTTAAGCAATAGCCTTCATACTTTTGTATATTTTATACAAAGTCAGTTTATTGCCCCCACAATCTGGGTCCTCATTTCACCTACCTTTGAAAGGATGGAAGGCTGAGTCAACCTTGAGCCTGGTGAGATTCGAACCAGCAGTAATTGCAGACAGCTGGTGTTAATCACAATGCTTTTAGTCTGCTGAGCCACCAGGCCCTTTAATGACTTATGGACTCCAACACCCAGAATCCCTGAGCCAGATGGCTTCAGCTAAAGTCCACAAGTCATAAAAGAGGCCCAGTTCCCACTTCTGGGTTAGGAGGTTGCCTGTCCGTCTTGCCTGTCCAGGTGGACCAGATTTAGCAAGGAGCTGCCATTTGCTTCAGACAAACTAGCACAACGTAAGCTGAAAAGCGGCGTTATTGTTTACTCCAAGGAAATTTACTTCTGACAGGTACATGTGTGCATGCTTATCTTACCTGCACCACATACATGCAGATACATGCATTACACACACACTTATACCTATTTTGTTACAAACCAAAACAATATTTGTTTCCTAATCACATATATTTTAAAGCTAATCTCTCTGGTGCAAGTAATTTTAATATATTTATATAATTATAATTCAATCATTCAACCTTTCTCCCCCCCCCCCCTTTGTGGGACCTTGCTAGTTCCCAAATTAGTATTTAAAAACATGGGAATACAAAATAAATCAGATATTTCTGTTATTTCTCCAGCAGATTTTTCTTATATTCTTGGATCTATCTCTTCCTTCCTTCTTTCTTTCCTTCCTTCCTTCCTTCCTTCCTTCCTTCCTTCCTTCCTTCCTTCCTTCCTTCCCTCCCTCCCTCCCTCCCTCCCTCCCTCCCTTATCATACATGCAAAGGTTGGGTACTTTTGTCAATTCTGTTTCCTTTCAAACCAATGTATCTTATGCAGCTAAAGAGAATACTACTCATCAGTTGTTCAGTGTTATTGGAGGTTGTTTGTTGCCCACAAGCAACTTTGCTGCTACACCCTCAGGATATCAAATTGTTTGCCCTCACCTCTATGCGACCAGTTTTACCCTGTATTGGGATGAATCAAATGTAGCAAACCACAGGTCTCTCTCAGGGGTGGGTTCTACTTATCTTTACTACCGGTTCGCAATGGGAGTGTGCTTGCTTGCTATGTGCGCGCGCTTCTGTGCAGGCACAGAAGATTCTGCACATGCGCAGATCATCCATTATGACATCTGGACAAGTGGGTGGAGCCTCCCACCGCTTTTACTACCGGTTCGCAAGAACCGGACAGAACTGGGAGCAACCCACCTCTGGTCTCTCTGTGGGGTTCAAACTCTCTATTGTGAATTACATGGACCATTTTGTGACTATATAGAGGGCATTCCCTTTAGGGGAGCTGAGCAGATCCTGGCGCTGAGCAAAAGAGATATACAGAATTTATCAGAATTGTATTTTCCATCCATCTTACTTTAAGTTCTTAAACTAGAAAGATATGGGTGTTACCTATCTCATACCCTGTACATGAGGTTTCACACCCCTCATCTTTCTCCCACTTCCTTCAAACTAATTAAATTCAAGTTAAATCATTTAATTTCAATGTAATTATGAAGCTTCATGGCATCAGCTGTAGCATTGGCTGAAAATGTCCGTGTCAATGTGGAATGGCAGGAAAAGGGGACACAGTCAGCAAGGAGAAAATTGCAGGTTTGTATAAAAAGTGGAAAATCGCATTCCTAGGCATAGGAATATTCTCCGTCACTCATCCTTCAAGCAAATGGAAGTTGTATCTATTCAATCATGATTGCCTCTTCCCCACTGTCTCCCTCAATATGTACCTATGATTGAAAAATGCAACATTCATACTATTTTTAAAAAATAATAATTATAAATAAATAACCTTGCTTGAAGAAGAGATAGATAGACAGACAGGGAGGCAGGGAGACTAACAGGCATAACTCCAAGGAAACAGCATAAAACAAATGAAATTGTTTCCTTAAAATCGGTGCTCTCAAATCATGTGTTCAAGTGATTAAAAGCAAAACAAAAGGGAAAATCAAGGGGAAAAGAGGAAAAAAAAGGTTTTCTCTTGATGAAGGGTAGGAATAGGAGATGAGAGCCTGAAAGGGTTAGAAAAACCCCTTCAACTTCAAAAGATGGAGATTTCTCCCCTCAAAGCAGGCTGGTTCAACCCACTTCTACCCCAAACTCCCTTCTCAATGAAGACAAATAAAACTGGGTTTTATAAAAGAAATACTCACAGCAATTGAAGAGCGAAAAGTCCTTCAAAAAGGCCCTTGGGAAGTTCGGTAATTTTGTTTCCATAGAGAACCCTACAACAACAACAACCACAACCACCACAACAAAAACGGTTAATTAATGCATCTAGAAATTTCCGACCGCCATTTTCCCCCAGAACAAGGTTCTCATGCTAGACCATGAAAATACTTTTGAATAACACGAGTTTATCTGCCAATGTTCCCCTGTCGGTCTCTTAATAAGGAGTTGGGGTCGGTCTGGTTAGTTCTTCTTAAAGTATCCTAATTATTTTCACAGATGTCTTCTGATCTAAATCACATTATTAGCGCTGAATTGTTCTGAGAACTATGCTTCACAGGAAGAAAATTGGTTTGCGTTGTTTTTGTTTTTTAGATTTTTTAAATCTCACCTATTTTTATAAGTAACTCAAGGCGGCAAACATACCTAATACCCCTTCCTCATCCTATTTTCTCCACAATAATTGCCTTGTGATGGGAACTGGGCTGAGAGAGAGTGTGACTGGCTCAAAATCACCCAACTGGCTTTCATGGCAGGACTAGAAATCACGGTCGCCTGGTGATTGGCCCAAAGTCACCCACCTGGCTTTAATGCCCAGCTAAAATAAAGCCACCTAAATCAGGACTGCACAATTTGTACTTGACTAGTGGTATCACATCAACTGCATATCACACCAGGGAGAACAATGCATGTTGACTTCCTGCAGAGTTTCTGTGCAAATTACACCATTGGAACACCAGAACAATTGCAGGATTTGCGTATGGCCAATCTAGAGAAAAGAAGGACTAAGGGGGACATGATAGCAACCTTCCAATATCTGAGGGGCTGCCACAAAGGAAGAGGGGGTCACCTTATTTTCCAAAGCATCAGAAGGCAAGAAGCAATGGATGGAAACTCATCAAGGAGAGAAGCAACCTGGAATTAAGGAGAAACTTCCTAATAGTGAGTACGATTAACCAGTGAAACAGAAGTTGCCTTCAGAAATTGTAGGTGCTCCATCACTGGAAATTTTAAAGAAGAGACTGGACAGTCACTTGTCTGAAAGGGTAGGGCTTGAGCAGGGGGTTGAACGGAAGGCCTCTAAGGTTCCTTCCAACTCTATTCTGATTGGAATGAAGGAATGGCCAACAGCTGTTTGGTTTCATTTGGTCATGGAATGAATATTTGTGTGGACCAACCAACCTCTCTGGGTTTCAGACATGAAATACAGCTGGAATTTTCAGTAGCTTGAAAATTCCCTGAACATTTCAGGTCTAATTGAGCTTAAGCAAACAACATATGGAAGTGTAACTGCAATGGAAGTTGAGACACATTAAATTTGGGGGAAGCAGCTAGTTGAACTACAGCAGCCCAATTTTATTTCCTTTCCTAGCTCTCTGGTGAGTACAATGCAGTTTGATAAATGGCTTCTTCTACTACAGTACACTTGCGAAGAGATTCAAAATATGGGGGGTGGGGACATAGTATGTGCCTATTTTTACTTAACTCAGGAAAACAACCAAAGAAATAGACATCAAAAAAAGAAAAAGGAAAGAAAACCCACAGGGAATGAATTTGCAAGTCTTGTTCCCACCAGACTTCAGAGCTCTATTTACCAGCATAACCTAAAATCTTTAAGCATTTGTCTGTACACATACCTACCGTCTGGAAAACAAATATGCTATTGAAAACTGAGTGCAAATGGCCTTACAAATAGTTTTTAAAAGAACTTACATCAGGGACATGCACTTTAAAAACCTGCTTCAGGATAATGTACATGTCAAGGAGTAGAAACAGCTGATTTGCATTAAAAATAATGCAGACCATTTAGGGTAAGAGTAACACAAAAGAAAGAAAACAGCACTTCTGTATGTTAAAGAACATTGCAGACCCCAAATATTGCAAAACTGATTACACGTATTTTTAAAACATCTGTAGAAAAAATATTGGTTACGTCACGCCTGGACTACTGTAACGCTCTCTACATGGGGTTCCCCCTGAGGAGCACCCGGAGGCTCCAGCTGGTGCAGAATGCGGCCGCGCGGGTGATTATGGGAGCGACGTGGCGCTCCCACGTAACACCTCTCCTGCGCGAGCTGCATTGGCTCCCGGTGGTCTTCCGGGTGCGCTTTAAGGTGTTGGTTCTCATCTTTAAAGCGCTCCATGGCTTAGGGCCAGGGTATTTGCGAGACTGCCTGCTGCTACCGATAACCTCCCACCGGCCAATACGCTCTCACAGAGAGGGCCTCCTCGGGGTGCCGTCGGTCAGGCAATGTCGGCTGGCGGCCCCCAGGAGGCGAGCCTTCTCTGTGGGGGCACCCGCCCTGTGGAATGAGCTGCCTCCCGGAATACGATTGATCCCGGACCTCCGGACCTTCCGTAAAGCCCTGAAGACGTTTTTATTTCATCAAGCCAGCCTAGCCTAAATGGTTTTTAACTGGGATTTTAAATTTTATGGATTTGGGGTTTTAAATTGGGTAGCCAATTATTTAATTTTTTTAATTAACTTTTGTATTTGTATGTTTTTTTAATTTTGGCTGTTCACCGCCCTGAGTCCCTTCTGGGAGAAGGGCGGTATACAAATTAAATTAATAAAATAAAATAAATAATAAATTGGACCCATATATCTTTACATAGTATAGCAGCATTTTTTAATATATAATTTACCCAAGACGGGGTGAATTCTACCATTGCATTACATTAAACTTATTTAAACTAGCTGTATTAAACAGTGAAGCAGATCTTTAAATTAAGGGTCCATCTATCCTCACCTATTAAGTTTACAGTTTCCTAGGGGCAGATTTGAAATTGTCTTCACTTCAGACTAGGATCATTTTCATTAGATAGGATTATTTTTAAAAACAAATTTACAAGTGTTAAAACTTCATATACAAAAGATCTTCAATCAAGATGAGTTTATGTTTCCAAAAACTCCGGTTTTATTAGTATCTGGTAATATCATTTGAAACCCAAGTTCAATGGCTTAACTGGTTTAAAGGCAGGTTAAACAATGATTATGATGATAATAAAATTAATAATAGCAGAATGCTGCCAATGAGAGTATTGAACTATAATCTCCATTGATGAAAATACCTTTAGACCTGACATGCTCCATAGGCATTCTTCAAAACTAAAAAAAAAAAAAAAAAAAGGCATGGACAGTCCAATACTTCCTTAAATATTTGCTACTCTCACCAGTTGTCTGAGTAAATATGCATTGTAGCATACCCTCATTAAGCAGCTGATTTAAAACTGTCAAATGCTATTTTGAGTATATTAAGAGGCCACAGACTCCAACTCTTGGGAGTGGAACAGTAGAACAACTTGCTTCCAGAAGTTGTGAATTCTCCAAGTTTTTAAGAAGAGACTAGACAACCATTTGACTGACATGGTATAGGGTTTACTGCCTGAGCAGAGGGTTGGACTAGAAGACCTCCAAGGTCCCTTCAAACTCTGCTTATTCTATTCTATTCTTGCAAAGCAATTGTTCTATTCTTCCCTCTCCAAATGGCCAGGACCCATTCGGAGTACGGTGTCCAGTTTTCAGCATATAATTAAAAACAACAACAACAGTAAATTGAGAATTCAATGGTGAAACATGAGGAAATCAAACCTTAATAACAGTTAAAAGATTTGGTATGCTTAGCCTATGGAAGCTGAGGGCAGATATGACAGAAGTCCTCAAATTATACAAAAAGAAGAACTTGCTAATTCTCTATGGCTCCAAAGGGTAGAACCAGAACCCGTAGTTGAAGAAGGAGATTCAGACTAGGGACTGGAACTTCTTAACCCTACAAGCTGCTAAAGACTGGAACAAAACTCCATAGGAAATGAAGACTTCTTCTTCACTGAAGACCTCTCCAAAGAGAGATAATCTCGAGATCTTCTAGTAGATCCAGTATTCAGCAGGGAACTGGACTTCTAAAGACCCTCTAAAAGGCAACAAGATAACTCAGACCTCCTAAAAGTTTGAGACTGTGCTTACGTATGAGAAATCAGTGCCCGCCTACTCCCATCAGTGGGCATGTGATGTTTGATAATATTATGCCCCCCTTTGGAAGTGTTGAGTTAGCACGTACTGATAGATCAAATGTTTCCAACAGAAGTTTCCTTATGGAGCATTTATGACAGTGACTGGCCTTCACAATGTCTGGGCCCACAAAAGCATCTCTGTCAGCTGAATGTAGCCCTTATGAGAGGCGGCTGGGGTACTTACAGGGAATTAAGGGAGCGGAGACTCTGGAAGGCATCTGGGGCTACCTCTGAGATTTGATTATTGCTCAGATCACTAAAAGGAGAAAAGATATCACAGTTAACACAAGCCCACCCTTTAGGACAGCGTTTCTCAACCGTGGCCACTGCAAGAGATCTTGTTGGCTGGGGAATTCTGGGAGTCGAACTACACAAAAGATTGAGAAACGTTGCTTTTGGATGTCAAGGAGCTTCATTAAATTCACCATGAATGAAAAAGATAAACAGCAATTTATTTCAATATTGCAAAGACCCAACTGTGGAAACTAATTTTCTTCTTAATACTGTTAAAAATATGATTTTGTGCCCTGTGTTGTCAAGAAAAAAAATATTTTAACCATAATAATAATGCAAGGCATTTATGCAAAAAGGATGGAGGAAGAGAAAGCGAGAGAGAGAGAGAGAGAGAGAGAGAGAGAGAGAGCGCAAACAGGAAAAGAAAAAAGAAAAAAGAAAAGAAAAGAAAAGAGATTGAAAGTACTTAGCACAAATCACAACCTTCTTATGTAAATTCCGAAGTATTTCTCACTTACATTCGTCTGAGCTTTTTATAGGGTGAGAAAGCTGCAGGTGGAATGACCTTGATTGAATTTTGCTCCAGTCGTCTAACAAAAAGAGAAGAAAATTAATACTGGATGCTCTAAAACCCATCAGAGGGAAATAAGATATTATAACTGACGCCTGTATCTATGAGAAAGAACACTGTATAAAAACATGGGTAAGTTACACCATGAGAATAAAGAGGCTGGAGTTGTTTTTAATTTTAAATGCCGAAAAAATATTCTGTCAATTTGATATAGACATTAGTGATAATCTCCATTAAGTACTAATTTTATTTTGCATTTGTGGCATATTATAAAACATATGTTATGTTTCATCTGTAAAAAGGCAATACAAGGAAATATATTAGGTAAATATATTCAATATTTGATTAATATAGGATTTATGCTCTCTCCCCCCCTTGTAAAATTAGTCAGTAATAGTCAGTCGATGAGAACTAGGAAAAAAAAAGATTTAAAAATGCACGGATATCTGCATATGTAATACAACAGTCCATTTAACGACCATTCAAAATTACACCGGGTTGATAAAAGGATCGATTTTGGACAGTTTCTACGGTTTCTTCCATAGCTATAGAAATGATGTCTATTTTCATAATAATACTTTTCCCTGCACTGTGAACTAATAAAAATGTACTGGAAAAGCTAATGGAAAATAGAAAAACAAAAGGTTAAAAATCTTGCTAAAGGTAAAGGTTCCCCTCGCACATATGTGCTAGTCGTTCCCGACTCTAGGGGGCGGTGCTCATCTCCGTTTCAAAGCTGAAGAGCCAGCGCTGTCTGAAGACGTCTCCGTGGTCCTGTGGCCGGCCTGACTCAATGCCAAAGGTGCACAGAACGCTGTTCCCTTCCCACCAAAGGTGGCCCCTATTTTCCTACTTGCATTTTTTACAAGCTTTTGAACTGCTAGGTTGGCAGAAGCTGGGACAAGTCACGGGAGCTCACCCCATTACGCGGCACTAGGGATTCGAACCACTGAACTGCCGACCTTTCGATTGACAAGCTCAGCGTCTTAGCCACTGAGCCACCGCGTTCCCTTAAAAATCTTGCTAGAGACTTGGAAAAACAAAAACTATCACTGAATCTAGCCTGCGGGGACACATTTATAGGAAGAAGTTAATCTTCACTTTTATTTCATCGCAATGCAGAAACAGCTGTTAACTAAGGATAGAAAGAAGAGTGCCAAAAATAAATAATTTGTAAACCAGCATAACAATTGTAAACTATGGTGTTGTTTAATACCGGAATTCTTTCTTGATATACTGTCTATTACCGTTAATAGTGCAGCCACCACCATTTCTGAAAAGCCTCTTATGTCAAAATAATAGGGGTCTCTAGAGGTACGGTGGACTGACATTCAAAGAAATTGAGGTGATTGTAGCAGTGACCTGCATTATGCCTCTCTAAACATTAATATTTTCTGTACGATAGAAGTAACAGAGTAACACAACTGTGTGTGTTTTTTCCCCACTGTGGAATTAATTGCAAAAATAATAGAGTAGCCATCCTCTACACTCCACAGATAAGCCACTGTTTCTGCAACATGTCATATGTCAAAGTTGAAGAACCATTTGAGATAGGATAACCATTTGTCTGAAGTGGTGTAAGGTTTCCTGTCTAAGCAGGCGGTTGGACTAGAAGACCTCCAAGACCTCCCTTCCAACTCAGTTATTCTATTCTAAAGTCACTTGGGTACCCTTCTACATCTGATATAATTAATGAATTAACTGTTCGACCAAACAGCCATTATTTTCATTGGAGATCCCAGAGTTAAAGTCATAAATCCTGAGCTGTCACTATCTAATGATCAATATATTGAACTCCTGGAGTTCACCAATGATGTCAGTATGGAATTGCTACTTAAGTGTATTTGTGCAGGGACAAATAGTGCCCCCTCCCTCCCTAAAGCTGTGTTGGGAGGAACCTATTAGGAATTTCCGTCTCTTTGTGGACGGAAAGCTTTTGCAAGCAACAATACCAACAATTCAAGTGACGCAACTACCCAGACGCAAATACAAAGTTATATCAAAGCCACATCAGTTCATTCGCAGAAAAGTTAAGTTGCTAGGAAGATCTACCCTGTTTCTCTACAGTCCACTTCATGATTACACGAACCTTGGATAACAAATGTTAGAAAGACAGAAGGAAGACTTCGTTACTTACATTTCTGTAATGGCTTCCGGAAGATTGGTGGGGATTTCAGTAAGGCCTTTCCCTCGGCAATCCACAATGTTGTTACTACAGGTACACGTAGCAGGGCAGTGCAACACACTACAGGAGGGAGCCATAAAAGACTGGTGACCTGAAAAAGCAACAAATGGCCACTTCTAGAGCTGCAAGACGGCTATTCAAGAAAAGTGCAACGAAGTGACGGGTGGATCCCAGAAGGACCGTTCTTAAGCCTTCCCAATCTTCTTAATATAAAATGCCCACAACAACTCACATTGAGACACTTCCACCGAGTACCGTAGATGAGTTAAAACCACAGTCGGGGACACTCAGATTTCAAACGATGTACCAACATCTTGAGTAATATATTATTTATAGGTATTTCTATTTTAATTTTGAATGGTAGAAAAGCAAATAACATTTTTCAACATGCGCCATGCATTCTCTCGCGCAACTAGTTCAACAACAACAACAATGAAAAAGAAAGGAATTCAGAATGATAGCATCCCATCAGCAAGAAAGAAGGAAATAAATCCATGTTCGAAGTGCATGTTTTATTACCCCACTGACTCCAACCATTATTGTAACAAGTTTTTGTCTGGGGAATTATGGAAGTCGATCAAGACATCTGGAAGGAATCCAGTTTGGGAAAGATTAGCAAGGCTGCAATATTTCCTTTGCGTGCATTTGAGACATTATCTGCAGAGCTTCTCATCAAGCATAACCATCAAACACATTTAGGGGAGGAATAAAAAAGAGCGGTCCACGTTACAGTTTTATACATCAGCTTTGGGCAACTGGGATGTATTAAGAGTGACTGACAATTAACTGATGATACAATTGATGATGATATTATTATTATCAATAATTATTATTGTTATTATTAAAAGTGAACTTGCCTTCTTCCTCATCTGGAGGTTATGAACAGAGAAAAAGAGACAAATGTTAGCAACAGATCACTTGTCATTTCATGATTCTTTCATGACAAGAAACCCACAGATGGTAAAATATGTAAGGTGCCTGCTGTTTATTGTTCTCATTCAGGCTTTTTAATTTATTTTTTGTGCAAAAGTAAGTTATTAATTTTGGATGGGATGTGGAACTCCGCAGAGCCATAATTTCACCTCTTGCACTGAGCTGTTAAAGCCAGAGTTTGTGGCAATCAAATATGTAGTGTCTAGCTTTCCTCCTCCTCCTTCTAACATAAGTTGTTGTAGACCTAGGAGCTGATATAACTTCTATCAGGCAGGAAAGAATTACTGTATGAAGGAACAAAAGACGTAAATAAGGGCCAGAATATTGGTTCCTTCCCCCTCCTCCAACTTTTCTAGTTGTGCTGATTGCATTTCTACAAGCCAAAAGAGGATGAAACCAAGATTTCCAAGTCCATCTTCTAAGTCAGCTTTCTGATGTAGCCTTCATTGCGCCACTCAGAATCCTGGAAAAGTGGATTTCCAGCAGACTTCCATGGACTACTTGTTAGTGAAACTAGCACGCAAATGTGGTTTTTCAATCTCGTCTTGCATCAATTAAAGGGATGGTAGAAACACCCGGCTGATCTTACCGCTGCAGATGAATTCTCGTTTCTGAACCTCAGCTATGTTATGTCCGCGTAAGTGTAACGGGGACATACACTGAGTGTAAAGGCCGACTCGGGGTCGTTGACGTAGCCAGTCTGATAACCAAGCCAAGTGGCAATCACACTGCAGGTTGTTGGAGTGAAGGCGGCTGGAAAAAAAAACATACACACACAATTTCAAAAGTCAGTGCACAAGACGGAAAAGTGAACAAAAGAGTACGAGATCAATAGAATGCTTTTATTTACGCCTGTAATGGCGACTCAGATTGAAGGTTAAAATATGACATTTTCCTGCCCTCCTCATTTGGGAAGCGACCATTCATTACTGCTGTCGGCCCAAAAGGAATTGATTATTTCAGAGGCTAATATTGTCCAATATTGAAATTCAGGCTTTGGGAGCATCAACCTTGCTACTGCATTAAATTAACATGGATTAGAATTTATTCAAATATATTTAGGCGTATTTCACATGCAAGTTTCAGCTTGAGGAGTGGAGGGCAAATGCCGACAAGATTCAATTAAAACACTGTTGAGAGGCCTTATATTTTTTATATTAGGAAGAATCTGGAAAAAGTATTTTGATTTAATTAAGCACTGAGGCTTACTTTTTTTAAAAAAAATGTTCAAATATTTCTCATTTATCATACTTGACAGCCAGTCACAGATGGAGTTGTGAAATTAAATGAAACACGACTTATTTAATTCCACAAGATACCACTA
This sequence comes from Arizona elegans, assembly GCA_022577455.1. Lineage (NCBI taxonomy): Eukaryota > Metazoa > Chordata > Lepidosauria > Squamata > Colubridae > Arizona > Arizona elegans. Next base: position 8,704,918 of record JAKOOJ010000028.1, read on the forward strand.
ATTCCATCAAATATATCTGTACTACTTTAAATATCAATCTATCCTTCTTGATATTATCGATATTTGGTTATTTTTTAAAAAACACAATCTATTGGCCTAAATGTTATCAACATGCTACCTCTGAGCATACAAGAGTGAGATTTTTTCCCCCGTCTTCAATGAAACACTATTTCTCTTCAGAGTTCCTAAAATTATACATTTCTTTTCCTTGAATTCAATTCCCTCCGCATCTGCCAATGGGAGCAGATTTAGAATGTCTGAAAACTTTAATCTGGTGCTTCTAAAAGGGAAAACGGACTTCTCAAAAGGTATCCTCAGACTTTGACATCTTTCTAGTAAGAAATTGTAATTACTTACAAGGTTCTGAGTTTTGGCATATGGTTGAAACTTGCCACCGAGAGTCGTGTGATGTTGTTGTTGTTGAGAGTGCTGCAAAATATTAAAAATAGGTATTTATTTATTTATTTAGGTACAAAGATCTCCAGTTACTCTTATATCTATGAACAATATTGCATTCCATTACTAAGAAAGAAAGAAAATAATGAACAGAAGCAGAATTCCTGGCCCCGATTTTGAAAACCAGAAATGAACAGATTATTTCTATCTTTATTTTTTAAAGGCCCCTGTGCCTCAACCTTTTCACATGGCAAACAGAAGACTGCTAATGTAAAATAAATATAAACAAATAAAATCAACAAAATATCTGGAATTTTTATCAATACTTGGCTTAGAAAGATGCTACCAAAGCTGCAAAATAACCCAACTGAATAAATATTGCAAAACACAGAGTACTATATTTGAATAGTAACAACCACAATAGCAAATAAAAATATTTCTGCTGGACTTCAAAGTAGAAACCTTCTACGTGCCGAACAGATTTTACAGCTGCAATGCCATTGTGATTTTACTCCAATAGTGGATGAGACAGAGAATAGGGAGTCACCCTTGGGAAAATAAACAGAAACTGTTTATTTTAAAGCCATTTACTATGTACACATATGTGCAGATACCAAGGCTTTAACTTTGTAAACAATATTAAATTTTTTAGATAGATAGAAAGAGAGAGGGGGGGGGATAGATAGATAGATAGATAGATAGATAGATAGATAGATAGTTAGATAGATAGATGATGGATGGAAGATAGATAGATAGATAGATAGATAGATAGATAGATAGATAGATAGATAGATAGATGATGGATGGATGGAAGATAGACAGAGATATAGACATGACAAAGAAAATAGTGCTATCTTTGACAACAAGAAACCTCCGTCTGAACAGGAAGATTTAGTCATGCCACCCATATACCTGGGTCAGTTAGAGAACCAGCAGGTTTCAGTGACTTTGTGCATTAAAACTGGGGAAGGTTGTTCTGAGTGAAGCAGCCACTTCAGCAACTGAAGGAGAAAAACGTTTGCCAAGAGCAGCAACCAGCCCTAGAGGAGTCCTATTGCAGATGTGAAGCCCAACAGGCAAGTCAAACAGCATCTCTTGAGCAGTTCAAGACAGAAAGCACAACTTTTCATGTGGAGGCAGAAAACATGAACATGGAACAGGTCAATGTGATCCATGTGAATCAGCCTTAAATCTTTGCTTGCTATAAGCATTAAGAAATATTTTTTGAAAGGCATTTAACCCTTAATAGCATATTGTTTATCAAGACCCTTAAAATAACCCTTAATAGCGTATTGTTCCAATGTCTCAGGGGCTGCCACAAGGAAGAGGAGGGGTCAAGCTATTCTCCAGAGCACCAGAGGGCAGGACAAGAAGCAACCGATGGAAACTCATCAAGGAGAGAAGCAACCTAGAACTAAGGAGGAATTTCCTGACAGTTAGAACAATTAACCAGTGGAACCGCTTGCCACCAGAAGTTGTGGATGCTCGAACACTGGAAGTTTTTATGAAGAGACTGGACAACCACTTGTCTGGAATAAGGTTACTTGCCAGGGCATGGGATTGGACTAGAAGACTTCCAATGTCCCTTCCAACTCTGTTATTCTAAAGTGAACTCTGTTATGCTAAAGAGGTCAGCCAAGAGATATAAGAATATCCAATTATATTAAACATCTATATCAGGATACAGGAGTGATTCTGATTATGAATTACTGGTCACTGAGGTTTTTTTATCGATACATAAGCTGTGTTAAATATAAAAAGAATGGCTTCTTTATAAAATTACTTATGAAACATGTTGCTTGTAAATACCAAATCACCATTGTAACAGTTTTCCTGATACAACTAAGTTCCTCATCCTAAAATCATCCACATAGAACACTTTTGTATACATAGTCACAAATTATGAGACTCGTGTTCATAACTGGAAACACTTCTTGAGTGTGTTTTTTTAATGCCACTCAACTGAGAATGCGGCAAAAGAGTCTTATTTCAAATGAGTTACCCTTTACAAAGACCAAGTCCCCACTCCTCACAGTCAAATATTAATTACTTAAGCAATGTTATCACTAAATCAATCCCAAAGGTGCTTTTTCTTCAAAAGGCAACTGGACTTTCTTGTTTTTCTTTGAAAATGTTTCGCTTCTCATCCAAGAACTTCAGTTCTGAAGAGCTGAAGACCTGAAGAAGCTTCTTGGATGAGAAGTGAAATGTCTTCAATGAAAAACAAGAAAGTCCAGTTGCCTCTTGAAGAAAAAGCACCTTTGGGACAACCATGACAAGGATGACCGAGAATCTCTATTGTCACTAAATCAACGGTTTTCAACTTTGACAGCTTTAAAATGTGTGGACTTCAACTCCCAGAATTCCCCAGCCAGCACTGAAGAGTCAAAGTTCACACATCTTAAAATAGCCAAGGTTGAAAAACACAGCATTCAATTAAGGGCTACTCTTTGTACATTCTCCTTTGCAACAAACAATTGCTTTCAGATTAAATTATGAATCTTTATAGGACCGTTAGCAGAGAGGGAGCGGATGTCAAAAAATAATAATAATCACAATATTTACATCACAAACTTCTGCAATGGTGGAATTACCTGAATGAAAAGTTAAAAGCAAACTAATAAGCAGGTCACACTGATTTCATAGCTGGATGTTTTATAGAAATACCAGCATAAAGAGATAGTTTAAATAGTTAAATGATCATTATGATAATAAGCTGCTGGTGAAACACACAGACCGCTGGAAAAAAGTCTCAAGATTTGTAAAAAAACCCCAAAACATGACATATTTCTTTAGAGATAATGCAAGGAGGCAGGAACAGGAAGATGGTTTCTCTTTCTTATAACATGTAGATAAGGTGCCCACCATAACAAAGCTTATGCTCAGCCCTTTCTAAAGAGGTTATTAATGGTCAGGTCGAATTCAGACCATGTTCCTGAATACAGATATATTCAGGTATATCAGCATTTAGGAATGTCTAAAATGTGATGTTAAAAAATCCTCTTTAAAATACGCAGAATATTTAAAGAAAAAGTCTTCATACCAAAAGTAGAACAATGGATACTTTAAAATGATTTGGATCAGCTGTTTCAGAAACCTTTTATAAGAGGGACATGGCTGCTTTAAAGAGCTGATGGTCTCACTTCAATTTCAACAAGTGGCCACAGCCCTGAGGAAAAGAAATGTAAAGCTATATAAAATCATTTTCATTTTATTTGATTAAATGTTATGTTGAAGGATCAAAGCATTCGGGCCAAAAAGAACAGAGAAAGTAACCCCTCATACGAAGTCAACAAAAGATGTTTGAATTCAGCAAAACCATGAAACCGATTTTCAAAATTTAAAAATAGTGAAGTGTGTAACAATTGCTGAAGTCAAATTGTTTACGGCTCTAGCAATTGCAACCGTTTTACAGGTCCTTTTGGAGATCTATTCTACAATCTCCATGCTAAGAGTAGGGAAACTAATCCTTTCCTCTTAGCTAGCCCAACAGTTTATGGAGCAAAATTAATATCACCTGAAGTGAAATACCCTCCCAAAATTAAAAAGAAAGCAATGATTTCCATTTCTCCTTTTTCATAAAAATCAAACATCACACCTCAAAAATGCAAGGATGCTGTGATTTTGAGAGACAGGTAGAAGAATAAGGCGGAAAATTCTTATGGAATTTTTCCACAGGAAAAAATGAAGAATTACTGGGGAAATTTGGTTTCATGTATTCCAAATGAAAGCTGAAAGAACCAAATTTGTCCCATAAAAGAAGACGGTTTCAATTCTTCCAAAGACTTGCCCTAAATTGCAGTTCCTCCCAATCCCTTGTATCTGTTCACTATTATTAGTTCAAGTTAAAAAAGGAGAGGTGACGAAAAGGAAAAACCAAATTCACCAATTGAAAAAAAAAAATCCATCAATCAATTGTGCTGCAATATTTTCCATACTTTCTGTATTCTTTTCAAACACTTTCCAAATCTTCTCAGCACAAAAAAAGCCAAAAGTGCTTTTTTCCCCAAAAGATAACAGGATTTTCTTTGTTTTTCCTTGAAGACGTTTCGCTTTTCGGCCAAGAAGCTTCTTCAGTTCTTGGATGAGAAGCAAAATGTCTTCAAGGAAAAACAAAGGAAGTCCAGTTGCCTTTTGAAAAAAAAAAAAGCACTTTTGGGACAACCATGATCTTCATCTGACTACTGATGCTTTCTACATTTTATTTTTTAAATATTTTTTAAAAGTCCACTTTGAAATGTAATCCTGAAAGATGAGATAAAAACATCTCACCTATAAAAATCTTGCTATCCGAACTAGTTTTAAAGACTTTTTTTTAAAAAAAAAAAAAACATATGCATAGGTTCATCCTCAATAGTTGGAAAGAAGTTTGGGGGATTAAAAGATTGATTTGTTCACTGCAGGAAAACTCTACCACACTGGAAGGGTTTCCAAGAAATACTTTGGTGCTTAATATCTGATGAAAAAGTCCTATTGACTTCTGTTAAGCTATTCCACAACTAGCAGCTTGGGGAAGGATCTTACTCAGTAAATAAATACCCATCCTTAATAGGGGGGAAACCACATCTCTCGGAAACCCCATGTAACAGGACCAGCTAATATCCTGCTGTGATCTGAAGCTGCTTAAGGACATTCAAGGCTTCCCTTTGCTCAGTGCAAAACAATGATATGGAAAAAGAACAGAACGGTGCTGGATCTGAACAATGGGGAATGCATGGACCAAAATGAACTGAAATATCGAAGCCTTCGATCTGCTTTTCAAAGGGGTTTGCTTTGCCTTGCATAACCATAGACGGTGTTGGGAGTGAAGGAATTTCTTCCCACGTCCCATACATTTCAAATTGTTTGAATCACAAGGGCATTCTTTTGCTTAAGCCTTCTGACCCTCAGCCACTCCAGCTACCCAGCCCAGCTCCTAGAATCCGACTTTCCCGTTTGAGAGAAGGAGAGAGGATGCTACTCACAGTACTTCCAGATCCCGTAGAGCTCTGAATGCCCCGTCTTCAATACAGCTGATCTGGTTGAAATCCAGTTGCCTGTTTAAGAGAGTAGGAGGGGACAGGTGAAGCAGAGGAAAGCTAGACACTGGGTGGCTTAAAGAAAAAGGGCTCCTTAAGAGAAGAGGCTTGAAAGGCAGGCCATACAAATGGAGATGGACTCCTTGGGATGCTTCAAGAAAGTCACCCGGCCTCCTGGATTGGATGCGATCACAAAAAAAAATCCCTTTTTGTTTTGTACGCCGTGTGCAAAAACACCACAGCCCTGGGAAAGCTCCAGTAAATAATAACTGCACCTTATATTAAATGCCAAAGGAATGCAATTTCATTACATCAAGAAAAGCTATCCATTAAAAGCTCTCAGCGTCATCTCGCTGAAACAATTTCATTAAGGTAAAGGGCTGTAAATCACTTAATGTCGTGCATCCCCTCGGTGACCCAACAGAATCCATTTATCAGAGAAGCACAGCTGCATGTTAATTTCAGCATCCTTGGCAGGAGCGGGAAAAACCACCCTTCGCTCTGCTCAGGCAGCCTCTTTCCAAAATCCTTGGGGGCAGACACTGCCTCGGTTGTCTTAAAATCCCTGCCTGTTGCAGTTTGTGAAAATAAACCCCAGTCCACGAAGGCGGTTGGCATTTGACGTGCCTCTATGCAGATAAAGGCAGGTTGGATTTATGGAGCTGATCAGGGCGGAGTCCAGGCGTTATTAAATTCAAACATTAAGGTAAAAATGCCCCATAATCAGCTTTTGTTTGAAAACTGTTAGGTTTTCTAATTCAAAACACAGACAATGATGCATATTGCAAAACAAACCAACCTCTGCATTATTTCTAAGTGGCTAATAAATAAGGTAGTTCTTGATTCACAACTACAATTGAGCCCAACATTTAGGTTAAGGTGAGACAACGGTCAAGTGAATTTTGTCCCATTTTACAACTTTCCTTGCCATATTTGTTAAGTGAATCATTATGGTTCTTAAGTTAGTAACATGGTTGTTAAGTGAATCTGGTTTCCCCGTTGACTTTGCTAGTCAGAAGGTCACAAAAAGGGATCACACTGCAACCATCGTAAGATAGAATAGAATAGAATAGAATAGAATAGAATAGAATAGAATAGAATAGAATAGAATAGAATAGAATAGAATAGAATCCTTTATTGACCAAGTGTGATTGGACACACAAGGAATTTGTCTTTGGTGCATACCAATTTGTCTCGGTGTGCATAAAAGAAAAGATACATTTGTCAAGAATCATAAGGTACAACACTTAATGATAGTCATATGGTACAAATAAGCAATCAAATAGGAATTTGATAGGAACGATGAGAAGATTAATAGTAGTGCAGACTTAGGAAATAGTTTGAGAGTGTTGAGGGAATTATTTGTTTAGCAGAGTGATGGTGTTTGGGAAAAAACTGTCCTTGTGTCTAGTTGTTCTGGTGTGCAGTGCTCTATAGAATCGTTTTGAGGGTAGGAGTTGAAGGAGTTTATGTCCAGGATGTGAGGGATCTGTAGATATTTTCACAGCCCTCCTTTTGACTCATGCAGTAGACAGGTCCTCCATGGAAGGCAGGTTGGTAGCCACTGTTTTTTCTGCAGTTCTAATTATCCTCTGAAGTCTCTGTCTGTCTTGTTGGGTTGCATAGCCAAACCAGACAGTTATGGAGGTGCAGATGACAGACTCAAGAATTCCTCTGTAGAACTGGATCAGCAGCTCCTTGGGCAGTTTCAGCTTCCTGAGTTGGCACAGAAAGAACATTCTTTGTTGTGCTTTTTTTGATGATGTTTTTGATGTTAGGTGTCCATTTTAGGTCTTGCAATATGGTAGAACCTAGAAATGTGAAGGTCTCTACTGTTGCTACTGTGTTGTCTAGTATTGTGAGAGGTGGAAGTATGGAAGGGTTTCTCCTAAAGTCCACCACCATTTCTACTGTTTTGAGTGTGTTCAGTTACCTCCTGTCTGTATGCGGATTCATCATTGTCTCGAATGAGACCAATCACTGTTGTGTCATCTGCAATCTTCAGTCGTTTAACAGATGGATCGTTAGAGATGCAGTCATTAGTGTACAGAGAGAAGTGGGGAGAGCACACAGCTTTGGGGGGCCCCTGTGCTAATTGTACAGATATCTGATGTGATTCTGCTTAGCTTCACCTGCTGCTTCCTGTCTGTTAGGAAGCTTATGATCCACTTGCAAGTGTGTTCATGTACCTGTAGCTGGTTTAACTTAGTTAGAAGAATGTGTGGTATGCTGGCATTGAATGCTGAACTAAAGTCTACAAAGAGGACTCTTACGTAGGTCTTTGGAGATTCAAGATGTTGTAGGGTGTAGTACAGAGCCATATTAACAGCATCATCTGTTGATCTATTTGCTCGGTATGCAAATTGCAGGGGGTCTAACAGCAGATCCATGATAGTTTTCAAATGAGACAGCACTAGCCTTTCAAAGGTTTTCATAGCTACGGATGTTAGAGCAAGTGGTCTGTAGTTGTTCAGTTCCTTGATGGTGGGCTTTTTCGGCACTGGGATGATAGTAGAACGTTTGAAGCAAAAAGGAACATAGCACATCTCTAGCGATTTATTGAAGATACAGGTGAAGATGGGGGCCAATTGGTCAGCACAGACTTTTAAGCAAGGAGGAGTTATCTTGTCTGGGCCTGGAGCTTTTCCTGGCTTTTGTCTGTGAAATAAGTCTTGCACTTCCTTTTCTGTGATCACCAGGGGTTGTGAACCCAATGGGATGGGGTCAGTTGAAGGAGGCTTGGCTGTTGTTGGCGTGTCTGAGATGGGGTCAATTGCCAAGCATCTGAATTCACCCAGATGGGAGGCTACAATGGTCATAAGTGTGAAAAACAGTTCTATGTCACTTTTTTTAGTGCCATTGAAATTTTGAATGGTCATTAAACAAACTATTGTAACTAATTGTATCATCCAAAATTTGGATTAATAAATTTATATATGTGTGTGTATGTGTATGGGGACGTGGTGGCTGAGTGGCTAAGACGCTGAGCTTGTCGATGGAAAGGTTGGCAGTTCAGCGGTTTGAATCCCTAGTGCCGCGTAACAGGGTGAGCTCCCGTTCCTTGTCCCTGCTTCTGCCAACCTAGCAGTTCGAAAGCAGGTAAAAAATGCAAGTAGAGAAATGGGGACCACCTTTGGTGGGAAGGTAACAGTGTTAAGACCTTAAGACCTTTTATTCCACCAGGCGGGCCTGGCCTAATCTTTTCCCTCTTTTTAATTATGCAAATTTTAATCAGTTTTTAAATGATTGGGGTGTTTTAATCTGTCTGGGCCAAATTGTTTAATTCGATTTTACTTTGTTTTTAAATTTTGTATCTATGTATTTTTACTGTTTGGCTGTTCACCGCCCTGAGTCCTTCGGGAGTAGGGCGGTATATAAATCAAATAAAGTAAGTAAGTAAATAAGTGTTCCGTGAGCCTTTGGCGTTGAGTCATGGCAGTCACATGACCACGGAGACGTCTTCGGACAGCGTTGGCTCTTCGGCTTTGAAACGGAGATAAGCACCACCCCCTAGAGTTGGGAACAACTAACACCTATGTGCGAGGGGAACCTTTACCTATGTGTGTGTGTATGTGTTTGTGCATATGAGTGCATTTGTTATCTTGATCTACACTGTTATTATCTTTGAAGGAAGGTGAATATAAAGACATGGACACCGAAACTTGGTATTCTTTCTCTATATCATGCTAGCAAAGTAGATACTAGTGAGAAGTAAATATATACAGTATATTTATTTAAACGCTAACTCTGCCAAAAATTGAGGTCCATAAAGCTTGACTTCTAAGTGTATTTTGACATGAGCTGGAGTGATTTTGCATTTGTATCATTAATAAGTAGGGGGGTTCCTTCAATATACGCTTCAGCTGATCTAATAGTTTGGATCTACAACATTACTAAGAAGCATGCTTTATTTTGCTGTGTTCTTAACTCTAAACCCAAATACACTTGGTTATACACTGTACACCACCAAGATAAAGTTTTTACTAAGGAAGTGAGAAAAGGACTGGGCCCTTGTCACACTAATGGATACGGAAGTCACTCTAACCATGTTGGAGTACCTGTGTCATAGTTCAGAACATTTGCTTAGCAAAATGTTTCCTCTGGTGGCTCCTTAGGGATGAATTACAAGCCCATTCAATTCCAAGAATTCCACAAGGCTTATCATGTCCATAATTCTACATTTAAGCAGGCAATTTCAAGTTCCTCAACCTTGGACCCTAACATAAGCAGTCAGGTAATACTCGGTCCTTCAGAAACAGTCTTTTAGTCTTCACAGAATCAAATGGCTATAAGATGCCTTAGAGAGGTCTCCTGGTCCAGCCCCCTGTCCATGACAGATGACCTTATATTACCCCAGACAAACAGTGGTCCAGTTTTTTCTAGAAAACCTTCAGCAACGTAGCACTGACAACTCCAGGTGACAAGTTGTTCCACTGATTAATTGTTGTCGCTGTCAGGAAGTTTTTCCATAGTTCCAGGTAGGACCACTCTTTAACGAGCTTCTACCCATTGCTTTTTGTCCTGCCTTCAGGTACTTAAAACTCCTCTACTCTGCGGCAGAATAACAGAATTGGAAGGGACCTTAGAGGTCTTCTAGTCCAACCCCCTGCTCAAGTAGGAGACTCTATAGCATTTCAGAAAAATGGCTCTTCTTCAGTGATGGTGCACCCATAATTTCTGGAGGAAAGCCATTCCAGTGGTTAATCTTTCTCACGGTTAGGAAGTTCCTCCTTAATTCCAGGTTGCTTCTCTCCTTGATTAGTTTCCATCCATTGCTTCTTGTCTTGCCTTCTGGTGCTTTGGAGAATAGGTTGACTCTCCCTCTTCTTTGCGGCAGCCCCTGAGATATTGGAACTCTGCGTATTTGAGGGGTTGCCATAAAGAAGAGGGGGTCCATCTATTCTCCAAGCACCAGAGGGCAGGACAAGAAGAAACAGATTGAAACCAATCAAGGAGAGAAGCAACCTAGAACTAAGGAGAAATTTCCTCACAGTGAGGACAATCAACCAATGGAACAGAAGTTGCCTTCAGAAATTGTGCGTCATTGGAGGCCTACAAATAGAGAACGGACAACAATTTGTCTGAAATGGTAGAGGGTCTCCTGCTTTTACAAGAGGTTGGACTAGAAGACCTCCGAGGTCCCTTCAAGCTCTATTATTCTATGTTCTAACTTCTCCAGTTGCATCTCTGCTGTTTTGGATGGCCTTGCTCCTCCTCATGGAGAAACTTTGGGATAGATATTGACTTGACATAATCAAACCAATCCTCATTTGTGTTTTTATTATTTCTTAGAAATAATTTTGATAGTAAACCTTATAGTAGGGTTTCTTAACTTGGGGTTCATGGACCCTTTGGTGATCTGGGGATATATTTCAAAAGTCCCATGGACTTGGGAGGGGAAAAATCTTACAATCTTATTTTCTGTTTATTACAACCTCTAACTGAAATTTAGCTTTTTATCTTATCAATCAGAATAGAGAGCTGGAAGAGACCTTGGAGGTCTTCTAGTCCAACCCTCTTCTCAAGCAGGAGACCCTAGACCATTTCAGACAAGTGGATGTCCAGTCTCTTCTTGAAAACCTCCAGTGATGGAGCTTCTGAAGGCAAGTCCTTCTACTGGTTAATTGCCCTCACTGTCAGGAAGGTTCTCCTTAATTCCAGGTTGCTTCTCTCCTTGATGAGTTTCCATCCATTGTTTCTTCTCCTGCCTTCTGTTGCTTTGGAGAATAAGTTGACCCCCTCTTCTTTGTGGCAGTCCCTCAAATACTGGAATACTGCTACCATGTCCCCCCAATCCTTCTTTTCTCTAGACTGGCCAAACCCAATTCCTGCAACCGTTCTTTGTATGTTTTCGCCTTTTAGCCTCCAGTCCCCTAATCGTCTTTGTTGCTCTTCTCTGCGCTTTTTCCCAAAGTCTCAACTTCTCTTTTGTAACGTGGTGACCAAAACTGGATGCAATATTCCAGGTGTGGCCTTACCAAGTGGTACTAATACTTCATGTGATTTTGATTCTATGCCTCTGTTTATACAACCGAGGATTGTATTAGCCTTTTTGGCTGCCGCTGCACACGGCTAGCTCATGTTGAAGTGACTGTCCATGAGGACTCCAAGGTCCTCTCACAGTTCCTGTTTTTGAGACAGGTTGGCGCAACTCTTTACCAATTCCAATTGTGGAAGAGAAGTTATATTTAAATTACATGGGGTTTTTTTCCCTACTTTGTTCCTGCAACATAATACTTATATAACCAAAAAATATATATAATTTTCCAGACATTGCAGTTAATGATTTTAGTGCAATATTTGTATTGCAGTTCATTTAAATACAAACCACACAGACATACACACTCACACCTATTCTCAAGAACTTGGCATTTTCAATAATTAAGGACATTTAACAATTAAGCTAATAGGCCTTTTATTTTAAAGGGCCAACAAAATATAATCAGTCTAGTTCTTTAACCTCTGGAACCATTTATCAAAGCCATTAAATTAGAATGATGGCATGGAATGTTATCACTTGACACAACACAAAAGAAAAATTGTTCTGAGACAAATTGATAAAATCTTTTAATGCTGTCAAATTTGCCTAATGCAGCTTTCAGGTCCATCTATAAAAGGGTGAGCCGAATGTTGGCTCGTTTCTTATTATCCTGAGCTATCAATATATAAATCAGCTCTGACACAATTCCTCCTAAATCATCTGTATTATACACAAAGGGAAAGGATTTAACAGCATAGAGTGCACTCAAGCTAATCTTGTCCTAAAAGAATCGAAAGGCGGATTTTCCCCCACCCCCAAATTGGCAAGAATTCAGGTGCATTACAGGGAAAAAACGGGGAAATATTTCTTTTCATGATGCCTTCTAAATGCCACTGTGGAAAAGTTGAAAAATAACTTTTAAACTTCCTGTTTCCTTGCAAAAAGTTATTTTTCTCTTCACTTGGCATCGAGCCCTGGAATAAAACTTGGCACAGTCCATTTTCTTAGCAACAAGATGGTGATTTAAATGTAATGTTTCCTCTTTGTTTTGCATTACTTGAAGGCCAGGGAATAATAGCAAAAGATGGTTAAAAGGCGGTTGAAAATATGTAAGTTAAATCCAGTTGAGTCTATCCCAAGTGACAAAACAAAACAATTATTTTTGCTTAGCTTCATTTTAAGAATCAAACTGTTTTCCTCTGACGTAAAACCGATGCCTCTTTTGGAGTATTGTAAAATTGGAGTATTGTGGTAATGTCCTCCTGTTTTAAATCATCTGAATGACCAAAATGTTTCTTTCTTTCTTTTTTTTTAAAGTGCTAATAGTGAAATGGCTGCTAAGGTTTGCTTGCACTGCGCACATAAAATGGTCATTTCAGCCTTTCAAAACCTAGAGAGAAATCAGCTCCTCACAGGCAAAAGAGTTTCTTACAGATTGGAGAAGGCAGCCTCTTCTATTAGCCTGAATGGAAACCGAAGGAGAGAAGTGGATTCCAGTGGAAAAAGCCATTGGACTGAGAGCCAGGGAGACTCAGCAAGAAAATAATCATCAAAATTGCCACCCACTGTTTTTACAATGTGATGGCCGGCCTATTTTATTTAGGAAATTTCTTCTCCGTGAAGGACTGGAGCCATTTTATATTTCTTTACTACCCAAAAACCTAACCGATAGAGAAAGCAATCCAAAGTAGCCAAAATACATAGGATGCTTTGTATATTTCATATTTACAACCAGAATTTCTCAACTTACATTTCCTGCTGAACTTCAGGCCCTAATCAGGAAATATACAGTACTAGCTAGATACCCGTGCTTCCCTACTTATGACCATTTTTCACACTTACGACCATTGTAGCATCCTATTGTCATCATCACCAACAAAATATATCTGGAGAAAGGAAGGCTGCTGCTGAGGCCCCACCATGATATTCCCTATCCTGTGGCTGACCTGCCCCTGCATTTTGCACGTTGGCATAAAATTTCCCTTCTTTACCCCTCTGGCTCCAAAAGACGTCATTTGGAAGCATCTGTTGTACTTCCGGGCAGCAGAAAGACAGTCTTTTCCCTTTCACTGGTGTTACAGTCGAAGGAACATCTTCGACTTCATCTGAACATTCATCTGAACTGAGGAGGTCAGTATAAGGAGTGAGTTGGGGCTGGGACACTATGCAGGAGAAATTCAGTTCACAATCCGTTGGCTTAGTGGTGGTCGGTGATTGGGGAATATGTCTCCCACCGCCTTGAGTCCGGAAGCAGTTCCATAGGTGAAAGGTGTAGACATTTTGGTGAGGTAGCGACGTTTAGTACTGTAAGGAGCCCCAGACCGCTCCTGAGTGAAGGAGTGGCATGTCTGCCCGTTTGAACTGAGGTAACGGAATGTGAGGCAACTGGCAGTTGGAACAGAGTTCTTTTCATGTGGGGAGGGAGAGTACAACGTCTAACTCCTTAGCATCAGAGCGTGTGAATATAATACAGTATATGAAATACTAATGATCTGATGGTCATTTCGAAAAATCCTTTCTTAGTTTGCAGGCTTTATTCATTTATTTATTTTAGGAAGTTTATATTGCCGCCTATTCGCACATGGCGATTCAAGGCAGCTGATACAATATACAATGCCGAGTTATAACTTAAAATGCTGCTTGTTTTTCAATGTGTTGTTTTAGACTACCACTGTTAAGATTCTGGTGGCTTTAGTTTAATTTCACATCTTAGCATTATCTAGATTCAAGGCTACGAAGGAACTATAACTAACGGCCCATCTCTGGAGATTCTCCATCATCCAGGTCATGGTTGTCCCAAAAGAGCTTTTCCAAAAGGCAACTGCGCTTTCTGGGTTTTTTCCTTGAACTGAAGAAGCTTCTTGATGAGAAGCGAAATGTTTTCAAGGAAAAAAACAAGAAAGTCCAGTTGCCTTTGGAAAAGCACCTTTGTGGTAAGTAATTGAAGTTAACCGGTTTGTCAGTTTAATTTTCAACTTCCACATAGGAAGAAGAATAAGGAGTGCATAGCCAAAAATCATAGCAGCCCATTCCTAAATGAAGGTTTAGTAAATTGTCAAAAATATCTATCTATCTATCTATCTATCTATCTATCTATCTATCTATCATCTATATCAATCATCTATCTATCATCTATATCAATAGAAGGCAGGGCGGAGGATTTCGGACAATACCTGTATGACAAAATCGCTCAGATCCGGGGGGATCTGGACTCTGACTGGGTAGATCAGGGCAGGGTGACGAGGAACAGTCTTGAGAATGTTATCTGGGAGGAGTTTGATGCTGTGACTCCCGATGATGTGGACAGGATTTTGGGGAGACTTAGTGCGGCCACATGTTTACTGGACCCGTGTCCCTCCTGGTTGGTACTGGCTTCCCGGGAGGTTACACGAGGCTGGCTCCAGGGCGTCATTAATGCTTCTTTGAGTGAGGGTCACTTCCCCGCTGCCCTGAAAGAGGCGGTGGTGAGGCCTCTCCTCAAGAAGCCGTCCCTGGATCCAGCAATATTGGCCAACTATCGTCCTGTCTCCAACCTTCGCTTCATTGCGAAGGTTGTTGAGAGTGTGGTCGCGCAACAGTTTCCGCAATTCCTGGAGGAAACATCCTATCTAGATCCGTTCCAGTCGGGTTTCAGGTCTGGGCACAGCACGGAAACGGCATTGGTCGCGTTGTTGGATGATCTTTGGAGGGCTCGGGACAGGGGTTATTCCTCTGTTCTTGTCCTATTAGATCTCTCAGCGGCTTTTGATACCATCGACCATGGTATCATGCTGCACCGGCTGGAAGAGTTGGGGGTGGGAGGCACTGTGTTGCGGTGGTTCTCCTCCTTTCTCTCCGACCGGTCGCAGTTTGTGTTGGCAGGGGGGCAGAGGTCGACCTCGAGGCCTCTCATCTGTGGAGTGCCGCAGGGATCGGTCCTCTCGCCCCTTCTGTTCAACATTTATGTGAAGCCGCTGGGCGAGATCATCCGTGGCTTTGGGGTGAGATACCACCAGTACGCTGATGACACCCAGCTGTACATCTCCACCCCAGGCCACCCCAACAATGCCCTTGAAGTGATGTCCCAGTGCCTGGAGGCTGTGCGGATCTGGATGGGGAGGAACAGGCTCAAGCTCAACCCTTCCAAGACTGAGTGGCTGTGGCTCCCGGCATCCCGATATAGTCAGTTGACTCCATCGCTGACTATTGGGGGCGAGTCTTTGGCCCCCACTGAAGGGGCTCGCAATCTGGGAGTCCTCCTGGATAGGCATCTGTCCTTGGAGGAACATCTGACGGCTGTTACCAGGGGGACCTTTTATCAGGTTCGCCTGATTCGCCAGTTACGGCCCTTTCTTGATCGGGATTCCTTGTGCACAGTCACTCACGCCCTCGTCACCTCTCGCTTTGACTACTGCAACGCTCTCTACATGGGGCTCCCCTTGAAGAGCACCCGGAGGCTCCAGCTGGTCCAGAATGCAGCAGCGCGGGTAGTGATGGGAGCAACATGGCGCTCCCATGTAACACCGCTCCTGCGCGAGCTGCACTGGCTCCCGGTGGTCTTCCGGGTGTGCTTCAAGGTGTTGGTTATCACCTTTAAAGCGCTCCATGGCATAGGGCCTAGCTATCTCCGAGACCGCCTGCTGCTACCAACGACCTCCCATCGACCCGTGCGCTCCCACAGAGAGGGCCTCCTCAGGGTGCCATCAGCCAAACAATGTAGGCTGGTGGCCCCCAGGGGGAGGGCCTTCTCTGTGGGGGCTCCCACTCTCTGGAATCAGTTGCCCCCAGAGATAAGGAGAATCCATGACCTCAATGCCTTCCGTCGTTCCCTGAAAACCCATCTTTTCCAGCAAGCCGGGTTGGCTTAGAAGAAATTTTTAAATTTTTTAATTAGTTTGTGATTCTTAACTTTCAAATCTATATATATTTTTAAATGTTTTAATATTTGTATTCTATGTTTTTTATCTTGGCTGTACACCGCCCTGAGTCCTCAGGGAGAAGGGCGGTATATAAATTGGAAATTAAATTAAATTAAAATCATCTATCTATCTATCTAATCTGTCTATCTAATCTGTCTATCATCTATTTTATATGCCTATCATCTATCATCAGTCTCTCTCTCTCTTTATCTATCTATCTAATCTATCATCTAAGGTATCTTATCTGCCTATCATCTATCATCTCTCTCTCTCTCTCTCATCTATCATCTATCTATCTATCTATCTATCTATCTATCTATCATCTATATCAATCATCTATCTATCTATCTATCTATCTATCTATCTATCTATCTATCTATCTATCAAATCTGTCTATCTAATCTGTCTATCATCTATTTTATATGCCTATCATCTATCATCACTCTCTCTCCCTCTTTATCTATCTATCTAATCTATCATCTAAGGTATCTTATCTGCCTATCATCTATCATCACTCTCTCTCTCTCTCTCTCATCTATCATCCATCTATCTATCTATCTATCTATCTATCTATCTATCTATCTATCTATCTATCTATCATCTATATCAATCATCTATCTATCTATCTATCTATCTATCTATCTATCTATCTATCTATCTATCTATCTACAACCCCAACCCTCTTAGCACTGCAGGCATGGCTGTTCCCCCATGAATTTGGGTGAGGGGGCGCTTTGCTGGTGAGATGAGTCCATGTTTTTGGGGGGCACCAGGGGTTGTTTGGGTAAGGGTGTTTGTTTTAATCTTGTAAACCACCCAGAGTCTGAGATAGGTGGCTCTATAAAATAAAGAAATGAATAAAAGAAGATATAAATACTTACAGATTTTTAATGTCAACAGCTCCACGGAAAGCCTTCCTTGGGATGGCATGTATCTGGTTTTCACTGAGGTCCCTAAGAAAAGATAATAAATAGCTTCAATAGATCTTTTCGCTTAAGAACAGTTGTATCAAATCAACCCAACCCACTGTGATTAACCCTAATTATATGCATTTCATTGTATTCTGACAGTTTATCAATTACCATACACACAAACACAATCTACTTAGCAATACCCAATTTCAAAACATAAGGGGCATTTTAAAAGCTCTTAAATGTTTGAGTTAAAAGGAAGAAGGAAACAGCAAATATTCAACATTAATTGCACTACATAATTTCCCAATGCATCCATTAGAATACATACATACATACATACATACATACATACATACATACATACATGAATTTTGCCCCATTTTATGACTTTTCTTGCCACGGTTGTTAAGTGAATCACTGCAGTTGTTAAGTCATAAATGTGAGTCCATTGCCATTTCAAACAAGTGGCTGTCCAATCTGTTCTTGAAAACCTCCAGGGATGGAGCACCCACAACTTCTGGTGGCAAGTTGTTCCACTGGTTAATTGTTCTCTGTCAGGAAATTTCTCCTTAGTTCTAGATTGCTTCTCTCCTTAATTAGTTTCCACCCATTGCTTCTTGTCCTGCCTTCAGGTGCTATGGAGAATAGCCTGACTCCCTCTTCTTTGGGGGCAGCCCCTGAGATATTGGAAGACTGCTATCATGCCTCCCCTAGTCCTTCTTTTCATTAAACTAGACATACCCAGTTCCTGCAACCCTTCTTCATATGTTTTAGCCTCCAGTCCCCTAATCAGCCTTGTTGCTCTTCTGTACTCTTTAATATGAATATGGCATATATGAGTATTTGCAATTCTCCCGGGATGTAATTAAATGAATGTGTAAGAAAATATAATATGTTTTTAGCTTTATGAAGGCAGGGCTTTTAGTAGAAATCTTTGCTTCCAATTTGCCACGAATAGTCGTGCCATGCATGACTGATCTTAACGGAGATCAATAACAGATTTTGTTCTTTCCTTACAATTTTCATTTAAGAGCAACTAAACATACATGAAGTTGTATGTCATTTGCTTCTTTCAAGTGTTTTCATCATGTTAGTGAATAAATTGCTGCATTAAACAATGTTTTACCCCTGAATGTACAATTTGCCCTGGAAATTACATCGCATTTGGATTAATTATTGAATCTGCAGCATTGCTACACAGAATGCAAAACGTATTTATGAAAGTGTGTATTTACATTTGCGTATCAGAGAAATAACTGGAGGATAAACTAGAACAAACAATGGTTTGTATGCAAGTTTTAGAAAACTTGCAAATTTAGAGACTATTCTCAAACAGCAAACTGTATCCAATTCAAAGTAGACGATGCTAAATTCTGAATTCATAATAAAAAGTTCTAAGTGAATAGTCGTAATAGATGTTATTGTCCCTTTCCTGAATGAACAGGGGCCTCTATTAGAGAGACATATTCCACCTCTTTGCAATGAAGTCAGCTCTGCATTGCAGCTATTTTATTACTCACCATCCAATATCTCAGTTGAATATGCTATTTACTTTTCAAAGCACAGAACGCTATTATTTTAATTGTGTTAATGGAAACTGCTGTGTGCAGTAGTGAAATTATGCTCTTCTAAAGTTGGGATAAGGGACCTTTTCTTCCCTGCGTAGTTAAATCAACATTACTTTAAGACAATAAATTTTCTGTAGTAGGCACACCTGCTTCTAAATTTAATTACTGGTAATTTTATTTTCCCTTTATGGTTTAACCTCTCTTAAGAGACTGATCAGTAGTACCATAAATCTACAAAAGCATTCAATACTTTGCAGAAACTACCCGGTGTAGCGGAAGGAATGGAAAGCACTTACTTACTGAAATTACAGTAGAAAGCAAAAAGCATAACTAAGCACCTAAAACTGAATCCTCCCACAGAACTGGTAGTCCTCGACTTATGACCACACATTTAAAACAATTACAGGCAGCCCAAAATTTCCCACGCTAAGTGAGACATTTGTTAAGTGACTTTTGCCCCATTTTAAGACCTTTCTTGCTACAACTGTTAAGCGAATCACTGCAAGTTGTTAAGTTAGTAACATGGTTGTTAAGTGAATCTGGCTTTCCCATTGTCTTTGCTTGTCAGAAGGTCGCAAAAGGGGGTCTCCCCCCGGGAGATGGCAACCGTCATAAATACGAGTCAGTTGCCAATTTTGATCACGTGACCACAGGGAGGCTGCAACGGTTGTAAGTCATGTTTTTGCAGTGCCGTTTTAACTTCAAAAGGTCATTAAATGAACTGTTGTAAGTGAAGGACTACTTCACTTGTGCTATCCTGATAATAGAAATTTAATGTCTAAAAAGAGTGCCACAATGAAGTGGGAAGTTTCCCAGCTGAGTATATTGTTCTATTTGCTCACAGAGAAGAGAAGAGAAGAGAAGAGAAGAGAGGAGAGGAGAGGAGAGGAGAGGAGAGGAGAAGAGAAGAGAAGAGAAGAGAAGAGAAGAGAAGAGAAGAGAAGAGAAGAGAAGAGAAGAGAAGAGAAGAGAAGAGAAGAGAAGAGAAGAGAAGAGAAGAGAAGAGAATGCAGAGCGGAGCAGAGCGGAGCGGAACGGAACAGAACGGAACAGAACAGAACAGAACAGAATTCTTTATTGGCCAAATGTGATCCGACATACAAGGAATTTGTCTTTGGTGCATACGCTCTCGGTGTACATAAAAGAAAAGATACGTTCATCAAGAATCTTAAGGTTCAACACTTAATGATAGTCATAGGGTACAAATAAGCAATCAGGAAACAATATCAATATAAACCGTAAGGGTACCAGCAACAAAGTTACAGTCATGCAGTCATAAGTGGAAGGAGATGGGTGGTGGGAACGATGAGAAGATTAATAGTAGTGCAGACTTAGTGAATAGTTTGACAGTGTTGAGGGAATTATTTGTTTAGCAGAGTGATGGTGTTTGGGAAAACACTGTCCTTGTGTCTAGTTGTTCTGGTGTGCAATGCTCTATAGCGTCGTTTTGAGGGTAGGAGTTGAAAGAGTTTATGTCCAGGATGTGAAGGGTCTGTAGATATTTTCACAGCCCAAAGAAATCCAACTTAACAGAATGACAAAGTTGGAAGGGATCTTCGAGGTCATCTAATCCCTAGATCATTTCAGACTAATGGCTGTCCAATGTCTTCTTGATCTCCTCCAGTGATGAAGCACCCACAACTTCTGGAGGAAAACTGTTTCATTGATTAATTGTCCTCACTGCCAGGAAATTCTGCCTTAGTTCTAGGTTGCTTCCCTCCTCAATTCGTTTCCATCCGTTACTCCTTGTCCTGCCTTCAAGTGCTTTGGAGCATAGCTTGACACACACACACCCCAATTGCAGCAGCCCCTGAGATATTGGAAGAAGGTTAGATATAGGAAGAACAAAACTTCAGAAGAACCTTCAGAATCTAACAATCCAATCCTGTGCTACATTTATTCTCCACTTCTGGTTCTGTTCTCTGAAGCTCTTCTATTTAATACTCTCATTCTTGAAGTCGTGGGACTTTATTTCACTGCATCTGTCGGCACCATTTTTTATACCTATATTATAAAGTTACATCTGATGTTAACTTGGAATTATATGTCTATTTCCACTGTAGAAAGAGAGACTTATGATACGGAGAGGTGCATATAACATTTTCTCATGATATATTTTCACAATATGGGTGAAAGAATAAAACTAGTTTGGGAACTAAAATAATTCTAGCATAGACCCGAGTCTTTCGTAGCAACTTTGCTGGGATTTAATGCTCTGGTATTGACTATAATTCAGAGTTTAATTTACTAAACGCCAAACCTTTTTCTTAAGTTTTGGAGCTTACATTTTTATTTTGTAGTCCCTGTAATACAACATTGGTGAAATACAAACTCTTTTAAAGTCTCGCGTTTATTCCTGGAATAAACTGTAGCAGCATATTAGTAATTCTTGAAGTAGATCAATTCCATTCCCTGTTGTCTCCAGAAACGCACTTAGACTAATTTGCCAAGAATACCCAGCATAACACTGTTTTAAGCAGGCCGTAAATATTATTCATTATAGAAAATTAAATTCCTAAGCAGATTTACTGTTCATATTACAAAGAAGTCACAATGGTTCAGGAAAACAAATAGTGATTATGATAAAAAGAGAAGCAAAGCAGTAAACATGATTTTCAGAAAATCACACTCTGAGAAAGTCACAGTAGTTTATGCAGTTTTTCTAGCTTACAAAATCCAACATTATGGATAACTATGAAGGGCGTGATGTATTAACCAACCCGTCGAAAAGACTGATCCTGTTTTCTTTTCTTTTTTTAAAAAAAATACAACTATTTAAATACACTTTCCTTATATATCTTTAACAACATTCTATCCCGTTGCTTACTTATTATTACAGCGTGAACAAACTTCTGTAACTCTGATATATGGAAAATTGGCACGTGGAATTCACTGCCATAAAATGGGACAATGGCTGATAGCAAAGATAGATAGATAGATAGACAGATAGATAGATTTAAAATTCTACATCCTGTAATGATAAGAAGCCTTTGATCTCAGGTTTTCCATATAAGTTTCCCATAAAAAACCGCCGATAAAAAAGAGAGTCCCGAACAGCCTTTCTCAACTGAAGATCTGCAAGGTCAGGATTAAGGGGGGGGGGGGGGATATTTTTTTAACTTTTTACACGCTGTCTCTCAGCTGTTAGCCTGCTGCTTTGTTGTTTTGGGGAATACTGACAAACATGAATTGTGTAAGTTAGATTTGAACTGTATTATGAAATTTTCATTTTTATTATGATTATTATTATTTGCTGTTTTTATGCAAGACTTCCCTGACACCTGAGTATTATTACAAGGGTAAAAAGGCTTTAACAGATTAACAGAGTTGGAAGGGACCTTGTAGGTCATCTAGTCCAACCCCCTACCCAAGCAGGAGACCCTCCATCATTTCTGACAGAGGGCAGCCCAGTCTCTTCTTGAAAGCTTCCAGGGATGAAGCTCCCACAACTTCTGAAAGCAACTTCTGTTCCATCAGTGGATTGTTCTCACTGTCAGGAAATTCCTCCTTATTTCCAGGTTGAATCTCTCCTTGGTCAGTTTCCATCCGTTCTTCTTTGTCTGGCCTTCAGGTGCCTTGGAAAATAGCTTGACCCCCTTCCTCTCTGTGGAAGCCCCTCAAATATTGGAAGACTGCTATCCTGTCTCCCCTGGTCTTTCTCTTCACTAGACTAGCCAGGCCCAGGTCCTGCAACTGTTCTTCATAAGGTTGACAAAAGGATTTATAACTCTGAACCTGCAGAAGTTCCTGCTTTGTTTTCAGGAACATAGCATCTCTCATTGTGCACACTTCCACAATTGCTCTGGAGTTGGAACTGCTCTGAATTCAGGGCAGGCTTTTGCTTGCAGGAAGAGATCCAATATCATTCTCACCGCCTGCGAAGTTTTTGCCTCAGCTCCTGCCCACCTAGAGTTCAAAAGCAAGTAAATGCAAGTAGATAAATAGGTACCACTTCAGTGGGAAGGTAACAGCGTTTGTGGGCCTTTGGCAAATAACCATGATAGCCACATGACCATGGAAATCATCTTCGGACAATGCAAGAGCCCTCGGCCAAGAAACGGAGATGAGTACTGCCCCCAAGGGGGAGGCACGACTGAACTAGGGAAACCTTTACCTTTCTAACTTACAACATGATATATAAAAAGATGTAAAGTAAAGGTAAAGGTTCCCCTCGCACATATGTGCTAGATTTTAGGGGGTGCTGCTCATCTCCATTTCAAAGCCGAAGAGCCAGCGCTGTCCAGAGAAGTCTCTATGGTCATGTGGCCAGCATGACTCAATGCCAAAGGTGCACAGAACGCTGTTCCCTTCCCACCAAAAGTGGCCCCTATTTTTCTACTTGCATTTTTTACGTGCTTTCGAACTGCTAGGTTGGCAGAAGCTGGGACAAGTAATGGGAACTCACCCTGTTATGCGGCACTAGGGATTCGAACTGCTGAACTGCCGACCTTTCGATCGACAAGCTCAGCGTCTTAGCCACTGAGCTACCACATCCCATAAAAGAATGTAGTTGCAGCATATTTTAGTGTTTGGGGGAATTGCCATATTATGCCAAGATTTGATTAAGCTTTAGGAGAAAAGATTTACTCTCCGGGAGACAATATTCAACAACGGGGGAATCCAATTACAGTTGAGATGGAAATGAAGGTGTATCAAACAAGTTATATTTCTATATCTTCCTACACGTTTGTCTTAAGGAATATTAGGTATTGCAAAGCTTACGACAAGTATGCGATGAAATTTAATTATATAGAAAGCTGGAGCAAACTGCTTTCTGACAGACAACTTCTGCCGGTTGGAATGTTTTCAGAATTAATTGATTTTATGGCAAAGCCCAAAGAAAATTAAATTATATATTGGAACATTTTCATTAGAAATGGGGTTGGAAAAAATAAAGCGGAAAAAGATGGAAAGCTTTCTACAATTAGAAGTGACAGCTGCACTGCTTTTCCCGAGCTTTTAAATCACATCAATAAGTAGGACCTGTCCAAAGAGTTAGCAAAATGCATTTGTTAAAACTGTTCTCCGTTTACTCCGCCTTTTTGGCAAAGTGTATGATCATATTAGTACATTCATAAAAGTTGCTCCATAAAGTATGTGCCTCGAAGGGCATCGTTCCCTAAAGAGCTGAATAAGCAACGTGCCTAAGAAAATGTATGGCTTGTGATAGTTGTGTTTCATCTCTTCACACTTCATTTGTCAGCATAACTTCCTGCTAATGTTTTAACCAGCGCTGTATTTATAAAAATGTTACTTAGGCAGCTGTTTGTAATGCATCATTTTAAGTAAACACCAGTCATGCCTTAATGCCTATATATTTGTATTTTGGATGAGGAGATGCAACGCAGCTTTTTCTGAACTTAATTTCAGCAGGAAGGCTACCCCAAGTTGACATATCAGGAGAGTTTGCAAGAGTCCATAGAACATAGAATAATGGAAGAGACCTTGGAGGTGTTCTATACCATTTCAGACAAATGGCTGTACCATTTTTTTTGAAAGCCTCCAGTGATGGGGCACCCACAACTTCTGAAGGCAAGCTATTCCATTGGTTGATCGCTCTCATCATTAGGAAGCTTCTCCTTAGTTCTAGGTTGCTTCTCTCCTTGGATGGTTTCCATCCATTGTTTCTCGTCTTGCCTTCTCTTGTCTCTACAATCCTGTTTCAATTATCAGGAGGTGTCACCGTCACGGATGGGATGGCTCCCATTTTGGAAACCCACAGCCCTGTTGCTGCAGAAGAGCTGTGTGTATTTGGGAACTTAAGATAACGAGATATAAATTAGAGCTAAAATCTTCTCTCAAAGTATCTCTTTAGGCAGGCACAGGGTGAGCCTAGAGGGAATGGAGACAAGATGTCAGCAGAAGACAATGGTCCACAGCCCACTCAGGTCTAACGCCAGCTTCCAAAAAATTATCATTTTAAATGATTTTAAAATCATTTTTAAAAAGTGCCGCTGATTACAAAACTCTTACAATAGACATTTTCATTCTGTATCGTCACTTTCAAGCCAAGCCAGCTGACTGCAATCGATATCTCATCTGCCAACTCCCTTTAGGATAAAGAGGTAACAACACTGAGAGAAACGTAAGCGCATTTAGGTACGTAAAATAAACAAGAAATGGAAAAGATACAGCAATACCGTTTCCTACATTGCTGTTGGCAGGACCATGAACCGCTGCACCCATCTAGCTGACCTTGGTTGACCCCAAAAAAGTAATGAAGGAGGTATTCAGTTAGTGGTTGCACAACAAACTTCCAGATCAATGCGTCCTTAATAACACCGATTGAAGACAGAGTAAGGAGTCTGCTTGTGGAGTTCAACAAGTGTTATGAAAAACCTGATACCCCTCCTACTGCACGTGATTTGACCATGCCAGCTGTTAGCCTCTAGAAACTTCAGCTTTTTCTTCTTTTTAAACTTACTTTATTTATCATGTGGCACATTCACATCATATTTCAGCAAAAAGACACACAGAGGTAAAACACAAAACATAGAATATAAAATCTGAAATCTCAACAGGCAGATTGCAAACATTTATATCTACGTTTCAAATATATATTTTTTTTCCATGTCATTTGTCACAACTAGGAAATCAGCAAAGTCTCCATCATAGGCTCTGCCACTATGTGAAGGCTCCTTGGTGCTCTCTGGGCTGTCTGAGATTTCTTGCAGATGTTTCATTGCCCAAAGTAGGTGACCTCATCAGTGCTAGTCCTGATGCCACCTAGTTTGGGTCATGAAACGTCTGCAAGAAATCTCAGACAGCTCAAAGGGCACCAAGGACCCCTTCATGTCAACCATGAGCTACAAATATTCTCCTTTATTGATAATCTGTCACTATGTGTTGGATATCCCAAAGGTGCTTTGGTGTTTTTTTCCCCCAAGAAAACACAAGGTCCAATTGCCTCCTGAAAAAGCACCTTTGGGACAACCATGACCTGGAGGACAGAGAATCTCCATAAACACTTACGTCTTGGATAGTTTGTTTTTTGGCTGTCGCGATTTGAGGGTGGGTTTTTTACCCCACTTATAGAGGGCATCCGTGCATTTACCATGACTCTTCCCATCTGTGACATTCCTTGAGTTCCACGTGTCTCCTGGGTGGTGTTAAAGAGTAATCATTTCAAGGCAAACCCCTGAAGACTTGAAGAGAAAGCAGCCACTTAATCATCCTAGCGATCTCCTGGCTACATCACGTCATGTCAACTGATGGATTCTTTTTAAACCGTCCAAGATGACAGCCAACACATCCAGTTGTGATATCAAATACTATTATTACCTGTGAGTCATGGGGAGTAGAGATACATTTGATCTGCCCATAAACTCCTCCTGCCTTGAATTTACTTCCTTGGGAGCAGATTATAGCAATCATCTATTTTTTTCCACACTGTGTATAACGTTATATGAGCAAGTATACTTAGGTCCACATTTTTCTAGAAACCAAAAGCCTCAGGATGTTTCACCCTCTCTTCTCCCCCCTGGAGAATGATAATTCTTGACTTGGTCATTTAAACAAAGATTTTCTGTGCCTTTGACAGCTCTAGAATATTGTTTTTGGGTACAGCCACTATAATATCTTATTTATTGTCTCTTATAACACCAGACTTGATTTAGAAAAGAAGATTCAACAGAAAAACAATGGAAGAAAAGGTACATAAATACAAAATATCTATGGGATAAATCCTTCTGGAACGACAGCTTAAATTTACCAGTTCTCTGATCTTAAGAATTGCTCCAAAAGCATCACAACGCACATTCTCCCTCTGAAAGCCTCAGACAGAGCAATTAAAATCTGAGTCTTTTTCGTTAGCCTCTCTTGTGATTTAATATACATTAATTAACTTAATTAATGTGTATTAATAAATTAAATTAATATCAATTTTATATAATTTAGATTTCTAATTTCTAAACCCTGAAGAAATTTAGTAACTAAAACTTCCTTTGCTGATTTGGAAATAAAAGAAAAAAATTACAATAAAAAACTAAATTGTAATGTGTACTCTAAACGAAAACACTACTTATGCAGTATGTATGTAACGTATCCTCATTCTAAATATTCATTGAATAACTAAAATAGATCTGAATAAACAGAGCTCAGCTTGGGAGCGGACTCCTCATTTCAACCCAAGCCACAAATATTCTCCTTTATTGGATTATGAAAATAAAATAGGAATAGAAAATTGGCAAGACTTTCTGTCTCACAGGCCTCCCATCACGAACGTGTATTCATTCTCATTGTAGAATACTTCCCAGGTGATGCTCCCGATTATAACGATGTGAAATAATACCATTCATCTCATTCATGCAAGTTTTTCCCCCCAAGAAATGTGGGTGTTAAATGATGCTGGTTGACTTGTACTTCCAGAGTTATTCAAATACAGGCAGACCTTGATTTACAACATTTAGTGTTCTTTTTTTTCTTTTTTTTAATTTGATTTATATGCCGCCCTTCTCCGGAGACTCAGGGCGGCTTACAATGCGTTAAGCAATAGCCTTCATCCTTTTGTATATTTTTTATAGAAAGTCAGCTTATTGCCCCCACAAACTGGGTCCTCATTTCACCTACCTTAGAAAGGATGGAAGGCTGAGTCAACCTTGAGTCTTGGAGAGATTCGAACCAGCAGAAATTGCAGGCAGCTGTGTTAATGATAGGGTTCACTAAACCACTGTACTATCAAGGCTCTTGATCAAGGTTCTGCCCCAGCTACGGACCCCAAAGAACACAGCACACAGAAAGTCCATTCAAACCTTAATTTACTGAATAAACCAGTCTTTTACAACAGCGGCTGTTAATTAATTGCATTAACAGCCACCAAGAATTCAAAGAATAATAACTGAAAGCTTACTGTGGTTGGCAGAATGCCCAGAAGCAATTTGCAGGAAGCTGATAAGATAAGCAAGACAAGACAGGAAGGTATGTGAATGGAGTTGTTCCCTGCAAATTGCTTCAGTCGGCGTTCCTCCTTAAATAAGCTAAGGGAGTGGCCAATTAACCCCAAGCCTTACTCTCGAGGAGACCTCCTCCTGAGGAGCCACTCCTGCCTTTTGGCAGCTCTGCACGCCCTTGCATTGAGAAGAGGCTCCTCCTCTTCTTCCTCTTCACTTATGGGAGCTTCTGAAGGCCTGGCTGAATCCCCGCCTCTGGCACCACATCTTCTCCAGCCTCCTCACTGTCCGACTCGAGTGCCAGCTGCACAGGATGCAGCACCACACCAGCCTCCTCGCTGTCGGAATCAGCTACTAGCTGCTCAGTCCGCGTACGGGCCACAACATTTAGTTTAGTGACCATTCGAAGTTACAATGGCACTGAAAAAAGTGAGCTCTAACCATGGTGTTTCACACTTATAACCGTTGCAGCATCCTCTTGGTCACATGATCAAAATTCAGCCGTTTGGCACATGACTCACATTTATGACGGTTGCAGTGTTCTCACGATCACATGATCCCCTTTTGCAGCCTTCTGACCAGCAAAGCCAATAGGGAAAGCCGGATTCACTTAACAGCCATGTGACTAATTAAACAACTGCACTGATTCATTTAACAACGGTGGCAAAGAAGGTCGTAAAATGGGGCAAAGTTCACTTCACAAATGTTTTGCTTAGCAATGGAAATTTTGGGCTCAATTTATGGTTGTAAATCGAGGACTACTGTAGTTCATAAAGATTGTGTGCCCTTGCCTTCATTTCATTCAATCCAAATGTCAATATAATCTATAAAGATTATAGATTATAGAATGCAATCTTTATAAAGACTAATTTTTGGCTTTTTAAACTCCTTTCATGTTCATCTCAAAACTTTTCTATTTCAGCAAGCTGGCCTGGCCTAACTCCCATCTTTTAAATTTTTACATTTTTTTAATTCGTGATTTTATAAATTGGGTGTTTTAATCTGTGTTTCGGCCGAAATATTTAATAATTTTAAGGGATTTTTTAATATTTGTATTATCTGTATTTTATCTTGGCTGTTCACCGCCCTGAGTCCTTCGGGAGTAGGGCGGTATAGAAATTTGATTAAAAAAAAAAAAAAGATCATGATTTTTTAGCCCTCTGCTAAAGTTAAACTTTCCGGATTAGCAAATAAAATTAACTACATTATATATATATCTTTCCTCCCTCCAAATAAAAGCTTGCAGTAGTTTATGTTTTCAATGCCCAAATAAAACTGAAACAGACCTAATTTTTGGAATGAAATGTCACAGGTGTGCCAAGCTCATTATTAGGTAAAGTTTAGAGTCAGAAAACCCGAATTCCTGGGTGTCTTTGGTCAAAACTCCCTGCCTTCCTGACTAACCATCCCTCCTGGAACTTAACAAATAGATCTGACAAACTTGTTTTTCCATGCCATGCTGCATTCCAGATAAGCAGCAGCAAAAGTTTGGTGGATTGCTGTAGGACTTGGATTTTATTCTATATATTAAAAAAGGAAATATCCCAAACATGCTTGTCTGCATATTTCTTCCTTCTATTTCTGCCAAGAATTAGAAATGTTAGATTTTTTTCAGGGGAGTTCAGGCTTGCCAAGTTTTATATAAATAGTTTCAAAAGGTTTCATGTGGTGGAGGATGTTTTTGTGAACAATTGTTGCGAACATGAAGTGCAGGATAACTGCAGCTCAGGTTAAGCATCCTGCAGAATTTCAAAACAGAAAAAAAGAAGGTGTTTTTATGGAGAGAATGGAAACTTTAACTTTTGCAATTTCTGTTTTTTTTTTTTGTTTTTTTTTTTAAAGTTGGGTTTGTTTGTAGGAAAATGGCAGGCATTTTGCAAAAGAGGCGCCTTGCCAAAGACTTGCAAAATGTCAAGACAATCCAGGGAATAATGCTACTTCTTGAAACAAAAGTTTATTATAAAAGTATACTGTAGTCCGTTCTTTACATTCTTCAAGCTGATAGGAAAGAATGAAGACTATAGGTAATCTGCGACTTACAGAAGTTCATTTAGTAACCGTTCGAAGTTACGACGGCAGTGAAAAATGTGACTTATGATTGTTTTTCACACTTATGGCTGTTGCAGCCTCCCTGTAGTCACATGATCAAAATCCAGGTGCAACTGACTCACACTTATGACACGTTGAAGCGTCCTGGGGTCATGTGATCACATTGTGCAACCCCCTGGCAAGCAAAGAGAAGCCAGATTCATTTAACAACTGTGATCGTAACTTAACAACTTAAATGAGGGCAAAGAAGAGCAATAAAGATGATCTTGTGAAGTCCAGTTTAATGAAATGAAAATAGAATTTGAAAAATAGAAGAGTGGGGAAGAGTTGAGAGTAGTTTTCCAATATCTGTTAGAGCAGGGGTCTCCAACCTTGGCAACTTTAAGCCTGGCGGACTTTGCTGGCTGGGGGAATTCTGAGAGTTGAAGTCCGCCAAGCTTAAAGTTGCCAATGTTGGAGACCCCTGTGTTAGAGAGTGTGATTTTATCTCCACAGCACTCAAGGGTAAGAGAAGACCCACAAAAGTTTTTATACTGTAGAGAGCATTTCTCAATTTTGTCAACGTTAAGATATGTAGACTTCAACTACCAGAATTCCCAAACCTGGGGAATGGCTGGGGAATTCTGGGAATTAAAGCCCCCATATCTTAAAGCTGAGAAAGTTGAAAAACTCAGCTGTTGTGAAATTTCACAACTCTGATGTATTAAGCAGCAGAGCAGTTTTCCTCCTGGAGTTGTGGCTGTTTCATCCCTGCTGATTTTCAAGCAAAGGTTGGACCAGACTTAGTAAGGGAAGATGCTCGTAGGATTCCTCCAAGCTCCATTCCAACCCATAATTCTAAGCTGCAAAAGTAAATAGGCATAATTTCACCAAAAGAAATAAAACAAAATGAAACTGTACCAGTGTGAGATTTCAGGGCTCAACGCACGGAAGATGTAACAGTTCAAAGAAGCGTCAGACAATCTGACCTTCAATTTCTATTCTTAAAAAATGCTCTGAGGTTTTCACTGGGTCATTTACACATCGGATGAGAGATTGGAAATTGTGTTTAAGCACACGGAGCAGAGTCTTCATTGGAACTACTGCTAAACCCCGAAACGGAGTTCTCACTTTCCAGAAATACTTCCACCTGTTCAATTAAGACACCTTCCTTTACATCCCCAGTTGTCGGTCCAAAATAGTGAAGCATCTGAAATAATGCAACATACTCCAAGATCTTTTCAAAATACTAACAGCCAACCGAGGCCTACTTAAGCGGTTTTATGTAATTCCCACACATTTTCTGACCCATTTTCCTACAGCTTTTCATTGAACGATTTTACAGCGTTATGGGGGATAAGAGTAAACTAATTATCTTGTTTAAATCCCTTTGCAATGCTTCTAATCCTATTAGTTTTAAGAATGTATGAATGCTGATATATAGATATATGCATATGCACTCACATGAAAGGAAATCTCTTACTAATTTGAAGGACTGTTATTTCCATTAAAATGCAAGAGTATTTTCAGCCAAACCACCATAAAAAAGTCTTATGTTATTAGTTTTTAAACATTCCCATGCTATCTGAAAATGTACGAGCCAAAAAAAACATGTTCTTGGGCTTTGTTACTGATTTAATCAGAATTTCCTTCGCTCCCCCATTTTAATGAAGGGGGTGAGTATAGTACAGTGTTACAGAAAAGCTGTACTAAATAGAGGTAATGAAGTAATGTTGCGACAGAAATTCCATAGCCGTCCCTCTTTTCAAAAATCCTTGCAAGATTTATGAAAATCTCTTCATTGGAGTATCATCCATTGAAGTTTCTGGCCAGGACTCCTGCTGACCAATGCTGAGTGAACTTTAATCCCCTTTTTGCTATTTTATTCAGGGAAGAAATTAAATTTTAGTTAGTAATAGTGGGGAGGGAAAAAGAGAAGTGCAGTAATTACAGTTAATGATAAAGAAGGAAGATTTTAATAGGTGTTTTTTTAAAAACTTCCACTTTTCTAACAATGACCATTTTCTCTTCCAAAAACAAATATTGATTATTATTAAAGGTAAAACTGCCTTTCTGGAAGCTTCCTTGTTTTTCCTTCCTTTCCTTCCTCAATGTTTTTTTTCTCATTCCTGGAAGTATGATTGCATTTTAGGAAAATCAAGCTAACTTTATTACTGCCTTTGTAAAAGGATTAGTAAGTATAGACATATATAGGTTGCTCCAGAGGCACTTTCTACTGATTTAAATCAGACTTTCCTTTGAGCTGTAAAGAAAAAGCAAAACATATGGCTTAAAGAACTTTAGAGTAGTTACTATATTTATAATAACCACTATACTAGTACTATAGTATAGTATAGTATAGTATAGTATAGTATAGTATAGTATAGTATAGTATAGTATAGTATAGTATAGTATAGTATAGTATAGTATAATCAAGGCACAATCCACGGGAACTTCATGAGTAACTCTGCTTCGTCACAGAATCAAATTACAACCGAGGCCCAATAAACAAACACTGTATTTATAACATGTCCTCCTCCCATGCAGGAATATTCCAACCCCAACCTAAAAGTACCAATTAAGCTAAAACAAGAATGAAATGGGATACAAACACCATCAAAGCAACATGCATCCTGATGGATTGACAATCTCATCTTCATAACCTTTAGGGCTCTATAACGTGGCACTCTGCCCTTTACCCTTACTAAAAAGATTAACAACGTCTAATTTTCCTGCCTCGCCTCATCTCCACACACCCACTTCCACTAGTCAGCCTGGATTATTAAACAAGCAACTTTTCAAATCGGCCTCAACTGCATCCAAACATGCAACAGATTGGAGCAATGCAGGGAGACGGAATGGAAAAGAGTTGCGTCAAGTTGTCTAAACAAAATACAAGTAGTCCTCGACTTACAACAGTTCATTTAGTAACCGTTCAAAGTTACGACTGAAAAAAGCAATTTATGACCGTTTTTCACACATGATTATTGTGACACCCACATAGTCACGTGGTCAAAATTCAGACATTTGGCAGCTGACTCCTATTTATGACGGGTCACAGTGTCTCCTTTTGCGACCTTCTGACGAGCATAATCAATGGGGAAGCCCACTTAAAAACCATGTTCCTCACTTAACAACTTCAGTGATTCACTCAACAACTGTGGCCAAAAAAAGTTGTAAAATGGGGCAAAACTCACTTAACACACGTCTCACTTAACAACATAAATTTAGGGCTCAACTGAGGTCGTATGTTGAGGACTACCTGTACTCCCAAGAAGGAAGTGGAGACGAGGCCTTTTAAGCCCCCAAAAGCTTAAATTAGGTGGGGAAGAAGTAGCGATATTTGTTATTCACGTATTTGGTCTGTGCCTTATCTCAAAATAGATGAATAAAATCTGTATGTGGTTGGGAAGGAACTTCTCCTCGTCCTTCTATGGCTGACGTTGATTATTTTAGGGATACTGTGTGCCATTATGTGCCAAGTCCCTGTTGACTCTTAGTGACCATATAGAGAAAGGATTTTTTTTTCTAAATCGAAATAGGATTAATAGATTAACTTTATTTTGCAAGACCTGAAGTGGGCAGCAGGTGGCTGAAATAATTGTGGTCTCATCTTCCTTGAGGTTCAAGATTAGATTTCTTGTTGTTGTTCTTCTTCTTCTTCTTAAAGAGGGCAGGATCATGAACAACAACTTTGGCTTTGTAAATAATTACATTTTGAAGCAATGAAATGTAGAAATTCCTCCTAGTGAACTCATAGAAAACACATTTCTTTATTTTGCAGCACTTATAAAGCCCAGAAACTTTGTTCAAAATACAGTATCAAACAAATATCACCATAATAATAAGTAAAATGACTTGATTATTATTCAAAATCTGTGTTTTCTATCTCAGCATTCCCTTCCAACCCACAAACGATATAAGTTCCTGTTGCATGCCGTGGGAAACTCATTTCAGAAACAGAACTATTTGATGTTTGATTGCTTTCTTACTTATTTCTTATTAAATACTCCTTACTTCTGAATGGATCAACCATCATTTCTAAGTTTCTGCAACTATATTTACTTTTATTTTATTTCATCACGTGATGCACAAATAATTTTAGAATCCTATTATGCACCTTCGAAACCCAGGTAGGTCTTTGGAGACAGAGAAAAACAAATTACACCAGCCAGCCAAAACAGAGTAAAGTTTGAAAAGAATTGCAGGAGACAAAGGGTGCTCTCTACCAAGACTGAGCAACTCATGCTTAAGAGTGAGATCGCAGCAACGAGAACTAAATTAGAATCCTAAGTGGGATAAGGGGAGATCATCACTCTGGAAGGCATAAATTTCCAGATCAGAATTAATGCCACACAGATGCTCTCCGTTAAGTACTGACTTCTCACAAACATTTCCTTTCCGTCCTTAAAGAGGTGCAAATATCTACAGACCCCTCACCTCCTGGACATAAACTGTTTCAAATTTCCCCCTCCTTCAGGACGATACTACAGGGCATTGCGCACCAAAACAACCAAAGACAGTTTTCCCCCATCCCCCATGCCATCACTCTGCTAAACAACTAATTCCTGCAACACTCTCCATGCCTATCAAATCATGTAGTAGGAATGTATTACTATTATCCTTCTCATCTTTCCTATTACTCCTTTAGCATCTTATGACCATCACTTTGTTGTTTGTATCTTACGATTTATGTTGATTGCTTTTATTTAGTATCTTACATCCCTGAGTATTTTATCGTATGACTTATGGTGATTGTATTTTATCATTACGATCGTGATTTACCACTTGTGGCTTGTATGTACACGGAGAGCTTCTGCTCCAGAGACAAATTCCTTGTGTGTCCCAATCACACTTGGCCAATAAAGAATTCCCTTCTATGAAATGAATAATGGGCTTTGGAGTCCGATTTCAGCTCAGCAAGGCATAACCAAAACAGAAATGCTGCAGATTCTGTTTTCGCCACACGGGGGCGCCCAAGGCTTTAGAAATGCTTTAAGACCTGTCATCATTTCTCACTATTTTATTCCTAAAAGGGAACAAAACACACACTTCCCCAAAGCCAGGTTGTGTGTGAGGCCCCTTAATTAGGTTTATTTGTTAATCGCACTCTATTATTTGCTTCATCATTCCTGTCTTTCAACTGCATAGAAAACAGTTCAGGTTATTCTCTGGAAATCTGTTTCAAAGGCAGATTTCAGACTTTTCTTACAAAGTGGGTCAACTTTTATTCCAAAACACTGATAAATTATTATTTCAAATATTGAAAATCTCCACAGACTTTTATTCCAAATACTTTATTTGGAATAATGTTCATTTCTAAATAAGGTTTGGCCCAGGAGGGCTGCGCCCCAAAGCTTCCCTTCATTAAAAAGGGTCAAATGAAATTCCTGCAACCAAAGAGAAGTGAAAAACGACGGAGGAAAAATAGAATATAAAACAGAGGTTGGAAGACAAAAGTCTGCAAGCAGAGGGAACCCCCCACTTCTGGATGAAACCACACTCAGTTGTAAGACTCCAAGTTCTACACACACGGAGAACTGCCAGCAGACTTAAAAATACCTTAGAAGGATTATGTTATACTGACATAATCTCCATATCTCTCTCTCCCTTTCTTTCTCTCTCTGTCTCCCTCTCTCCCTCCCTCTCCCTCTCCCTCCCTCTCTCCCTCTCTCCCTCTCCCTATCTCTTCGTCCCTCTCGCCCTCTCTCCCTCCCTCCCTCTCCCTTTCTCTCTCTCCCTCTCTCTCCCTCCCTCTCCCTCTCTCCCTCTCCCTCCCTCTCTCTCACCTCCCTCTCTCTCCCTCTCTCTCCCCCTCCCTCTCTCCCCCTCCCTCCCTTTCCCTCTCTCTCCCTCTCCCTCTCTCTCTCCCTCCCTCCCTCTGCATCTAAAGAACTTCTGGGCTTATTCTCTAGTGGAATGAAAAACATTTGGGTTGTGTGTGTTACAATTGTTGGAATTCAGAGATCCTGCCCAAACATGAAGGAGAACTCATGGTGAACTTCATAGAAGCGTTCGATTTAAATTGAAATGGCTTGAAATATTGAGAAATATAAAGACAAAGGTTGAGATTGTAGCTCTTTTTGTATTATACTGCACAGAAAAAAAATAATAGGAAGTCACTACTTATTTTTCCTTCTTCCTTTCCCTCTGTACCTTTCTACTTTCTTTTTCAACTTTCCAACTTTTGTTTCTATTTGCATTTTATCTTATAATGAACATTAATCACATATTGATTTTAGAAAAAGCATTTGATTTAAGATTTTATAACAGGGCTTTGTATTACATTGCTTACTTAAGCACTTTGTAGGAAAATCAATGTATAAATAATAACACAGGAGAGAAGAGGTTGTGCAGGAATATAGAGGAGTTGAATAAACATTAAATTCAGGAGGAGACCGGAGAATATTCTGATTTTAAAATCTTATCATAAGTCTTTAAGAAAATTATTTCAGAAAGTTAGCACAATACAAAGAATGAAAACAGAAGCAGAAAATGCAGTTACCAGATCTGGGTCTTTGTGGGATTTAGATATGCTTATCTAAACAAAATTAATTGCATAAATTGTATAATTTGTATTACTAATTTTTCAGACTTCTATTAGTTTTAACTGAAAGAACAAAGTGCCTCAGTGAAGGAACCTACCCATGTTTAATTATGCATCAGTTTACGAAGAACTAGTGGCTTTCCTTTTATTTTCAATGTTGATAACCTACCTCAATGTTTGCACAGAACAAAACAGAGAGGAAAGAAAGAATAATGGGACAAAAATCAGGACTCAAGGAAGATTCTCTCCTAAATCAATCTGTTGTGGCCAAACCTGTGGTGGAAAACTAAAAAGCGGGAGGAGGGGGGGGGTCAACCTTCTTGGAGTGGGGAGAGAGGGGGCCAGCTTGTCTATCTCACAATTCTCTCACAGGGAATCCAACAGGAGACCCTGAACAGTCCCCTCCGTTCACCTGGGCTGGGTTGGAGGCCCTTCTCCCGTTTGACCTTAAACTGGTCTTCCTCATTCATTTACAACTGATTTTCAGATCACTTTGGAACAGCTCAACTGGAATGGAGATAACAATCAAGGCATATTGTATTGAAATCATGGATAGGATAGGATAGGATAGGATAGGATAGGATAGGATAGGATAGGATAGGATAGGATAGGATAGGATAGGATAGGACAGGACAGGACAGGACAGGACAAGTCAGGACAGAATATTTTGTCTGGAGCAGCAGTTCTATTCTACAGAGTAGAGTAGAGCAGAGAAAAATAGAATAGAATAGAATAGAATAGAATAGAATAGAATAGAATAGAATAGAATAGAATAGAACAGAATACAATACAATACAATACAATACAATACAATACAATACGAAATAGAGTAGAGTAGAGTAGAGTAGAGTAGAGTAGAGTAGAGAAAAATAATAGAATAGAATAGAATAGAATATGGAATGGAATAGAGTAGAGTAGAGTAGAGTAGAGTAGAGTAGAGTAGAGTAGAGTAGAGAAGAGTAGAGAAGAATAGAATAGAATAGAATAGAATAGAATAGAATAGAATAGAATAGAATAGAATAGAATATGGAATAGGATAGAGTAGAGTAGAGTAGAGTACAGTAGAGTAGAATAGAAGTAGAGTAGAGTAGAGTAGAGTAGAGTAGAGTAGAGTAGAGTAGAGTAGAATAGAATAGAATAGAATACAATAGAATAGAATAGAATAGAATAGAATATAGAATTTCTAACACTATTTTAATCACGATTAAAATCACAATTAAGTCTTTCCTTGGTATGACTTTTCCATGGGTACCTGATGGGTGTGAACATGACTGTGCGGTGAGAGACCGACTGACCGATCGACAGACGGACACAGGCTGACAGAACCGAAGCCAGGCCAGCAGGAAGAATAGTCCCTCTACAATTTCTATGGTCTCATTAAATTTTCTGACCACCAGTTTATGATAACTTTGCATTATACAGACGGGTGCATGCTCTTTATTATTAATATTCGCACCAAATATCTACGCCATTCATGAGACGGAGACAAAAGATTTTGAACCAGCTCATTCAACCTCTTTCCTCTTGTCCACCTTTTCACTCTCAGAAACAATCTGCCTTCCTTTCTCATCTGTGTGAAAACTATGGCCAACAATTTTAGCAGATGCCATCTGAAAGGAGGCCCTCTGGGGATAATTGCTGGTATATTAATCTCACAGAGTAGTTCAGAACTACTGCAGGGGGTCAGAGGAGTGAAGAGAAGGCAAAATATAAAGAAGCTGCTATAAGCATCTGTCCATGTAGGTGCCTGCAGTCTAAGCAAAGCCAGGATATGCATACATCAGGAAGGAATAAATAATATGTGCCAGATCTTTTTGCAGAAACAGAGAGAGAAATTGTATGGTGTAAAGTGGAAGGAGAAAAAAGGGAGGGAGGGAAGGAGGGAGAAGAGAAAAGGGAGGGAGGGAGGGAGGAGAGAAAAGGGAGGGAGGGAGGGAGGGAGGAGTGAAGGAAGGGAAAGAAGGAAGGAAGGAAGGAAGGAAGGAAGGAAGGAAGGAGGGAAGGAAGGAGGGAAGGAAGGAAGGGATTCTGCTTTGAGCAGAATTTTTCTGTACATCTTGTGCTTCTCTCAGTGTATTTAAGTTTGCTTTATTTTGAAAACTGAAAATGTATTTTGCTCCATGAACTGCTGCTGGCAACAGACTTTGGCATCAAGCACAACCGAATGAAATATAAATATATTTAATGTGCACTCAATATAACATAAGAGTACATTAATCAGTGAATGTCAACAATGTTATCTTCTATTACCTTGACAGAGTTTAGATAGTTTAAACTCAAAATTATAAAAATATTGTGCTAGATCAGTTAATCTTCAATTGTGATTTTTCTTTTAATTTTGTGATGCCTCTCTCAGTTCAAAAAACATAAGCAAAACATATATTCTGTCTGATGATAGGAGTTAGTCATAAAATACAATAATGAATATTTTAAATAAAATGTATATGTATGTATTTTGTTTCTTACGTTAAGAAAACGGGACAGACAAAGTGAAGATTAAATTCCTAAAAACTGACACAGACTGGAAATGGACTGATGCATCCATTCCTAATCTAACTCTTTATTATTAAATCTTACACACTATGATATTAAAATGTGTATTGTTCCATTATATTGCAATGCTTTATAGAAGTTATAAATGTAATCATTTTAATATAAAATGCTTTTCCTTCCCAAAGCAATGAAAAATATTGATGTAAATCAGGATGGAAGGGAATTAAACCTGACAGCAACGATAAATAAAATATATTTTCTTTTAGAAATAGTTATTTCCTGACTAGTATTATCCTTAAATATATCTTCTAACACATTAGGAATTGTTTGAAATCCTCCATCGGTATTTAAAGTGGACAGCCAAAAACACGAGGATTTCCATCTTCTGAACATAACAATCCTAGTTAGTTTCACAAAAATTTTCTTAGAGTTTCCATCATTAAACAATGTGGTTGTAAGGTATGACATCACTTAGCAGTGGCAATCCTGGCCATTCCCATTCCTTTGTTAAGTGAGGATCACCATGGGTTGCTAAGTGAGGACGTCACAAGGCTGAGATGCGGGAAGATCTGGGAACCTAGATATGCTTACTTACACTGCTCAAACCGCATCTCAGACAGTGGCTAGCAAGCAAATCGTGAAATTTGGGACTTTAAGCAAACTTTAATAGAACTAAGGAGAAATTTCCTGACAGTTGGAACAATTAATCAGTGGAACCACTTGCCTCCAGAAGTTGTGAATGCTCCAACACTGGACATTTTTAAGAAGACGTTGGATAACCATTTGTCTGAAGTGGTGTAGGGTTTCCTGCCTGGGCAGGGGGTTGGACTAGAAGACCTCCAAGGTCCCTTCCAACTCTGTTATTCTATTCTAATAGCCAGTTTTAAAGACTTGCTTTGGCAAAATACTGGAAACATTTCAACTAATGAGATCATTATCGAACCTTTCAAAATGAAGCTTTTTTTTTTTTTGTTTCAATAAGCTTTAGAGCTCTTCTTTCTTGCTTTTATAGATACCCAACCATTCACTACTGCATATTTACAATGGGGGAATACAGTATATAGCTAAAGTAGCTATAAGCCCAGTACAAAAATGTAAGTAGGGTTGTTTTCCATTGTCTGCCTGTTTTGTAATCTCCTTCTCTCCAATGTAATTGTGGTTGCCAAATGAGGACTACCTACAGGGAGAAGTGTAAATTAGATAAGACTCATCCACAGAAGAACCAGTTCCTCCCTCTCAATCCAAGGGCCTGTGTAGGATAGTAGTAAAAGTAGTAGACTAGTAGTAGACTAGGAATGGGGAGACCCAGGTTCAAGTCCGCTCTCAGCTCCATGGAGAACTGCGGCTGGTCCATCCCTCCCATCCCAGCCTACTAGGTTTCCATTGTAGGTAATATCTGGAGGCAGAAACATCAGCTCCTGTGCAGGATAGATGAGTAATTAACAGAAATAATAAATAAAACAAAGGCCCTGGGAGTCAGTTCTCATAAATGTATCCCACCTATCTTTTAAATTTTTTTTAGGGAAAAAAAAGAATAAGATGCTTGGCTCCAATTAATAATTATAAATTTATGAAAAGATTTCACTCTCCCTCACTTCTAAATGAGCAAGTTTGTGGTCATTCATAATGTATGAGATGTTGCCTAGTAGGGTGTGGGAAAAGCACTTTATTGGAAAGGCAGGGATTCTCCCCTCCCCCCCACCCCTTATCACCCCTATTAGATGATCTGTAATAAATCAGCTAAATCCTTTTTGAGAGCTTTGATAGAGATTGATAGATGGCAGAAGAGGCTCCATCTAGGAAGGCTGAAGAGAGAGTCCTGGGGATATTAGAAGCATTCGGTGCCCTGTTTGATAAGGCTACATATAGCAATGAGAGAACTTTAAGGCAGGGGTCTCCAAACTTGGCAACTTTAAGACCTGTGGACTTCAACTCCCAGAATTCCTCCGCCAGCTTTGCTGGCTGAGGAATTCTGGGAGTTGAAGTCTACAGGTCTTAAAGTTGCCATGGTTGGATACCCCTGCTTTAAGGGATTGTTTTTTGCAAAAACGGTTGGGCTGCCAATGGACAACGTTAGCTTCAGTGGAGCAGACAAAAAAATGATTTAGTCCACTTTAATTGATCGTCAACACAGTCAATCTCCTACCCACAACAGACCATTCAGTCACCATTCAAAGTTACACCACCACCAGAAAAGGTGGGTTATGACAATGTTTCACACTTATGCCCATAGCAGCATCCCCATGGTCACATGATCGGATCGATTTTCTCAGGACCAACTGATTTGAATTTCTCCCAGAGGTCAGAGTCGTCTTGGTCACTTCCAAAGAATCTCCAAATCTGAGTGAAGCAGAGAAACTTTGTCTAGCAAAATTCCTCACTGCAGCCCTGTTACAAATAAGGTTGTGAACAGACAATTCTACTCTAATTTCCCTCCCTCCATGTAACTGTATCCAAGAGTACATGTATAATCCTGTTTCGAATTTTTCTTCTTCTGAAGCTTTTTAGCTTGGTACTTCATGTTTTTCTTTGTTGAAACTGTCAGGGATGCTAAGACATTATAAATGCTATGCATTCACCTTGGGGTTTTACATCC
The DNA here is from genome assembly GCA_022577455.1 of Arizona elegans. Lineage (NCBI taxonomy): Eukaryota > Metazoa > Chordata > Lepidosauria > Squamata > Colubridae > Arizona > Arizona elegans. The sequence continues at coordinate 8,746,244 of JAKOOJ010000028.1, forward strand.
TTAGCCAAATATGAGCTCAGGTTAGCTGTAAGGAACTTTCTTAAAATCCCACACTGCACAATTTATCATCCATTAACTCTGAGGGCATATAATACATATTCACTTTGAGTCCCGCATAAAGGAAAGACAGAGTTCTTGACACGTTCCCCTAGGACTGCATAATAGACTGAACTCAAAACCAAAACTGCCGATTTCTGATTGGCCTTTGTGAAGAAAACAAGAATTATTTTCCAGTATTTTTTAACCAAACCATAAATCCCACCCAAGCAGCTGGAGTTCAGCCAAAGCCTAAGAAGCAGCCTTAAGTTTCAATATTATTGAAGTTTTACAACTGTCTAGCTGAAAGATAAGTTGAAAAAACTCTTTTCTTCACCCGTAGTTATGGGAAAATAAAATATATCAAGATTGATTTTGGTAGGTAAAATAAGCTGCTATAGGACTAGAATCAACTGCCGTACTTCTACCATTTTTCAGGCATTAAAGATACAATAATATGTGAAAGATACCATTGTGTCAAAAGAACTCTTCTACAGTCCCTTTAAAAAGAATTTAAAATCTTTTAGTCCAAAGTTACAGTGAAAGCAGTAAAACACAAGCAGGGAGTAGCAGTGAAGCACTGAAAACCTTTTTCAGGAAGGACTTGGTCTAACACAGAGCCAAAATATTTCACTAAGAACAAAGCAAGGATGGATAAGAAGCTACAGTGTGAAAAGGATCCCTATAGGACAATAATCACATGGAGATTTTTTTGGGGGGGTGGAAATAGGAAGTTTTGTTCAGTCATCAACAAATTGCCATTATTCCCACCTACAAGGAGAAGATGACTTTCTAATCTCTAAATGTCTATGAAGGTTCTCCATCATCCAGGTCAGGGGTCTCCAGCCTTGGCAACTTTAAGCCTGTAGGACTTCAACTCCCAGAATCCCCCAGCCAGCAAAACTGGGAGTTGAAATCCTCTAGGCTTAAAGTCACCAAGGTTGGAGACCCCTCATCCAGGTCATGGTTCTTCCAAAGGTGCTTTTTTTCAAGAGGCAACTGGATTTTCTGGTGTTTCTTTGAAGACGTTTCGCTCCTCATCCAAAAAGCTTGGAGGCTCACTGGGATGAACAGCCTTTGAATGGTATGGAGTAGGAACGGATTTCCCCTCCCCAAAAAATGGCAGAATGACGCTGAAGGCAGAGATAAAGTGGCCTCAATGACTCTCAGAAAGAATACTAATGACCAGATGACTGCAAAGAATATAAACCCTTCCATTCTCCACCATTCAGTCAGAACTGAAGAAGCTTCTTGGATGAGAAGCGAAATGTCTTCAAAGGAAAACATGAAAGTCCAGTTGCCTCTTGAAATAATGCGCCTTTGGGACTTCTAGTTTGCAGTTAAATCTTGATGTAAAGTCTGGTACTGAAATGCCACCCTTAGAATCAGGCACACAGACACAGGTGCTGCTTTCCCCTCACTACGTCACTTTCTTTCTGGATTACCTTCTACTTCTCACTTCTATCATTCACTTGAAGAGATCTTAAAAATGCAGTAATAGTAATAATAACTGATAAAACTCAGCAACTTTGGACAGCTCGCAAAAATCAAACAAGGAAATTACAATAAACCATAAAAGTACAGAAAAGAGTAGAGAAAGTTGTGACGTCAGTCACTTGGTTGTTAAGTGAATCTGGCTTCCTCATTGACTTTGCTTGTCAGAAGGTCGCGAAATCGGATCACCTGACCCCGAGGCATTGGAACCGTCGTAAGTATGAGCCAGTTGCCAACTGTCTGAATTCTGATCACATAACCATGGGGATGCTACAATAGTTGTAAGTGTGAAAAATGGTCATTTTTTCAGGGCCGTTGTGACTTCAAATTGTCACTAAATGGACTGTTGTAAGTCAAGGACTACCAGAATGTCATATCGGTTACAACCTGCTGGCCTGACCTTTGTTTTTGTAAAATTCTTTGTGTAAGGTGAAGAGAAACAAATAATAAGTCAAAGTTTAAACAGGCGTGATATTCATTTTACCGAGGCTCTAATTATTTATAAGTTGTATTTTCAAATGTGTACTTTGGGTCTACATATGCATACTCTAAATATAATTTTTTTAATGTAGCAACCTTAATCACACATCTGTAGATACCATTTTAAAATGTTTAAGGGTTTGGTGCCATTGCTATGGATTTATAGGCCATTCCAGTTCATGTTCAAAACATTCCAGAAAGTTCCAACGTTTAAAAATGTGATTCAGCTTTTGGATTAAGATACGTTGCGTATAGATCTTATTTCTGTAGTGAATTCCATCAGGAAAGAAAGCAATGCAGATGGCTTTGAAGCAGCCGAAGCACCTGGCCCATATTGATCTGTTAGAACAGCTATTATTATCTTACTAAGGGGAATTATAAATGATTAGAGGCTGAGTATAATGAATATCACACATATTTCAGCACTATTATTTACTTCTCTTCTCACCGGACATAAAGACATTTTACAAACAGAAAAGTCAGGCCAACAGGTTGTAACTGATACAACCTATCCTGTTCCTGACCAGATTGAGTGTGCTGATTAAAAGTAATGGCTGATTAGCAGAGAGAGGAAATAATGTGCTAAAACAGGACACAGAATTGCAAAAATAAGAAGGTAATGATGATAAAACATCTGATTAAAAACTGTTTTCTTTAGGATAATAAGGAGCAAAACAACGGAAGCAGGAGATAAACACCTTCAGAAGCCTAATAGACCCCTGGAGAGGTAAAATCCAACAATTAACGGGCATGAATAATTGATAAGCTATAATTAGATTCAAGGCTGGGAACACGAGACGAAGCGAGAGACAATGAGAAATATTTCATGGCAACCGAATGTACATTCATTTACAGAAATTAGGTAGAATTCAATCTGTCATATGGATCTTTTTTTTGTTTTTGTTTTGATGTGAATGTTAACCTTCTGAAGAAGAGCAACTCCCTCATAAATCTAGAATCTGAAATTAGAGAAACAGCAATTAAGATAGCAATGAGCAAAACAAATTAAGTAATAAGTCACATATCATTGATAAATAAAGATATCATAATAGTTGCAGGGATTAGTGTGAAGTAGCCTGTGAAGTTGTTTGTTTGTTTGCTCAATTTCTATGGCTGTCCCTCTCTGTTAATAACTTTGGGCCTCTTCACCAAACTATAGAAGACCTTTCAATCAATCAATCAATCAATCAATCAATCAAAGAACCGAGGTGGCGCAGTGATTAAAGTGCTGTACTGCAGCTACTTCAGCTGACTGCTAGTTCAGCAGATCAGCGGATCAAATCTCACCGGCTCAAGGTTGACTCAGCCTTCCGTCCTTCCAAGGTGGGTAAAATGAGGACCCAGATTGTTGGGGGCAATATGCTATTTAGTATACTGTCGATTGTTGTAAGCCGCCCAGAGTCCTCGGAGAGTGGGCGGCATAGAAATATGATTAATAAAATAATAAATAAATAAAATCAATCAATCAGTCAGTCAGTCAGTCAGTCAGTCAGTCAGTCAATCAGAATAGAGCAGGAAGGGACCTTGGAGGTCTTCTAATCCAACCCCCTTTTCAAGCAAGAAATCCTATACCATTTCAGGCAATTTCCCATCCTTGCTCTAAATTCTTTGCAGAATTGTTTCATTTTTGAAAACAATAAAGAACCTTCTGGACACCCTGATGTGGCTGAGATTTATTCACAATACTTCTCCTTTCCTCCCCTTATTTCCTTGATACGTGAAATTGCTCTGGCAGCCTGTTTTATGACTTCTGCCAATCGTAGCTCATAAACATGAGTGGCTGCTGCTAGATACATGCAGAGACTGGTTTTTACATCTCTTAATTTAAGCGAACCAAATTAAAAAGCCATGTTGCTTGGCAATGGCAAGGATTGGCAGTCACAAGACGGATAGATGTGCTTATTTAAACTCAGTAACAACAAGATTGTGAGATTGACTAGTAATAATGATACCGTTATATTAATCATCATCACGGTGTTAGTAATGCATCATGAAAGTGGAAACAACGAAGGAGGAACAAGGGAAGAAGAAGCAAGTGGACAAGAAATTTTATGTATGACATTAATGGTAATAAATGAAAACCAAAATATAATTGTTGCAAATGTAACAACAATAGCAATAATTATCCAACTTGCCCCTACCGTTAGCAGGGAGTGGAGAAAGTTTGAGTAACTTCTCTCAGAAGTAATCATATGTGGTGGCAAAGCCAACTCCACAACCTGAACATTGCTGCCTTAATAATAAGTCAGATGTCACACTCTTCACAGTCCAGTTTACAGAGCTGCAAATGGGGATTTGCAGAGAAAGGATTTTAAAAAGCCCGTGTAATGGTATTTGTCTTCACTAGGGAAGAAAACAAGAAAAGCTACTAAAAACTGTGCCTCAAAAACCCACAGGTTGATCAAATAATGCAAACGTGAAACTTAGAAGTTGAAGAGGTTTTATAGATTACCCTGTTTCCCCACAAATAAGACCTCCCTGGATAATAAGTGCATGCACTAAAATAAGCCCCACCCCAAAATAAGCCCTCCCCTAAAATAAGGCCAAGCGCTTATTTCAGGGTTCAAAAAAAAATATAAGACAGGGTTTTATTTTCAGGGAAACACGGTAGATCCTAAAATCCACTTGGGAAATGAAGAAGAGATTGAAACAGTAAACTGTTTCGAGATTCCTTTCTATCAATGTTGCCGGAGATGCTGCAACCCTCAAACTAACTTCCAATTTTGGCATAGGGCACAAAAATAAAACCAGGGCAAAATGAAGTATTTTTTTAAACAGATTATCTACAAACATCATCCATCCACTCAAGTATATTTTCCTGTCGGTGCAGAAAGGTTGCTCAGTCATGAATTCTGAAGTGCATTATTATATCCTTGTTATATATTGGGATGCATTGACTTTAAATCTCCAAGATTCAACTCATAGATTATTTCTAGGCTCCTGAGTGTTCCTGCTTAGATACAGCAAAAATGCAAAAGGTGTGAGGCTGTGATCTCCTCATTCAGGGTGTTAGCATCTCTCAAAGTCAGCAGCCGTCTGTGATCCTAGAGAGGATTTTTAGTCTATCGGGCTTCATCGGGCCTCTAAACAATCGAAGTCATTTTCACTGCCGTGGTTTATCCATCCTAGTGTAATTGAATTGTGTGAATGGATAAAGGGGAGTTTATCAAATTGAATTGTGATAAATCTCACTTGTGGATCATCTCTCCACGCAGAGGAATCTTGAAGTGTCTTATAACAACAAGTAATAAAATGCAACCCTAAAAAATAATACACTCAAACAACATTAAAGAAATATATTCATGAAATGGAGGGAAGGAAGACCCAAATCACTAAACCACTTCCCCAAAACAACCTGACAAATGTTTGCCAGAAACATTTCCGGAGGGACAACCTAGAAATGATGTTTGTGTGTCTATATTTTTCTTGACTGTCCTATGGGAGAAAGGCGGTATAGAAATATAATAAATAAATAATAAATAAATAAATAAATAAATGACTCAGCAGAGTTGTCGTAAGGGAAACAAAAATATTCAAAAGACCAATATAACGGGAGACTGAGTTGTGGACATCAAATTGTCAACTTTGGAAACTCTTCCATTCTATTAACTATAACAAAATTACTTTCAGAAAGTTTCAGAAAAAAGATACAGAAATAAATTATTGGTTGGGTATACAGGTAGCCCTTGATTTACGACCCCACTTGAACTCAAACTTTTTGTTGCTAAGTGAGACAGTTGTTAAATAGAATTTTGCCCCATTTTACGACCTTTCTCAGCATAGTTGTTAAGTGAATTACTGCACTTGTTAAGTTAATAACATGGTTGTTAAGTGAATCTGGCTTCCACATTGACTTTGCTTGTCGGAAGGACGCAAGAGGGGATCATGTGACCCCGGGACACTGCGACCATCATGAGTCAGCTGTCAAGCATCTGAATGTTGATCACGTGACACAGGGAGGCTGCCATGGTTGTAAGTGTGAAAAATGGCCGTAAGTCACTTTTTTCAGTGCCATTGTAACTCCAACCAATTAAGGATTACCTGTAGCATAGATTAGCATTCAGGAGTCCAAAATTGCCCACTGATAACCTTCTGTGGTCTCTACCAAAGTCCCTTGCCTTATCCTCAATCCTCATCACCAACGTTAACAACCCACAGTTCCAAAATCGTCTTTAATTCCAACCCCGCCAGCTCTCCAGGTAAGCCAGGTAGGAAACCCTACCTGTAGATTCGATTACAAACACTGCCTTTAATCCCAAGCGTGCTTCACATCAACAGGATCCAGTTCACCAGCTGAAATGGCAGCTTCCTTTGGATCGCGGCTTTGCTTCTCTGGCATTAAAAGAATGATCAGGTCATGGGTTTTATTCTGCCAGTACAAGAGCAGGCCTGTTCCGGAATGATGTGCGGGCTCATTATAGCGGTTAACACAAGTCCAAGGACCTGGCTATTATTATTTAGACGATTCAATGCAGTGGAAACATCCCTAGACATTTCTAAGGAACAAGAAGAAAGTGTGGCTTTGCTGAAATGCAATAGCACTGTGGGGGACTTCGCTGACGGCAACAATTTCTTGTAGATCAAACAAGTAAGATTTATTCAGTACTGAATTGTTGTGGCGTGCTGGAAGGGGTGAGGGGGGTGGAGCAGGTTAGAGCAGTTTGAACAGACAAAAACAGGGGGGGAAATGTTCTGAATTCAAGGCCAAGGTTGAACGATCCTACAAAAACACAAATGCAACAAGACGGCTTGGCACGCACACAATTAATTTGTCACACAATCAACTTTACATTCTAAATGTCTTGAAAAAGCAGCCCATGACTTGGGTGTGCGAGTTCTCTTAACATGACCCAGATGTAATAAAATTGCAGATAGGGGTTAGGAGTTCTGTGGCAGTCAAAGGCTACAAGAGGCAGCCATAACATGGGACCGATTTTATGCTAAACTCTACAACAGGTGTTGAATGTAGCCTTTGTCTCAAGGGCTGCTTTTCAAGTTCAATTTTGAGATGCTTTTGAGGGCTATCTTTCAAATTTATTGCTGTGTGAAGGGCATCAGGAGTCGCCTAGGTTATCCTTAGGACAGAGGTCTTCAAACTTCAAGCTATGCTGGCTGGAGAAATCTGGGAGTTGAAGTCCACAAGTCTTAAAGCTGCCAAGTTTGAAGACCTCTGTCCTAAGGAGGTTAATTGGTTCTGGGAAAACTTCCTTCTTCCTTCACATGTGTCCTTCTCCTTTGAAGAAAGGGATAACATGCCACGTATGGAGATATAAAAACCAACTATCCATATATCTTAATTGAACCTACCGGATGCTAAGCATGAAACAATCAAATAAAAAAGGTCTATTCTATCTCTATGTATCTATTAGGAGACATACAAAACGTCCGTCCAAAGTCCCTTCCAGCCCTATAATAAAAACATACTTTTTTCTTTTCATTCCAAATGTCACACCTTCTTAGATCAAACCATTTGAAGTATTAAGTTACTAAAATATCCATTAATTAATTTCCTGCCAAGAATGTCTTTGCCCAAGTGACTCCTACACATCTTATTGTGTTGTGATTTCTTATAGGAACCTCCATGCTAGATTAACGAAACACTTCACTGAAGAATTGTCACATCATTCTGGACTAAAATGTTCTGAGATTTTGCCTGGAAACTATGGATATATGGCAGCGCACAGTAGCTAAAATTAGGAAGCCTTTTTAAAATGATATTTTTATCACATTTTTAAAACTTTAAAACACTCCACACTTCTAGTCCGGAACACAAACAACAAATGTAGCCAGGATTTCCTTTGTTATAGCTTGCTCCTTTCCTTGGAAGATTCCCTCCTGTCACTCTTTTTATCTTTCATTTTTTATTGTAACAAAAAACAATAAACTTGACAACTTGACAACTCAAGTTCAGAAGCTCATAATGAAATCCTTGCAATATTTTCTCGTTTAAAACATCAAGAAAAAGTGAGTGAGTGTCACTCCTATGATAACTGAACTTGGAGTTATTTCAAAAGGCGACTTGGACTTTGTTTTTCCATGAAGAAGACGTTTCGCTTCTCATCCAAGAAGCTTCTTCGGTTCTGACTGAATGGTGGAGGAGGGAAGGATTTATACTCCCTGCAGTCATCTGGCTGTTAACGCTCTTTCTGGGAACCCTTGAGGCCATTTGGAGGTTTTATCTGTGCCCTTAGGATCACTTGAATAGTGCAAATGGGTGTGGAGCCTTCTGGGAACTGCTGAAAGGACTGGCTTGTAAACAGAAAGAGTGCTAGTGACCAGATGACTGCAAGGAATATAAATCCTTCCAACTTACACCGTTCTAGTCAGAACTGGAAGAAGCTTCTTGGATGAGAAGTGAAAAGTCTTTAAGGAAAATGCACCTTTGGGGCAACTGTGACCTGAATGAGAGACCACTTGAAGTTAGCTTTGTGCTGGACCTTCGATACACCTGAATAGAGGTTAGTTCTATAGGGTTAGTCACGCAGTTCAGTGGGTTTTTTTTAATTATTATTTTTTATTTTGATTTATATGCCGCCCTTCTCCGGAGACTCAGGGCGGCTTACAATGCATTAAGCAATAGCCTTCATGCTTTGTATATTTATACAAAGTCAGCTTATTTCCCCCACAATCTGGATCCTCATTTCACCTACCTTAGAAAGGATGGAAGGCTGAGTCAACCTTGAGCCTGGTGAGATTTGAACTCGCAGTAACTGCAGGCAGCTGGAAGCTAAATACTACCTTTTAACAGTAGCATTAGTCTGCTGCGCCACTCAGGCTCCTGTGTTGGCACAACAGTGGCTGAGACTAAAGATTTAGAGGCCTTCTCAGATCAGCCTAGTAAAGAACTGGGGTATTTCCTACAGGAATCATGTTTTTCCCTTAAGAAACCATGTTGCAAACTAAATTAAAACTTTTATTTGCTTTCACTCAGCAATTTGAAGGGTGATTTGATTAACGCTTCACTGAGACAAGCCACCTCTCTGAAGTACTAAGCATTCCCTCCAAAAAAATAAAAAATGAATATTGAGCATGACAAGTCTAGTGAGGCTTAGCAAAGATAAAAGTGGAGGTTTCCAAATGTTCCATGATGTTAAATATTGGGTTTTTAAAACTGGGTAGCTGTAACTTTTTCCTTTGTAGAACATCATCAAATCTGTAGCAAACAGGATTCCTATGATGAGAAATATTTGTGGCAGTTTCCAAATGTTGAGCATGAGGAATGTTTGAATGAGGAGTGGAACAGAATGGAACAGAACAGAACAATAAAGAATAATAGAGTTGGAAGGGAGCTTGGAGGTCTAGTCCAACCCTCCGCTCAGGGAGGAATTCCTATACCATTCTGGACAAATGGCCACCTCATGTCTTCTTGAAAACCTCCAGTGTTGGAGCACTCACAACTTCTGGTGGCAAGCAGTTCCACTGATGAATCGTTCTCACTGTTAGGAGGTTTCTCCTTAGTTCTAGGTTGCTTCTCTCCTTGATGAGTTTCCATCCGTTGCTTCTTGTCCTGCCTTCTGGTACTTTGGAGAAGAGTTTGTCCCCCTCTTCTCTGGGACAGCCTCTCAAGAATTGGAAGACTGCTATCACGATACAGCTTTTCTTTTCATTAGGCTAGACATACCCAATTCTCACAACCGTTTTGTTTGTTATGTTTTGGAAAAGGTGTGTTTCTCACAAATATCTGAGAACTGCCTTGGAGAATAGGAACAGCAATTCTGAATGGTATTTCCTTCTGGATCTACCACTCTTAGAATTCTGAATTGTCAGCGGTAAAAGTGAACCAGGAAAAATGAATAAATAAAAATAATTCAGGGATTAAAAAGGAATATGGTTTTTTTTTAAAAAAATAAAATAAAATGATCAAGTAGGAATATTATTCCCTTGAAATCATTGAATTATTTATCAGTACATTTAAACAAGCCCAGACAGAAATGGCTGCCTCGTTCATGTTCTGTTGACTCTCAGGATTAAAACAAATTTAAAATCAGTGAGCAAAACTCAAGCAAATAAAAAAAAAGCCAGAGCCCCTACCTACATCCTCAAAGGCTGTAATTCAGAAGTGTTTCTGATTTTTTCCCCTTAATTAAGTCGTTTCATTCTTCCTTTACGTTCATGATTTATTTCCCGGGCTATAACCAAAACTTTTAAACAGCATTATTGTCAGCTATTTATACTCCTCTTGTACAACTTCTAATCATGATTTTCATTTTTTTCACGCTTTAAATTGATAATTATTCTCTGTTGCAAACTGTTTTGAAGCACATGAACTTCAAACCGAAACAAATGAAAAGAAGATCAAAAGTTCGTTCTTGAACTTCATTCATAAAACAGCTGAATATAGCTATTATTCTACTTTTTTTGCTTTGGAGGGTATCAAAATGTACATATAAGTTCCTTAGTTGTTTATGTTTATTGTAGTTTGACAAGAGCATCATGCATTATTTAAAATCTTCCAGTCAATCATTTTTGCATTTCATTTTAAATTGTGAGCACTCTGGGAATTCTTGGATGTACGTTCAACTTAAAACCTGCTATTTGATTAATGCATACACTTCTAACTCAATATTATAAAGCAATTAAAATTTATCTGGAGACAAGACTAAAAAGGGAAGCTGGCCTAGGTGATGCAATGTTCCCCTTTCATCCCAAATGAGCACAGAACTAGTTAAAATAATTGCAACCCCTGCCCTGTTAAAGGAAAATTTAAAGGATCAGCAGACTGGAAAGGGAGAGGAATCTGTCCTATTGTTGGCCCATGGATCATCTCCATGGGATACAGCTCTGGATATAACACCATATGCTGGCAAAGTCAAAGTGCATTTTGGGGTCAAAAACTTCACATTAATTACTTTGTTAATCAGCACCTGTTCAAAACAGCCTGATCAGTCAAATTTTCCCTACCCAATATCTCTTGGCATCTTCAAAATTATCCAGTTGACCTAGCAGAAGTTAGGTTGGTTTTAAAATTTTGAATCACAATAATAGCAGGCAAAAAGTCTCAAATTCTATCTCAGGATAACTTTTCCTCTCATTTCTTTTCTTCCTTCTTTCAATGTTACAGGGATATAGAAATGAGTATTAAACTGTATTTGGGGTCACGAAGAGTCAGACGTAACTTAGCAACTGAACAACCATATTTACATTATTTTACACTATAGGAACAGAGAAGATTTTGAACAACAGAAAACAATAAAAATGTGCAATTGCTCGTTTGATAAAGAAACATTCCTTCCACCATTTTACTCATTTTCTGCTATGGTCCAAATATTTAATGCAGCTTTCTCACCTCAAATTCTTCAGTCTATTTTTGAACTGACTCTGCATTGTACCTCATAAACATCCTGCTTGCTTTCTGTCTTTTAAAATGCACTAGATATGATCACAGAAAGAAGTCTCTATGCAGGGGTAGGTCAAGATGCAACGTATGATCAAAGACCCATCTCTTTTAACCTGCCCCACACATTCTCCAATAAATTAAAAAAACAAAACAAAACAGTGGGGCAGAGCTTTAACCTTGCCGTCTTTGACCAAATCTTCATTTTTAAACTCTTCTTGCCTTCTATATCATCACCTCATACTTTTTGCTGTTAGTTCTAGATTATCCCAAAAGTGCCCTTTCAAGAGGCAACTGAACTTTCTTATTCTTCTTTGAAGATGTTTCACTTCTCATCTAAGAAGCTTCTTCAGCTCTGACTGGATGGCGGGGAATGCAGATAGCTGGTCCTTTGCATCCTTTTAGAGAGTCATTGAGGCCACTTGGACGTTTGTCTGTGTCCTCAGGCTCACCTGAATGGTGCAAATGGGTGTGGAGACTTCTTGCAGTCCTTTCAGTGGTTCCAAGAAGGGTCCACACCCATTTGCACTACTCAGGTGACCCTGAGGGCACAGGTAAACCTCCAAGTGGCCTCAATGACTCCCTAAAAGGATGCAAATGACCAGCTGTCTGCAAGGAGTATAAATCCTTCCATTCCCCACCATCCAATCAGAGCTGAAGAAGCTTCTGGGATGGGAAGCAAAACTTCTTCTAAGAAAAAACCAGAAAGTCCAGTTGCTTCTTGAAAAAGCACCTTTGGGACAAACATGACCTGGATTGAGTATATATGTAGGATAAAAAACATGGTTCATAACAAAATTTGCAGAGATCATTGGCATGAACTAAAATCTAGGATCAACTGAACTGCTATGAAAACCTAAACAGTAAATAAATCAGAGTTCACGTCTTCATGATATAAATCTATATCAAGTTTTTGTCCTTGGTATACTATAAATAACTTGGTGATCTCACTGTTTTTCTTTCAATCTTACCTTCACATAGATGTTTCTGTCCGTGTAAAATTATAAAATATAGCAACAGAGCTGATAAGAAGCTTACAAATAAATGCAATTATACCTGTACATGGCACACACTTATCCTTTTGAAATGACTGGAATATCACTAAACCATTTTTTCCACATTAATCTTGTCAGGTTTTGGAGACACACTGATAACAGACACTGGAGTGTCATTTCCCTTCTCTTCTGTGCAATATCATAATCTCTCAGCTAATCCTGTTCATTCTTTAAATCTGATGCATGTCCTGAATTGCTATCCTTTCCTTCAAGGGCCAAAATGTCTTGTTATAAAAATCTGATGGTTTCCCCCGACAATCAAACATGTGCAAATAAATTACTTCTGCTTTCAAAAGAAGGACTGGGGGTGACATGATAGCCATGTTCCAATATTTGAAGGGCTGCCACGAAGAAGAAGGAGTCAACCTATTCTCCAAGGCACCAGAAGGCAGAACAAGAAGCAATGGATGGAAACTAATCAAGGAGAGAAGCCATTTGGAACTAAGGAGAAATTTCCTAAAAGTGAGAACAATTAACCAGTGGAACAGAAGTTGCCTTCAGAAGTTGAGGGTACTCCATCTGTGGAGAACAGGAGATCTCCAAGGAGATTGGACAACCAATCTAGGAGAATATTTGTAGTTCAGGATTGACCTGAGGGCTCCTTGGTGCTCTCTGAGCTTGCTTGTTTTCATGTAGACATTTCATTACCCAAAGTAGGCAACATCATCCATCAGTGCCAGTAATGAAATGGCGTACGGTTTCCTGCTTAAGCAAGGGCTTGGACTAGAAGGTGGCTTCCAACTCTGTTATTCTGATTTCTCTAGATTCTCTTGCTGTCTTCTCTACTGGACTCCCAACAGTTAATTAAGTTACCCTGAATAAAAACGTTGATATTGGACATGGGATCCGAATGTTGAGTGATCAGAGTCAGAATCATAGCAGATTCTTCATTCTCTGAATCCAGTAAAGATTCTTCATCTTTACTGGCTAATCAAGGCAGCATCTGAAAAGTATTTCTTCATTCATGAGGGCAGAGAGCTCCCAGTAGGCAGTCCTTTCACGATGCAATTTCTGTGATTTGATCCAAAACGTAACAAACAGGAGACTCTGACAGTCTAAGCAAAGATTTATTTATTTATTTTTCATTCTTTCAAGGCACCCATCTCCCTCCCAGAGTGGCTCTGTTCCAAAGAAGTTTTGCAAGTTTTGTTCTTCTTGCCAACCAACAGAAGAGCAAGCCACAACGATTAAAAGATGAAGTTCAAAAATTTAGGCCCAAAGACTCTCTGCTGTCACCACAGAATTAGAAATGGCCTGAAATGGGTTGCGAAAACAGATGGGAACAGGGCACATAGCAAAAAAGGAGTTTTTGTAGGGATTTCATGGTGAAGAGACACCTGGTGATCATCTAAGTAATTCTGGTTTATTTCAGATATCCAAATATGTACAAGAAGATGTGATTCACAGCCAGAGCTGGTAAATATACCAGGAGAAGAAGTACAAAGTGTTTTAGAGTTTTGCCCTTCCTGGTTTATCATTTTACTGCAAATGTTTCCCATGGCTGATATGTGAAACTGCAGTTAGATAATGCCATTATATTCATAAGGAAAGTACCAGGCCAAGCTTGGAGAAATTCTCCATGGGTGAGAAACTTTTCTTATAAGACTTCTGCAGCTTAAAATTTGAATAATGCCAGTCTCTACCAGCATTCAGTTAGGAGGAGGCTTATGAACTATAAGACATCTGTTGATCTGTCCATCTGTCTAATATTAATATAGCCACTCATCTCAGATATATATGATTCTGGGAGGCTTATGAACAGCTTAAGCAATGTTTAAAACTATTTTTCATATTATTATAAAACTATTCCTCATATTAATCCAGTTCTTAAACAACGTTGATCTTTTTATTTAATTTTTTTATTTAATTATACTGTTAAGTTTATAGCTACCAAGGCTTTATTCTACATTTTTGGGGGCCCTAAACATGATGTTTGTTATTAGTAGCAAATGGGGCACAGACTTTCCAAAGGACTTAAAACAAGCAAAACCAAAATAAACAAGAGGTGTATCTTTTTTCAACTAACCAAGCACACTCAAACCAACTGCCCACTGAAAAGATTTTGAGCAGTAGCAGATGACACAAATTAATTGTTAGCTAAAAACATATGAATTAAATATGAATTCTGGTGCATTCTGGAGAGACAGAAGTTCCCTGAGAATGAGCTCCAGGATGGATGAATCCAAAAGCTCAGAAGGCTAAACTTCTGGTCCTGGTAACTGACCCAGGTTGGATCCATTAAGTATGAAAGAATAAGAAGTTTTGGGGGAAATTAATCAAGCTGAAGGACATGAAATTGAAATAGCCATATATTATTATTATTATTATTATTATTATTATTATTATTATTATTATTATTATTATTATTATTATTTAAATTTGTATACCGCCCTTCTCCCGAAGGACTCAGGGCGGTGCACAGCCAAATTAAAATACATACAATACAAAATTTAAAATAATTTAAAACAAAATTAAATCCAATTGGCTTCCCGAAGTATTAAAACCCATTACCCTTAAAAACCCTTTAAAAAATTTTAAGCCAGCCCAGCTTGCTGGAATAGGAAGGTCTTCAAAGCTCGATGGAAGGTCCGGAGGTCCGGGATTAGTCGTATTCCTGGGGGGAGCTCGTTCCAGAGGGTGGGCGCCCCCACAGAGAAGGCTCTCCCCCTGGGGGTTGTCAGTCAGCATTGCTTGACCGACGGCACCCTAAGGAGGCCCTCTCTGTGGGACCGAATTGGCCGGTGGGAGGTTATCGGTGGCAGAAGGTGGTCTCGCAGATAGCCGGGCCCTAAGCCATGGAGCGCTTTAAAGGTGAGAACCAATACCTTGAAGCGCACCCGGAAGACCACCGGGAGCCAGTGCAGCTCGCGCAGGCAAGGTGTCACATGGGAGCGCCAAGTCGCTCCCGTAATCACCCACGCGGCCGCATTCTGGACCAGCTGGAGCTTCCGAGTGCTCCTCAAGGGGAGCCCCATGTAGAAAGCATTGCAGTAGTCCAGGCGAGAGGTGACGAGGGCCTGAGTGACCGTGCATAGGGAGTCCCGATCCAGAAAGGGACGCAACTGGCGTATCAGGCGAACCTGATAAAAAGCCCCCCTGGCCACGGCCGTCATATGTTCTTCTAAAGACAGCCGTGCATCCAGGAGGACGCCCAAGTTGCGAGCCCTCTCCGTGGGGGCCACTGACTCACCCCCAATAGCCAGAGTTGGCACCAGCTGGCTATATCGGGACGCCGGCATCCACAGCCACTCGGTCTTGGAAGGGTTGAGTCGAAGCCTGTTCCTCCCCATCCAGACCCGCACGGCCTCCAGGCACCGGGACATCACTTCAAGGGCATCGTTGGGGTGGTCTGGGGTAGAGATGTACAGCTGAGTATCATCAGCGTACAGATGGCATCGCACCCCAAATCCACGGATGATCTCGCCCAGCGGCTTCACATAAATGTTGAACAGGAGAGGCGAGAGGACCGACCCTTGCGGCACCCCACAAACAAGGTGCCTCGGGGTCGACCTCTGCCCCCCCCGCCAACACGGACTGCGACTGGTCGGAGAGATAAGAGGAGAACCACCGTAAAATGGTGCCTCCCACTCCCAACCCCTCCAGCCGGCGCAGCATGATACCATGGTCGATGGTATCAAAAGCCGCTGAGAGATCTAATAGGACCAGGACAGAGGATCAACCCCTGTCCCGAGCCCTCCAGAGATCATCAACCAACGCGACCAATGCCGTTTCCGTGCTGTACCCAGGCCGGAAGCCGGACTGGAACAGATCCAGATAGACAGCTTCATCCAGGTACTGTGGGAGCTGTCGCGCAACCACACTCTCAACAACCTTCGCCACAAAGCGAAGGTTGGAGACAGGACAATAGTTTGCCAAAACAGCCGGATCCAGAGAAGGCTTCTTGAGGAGGGGCCTCACCACCACCTCTTTCAAGGCGGGAGGCAAGACACCCTCACTCAAAGAAGCGTTAATAATCCTCTGGAGCCAGCCTCGTGTAACCTCCCGGGTAGCCAGCACCAGCCAGGAGGGACACGGGTCCAATAAACATGTGGTTGCGTTCAAGCTCCCCAGCATCCTGTCCACATCCTCAGGAGTCACAGAATCGAACTCCTCCCAGATGACATTCTCAAGACCCGCCTCAGACACATCGCCTGAACCCACCCAGTCAGAGTCCAAGCCGTCCCGAATCTGAGCGATTTTATCGTGCAGATAACATGCAAAATCCTCAGCACGCCCTTGCAAGGGGTCTTCCCGCGCTCCCAGATGGAGGAGGGAGCGGGTCACCCTAAACAAGGCGGCTGGGCGATTATCTGCCGACGCGATTAGAGCGGAGAAGTAATTACACTTCGCCGCTTTTATCGCCACTAAGTAGGTCTTGATATAAGACCTCACTAGTGTTCGGTCAGATCCAGAACGACTAGCCCTCCAACTACTCTCTAGGCGTCTTTTCCGGCGCTTCATCCCCCTCAGCTCCTCAGAAAACCAAGGAGCTGGGCCGATTCGGCGCCGGGTCAGAGGCCGCAAAGGCACGACCCGATCTAAAGCACCAGCGGCCGCCCTATCCCAGGCGGCCACCAGGTCTTCCGTCGAGTCGTGAGCCAGAATCTCAGGAAATGGCCCAAGCTCCATTTGGAACCTGTCAGGATCCATCAGGCGCCTGGGGCGGAACCACCTAGTCGGCTCCGCCTCCCTGCGGCAGGGTGTGGCGGTCAGAAGGTCAAGTCTAAGGAGAGAATGGTCTGACCATGACAGGGGTTCAATGACTATATCCCCTATATCAAGACCATTCAACCACTGACCAGAGATAAAAACCAGATCCAGAGTGTGTCCTTCTATATGAGTAGGGCCATGAATTAACTGGGTCAGGTCCATGGCTGTCATGGAAGCCATGAACTCCCGAGCCACCTCAGACGTTTCACCGATAGACGGCAGGTTGAAATCCCCCATGACCATTAGCCTGGGGGTCTCAACCGCCACCCCGGCTATGACGCCGAGGAGCTCGGGCAGGGCCGCTGCCACGCAGCAGGGAGCCAGGTACGCAGCCAGCAGGTCCACCTGCACCCCATGGCCCCACTTCACAAGGAGAGACTCACATCCGGCAATCTGAGGTACAGTGGCCTCCCTAGGATTGAGACCTTCCTTTACAATAACCGCCACTCCTCCACCCCTACCCTGGGCCCTCGGCTGATGAAATGCGTGGAAACCCGGTGGGCACATCTCAACGAGGAGAACTCCCCCCTCCCGGCCCAGCCAGGTCTCTGTAATACCCGCCAGGTCCGCTCCCCCCTCCTGAATTAACTCGCAAATGAGGGGGGCTTTATTGACCATGGACCTGGCGTTGCACAGCATCAGCCTAAGACCAGGGCTCTGAGACTCTGGACAACCCAGGGAACGAGATGAGCATTGGGGACCGGAGCACGTCACCGCTTGAAGACAGCGGGCACGTGCCCCCACCACACGATGTGGCCCCCTGCTCCCACCATATCTGCCCCTCCCACCAATAATCCCGATGGAATCGCCCTCCTCCATACCAACACTAACCCCCTCCACACCCCGCTCCGCACCTCCTCGGACACAATCCCGTGCCGGGCCTGGCTCACCCCCCACCAAAACACCCTCCCTCCCCCTAAAACCCCTTAAAAGATTACATAATGACAATTTTAAAAAACCCCTCAACCCCCTCTTAGCTGTGTGCCACCTCTCGGGGTTCCAAAGCCCGTCATTGAGGTAGGCCCTCGATAACGTAGAGGGCCAATCCTGCGAGAGGGGGGAGTCTCGCAGAACAAGAAGCTCAGCTGCCGAATATCTTCCCCATGTCTGTTTTTACAAACTCCGTATAGCTAAATCTGTTATTTGCAAAGTATTGAAACCCAAAATATATTTCTTAAATGAGCCGTAGTGGCTCCGTGGTTAGAATGCAGCATTGCAGACTAACTCTGCCCATTGCCAGCAGTTCGAGACTCACTGGCTCAAGGTCAACTCAGCCTTCCATCCTTACGAGGTCTGTAAAACGAGGACCCAGACTGTTGGGGGCAAGAGGCTGGCTCTGTAATCCGCTTGGAGAGAACTGTGAGCATTGGGAAGCGGTATATAAGTCTAAGTGCTGTTGCTATAATTCCCCACCTTCCCTCATAAACCTAGGACTAAGAGCACAATTATAAGGATAAATTTAAAGTTAAGATTAATTTATTCACTACTAAAACAACAACAAATACACAAAGCACAACGTTCATTTGGTAAGAGGATGAGGCGTTCCCACCAACAATCAAGAAAGGATTTCAGGAAGAAGGAGGCATCACTGGCCCTCAAAGTTCAAAGCTCCTTCCACTTAAATCTCGTCAGAAGCAGCCATAATTATGCCCCCTTCATCTGCACATTTGCCTTTGCAGTCTCAATCACTGGGTCATCAAAGGAGCTGTTCCCTGCCCTACAAACTCTACTTTAATTACCCTTTTTGCTCTTGTCTGTCTGCTGAGCCTGGGAAGCAAATCCATCGCTCCCTATTTCAATGCATGAAAAGCAAATTCAAGAGATAAATGATCCATTTGAATTGCCAAAGGAAATGCAATTTCATATGCTTACTTTTCCCCCATTAAAATGGAGGAATTGAAAGTACAGGATAAATTATCTGATTTTGAAAAAGCTGAGGAGTGGGGAGATGGGAGAGGCATCCGAATTTTTATTCCAGAATAAAGCAGGCCCAACTTTTGCCCAGAAAACTCAGATAATTTGGACAGATAATTTTGAAGACAGCAAGAACTTTTCGTTAAAATGATTTTAATTTTTAAATTCATTTTGTTGATTATATAATTATATAATGATTCTTTATGTATACAACATTTTTTCCCCAAAACATTGCTATCCATTTCAGCAGCAGAACTTACGTCCAGTAAAAATTTCTTCCTTAAAAATTACAGCCCTAATTGCTGGGCACCCCTAATACAGTTGAAATTGAAGAACATGAATGTGTAAATAGAACCTTAAAACTTTTAATGTCAACCACAAGGGCTGAATTCTAAAACCTTTGAAAAAAAATATTCAAAAGTTCTATGACAAAATTAAATTTTGTTTTCTTGACTTTTTATTAAAATGAGTTTGAGTGGAATGTTGGGTGATAATAAGTATTGTGTTTCCCCCCAAATAAGTCCGGGTCATATTAATTTTTGCTCCAAAAACCCCATCATGGCTTATTTTCTGGTTAGGTCTTATTTTCAGGAAAATGCAGTACTAATCGCCTCTGTCTGCTGACGATCTTAACTGGGTCTTATTTTTGGGGTAGGGCTTATATTACAAACATCCTGAAAAATCATGCTAGGGCTTATTTTCTGGGAAACAGGGTAGTAAGCATTTTGGACAGTGACCAGTTCAGAAACAACAGCTTTAAATCAACTCTACACTATATTGATACATATTTCTGAAAAGATATTGACATTTTCTAGATATTTTTAATGTATTTATTTAAACATTTCTAGATATTTATTCATGGTTACAGGTAGCCCTCTCTTAACGGCCCTTCATTCAGCAATGGTCTGAAGTTGTGACATTGCTGAAAAATGGGCCTTAGGGTTTGTCCTTGTCCTTTAAACGGTGGTAGCATCCCCGCGAACTTCTGTGGGGGCTTTACTACAGACCAAGCAAGCAAGGAAGGACACATTTATGATTGCCAAGGGTTCTTCAGTGCTCTCTCTTTAATGGTGTAACCTTATATCACTGTGTGCAACAACAGTTCGGGTGTGACAGAATGATTTGTGGGTGTACGTGTAAATAAGAAATCAATTAAGGTATTGCGTCATCTGACAAGCGATTAATGTTAATCGGTGCTTATTAATTCAATTGGTACTAATTGGCTTTTCTCACTGGCTCTGCCCTTTTTTTTTTGGAATGAGACCTCTGGCAAGGGCTGCATGTGTGTTCAACATGTATAGACATGTATAGACATGCACAATATATAGACCCACATAAATGCATGCACATTTATTGGCGTCAGTAAAACAAACTCCTGGAGTAGTTACAAAGAATTGGCAATTCTGGATGACAAGATACAGGGAATTTTAATAGGATTTTTGTAAGTCCTTGAAACTTTTTTTCTGTCTCAATTTAATTTGGCATCTTAAGTTCTGGGCAATTGTTGGCCCTGAATGGCATCAGTGGGATTTTACTCTTTAATTTTACTCTTTAATATCCCATTTTGTTCTTGCCAGCAGGCATTTAAAGTTTGGAATTTCAAACATGCTTAAGATTTATTCCGTGGCCTTATTTGGTTGAACTTTAAAAACAATTACAGGTAGTTTTTGATTTACAACCACAATTTATTTATTTATTTATAATTTAATTTAATTTAATTTAATTTAATTTAATTTAATTTAATTTAATTTAATTTAATTTAATTTAATTTAATTTAATTTAATTTAATTTAATTTAATATTTAATTTAAATTAAATACCAACGACCTCCCATCGACCCGTGCGCTCCCACAGAGAGGGCCTCCTCAGGGTGCCATCAGCCAAACAATGTAGGCTGGTGGCCCCCAGGGGGAGGGCCTTCTCTGTGGGGGCTCCCACTCTCTGGAATCAGTTGCCCCCGGAGATAAGGAGAATCCATGACCTCAATGCCTTCCATCGTTCCCTGAAAACCCATCTTTTCCAGCAAGCCGGGTTGGCTTAGAAGAAATTTTTAAATTTTAAATTTTTTAATTAGTTTGTTATTCTTAACTTTTGGCTGTACACCACCCTGAGTCCTCAGGGAGAAGGGCGGTATATAAATTGGAAATTAAATTAAATTAAATTAAATTAAAATTTAATTTAATTTAATTTAATTTAATTTTATTATTTTATTTTATTTTATTTTATTTTATTTTATTTTATTTTATTTTATTTTATTTTATTATTTTATTATTTTATTTTATTTTATTTTATTTTATTTTATTTTATTATTTTATTTTATTTTATTTTATTTTATTTTATTTTATTTTATTTTATTTTATTTTATTATTTTATTTTATTTTATTTTATTTTATTTTATTTATTTTATTTTATTTATTTTATTTTATTTTATTTTATTTTATTTTATTTTATTTTATTTTATTTTATTTTATTTTATTTTATTATTTTATTTTATTTTATTTTATTTTATTTTATTTTATTTTATTTTATTTTATTTTATTTTATTTATTTATTTTATTTTATTTTATTTTATTTTATTTTATTTTATTTTATTTTATTTTATTTTATTTTATTTTATATTTTATTTTATTTTATTTTATTTTATTATTATTTTATTTTATTTTATTTTATTTTATTTTATTTTATTTTATTATTTTATTTTATTTTATTTTATTTTATTTTATTTTATTTTATTTTATTTTATTTTATTTTATTTTATTTTATTTTATTTTATTTTATTATTTTATTTTATTTTATTTTTATGCCGCCCTATCTCCGTAGGACTCAGGGCGGCTCACAACAATAAAATATCTGAATAAAAGCGTGTTAAAATACATGTTAACCCCCACAGTCCAGGCTGAACAACCATGTCTTTAAGTCGTGGCGGAAGGTGCGGAAGTCAGGGGCCAACCGGAGCCCCAGAGGAAGTTGGTTCCAGAGGGTGGGAGCACCCACAGAGAAAGCTCTGCCTCTAGGGGTCACCAGCCGACACTGTCTAGCTGACGGCACCCTGAGTAGGCCCTCCCTGTGAGAACGCATCGGGCGATGGGGAGCTGTTGCTGGTTGCAGATGGCCCGACAAATATCCTGGGCCCAAGCCATGTAGAGCTTTATAGGTCATCACCAGCACCTTGAATCTCACCTGGAGGGCAACCGGCAACCAATGCAAGTCGCGCAGGAGAGGTGTAACATGGGCGTATCGGGAACCACCCATCACGACCCGCGCGGCTGCATTCTGTACCAGTTGAAGCCTCTGGACGGTCCTCAAGGGCAGCCCTAGGTAGAGAGTGTTGCAGTAGTTTAGCCCAAAATTACCGATCCTAAGTGAGACAGTTGTTATGTGAGTTTTGTCCCATGTTACAACCTTTCTTGCTACAGTTGTTAAGTGAGTCACTCCAGTTGTTAAGTTAACAAAATGGTTGTTAAGTAAATCTGGCTTCCCCGTTGACTCTGCTTGTCAGAAGGTCGCAAAAATGGGATCACGTGACACACACACCCCGGGACACTGCGACCGTCATAAATATGAGTCAGTGCCAAATGTCTGGATTTTGATCACGTGATCACGGGGATGTAAGTATGAAAAATGGTCATATTTTTCAGTGCCTTTGTAACTTCAAACTACCTGTATTGCCTGTGATATTTTCTACATTTCTACATCCCCACCTTCAATCCCTGTAATCAGAGATAAGGGACAATATTAGTTAGGATTACTTATGAAGAGATGTTAGGACAATCATATTTCTAAAGTAGTTTATGCTAGAAACGGTTCAGGGCAATTTCCAAGGACTGGCTGTACGGAAAGCAGTAATTAGAATCTGACAACTGGTATTTTTCTGCTGGAAGGAAGACTGCAGCACATTTTAATAAACAGAATTAAATTATTAATGGAGCCTTTCACCACTCCTTTTTAAGAGCAATTATTACATTCACACAAATGTAGAGGGCAGCATGGGCCATTACCAAGAGATTAGTCCCTGGCATATTTTTCTGTCCTTTATAAAATTTCCCACTCACGTCTCATATCACTGCACACCAATGCACAGCCACAATTGTGCTATTCTTTTTCTGTGCTGAAAGACATACATTGGAGTGTACAGTGTAATCTCCTGGAATCTTTTGATACTACAGATTGCAATAGAAAAGGCCACGCTAGGATCGCTGAACCACGTAATAAGCCTTCCCAGGAAATCTCATGAGTGATAAAGATAACAGAAAGAATCTTCTAGAAGTTTGACTGGGGACCCAGCTACCATAACAAGGCTGGTCCAGTTAAAATGCTCTGTCTCTAGGGAGACTTACAGCCCCTCTGCAAAATATAGACCTACCCACAATAGAGTCACACGCTTTTCCTCCCCATATTTATTTCAGTATTGGTGAAAATAACATATGAAAATCCAGAAAAAAATGGGACATGTATACATAAAACAAGATGCATCAAATACTGAAATTTACCTCTAAAGAACCAAAGGAAATTTCATAATAACTCATCTACCTTTTGATAACTGAGACTGTAGAAATATATTTGCTATTTCCTTATTAAAACAATATTCATTAAAAAGTTCTTGGGGATTTCTGAGCTTGGTATTTGTTTCATTATCCATCTAGGTAATGTCATCAGTGCAAGTTACTGATGATATTAGCTAATTGGGCAATGAAACATCTGCAAGAGAAGAAGGAAGAAGGGGAAGAGGAAGAGGAGGAGAAAGGAGAAAGAAGAAGAAGAAGGAGAAGAAGGAGAAAGAGAAGGAGAAGAAGAAGAATGTGGTAGTTATGATCTGAGGGGGAAAGGAAAACAGATCTTATATGATATAAATTGGATACAAAAATATTTTTTACTATCCATATAGTGCAATTTAAGCAATGAATCCATCTCTAAATGGGTCTTCTCAAGAAATCCAGAGAGCACCCAGCCATTTTAGTGTTGGCGATCTGAGATCACAATAAAAACAAACCGGAAGGAAGGAAGGAAGGAAGGAAGGAAGGAAGGAAGGAAGGAAGGAAGGAAGGAAGGAAGGAAGACCCCTGATCTGGATATTTAAATGATCAAATATCTCCTTTGGCTTTCAGAATGAGCCCAAAGAGCCACAAGTAACTTGTTCTACGGATGACAGAACTATACTGGACAGGATAGTAGTCAAATATTATATTAATAATTTTCAGCAAGATAAATTTCCTAGAAGAGGGATGATCTGTATCTCATTTATATGGTAATTTTCAAAAGCAAATCTTTTGCCCTTGCTTTTATTTTTATAAGCTAAGTGAAGTTTATGATTTTTCTCTTAGCATTGTTCTTTCTCATCCTGCAGTTTATAATATTCCCTAAAGAAATATTCTGCCACATAGACACAATCCTTCTGTCTTCCTGAAAATAATTCCAATAACTCCAAAGAAATATCAAAAAGAACATAAAGGAAGGAATGCTTGTGCTTCTTATGCCGGAAATTACACAGATGGGAACTAATCATTGGCTCTCCTCGTCTCCCTCTGTGCCATGTTTCCATTTCAAAGAAGAAATGAAGGCAGAAATAGAAAGGGGAATCTGATAAGAATTCCTGCCATATATATTCAGGACAAAATTCCCTCAGCCATAATCGTTTGTGACAGAAGCTGAATTTCCTCCATAAACATTAGGAAATATGCCATCCCCTCATAAGAAATCAAGAAACCGAGATTTTAATTTTAGAGTCTGTAAGGCTACACTTTCATTTCTGCTTTCATTGAATTATGATTAACCAACAATATCAGGTAACTTACATTAACATAAATCCAAAATGCATATAAAGGGGGGAAAATGGAGATTTTTTTTAAAAAAAAGTACTATTACGATGTAAATAAAGGCATCATACATGTACAAAGGTACCATAGATGTAAAGTATACCATATTATAGTCTATTGCTATTGAAGAAAATCCTAAAGCCATCTCCCCTGTGGTTCCTCTCTCTGATTAATCTGCCATTTTTCTTTCTAAAATGAGAATTGTTATTTTGGCTGCTAAAATTAAATAGATCATAAATTCTTTATTTGTAAACTTGAAGTTTTGTCCTGTAAATAAATCAGGTTAAGTCTAAGTCTGGAGAACATTCAATTCTTTGTTTAGTGACGTTACTTATTTCCTCAAAATGACTCTTTTTTTTTTTGACAAGCTCTCCAACATTTGGAAGAATAATTCTGTTATACGTGTGCCAATCTCACAGAAGTCAAGTGCGAGCAAAGGGTGATCTTCCATAATGGATCCCCACCCACCCCCATCCAAGATCCCAAGCTTCTTTTAAATCATATGGTGGACTTCCTGTTTCTAGTTACAATAATGACCTATGCATTTTTGAGATTGACCTTTTGGGTTGTTTTAAACAATGAAGAATTAAATTCTCAAAGTTGGTCTAAGGATGGGTTCCTGAAGCTCTAATATTTCTATGGCCCAAAAGAGACTTGAACTGATATCCAAAGAACCATGGTAATTTTCTGATTGTTATTGCAAGATTCCCTATGACT
Organism: Arizona elegans; assembly: GCA_022577455.1. Taxonomy (NCBI): domain Eukaryota; kingdom Metazoa; phylum Chordata; class Lepidosauria; order Squamata; family Colubridae; genus Arizona; species Arizona elegans. Next base: position 8,771,796 of record JAKOOJ010000028.1, read on the forward strand.
ATAAAAATCTTTTTTTTTTGTCTGTAAAAGGCTAGACTTCTGCTAACGGCTCTGCCAATCAGTTTGCTCTTCAAATTACTATACAGTAAGTTCGGTTCTTCATAAAGAATGTGGTTAACCCTGTTTTTCCAAGTGAGGGTGACAGCTGAAGGATTTGGCATGCAGAGAACAAATTTATCGCCATGTCAATCATCATCTGGGCAAAGAACAGAATCCTGGCCTAATGATACATTTCAGAGCTATTTTATTGTTTTAGTAACCATCTTTGGTTGCTCTTAAGGCACCCTTCTCTATTGAAGTAGTCTGACTCTGCATCATTATAGACATGATGTATTTCTGCAAAAAGGATACTATGAAATGTTTCTTTTCAGCTGAAAGAAAAAATAATAGTCAGGCTCTGGAAAAAAGTGACAGGGAAGTTTTTTAGTGATGATCGTCCTTTTAACAATCAGATTAGAACATTTAGCCTGATGGAGCCCGTTTCTCTCTAAAGCTGCAAACAGTTGTGTCCCCTTGCTAAAACGAGGGAGGGTCATTTTTACAGATGGAATTAAGTTTAGCTGTGATTTTGCTTTGAATCAAGGTGGAGGTTTCTTTGCCATAAAATAAGTTATTTTCAGTCAACCCTCATTTCACTGCTTGGGCGTCTCTCGTACCATCCTTAAAAAGGCAAGGATTCAACTTGGATTTTATTGCTTTTATTAGAGCTCAGATTTAGCAGAAATCTAAAATACTAAATTCTAAATTCTCCAAATCTGAGGTGACTAAATGAGACAGCTGATTGAAAATAGCTTTCTTTCTTAACGTATATTCTCATTTTACCAGATACATCTTTGAATTACCTTACAAATGCCTTAAAGGACACCAATTATCATTTCCAGGACTGAATACAGGAAATGTGCTTAAACTGACAGTGTAATTTTTCTCATGTTTGACTCGGACCTTTCTTCCATTATTAGAAATCTAATGTATCCTTATGATTTATTTCACTTCACAGGAAGATTCACCTGCCTGAGTCCATTTACTTTGAGCTCCTTTTTAAAAAAAAAAATAATCTAAAATGCATTACTGACACAGTGATATCCTCTGGAAACAAGAAAGAGTAACTACAAAACTGTAATTATATTTTCTTGATGACTGTCATACCTGGATGAAATAAAACCAACAGACCTGAACTCTTTGTGGTGTCTTTTATCCAGTTTGATTTTAACATTAATAAAGCAAACATTAAATAATATTTCTTTCATGACACTGTTGTAGCTTTTTGCACAACTGCCTCCTGTAATCCCTAGGTTTTTCCTTTCAGAACCTCCTTTGGTAGTTGCAGATTTTTGCAGTCAGAATGGATCTTCATCTTGAACCTAACCAGTCTTGTCCCAATTTTGAAGCATGTGTAGAGGATGGCCATTAGAAGGAGGAGGGAGAAGGGGAAAAAGTAAAATAAAATGATTCCCAAGTCCTGGGAAAGTAGAAATTATGAAAAATAAGACAGAACAGCCACACCTTGAGCTTGATGTCCTTAAAAAAGGAACATTAAATAAATCCTCCTACTCCCGTTCTGTTTTTTTGCTTCCCATGTCAACTATATCTTCTCATTTTGCTATTTAAAATATTCATATATCACCTATCATGCAATATACTCCCAACCAGTGTATAAAATAAAAAATGCATGAAATACATTGAAATGTGGCAGTACGATACTAAATTTTAAAATCTAATAATATATTAATGCACAAAATAATGCAACTTTGGACAATGCTAGTTCCAATGGCACTATCGGGGATTCTCAAATGCTAACCTGAACAAAACCCTCATTTTTTTCATTCATGTGATTAAATTATACAAGAATCAGGGCCTGATTTATTTCTCAAGGGAAAAGGCATAAAAAAGGCAAATGTCCCATTTGCTGCCAGGTGAATATCTGCAGGATTGGTGAAAAAGTTCTCAAGATCTTTGCTATTTTGGAATTATTTTGGGATTCCTTTTGTAATTATTTGGGATTATTGGAAAATATTGTACTTATTTTCTAAATCAACCTATCAAATCATTACACTATTATGGAAAATAGAACAAATGAATTACTCAGAATTAAACATTGTTAACATAAGAACTATTCTTGGAGTCATAGGGCTGGAAGGGACTTTGGAGGTCTTCTAGTCCAACCTTATAATCTTTTCTATAATTGTAAAATGTATACCCTGTGACATAGATTTATTTCAGGAAAGCTTTCGCTTCATTTTTAACTGAGGAAACTACAGTTGTCTAGTAGGGAAGCTAGTTTTAATCTGCCAGATTTATAAAGAGTAGCTTCTTTCTCAGCTTAATGGGAAGTTTTAGCAACTGAAAATCTGCACTCAAGGTATGAATTTTGTACCCTTGTAAGTTCGAACCCTGGCTTGGACTGCAAGGCGATCCAACCGGTCAGTCCTAGAGGAGATCAACCCTGACTGCTCTTTAGAAGGCCAGATCCTGAAGAGGAAACTCAAATCCTTTGGCCACCTAATGAGAAGGAAGGTCTCCGTGGAGAAGAGCCAAATGCTGGGAACGATGGAGAGCAAAAGAAGAAAAAAGGGACGGCAGAGAACAAGGTGGCTGGATGGAGTCACTGAAGCAGTCGGCGGGAGCTTCAATGGACTCCAGAGGATGGTAAAGGACAGGAAGGCCTGGAGGAACGTTGTCCATGGGGTCGCGGTGGGTCGGACACAACTTCACAACTAACAACAACAAAGCTACATTTTTTAAGGATGGAAATCCCTTAGATAATTACATTAGGTAACAAGAAAGGATGGGAGGGATGGGCCTACCAACTTTAGCTGAAGCAAAATGCTGAATTGCTAAATGTTAAAAAGTGAGAGCATGGCTCCTGTTTACATGCCATGAAGTCAATGTTGGCTCCTGATGATCGTCTGGACAAATCCATGCAATTTTCTTGGCAGTTTTTCAGAAGTGGTTTGCCATCACTTCCTTCCTCGCGGTTATAAGATGTGACTGGCCCAAGGTCATCCAGCTGGTTTTGTGCACAAGGCAGGGCTGGTCTCCAACTTTCTAGCCTGATGCCTTGGCTTAAACCATACACCAAATTGGCGTTATTTGCCAAAACCGAAAAGTGGTAATTTGAAAAACTTTGGATGTCTATGCAGGAATCAGCAACCTAAGTATCTCAAAATCAAAAGATTTAAGACATTATTCCCAAGATAGTTAGGTCTCTATAGCTATGTCCAAGGGGTTTTAGATCCTATCAAATTAAATGTTCAAAACACGAAATAAAAAACTGGAATGTCTGATTCACTACATAAACTTAACTGTAAAATCATTTTGGCAACTATTTCTACTGATTTAAAATTATAATTAATTCAACAGCCTTCAGGAGCCTGGAAGGAAGAAATTAGATCCGCGAAAGACCCACAGAAGGCTCTTTCTATAGTAGAGGAGTTGACTGTAGCATTTTTCTTATATTAGAGGTGCTGAGTGTCTATCAAACATTATTAAAATCTGCCATATGGTCTCAAGGTATTATAAAAATCTGCCATATGGTCTCAAGGTTTATAAAAATATTCACTTTTTGCAAGAAATTCAATCTACATTTTCTGAAAGCTATATTTTTTGTTTCAAGGTGATTCTCAAACACATGCCTGTGTTTAGGAAGAGGGCCTGTCTTTCTGGAAATACAGCCTCAAAGGTACAGTTTCAAATTTTTAATTCAGAATCTGTATTATAGCTTTCTACCTCATTTGATTTTTCAAGACATTTGACTCTCAATTAGGGAGACAAAAATCCAGGAACTCCTTCCAAGTTAATTTTCGATGAAACTGGGCAAAAGCAGAAATTAAACAAATGTGGATTTATATAAATAATCAAAAAACTTTGGGAATAACTTCTAGATTTTGTAGGTTGAGGATGAGTGGGAAGCATCTATTCCCACAAGATAGGTATTTACTTACTTACTTACCTATTTACTTACATCCCACCTCTATTATTTTTACTCCTTCTTCCTCCTCCTTTTCCACAAGCCTATGAGGTGAGTTGGTCTGAGAAAGAGGGACTGGCCTGAAGTCATTCAGTCGGCTTTCGTGCCTAATGTGGGACTAGAACTCATTATGCCAAAAGTAAAGTGAGCAAAGTAAAATCCACACCGGTAGGATAGATCTGCCCTCGTAGAGTTGGACAACACTGAAATGTCCCTGTGGTTGCACTGCCAACTGACTGACAATATTTATCAATTGTCCCAATCCGTGTGGCCTTAGGGTGGCATACAGGAGTTTCCTGGCAGTGAGAATAATTAATTGATGGGATTCCAGACTTGTGGCTGCCCCATTAGTGAAGGTTTTGAAAAATGGATTGGACAACCATTTAACTGAGATGTGTTGAGCAGAGGGTTGGATGAGAAAACCTCCAACGTCCCTACCACTCCAATGAGTCTATTGTCTATACAATTAAAGTAATACTATCCCAGAAACCACAGCCAGCCTGAAGATGAACTTGGAAGAAAAACTGCAGACCAAAAGTTCATTGGAACAGTGTTGCTTTAATTTCCTGCATGGCTGCCCATCTGTCCAGCGCAGGATGTTCCATAAGACGGAAGCAATCTCCAAGGCCTGTCCCTGGGTCAATATTCCATGGGTCTCACAAGGGGTCATCTCTCTTTAGGTTCCCCAAGGTGGGAAAATGTGGCCTCACATAACCTGTTGAGGCAGTCTGAAGAGGTTTCAAGGTACTCTGAAGGAATGAGCTGACTTCAGAACTGGTAGGGCATCCCTTCCTCAGAAGTTATGTCTTCCTGGTTCAACCAACTGTCGGAAATGCTTATAGGCGCTAAAGTAGTTCATTTTGTGGGGTTTGGTTTGCTGCAAGTTTCTGAACTTTGTTACTGAACTGAGACAGAATGCAAAGTCTTAGGATGCATGATAAAACCAGGCACTTTTTAAAAAGGCAGTAATAAAGTTAAAGAAAGCAGAAACTGGACATAAGAGCCTATGTGTCTAAAAACCAACATTCCTCCTGCTTTGTTCTTTTCAGCTTCTGCTTCTGCTCAAAACTGCTTCAGTATCAGCGTTACAGTAATCAAGGAAGAATTTCCCACCAGATTGTCTTATCTTTAATGGAAGTCTTCCAAGACTCACCTTTATTCTAAGCACATACATTTCTGTTAATTACTGTGATATTATCTTTCTAAATTAATGGTGGAAGTTATTTTTAAAAGGCATCAAGCGCACTGGGTGCGGTGTTGGTTTTAATTGGACAAACATGCAAATTTCATGTCTGGACCCTTTAAAGGGTCAATTGCTCAGGATCTCAAAGGGCATCCAAAACAGCCACTCCGTTCTCAGAAGCAAAACACTGTGAGTTGGAGAGGCAGGTGAAAGTGATTGAAAAAGGAAAAAAAGACGGTTTCCAAGCAACCTTGTTGAATTAAGCTGCTTCAACCAGCTTAAAGAATAGCAAAAACTAACACTGGCTATTCTCTGTTAAAAGAAATTCTCCGCCACCAACTGCCACAGATCTGGACTTTGTAAAAATGGATCAGAAACGAAAGCCAAACAAATCAAGAGATAAGGAGATTTCCTGATTTTACCATATTATTTTATTCCCTTGTTCCAGAAACACAGTGTAATTGTTTGATATTAAACAGAGACTTATGTTGGCGTACTCTTCATTTTCTAAATAAAACCTGGTTCTCCAAAGTTAGATTGCAACCAAAAAAACAAAAAACAAAACAAATGGGCTTGTACTGATCACTAAAGACTTACAATAAGCATTAAAAGGGAGGGATATAAATTCACTGGTTAAATAATAAATGACTACAGAATGCTATTTTAGTTTAAGTAGATCCACCTGATTTGCTTAATGCTCTTTCAGGAGAATAAAGTGGCTGCCACTTCATAAAAGATCAAATATATATTACTAGGTTCTGCCTAATTAGTTACAGCACAATTAATATACTTTGAAGTTTGTAGCATAAACAATGCCACATGTACTGTAAGGCAAAGCTTATAAGGAGCATGGATACTGTGCTGTTTCTTCTATTTTGGGAACATAAAAGCATTTTTCAGAAGCATTCTTGGTGCTAGATTAAAGTCTGCGCTATTTTTATTTTCCTGCTTTTAGTTTGGTTTTTATTTTATTTTTTGGTCATTTTGTTTTTATGTTCACTTATTCAATTTTTATCATCTTTTATCATAAATGCAGAATAAATATTTTAAAAACACTTGTTTGTTGAGAGTAAAATTTCAGAAATACTGATTCATTTTTGCAACAAGGATTATTATTATTATTTATTGAATTTGTATACCGCCCTACTCCCCAACAACTCAGGGCGGTGAATAGCCAAATAAAATACATATAATATAAATGTTAAAAAACCATTAAAATACAATTAAATAATTGGCCTGGAAAATGAAATTTAAAACACCCCAAATTCATAAGACAAGTTTAAAATTTAAAAATTTTTTAAAAACAATTTAAAAGAGAGGTTAGGCCAGGCCGGCCTGCTGAAATAAAAATGTTTTGATGGCACGGCGGAAAGCGCGTAGGTCCGGGATCCTCCGTATCTCCAGATAAGATCTCTGTCCAATATTAGAAAATCAAACAGCAATGTCCTTGCCTAATTTTGTTTTGCCTTTGTTAAAAAAAAAATCCCTTTGGATTTTGTATTTTAATCTTTTGAACAAAATAAAAATTAAAAGGCAAATATTACTATTATATTAAGTGAACTAAAGGTGCCTTACTCTCTATTTTCATTGTTCCTGCCAATCTAATTTTGTAGCGTATATATACACGTTACAGAACTTCAAAGATATTATTAAGATCTGCAAGAATGAAAGATTATCTTGGCTTGAAGAGCAAATACTGAAATTGTGAAATTTTAAGCTTTGCAAATTTACAAGATTTCACCTTTCGTTTTGAACAGCCAATTTCCTGAAACCATTTCAAATCAAACCTTTTCCAGTAAGTTAAAATAAAAGATAAGGCAGATGATGGAAGCAAAAGAATAATTAAAGACAAAAACAACTCTCTTAAGACACAATTTTACAGCAGTCAATTACTGAGTACTAAAAGTAATCTAGAGATAATATAGGCAATTTTCAGACAGGCGGTAAAACTTTCTCTTCTAGCTGATATGTTGCAGATTGGTTTTAAGTTCATCTAGAGGAAATGAATTATTTTGAAGACTTGTGTAGAATGATAAACGTCTTAACTATACAGCTTCCAAACAAGCTCAAACTTGGAAAAGTTCCTCCATATAACAAAAATTCATTTTAAGTCAAAATCCACCTGGATACGTACCACTTATTTATTTATAAATTTTAATGACCGCCCATTTTACCATAGGATAACTCTTAACTGATTTCACATTCTGTGTCTTAATATCGGGCAGAGATTTTTAAATTTCAATGCTGCCAACGAATCCTGTGATTTGACCTCCATCCAACTAAGTGAAAACGAGAGTTCTGATCCAACAACTTGAAAAGCAACTTATCTTATCGCCCTGGAGCAGATGGTGCTGACGCATAATTACATTAAGTCGACCTGTCTGATGAGTTTCTATAGTTTCTTCCCTCGTGTGTGTAACTCTTTAGGCGGTTTGCACGCTTTGTTGGAGGGGAAGGATGCCTGGGGGTCAAGCTGTGCTCGCTCAACCAAGAGGCTGTAGACAAGCTAAAATTAATGAGTTGAAAACCATGTAAAACATTTCATTTGAATAACGGGGTTCAATAGCCTTGCTTGTGTTTATCCTGCTCTATTCATGAATCAATTCTCTGTATCCTTACAGGCAACAAATTCTACACCGACTTCTGAAAAACCCACAAAGCTATTGATTTTTGTCCTGCGCCCCATTGCCACGTTAATCAGGCTGTCTCAGGAGCTTCCAGCCAGGCCTGGAAGGGCTTTTAATCCTCCAAGATTTACTCAAATGTCACAACCATCTGGGAGGAAAGAGAGGATCCCCACTGAGTCCACTAACCACTGTTGTCTTTGGGTTCAAAAGACAACAGAAAGCAAACACTGCCAAAATGTTATATTTACCGTTTTCTATCGAAACGAAATAAGAGCTTTTGAAAAAGAAAAAAGAAAAAAGGAGGGTTTGGAGGGAACAAGAGTGTGAGATCTCAGAGCTATTACAATTTCTTGGGGAATTTCATTAATCTACATGATTAAAGCCTATTCTTCCAATTCTTGTTTTTGTGACATAGGGCACAACCTGCAATTTTTAAACACAGGAACTGTTTTCCAGTGTCTAGGGGAGTCAATTATAAACAAACAAACAAACAAAATAGCAGCTAGTTGAAAGCCTGACAGAACTCATAAAAGTTTTAAAATCTCTTTCAAAACTAACAAAGATGAAGTAGCCATCATTTTCCCCGAATGGAGTTCCAGACACTGCTGAGAAATAGCTCCTCTTGAGGATTGGCTGTTTGAGGACCTTGGCATCAGCATGGATGCCTGGCCTCTGAAGAATACAAGCTAACTTGAACAGAACTGTTCCACCAAAACCAGATGTTATTTCTTATAGTCCCTGACCAGCAAGACTTTAGAAGTCAAAATGTTGAACGTTAATTCCAGAAATGAATATGTTACCACCACAGAGTTGTGAGGGAAGTGCTTGTACAAGGCAGCATCAGATCTCTCTTAGAGAGTCAACGCAGGTTATGCTTCAAAATTATCATTTTTTATCAGTGTCTTCTAGAAAAACTCACGTACATAGGTTCCTAACTGTGGCAGGAGCCTCTTAACTAAGCTTCAATCTCTGATGTATTTTTTTAGTTCAAGTCCTGTGCTTGGTGGAAAAATGGAATCTAGGAATGCTCAGTGGAAACTTCTGGAAACAGCTGTTTGCCCTCTGAGTGCACTGCCCTTCTGATAATTAATTATGGCACTTCTTTTAACCTATTCCTTAATTTTGCTTTATGCTCCTAAAACGTGGTACTAAGCGAATGTTGGCTGTTGATATAACTGATTGTTTTGTCCTGGATTTTCATACCATTCTCATACACCTCACCTATAGGCATAACATGACCTGTGTCTCTGCGTCCCTAGGCAACCATGTTATTTCTAGACTCCTAAATTTATGCTTGGTATACATAACCAGTATGGTAACCGGTGCTGTCATTCAGAACAGACATCATGAATCATTGGCTATCAGCCTGCCTGTCATATTCTACACCAATTACAATACCCACCATATTTTAAATGATAGTCCCATGCAGGCTATAATATGGTAACCCAGACAAGATGTAACCAAGTTCAACTACTGTCAAGAAAGGTGCAACTATCTACCCTTAGCCAGTCTGGCCATCAATATCCTCAATGCAGAGAAGAAAGATGATGAGGGGACTGGAGGCTAAAACATATGAAAAACAGTTACAGGAACCGGGCATGGCTAGTCTAGTGAACAGAAGGACCAGGGGAGACAGGATAGCAGTCTTCCAATAAATGAGGGGCTGCCACAGAGAGGAGGGGGTCAAGCTATTTTCCAAGGTACCTGAAGGCCAGATAAGGAATAATGGATGGAAACTGATCAAGGAGAGATTCATCCTAGGAATAAGGAGAAGTTTTCTGACAGTGAGAGCAATCAACCAATGGACCAGAAGTTGCCTTCAGAAGTTGTGGGAGCTTCATCGCTGGAGGCTTTCAAGCGGAGATTGAACTGCCCTCTGTCAGAAATGGTGTAGGGTCTCCTGCTTGAGCAGAGGGTTGGACTAGAAGACCTCCAAGGTCCCTTCCAACTCCGTTATTCTGTAATTTTTCATACAATATACTTCTACCCAGAACAATAGCATTTCAGCCTACATCTGAAACAAAACAGCTCTTCTCATTCCATAATTGGAACATGTTGTGCATATTTCAAGGTAGACAAGAACCGTCCTGCACAAGTTATTTTGAAGAAGCATTTTGTCTATACAGTTTCTTATTTACTACGAAGATTTTCTACAATTGAATTACAATAACAGAATTTTATCTTTGTTGTTATTTCACCTGTTAACTATTTTTTTCTTCCACACATGTAGTGTGTGACATATCAGTTGGGTTGCAAATAGATGTACAAGCTTATAGACTTTGAATCTGCTTTGCAAGGAGGGAATGTTGCAATAGATTTGTCAGTGTTCAACTAGGGGGGGTGTTAATATGTGTTTTTGTCCATTGGAGGTTTTTTTAAATATCTTTGTTTAGCTTTGCTTTGTCTCTTTTCAATTTTTCTCTTTTGGATTTTAATTTTTCGAATAAAACATAATTTGCTAACCCCCCCTCCCCCCCAAAAAAAGAAGCAAAATCATTTTGTATTGGTAGCAAACCATTAAGTGATGACAACATACTTTTCTAATGCTTTTAAAGAAAGTGTAAAAAGTGTGCCAAGCCACTTGCAGAACTTAATCCACCGACGTCATTCGTCCCATTCCAAAGTTCACAAAAAGGAGGCGAAAAAATTCAGCCTCGTCTCTGACAGAAAACATTTGGCAGCTTCCTTCTTTGGAGGGAAAGTAAAATTCTCCTAACAAGGGGAAATAGCCTGTCAGAAGAACTGTTTCTTCAGCTTTTAAATTCCAGGTCAGTAGCCTTTGCAACATTGCCAGTCTGCATGAGATCCTGCATTAAAGTGCTGACTGGTTTGTAGCACAGATTCAGCAGTAATTATTGAGCAGACAATTTTGTAAACCAGATCTAACCTAGAAGATGGGAAACTGCCATTATAGCCTTTATTAATTATGCAGGTAGTCCTTGGTTCCAGGCCACTTGCTCACAAGCAACAGCATTGAAGAAGGAGAAGAGTGACTTACGGGCATCCCAGCATCCTCGTGGTCATGTGAGAACGATTCAGGTGCTTGGGAACTTGCTCACAGTTGCAACATCCCATGGCTGTGGGATGACCATTTGCAACCTTCCCTGGCAGCTTCCCACAAGCAAAGTAAGGAGGGAAGGTTGTATGTAGGTCACTCTGTTAAGTGGCTCCCACTGCTTTTTCTCCCGAGGAGACCCTGGAACCAGGCCAGATGCGGACAGGAGGCCAATAGTTTGGCTGAACATGTGCTTCACACCCCCATCTTTGCTGCATTCACACCCTGGCACTCTCACAATGCCATCACAACCCCCAGCCCAGAAGTAAAACTCACCCACTCTGCCCTCCGGCCTGATTGTGAACCACCCAAAAAAAGGCTTGTGACGAGCAGAACTTGAGATGGCCTGCTGCCTTCCCCACTGACTTTGCCTGGTAAGTGGGCTTAATGACTCAGAATAGAGTAGAGTAGAGTAGAGTAGAGTAGAGTAGAGTAGAGTAGAGTAGAGTAGAGTAGAGTAGAGTAATAAGAATAAGAATAAGAATAAGAGTACAGTAGAGTAGAGTAGAGTAGAGTAGAGTAATAAGAATAAGAATAAGAATAAGAATAAGAGTAGAGTAGAGTAGAGTAGAGTAGAATAGAATAGAATAGAATAGAATAGAATAGAATAGAATAGAATAGAATAGAATAGAACAGAACAGAACAGAACAGAACAGAACAAAACAGAACAGAACAGAACTGTTCTGTTCTTTGGCCAAGTGTGATTGGACACACAAGGAATTTGTCATCCTCACTTAATGACTGCAGCGGGCATTGCCAGGATTACTGTCACTATGCAATGTGACCATGTGACCCCAAATTTAATAACCCTGTTATTTATTATGAAAATCCTGGTCCCAAAAGCTACTCTTAAGTGAGAACTGTATTTCGCTCCATCAACATTCTGCCAATATTGAGTTCCTGTCCCAAAGATGCTTTTTCAAGAGGCGACTGGATTTTCTTGGTTTTCTTTGAAGACGTTTCGCTTCTCATCCAAGAAGCTTCTTCAGCTCTGACTGGATGGTGAAGGATGGGAGGATTTATATTCCTTGCAAACAGGCCTCTCTGTCCAGAATATGGATTTTGTTGTCTTCAAAAGAGCAGCCTTTGTCTTTTAAATGCAGATGGACCTCTGAATCTTATCCTGGTGGGTTTGTTCTCCTATGTTGGACCATGAGTTTATGAAGTGGTTGTTTTGTTGAACAGAGAGGACCGCTGGTTTGAAAGAGGGGGGTCAAAGAGGCCATCTATGGCAAAATTGAACTGCCCTCCCTCAACAGAGATGGAGGGATACAACATCATCTATCTCCCGTCTACAACATGGTCCTTTCAGCAGTTCCAAGAAGGCTCCACACCCATTTGCACCACTCAGGTGACTCAGAGGAAACAGACAAGCCCCCAAGTGGCCTCAATGACCCCCTGAAAGGATGCAAATGATCAGCTGTCTGCAAGGAGTAGAAATCCTTCCATCCCCATCATCCAGTCAGAGCTGAAGAAGCTTCTTAGATGAGAAGCATCTTCAAGGAAAACACAGAAAGTCCAGTTGCCTCTTGGGGAAAAAAAACACCTTTTGGATTAACACCTTTTGGATAAGTTAAATACTTTATGGAAGCTCAGTTTCAGGATTCCAAAAATACATAACTGGAAAAAAGTAGAGAAAAAGAAAAAAACAGACAGAGTCAGAGAAGAAGAAAAAGAGAAGGGGGAAGAGTAAAAACTGGATGAAATTCTTTGAATTGTTCCCCCCAGGCTTTTATTAAAAAATAAAAATAAAATAAAAGGCAAAAGAAATGAATATATTAAAAGATTTTGCATTTGTTACTTTTATGTTTTGTGGACAGGCTAAAGGCAATTTCCTTGTTTGCTTGGGGAAACTATATTTGAATTTCAATGCTGCATTTTCTAAGTGACTTCCTTACATTTAGAACTGTGCAAATTGAAGGCAGCCTGCTTGAGAATAAAGGAATGGTAATTTTGTGAAGTGTCCTCAAAGTTTTCTGTTAAATTGAGGCACCTTTGTAGTTTTCCAGAGGGTATTACTATTATTATACATCACTTAATGGCAGCCTTTGAGAGCGGTTTAAAAATTCACATTGCCCACATGGATTACTCTGCATTTGGTACAGGATCTGAAAATGTAAGCTTACAATAAACCATTATTTCAAAACAAAGCTTTCATTTTAAGCCTTTGGAAACAAGAGTAACACGGATGACAAATATATTCCTTTCGTCCATTTTATGCTTGCTTGTTCAAACACACGCACTAATCAAAGAACAAGACAGCCAATTTTATTCACATTTTTTTATACAGATGAATATTCCTGCAGTTATTTGTAGAATGTATTTAAATATATAAATAGTCTGCGTCAAATGTTCGCCATAAATTTTTGATAAGTAACCTGCAGGAGGAGAAGGAGGTGGGGGGAGAAGGAGATGGTAATTGATATGATAATACCAGGAGGTAGCAGAATTGAAGACAAAGAATAGGACATCACAAAGTATCAAGGCCTGAAAATCAAAGTTGAAAAATTATGCCATAAACCACTATGGTGATCCCAGTAGTTAGTGCCACAATGTGTGCCATAGAAAAAAACTTGGACAGCATTTAGAAAATCTGGCAATTGATAAAATTATAAAAGGCCACAGTCCTTGAATAAGAACATATACTACACTGCAACATCCTAGAATCTTGGGAAGAACGAGATGTGAAAAAAAGTCGACACCAGCTAAAGAGATGGCAACTGTGATTTCATATATTTGGGTATATAACAATAACAATAACAGAAGAGAATGAACCAGAGAAAAGGAGAAAAACACAAGCTGCATATGAACATTTTAATGTCGGCAGAGAAAAGGCTCAAATCACAGGACAACAATGTTTTCCAAAAGTTTTTCTTCCTAAATAACTTTTGGTAATTATGACCGATCCCTTCAAACGGAACGGAAATATAATTTCAGAATGACTATATCATGTAGGAATCTGGAGAAATATGAAATTAACTTTTAACGACTATGATGTATTTAATCAAATAATGTTTCCAACATGCTGCTTTAAACAGTGTTAAAATGAATGTTCAGTGACATGTTGCACATCATGGTTTTGTATGCTCTAAGATATTTGCAATGTAGTTTGGTGCTCCATAGTTGCTAAGAAAATTCTCAACAACATCCTTAAATGCTTTCCAGGTATTTTTCTCTGCCCCACTAACAGATCTTCAAACTGCTTGTCTTTGATCATGTATCTAATCTGTGAACCAACAAAAATGCCTTGCGGATCTTGGCATCAGTTATTCTGGGAAACATCTGTCTCAAATAATGAACACCTTCACCTTCATCACTTCATTGCTTTCCCAAAACTTTTTCATCAGTTTGTGAGATGCGGAGACAAAAATGCCTTTGATGTGTCAACAAGTGGTTAATATGCCAATTTTTTTCTGTCCTGGAACCAAATCCCTTTGGAGTGGCCGTTTCTTTTTAATGTAATGTGACTTTCTCGCACGGCTGTCCCATTCGCATCTATAACAGCAGTACTTGGTATATTCCAGCAGCAAAACCACAACTTTTAAATCGCCACACAGATTCCAGTTGTACTTGGTGCACTGAACGTGCTTCAACAACAGTTCCATGTTTTTGTGTGTTTCATGTGTGCAGCATAGACAACAGGAACTGAAGGGTGTACATTGCCTTTGTGTAAAAACAGAAGAAAAATTTCTATAAATAAAACATTATGTGAAAGGTTATTTTTGGAATCAGCAGCCAAAACTCTGTAAGACACCTCCCAAGGTGGTCAGGAAGCAAGATCTTTGTCGTCCAGTAGAACAGAAGTAATCAAACTGACATCATTGTGCAGGAATGACCAAAATTATCAGCTTTGGAAATCAATGTTTGCTCCATACTTATCAACAATAGCTAGTAGGAATGCCATTCCTCATTGAGTTAACTGCCTTGAGCAGCCATTTTCTATAGGGAGCCTTAAAAGAGAGCATTTGTAATACAAACACCCCAGTTATGAAATTCCTCTGTCTTCAGTTCTGCTTGACTCTACCATAGAGTCAGAGGGCTGGAAGGGATCTCAGAGGTCTTCTAGTCCAACCTTGCCCAAGGAGACAAGTTGTTTCATAGCCTAATTGTTCTTCCTCACTGTTAGGAAATTTCTCTTAAGTTCCAGGTTGGATCTCCCTCTGAGTAGCCTCCAGCCATTGCTTCTGGTCCTGTCCTCGGGTGCTTTGGAGAACAAATGACCAATGATTGGCAAGAGCTTTTGGTCATAATTTAAGAGTCCCTTCCATCCAGCTTTCAATAAAATTAGCCGTGCTGACTCTTCTATTCTTTCTTAATGTTGTGTTCTGTTGGGGGTTTTGCCCATTACAGAATCTTATTTATCTCATTTCTTAAGAACTTTAAGAATATAGATGTTACTAGTAATTTTAAGAATTGCTTTTGACATATTAATGCATTGCCTTCCCTGTGGTAGTCTTCATTTTATGGGATATATAATCCCATAAATTTAGAAGGCACTTTTCTTTCATTCATTTATTTGCTGTATGTTTAATTTATTATTTTATTATTTCTACAGCTTTGGTTTAATTTTTACACTGGAGTATACTGCCTAGATTTGCAATATTGGACCCCTTAACAAAAGTAATAAAAAATAAATAAGAATTTTAAACCTTGATTCTACTATAAATAGGTTTCTTTCACCATGCATGGCTTTTAGCCTTTCAACGAATTCATTATTTATCAGAAGTCCTTATAATTCTCCCGTGCCTGCTTAATACATTCCAATCCAGCCTGAACACTGTGGTAGCAGAAATTTGAGGCGTCTTAATCTCATGTTCACATTTTCAAAACTTTCAACCATCTTAAATGCAAACGTTTTTCTTTCTCTCAAATGAAATCATGTGAAGATGTTCCAACTTCTTGGGTGGAAACCTGCTTGAGGCTGAATTATGAACTGTATGAATACAGACAAAGTAAAATTTGGTGGTTGGAGAAAACTTAACAGATGGGGCTTTACCTGCTCTTGAAGAGCCAGGTATGCAGTCAGGAGGCTCCTGACTCCTCAGTTTAGAAGGAAGGTGAGAAGCACCTTTTTCTGGCGTAAAACCTATACGTTTTATCTCAGTCTAGAAAGATATGACTTGGATGCTATTTATCCATGATATGGTTACTTCCCTATTAAACTATTGCAATATGTACTACAGTATGTGGGAATAGAGAAAAAAAACCTTGGAAATTAACATGATTTCAGAAGGTGGCAGCCAGACATCTATGAGGTAATTTCTGGAGAGAAATACGTAACACCAGTCTCGTGAAGACATGCTGGCTATCTAAGGTTTCCACATTAAATTCAACACTTGTTTTGACATACGTATTTCTATAAACTGCTAATCTGAATCTGTCTTTCTCCCAAACCGCCACTGGCATCTCCAACCAAGGTTTATGGAGGATACCTTTCTTGAGAGGGAGATGGTGAAAGTGACCAGGGCAGCTTTGTTGAATACCTTTCCTTGAGGTCCCTTGCTTAGGACTGTTTTAAAAGAAAACTACAGCTTTGCTTGTAGAGTCAAGACTTCTAGGAGTCCAACTTTCTATTTATTTTGATATTTTTATACCTACATTGTAACTGCATGCTGTTTTGAAAATTTATGGATTTCTGACTGCCAGTTTGGTGTAGGAGTTAAGCATCAGGTTAGAAACTAGGAGACTGGGAGTTCTAGTACTATCTGAAGCATGAACCCCACTGGGTGACCTTGGGTCACTCAACTCTAGGAAGGAGGCAATTGCAAACCACTTTTCAATTCTTGCCAAGGAAACTGCAAGGATACCTGTCCAGGCAGTCCCCAGAAGTCAAGACACGTACATATTTACGGTTTATATTGTCTGCTGCATTCTATTACTTTCCGAAACTGTTGGGTTTTATTCAGGCTTTGATATTGGCTTTTCCAACCACATGCAGTTTGTAGATATGAGAGGAAATTAACTTAATCGGTGTAGTACAATGCACCTGTCTCCAGGAACTGAGCCCACGAAAACAGAAGATGAAATAATAGGCAGTCAAAGATAGAAAAGAAACAGAGACCTTATCAAGAGACCAAAACAGTCGCTGCCAAGAATTTTCATACTGGAATGAGAACACAATGATTTGCAAACCAAACATTATAAAGGAAGAGGCTGCAGAGCCTCCTTGGTATCATTGCTGGAAGGGAAGAAGATGAAAGAGCAGGTTGGATTGTGAGGTGCCACACTGGGACAGGAGTGCATCTTCCCTCCCAGGAAGCCCAAGTCCAGAGAACCAAAAAGATTGCCCACTTAGGCCTCAAAAACCTTTTAAATGCCAAAGCGAATATCCGATTCTTGAAAAGCATGAATACTTTGCAGATGATTCAAGATTTCAGGAATTCTATGGACCAGAATACACAGAGATAACAGCAGAGAGCATTATTCCCAGGGAAGGAAAATGTAATCGCAAAAGACTTAATTAGTAGACTTTGACCTTAAAAATGGTACCGACTTCTTCACTGCAGAATCGAATTCTTTATTGGCCAAATGTGATTGAACACACAAGGAATTTGTCTCCGGTGCAAAAGCTCTCAGAGTACATAGAAGCAACAAGTGAAAAATCATGACCATAATGATAAAATACAACCATCATTAAGGTTTATACAAACTCAATGATAACCACAGGATACTAAATAAGCAAACAACATAAATCATTATACGATACTAAATCTACAAAATTAAACAAACAAACAAATGAATGAATAAATCAATAAGACACTAAATCTACAAAACATCAGAAAAGACACTGACACTAATATGTTCAGTGACTATTTGTATTGGTAACATATGTGGTATTAATTCAGTGGTTTGCTGAAGAACAACATTCTTAAACACTGAAGGGTGTTTTGTGTTCACAGTGTGACAAGCTGATGCAACGAGGAACTATCTGTTGGCTATTTTTATTTGGCTGATGAACATTTCTTGACTCTGCCCACATGCCTGGTGCAAATGAAACCAGGTCACAACCCTTAATCAGTACAATTCTTTGACTTTACAGAGGAATTTGAAAGATTTGATGAGTTGGAGCAAGGAACGGGAGCTCAACCTGTCTCCAGCGCTCAGGCCTCGAACCTGGTCTGTCAACTTTCTAGCTAATAAGCTGAGTGTCTTTAACCGCTGAGCCATCGCACCGCCCCAAGACAAATATTAAGAAAGCTAAGATGAAATTTAAGGCAAACTCAATTCTAGCATTTATTTTAATATTGTTTATAATTTTATATTGGAACTAATAGCTTCATTAGAAGTTCCCTCTGACATTATTTATCCCTTTAGATTCTCTATATTTTTCAATTAAAAGGAAAAATTACAGAAAAGGTTTTTCTAATATTTGCTTGGATTTTTCTATTTTTCTGCAGGGTAGACACAATGATAGAAAACAAGTATTTGTTTTGCAACATATCAGACAGGGTTGGGTATCCAAATGACTAAGCTGTGGTTTATGAAAGCTTTTTTTTTCCTTCTGTAAATGAATTATAAACAATCACTTGGAAGTCAAGAATTGCTAAGAGGGACAGAATTGGAGAATCAAGAGCATAACCATTAAAACTTCCCAAGGAGTTTTGTTAATTATACATTATGTAGTTTTTATTGTTATGCAGTGCCCCAACATGAGCACACGAGTACAAAAACATTTTTGGATGCATAAAAAAAATAATAATATCAATATCAAGCAAAACTTGGTTTCACATCTCAATGAGCTTCTCTACTAAGAAATCAATGTTAATAGGGAAACAAAGTGTAGAAAATCAAGCCATGTAGCCCAAATCCACAAACCTGTCAAATGAAATCTGAAAGGTCAAAGAATCATTGGGCTAATTGTTGAACTGCCTCAGCACCTCAAAGACTTCAAGAAAAACTATCACTGCCAGCCAGTTTTCAGAAGTCTTGTTTCCACAGTATTGTTTTCTCAGATGTTCAGGAACTGTTAATATTTTTAAAGACTCCAAAATTAGCATGGAGCTTTGTAACTGCAGTCACAGAGAACATAATTTGCCAGTTTTAGAACAAAGATTTCCTACCAAGCTGAATTCTGGGTGGAGACCTGGGGACAAGTATTTAGAACACAATTTCTCATAACATTTTGGGGAGCGAGTGTCTATGGAGATTCTCTGTCATCCAGGTCATGATTGTCCCAAAGGTGCTTTTTTGAGAGGCAACTGGACTGTCTTGTTTTTCTTTGAAGACATCTCACTTCTCATCCAAGAAGCTTCCTCAGCTCTGACTGGATGGTGGGGAATGAAAGGATTTATATTCCTTGCAATATAATTCTCCAGTCACAGTTAAAGAAGCTTCTTGGATGAGAAGCAAAACGTCTTCAAAGAAAAACTAGAAAGTCCAGTTGCCTCTTGAAAAAGCATTTTGAGAAGCATTATTTATTTTGCAGGGGGCGTGATGATTCAGGGGTTAAAGACACTGAGCTTGTCAGCTGGAGAGCTGGGGCAGCCCAGGTTCGAGATCCTAGTGCTGTGTGATGGCATGAGTTCCTGTTACTTGCTCCAGCTCCAGACAAGTGGCTGTCTACTTTCTTCTTAAAAACCTCCAGTGATGGAGCACCCACAACTTCTGGAGGCAAGCTGTTCCATCGGTTAATTGTTCTCACTGTCAGGAAGTTTCACCTTAATTCCAGGTTGCTTCTCTCTTTGATCAGTTTCCACCCATTGCTTCTTGTCCTGCCCTCTGGGGCTTGGAGAATAGGTTGACCCCCTCTTCTTTATGGCAGCTCCTCAAATACTGGAAGACTGCTATTATGTCTCCCCTGGTCCTTCTTTTCTCCAGACTAGCCATACCCAGTTCCTGCAACTGTTATTTATAGGTTTTGGTCTCCAGGCCCCATTCTATCAATAAGAGAGAGACGAGAGAGATCTATTCAACTAATCCTTGCATTTTAATTCTGCTTCACAAATCTTCACTTGGAGGTAGAGAGGTCTAAATTGAGGTAGAAAACAGATTTAATGTGGAAACAATCACAATGCAAACCACGTTGCAAAGTTTACATTTGGGAAATAAAACAAATATGTCTTTAGACGGTTTTCATCCTTTAGGAAGAAAACGTGATTACGTGACAAAAGGTGTGCCTCTTGGCTCAGTTTGTTCACAGGGGCTGAAAGGAATCTTATGATTTCCTTTTTACTGCTTCATAGGAGAAGGAATGGTAGAAAGAAGTAAGCAGCGTGCCCTTTCAAGATAAAATTTCCCTTCTAAATGAAATGAGAAGTTGAATACATCTCACAACGACAAATACAATTCATGCCATCTGCACATGCATCCTAAATCACTTTTAAAGCTCTAGTTTGGAAACATTTTTCTTTCTTTTTCTTTATTAAATCTAAGTTGACTTTTCTTAATTTGAAGTTTGCCACGGATCCATTTCTATCCCCCATTTCTGTCCCCCCATGAATGTTCAAGACCTTTGAAATCTCCTGTTCTTGCTGCAGAGATAAATGGCGCTCCATTTTCAGATGATGAGCTATCAGCTTGAAAAGCAGGCACCC
The DNA here is from genome assembly GCA_022577455.1 of Arizona elegans. Classification (NCBI taxonomy): domain Eukaryota; kingdom Metazoa; phylum Chordata; class Lepidosauria; order Squamata; family Colubridae; genus Arizona; species Arizona elegans. The sequence goes on from JAKOOJ010000028.1 coordinate 8,792,161, forward strand.
AAAATAATAGACCACCTGATAAAACTCGAAAGGTGTCTTAGGAAATGGTTTGTGAAAGAGAAACTGGGCTTGTACCCAGAAGTATTCATCTCGGGTTGGCTTCGTGTCTTTGAACAACAACGTGGAGAAGAAATTGATCGTCCATTTCATACAGACAATAAGGCCAGCAGGAAAATGGTAGTAATGCCCCAACCTCCTGCCACCCCAACTTTAATACTGCAGCAATTGCAAAATGAAAGTACAAAGACTGCGACATTTCTCAGGAATTGTGGGACCAATCCCCTGGATCTTTCTTTCTGAAACATTCATCAACATTGATACAAGCGGCTAGAGAGAATTTCTAAAATACTAGGTAAGAACATACAGTATGTATAATAAATGCATACCCCAAAAATATAAAATTAAGTTCGGAGTCTTTTATATTCTGTGTTAAAAGCAAGCTATGAAAAATGGTAGGGTAAGTAGGACAAATTAAGTCATTAGTATAAAAATCAAATAAATAAATAAAATACCATTGCATAGGTTGAATTCACAGTATTATTGTAACACAGCTGGAAAATAACAGGCAATATAAATGTATGTGGTAAGGCAACAGTTCTAATGTCCCTTAATAATCTAGCATCTTTTCTAGTCTCTCTCTATGAACAAACAACTATGAGGTAAGGAGGCCTAAATACATCTGAAGAGCACGGTAAATGTGGTTATTTTTGTACAAATACGCATAAAGTTGCAATGCAAACTTTCCTGAACTTCAGGTTTCTGCTTCATTGTCATGTTTTTGGCTGTTCCTGGAAAGCTGCAAATATTCCTTTCCTGCATCGTTGTGTATTAATTTTACTCAGATTTATATTGTATTCCCTAATATTGTATCACAAGAAACAGCCTGTTTGGTTTTATTAGGCACCCTCACACTAAAGTTGTATGCTCCACAGCAATTACATAGCATTAGAAAAGAAAATGAGGCAAACATTGACAGATCAGGGCCTTTAAAAGTTCCACATTTAGAGTAATCTGAATTTGTTTTAATAATGTGAATATAGAAAGAAGAAAGCAATTTTAAAAAATCCAAAGAGAATCCTTCCAGGATGCTATTTTAATCAACCAAGTCTTCAAAAGCTGAACAAGTCTTCACATTGACTTTAATTTGCCTTGGATCAGTTATTATTAAAATAGCATCTGTTTCCATTGTTCTACTTGATTTAATTTACCCTAGAACTGACAAGAACTTAATAAAAGAGTCTTCATAGGTCTCATGTATTAAGTTGCAAGTCTTACTATCCTTGTATTATACTGTATAACCATTTAGAATCAAGCAAATGTCTGCAAGTTCAAATTCTAAATTGATTGAAATAGTAAACGACCTCAAAATGGAGCCTCCCCCTGGGTTTAAGTTTCAAATTTATTCATTTATGAAGCAGCATTATTATTTGGATACACTGATAGATTGCAGAAACCCATCATTATTTAGACCTGCTTCTGAAGGATGACTCTCATACTGCTTTAAAATTTCAGGTACACTATAAGCAATAAACTAGGAAATGACTTTCATAAAATGGATTATATACAGGGAAGCCTGAAGGACATCTCAAAACAGTTAGTGAACTGCTTCTTATCAATCCCAAAACACACTCTTATCACTCTGTTTATATTGCAATTATCACCAGAACAAGGAAAAGTCCTCAGGCCAGCTTGAAAGTCTTCAAGGAAAAGGGGAAATGAAACTAACACCGTATCTTGGAGAAGAAACACCTTGAAAAATAATCCAAACATCAATTTGAATTATTTCACGTGGCCAAAGAAAACAGTTGATTTAATAAATCCAAACTCTTGATTCAAAATTTTCTACAGTTTATGATTGGAGATGATCAGGATGGTATTTTCCTTTGCCTGTGAAGAAGACAATTCACATTATAATCCTATTAGAATTATACCTTACGTGAGGATTATTCATAAGGGAATATGCTATTTGTAAAATATATTTGAATATTAGTAGCTCGGGTTAGTAGTTGGGCTAGTTGAGAGAGAGAAAGAGAGAGAGAAAGAAAGAGAAACAGAGAAGGAGGGAGGGGGAGGGAGGGAGGGGGAGAGAAAGAGAGAGAAAGAGAAAGGAGAGAGAGAGAGAGAGAGGGATGGAGAGAGAGAGAGGGACAGAAAGGAGAGAAAGAGACAGAGAGAGAGAAAGAGAGAAAGGGAGGGAGAGAGAGAGAGGGAGGGAGGGGAGAAGAGAGAGAAAGAGAAAGGAGAGAGAGGGAGGGAGGGAGGGAAGAGAGAGAGAGAGACAGAAGAAGAGGGAGGGAGGGTGGGGGAGAGAGAGACACACAGAGAGAGAGGGAGATCTTACCTGAGCATCAGTTAGGGTATATATTATATCAACACTCTTAACACTTTACGGAGAATTTCAAAATGATTTCAGAATTGAGGAATTCTAAATTCTTTAATACTGTTGTTTGGGTTTTCAGTAAATCTAGTTGGAAGATCTGAGAACAAAATAATTTACCTGCCGGTTATTTAGCAATATTTTATTTATAATAAAATTTATAATTTAAAAAAAAATTCTGGTCAGTAATCTCATTCCTCGCCATTGGCTCTTCTAAATGCAACTCTCCCAGAGTACAAAAGGGTTCTACAGGAATGTTCCAGTAACTTTAAATGGCGAGTTATTCTCTCTCTGAAATGTGAATTGATGAACTGGGACAAGGAAAAAGCTCATTAACTGGAAGTTGCTGTAAATGGCAGCCCTTCTCTTTCTCCCTCCCCATCTCTTTTTCTCTATTGTGAAGAGAGCAATAATGGCTCTAAATTCAATCTTTTCGTTTTGTCTTGGGTGTAATTGTTGGCTTGCTGCCATTAGCATAATTCTCTCTGGACCAGAAATTGCAGATAGTCAACCCTCCCAAGCCATTATTTCATCTTTCCTATCATTGCCCTAGGAATTAAGAAAATCCCCAGTGTCCAAAAATACCAACTCATCTTTATTTCACAGTATCAATTATGCATAAAACATTAAAGACTTATTTATATATTTATTTCATTTAAGAGTGTTAGTCACATTTCCCTCTCTGCAATTCACCCTTAATGAAATCGGGTGTTATTTCCAATATTAAAGGACTTTTAACTGAAGTTGATCAATATCAATTTTATTTAAACTTTTGAAAAGTATAAGTATATTTATAAGAGTATAATAAGAGTATAATGCTGTAAAAGTTAATTTTACATTTAGCTGTGCAACGGTCTCTTTAGATAAGCATTAAAGTTATGTTTGAACATTTGTTGGACTGTTATTTTTCAGTTGTCTGGTATTCTTTGGGTATAATTTGATTTTTTAAATAGGAACCTGGATTTTTAAAATTAAATTCTTTTAATAGAAATGTCTCTCCAAAAAAATGTTTTTAAGCAAGGAGAACTTCTTTCACTCCAAAATACTTTATACACTTCTCAACTTTTTTTTAAAGACATGTCTTAAACCAGTCCCTCTTCTACAATGAGTTTGGCTAATTCTGTGTTCCTATATTCATTGATTTTATAATTAAATGTATATTCACTTTCTATGGTATTCAAGCAACAAGGGAAAAATAAAATACAAAATTAAGAACAAAATAAACGTTCAGAGTACAGTATGTTTCAATAAAAAGTGGATCACAAGCAGATCAAAAGTCCACAGCATGGATCAATAAAAGGAACTATTAACCCAATCCTGACTGAATACTTGATTCAACATCAAGCCGGTTTAAGAATCAAACTTCTGAATTAAAAAAATGGCAACTGTCAAAAGGAAAACAGATGAAATTAGCAAGTTCTCATGGCCAATTCATTCAGGAAAAGCATTTCGTAAAAAATATACATTCCATTAGTCATGGATTCTTAAAAGAATGCAGGCATAAGTAAAATGCATTTACATATTATCCAACTCATTTTATAATCTCCCTAGATTTACTTGGGGAAAGCAAGCTACAGATGTGTGAATTAGCACTTAGTATTTATTTTATATGCAAACTGATTTTCCCTCTTAAGAGTTTATTCTCAATAGTTTTCAAAAGTTGAATATTTTATACTCTTTGTTTCTAAAAGTTTGCCCACGGCAAAATTCTTTTCATCTCTGACTTCTGTGGCCAATTTATGGTTTCATATGCCAAAGATTTAAACCCATCTTTTTATATAATCTAGCGCCGCTTAGAAAAACAACCACTTATATCCCTGACAAAATGTAAATATTGTGACAGCCTGCATTTAAAAAATAGTAATTAATGGTACGTTAGCATAATGAAAGAAAGGAACAAATGTTGTAATTTTTATTTCTTGCTTGTAGTCTCAAGAAATTGTCAGCTTTAATGATTTACTCCACTTTGCTTACACATTATGCAGAAAGTACAGCTAACATTCCCAGATATACTTTTAAAATAAAATAATCTTTCACCTTCAAAAAGCTTTTAAGCTAATATAGCTATGGAAATCTTCAAAAGCAACTTTATCAAATCCCCAGGTGGGTTTTCTTCGCTGGATGGCAATTCAGATCAGACTCACAATTCAGATTGAACCAAATTACCGTAGCTACTCTTTCCCCAAATGAAACTAACCCTTTGCTATAAACACTGAATCCGTTCAGTTTTTCAAATACATCCCTGATCTGAGTCAAACTAAATTAAATTACTTGAATCCAATCCTACAACCAAACAATAAGCCAAACAACAGAACCTAGGTACTAAAGCTAAAATTATGGAGAGTGGTTTTTTTTTTACCTATTTAGATGTAACAGGCTAGCTGCACAATGATTCTAGTGGTGGACATAGTTAACAAAACAAGAAAAAAAGAAATGTGACCCCCTAGACAAATCACCCCAGTACATTAATCCTTCCTCCCACCCACCCAAAAAACAAAAACTGATAGGGGCCTGACAAACAATCAGGCTGGGAGCAAAGCCAACTTTTTGTGGAAATTTTGTAGGATTGGGGGTGGGGGGTGGGAAGAGGGGGCTGGAAGATGCTCCAGAGGACAGGGGCTACAGCACAGAAACAACACAAATAAGCAAGCCATCTGCCATGAAGAGGTGTATAGTTGATATCCAGAACCTCAAATTGCACCTGGAAGTCAACCAGGAACCAGTGTAGCTTGTGGAACTATAAGGACATAAGGGATTATTAATCAGAAGAGAGCTGGAGGGACTTTGGAGGTCTTCTAGTCCAACCCCCTGCTCAGGCAGGAAAACTTATACCATTTCAGTCAAGTGGCTGTCCAGTTTCTTCTTAAAAGCCTCCAGTGATGAAGCACCCACAACTTCTGGAGGCAAGCAGTTCCACTGGTTAATTGTTCTCAGGAAATTCCTTTTTTCTAGGTTGGTTCTTTCTTTGATTAGTTTCCATCCATTGTTTCTTGTCTTGCCTTCTGGTACTTTGGAAAATAAGTTGAACCCCTCAAATACTGAAATACTGCTATCACGTCACCCCTGGTCCTTCTTTTCTCTAGACTAGCCATACTCAGTTCCTGCAACCATTCTTCATATGTTTTAGTCTCCAGACCCTTAATCATCCTAGTTGTTCTTCTCTGTACTTTTTCCGAAGTCTCAATATCTTTTTGTAATGTGGTGACCAAATTATCAAGGTGTTGCCCTTACTGCTGCCTTCCGGATCAGCTGTGGGTATAGGAAGCCCCATGGAGAGAATCCTATCATAGTCCAATTGCAATGTAACTTGGGTGTGACTGACCATCTTAAGTGATCAATCTTGTAATTGACTATTTGAAGTGGTCAACTGGCTCATAAGATGGAGCTACAAAAGGCCTCCTGGACATAGCTATCACTTTCCCTTTAAGGCTCATAAGTTAAGTTGTGACTCGTGCCCCTTCAAGACCCTGGAGGCCCAAACTGGAGCCACAGCCATGTGGTCCTGGCAAAACTGAACCTCAGTCTGCCTCCCCACTCACTATCCCCAGGCTGAACAGCCTCCAGACATTGGATCAAACCACTGGCAGCATCACCTGGCAGTCCAGAGTTGAGATGTAAAGTTGGGTATAGCAATAGTACTTAGACTTATATACCGCTTCATAGTGCTTTTACAGCACTCTCTAAGCAGTTTATAGAGTCAGCCTCTTGCGCCCAACAATCTGAATCCTCATTTTACCCACCTCGGAAGGACGGAAGGCTGAGTCCACCTTGAGCCTGGTGAGATTCGAACTGCCAAACTGCAGCTAGCAGTCAGCTGAAGTAGCCTGCAGTGCTGCACTCTAACCACTGTACCACCTCGGCTCTATCGATATGACACCTTGGTATCATCTGCATACTGCCACGCAATGAGTTCTCCCATAGTTTCACACAGGCGTTAAATAGGAGGGATGAGAAGATCAAACTCTAAGGCACTCCACAAAGTGAGGGATCACTTGGATATGAACTTTCCCCCATCAACACCACCTGAAACTGACCACAGCAGAAGGAGTAGAACCAGCATGGCTTGGTGCCTCCCAATCCCAAAACCTTAATCAGTCCAAAAGGATTTAGCAATCAATGGTATCAACAGATGCTGAGAGGCCAAGGACCAGAATCTTCTTGATTCTGTCAAATGTCATCAACCAGCATGATCAAAGCCGTCTCCAGATTTGAAACCTGAACTGTGATTGGTACAGATAATCCAATTTTAAATGAACTTCTGCAAGTGTAAGACAAAAAATATTCTCCCCTTTCCTTTTACCCTCTGGAAATCTGCCCTTCCTGTCCTTCTGTGAACCAAAATATCCTTTATATGGCTGTGGTCCAATTTGTGGCTCTTCCTTCTGTCTCCCTCACTCCAACCACATTGCAACCACCTTCATCAAAACAGAAAGGTTGGAGACATGACAAGGTTGGGTAGATTTATCCATCATGGGAAGGATCTAGTGATGGGTCTCCTTCAAGACCCAAGGAAACTATGACCTGCCTTAAGAATCCAGGAGACACCTGGATCTAATAAATTGAATGAATCGATCCATTGATTAATGAATTCACAGCTTGCAGACCCTTGCTCAGGAGTCACAGGTTCAACCTCAGTCCAGATAAGATCACAAAACTACCAGCAACCAGGCATCTCACTTTGACCTGTCCAGTCAGAGAAAAAATCTGAGCGACCTCATCTGCCACGAGTAGTTAGCACGAGTAGTTCTCGTCACACAACAATTCTCTGGGAACCATCAGGGAAGAGATATGGCCACTGGATGGCTCCTGGCAGATGCAATAAGGATGGAGAAATAGTGACATTCTACAATCCTTATTGGCATCATGTAATCTCAAATATTAGCTCTTGCTCGTATTGTATAAGGCTGAATTAAACAGCCTTATAAATTTATTTATTAATGAGATTTATATGCCGCCCTATCTCCAGCTGGATTCAGGGCGGCTCACAACAGTTTAATTTAATTTAATTTAATTTCCAATTTATATACCGCCCTTCTCCCTAAGGACTCAGGGCGGTGTACAGCCAAGATAAAAAACATAGAATACAAATATTAAAACATTTAAAAATATATATAAATTTTGGCCCGAAAGTTAAGAATCACAGACTAATTAAAAGAATTTAAAAATTTCTTCTTAAGCCAACCTGGCTTGCTGAAAAAGATGGGTTTTCAGGGAACGACGGAAGGCATTGAGGTCATGGATTCTTCTTATCTCTGGGGGCAACTGATTCCAGAGGGTGGGAGCCCCCACAGAGAAGGCCCTCCCCCTGGGGGCCACCAGCCTACATTGTTTGGCTGATGGCACCCTGAGGAGGCCCTCTCTGTGGGAGCGCACGGGTCGATGGGAGTTAAGAAACATCTAATAAAAAGTTAAAAAATTAAATCCAAATCTCATAATTTAACAGTTAAAAGTACAATTAAGACTAACAAGTTAAAATTAAATTAGAATTAAAACCCCATCAGTCCAGGACGGCCAAACGAAACAGCCACGTTTTCAGGTCACGGTGGAAAGAGCGGAGGTCGGGGGTCACCCGGAGCTCCAGGGGCAGTTGATTCCAGAGGGCAGGTGCCCCCACAGAGAAGGCTCTCCCCCTGGGGGTCGCCAGCCGACACTGTCTGGCCGACGGCACCCTGAGGAGGCCCTCTCTGTGGGAACGCACCGGGCGATGGGAAGCTGTTGCTGGCTGCAGATGGTCCCCCAAATATCCCGGGCCTAAGCCTAATCACCAGCACCTTGAATATTAGCCTTCATATTATAGGGACATGGACATAAAGACAGTGCAAAACCATAATAATGGGTGGTAAAACTCATAAATATCTGATTACACAGCAGTAAATTATCCTCTAGGTTATTTGGTCACTTGAAATTACCAGAAGTCAACCTTCACATACAGAAACCTGTTTTTATCTGAATCAATTACAGAAGTACAAACTGAGCCGAGCCCCTATCCTTTGGGTAATGCTGAAAAATGGCCTGAGAGGGCAGGAATTCCAAAGACATTAAACGGTCAAGACATAACAGAAGAGTGAGCTGTAGCAGGGGAAGTGCCTAGTTCGTTTGTTTTATTTATTTATTTATTTTGCTTGGCAAAAATAATTGTCTACAAATTTAGTATTGGATGTAGAAAGAACACCAAGTCGATTTCCTTCCCCAGCACACAGCATTATAATGCATATGCAGGGCCTAACAATGGAGAGCAATTTTATCTCTTGGGTAACATTTCATTTATTTAAATCTCACTTCAGTAATTGAACAATCGTAGCAACTCTATTTCAGAAATATCTTTCACAATGCCCCTGGAGTTTTTTTACACTACCTTGCTAACATAAAGTGTATTAAAACTAATAGGTACTTTTCAGAGGAACAGGGGCCTCTGTAATTTCAGTGTTCCTAAAGGTGTTAAGAATTGTGATAATAATACTAATAAAATCCTGCTGTTGGTATGCCACTATCTAAATGGAACTATGGAGGAATAAGAGCTCAGGTTCCCAGTTGCAATGCCTGGAATGAAGGGACATTAGCCACTAGGGAAACAAAATATACAACCACAATATCAATCAGGTTTTTTAGTTTTTGTAGAACAAATGCAAGAAAGCACGGACCTTCAAAATCTCTGTAGGCATGTTGATACCACAAAGCATTCTTAAATGCAGAAGGAGACTTTATAATTCAAACAGTATCAAAAGAAAAGAGTTTAATTATAACCATGCCAATATGTAGACAATGGACTGGTGAAAATGTGCCCAAACTGACTGGAACTGCCCGTGCTATAGGCAAGAAATTCAACATGTAGTAAATATACAATGAGGTCTATACCATTCTCTATCTTAAAAAAGTGTTGTATAAAAAGCCTTAATGGTAGACAGCAAGAAGTTAGTAACAGCTGTCTGAGAAGACCTTATAAATAGCAATAACAATAGCACTTAGACTTATATACCCTCTCTAAGCGATTTACAGAGTCAGCATATTGCCCCCAACAATCTGGGTCCTCATTTTACCCACCTTGGGAGGATGGAAGGCTGAGTCAACCTTGAGTCAGTGAGAACTGAACTGCTGGCAGTCTGCAGAGTTAGCCTGCAATACTGCACTCTAACCACTGCGCCACCACGGCTCTAAAATAGTGATACTGTATTGAGGGGGAAAACACATATGTGGGGGATTTTAAGAATGAAGGATTGCATGAGAATATGATGAGCACCTCCTTACAGGGGTTAAGTATTCTGTAAGTCTATTGGAACCTGCAGTACACATGATAAAGGAACTGATATAATGATTTGATTGTTTATGATGAAAGATAGGTGATGATTATGAGGATGTTACTCATTCAGTCATGTCCGACTCTCGGCTTCCAATCTTGCACAGCTTCTTTGAGTTGTTCGGTCCTCTGGCCGGTGTTAACTTTGAGAGTGTCCAGGCACACCGTGTTCTTTGGTGGCCTTCTTTTCTTTTCCCGCTAACTCTTCCCAACATAATTGCTTTCGCCCGTGAATTCCCCTGCATGGCATGGCCAAGGTAAGCGATTTTGTGATTTTGCCTTCCAATGACACATCTGGTGTTATGCGCGCCAATACAGTCTCATTAGTCCCTTCTGCTGTGCAAGGGATACGGGGGAGCCTCCTCCAGCTCAAACGAGCCCATTTTCTTCCCGTTCTTACTTTTTTGTTTTGCTTTTTTTAGGTCTAGAAAAATTGATAGAATTAACGAAGGATGTAAGGATAATTTGAAGAGGGAATCAAGAATGAAAGTAGATGTAGAAAAACACAAACAACCAAAGGAGGAGGAAAAACTGAACTGAAAGAAGCGCAGGAAGAGAAAATAAGATCTGGTAAAACAATATACTAGAGGGAGATTTCTCTCCAAACAGAATAAATGGAAAGTGGACATAATAAAAGAGGAACCAGAAGCCGCTTGGAGGAAGGAGGCAAGGACTATGCTAGAGAGTATAGAGTTACATTAATGGAAAGTATGAAAAAAGTTGGTATAATGAGAGAGCGTAGTTATCTGGAAAAGGAAAGATACATATAAAAGCGTGCAGCCTAAAAAGGTGATGAAAGAAATATAACATATATCATTTGCATATAGAGCCACTCTCTGAATGTATTCAGAGAGAAGAAGGAACGGAAAAGATGAAAAGAAGCAGAGAAAAGCAGAGGCCCAGTTTTGGTAGAAATAAAAATTGATTTGGAACTGGATAAAGACGATTAAATAAGAGAACAGAATAAAAAAAAATGAAAGCGTGAAGGAAACCGAAGGGAAGGAAAACTTGAGAGGAATTTTAGAAATGTGGGTAGGAATGATATGAAGATACAATTGTGGTATGATGGTGATAGCATCAAACTAAAATAAATGCTATATACTGCATAGCATTTAGCACTTTCCCCTATTTTAAAAAAAGGGGGAAGGGAAATATTGATGGGTGAGAAGACTCAAAAATGGAAAGACCGTGGTCGATGTATTTGGAAAAACATAAAAATATGAATTGGGGTTAACTCTGAAAAGTTTGTGCTTAATTTAATCATATGTATGAAAAGACTGGAACTTTTAGGTGAGAATTCAAGATTTTCACAAGTTTTCAACATTATTGAATCATTACATTTCCACACAAAATTGCCTAGAAGCTGAGAGAGTGTCAACATTGCCAAAATTTAGTCACATATTTCCTTTCTCCTGGCCAGGAAATCTATTTATTTTACTCCAGAGTTACTATGGTCTGTATTTTAATTAATGTTCCCAATTGCTAGTTTTTAAAAGGAGGTTGACTTATAACCATTTAAAAACTTGTTCTATTGTGAACTGAAAGTGTGTTTTTCAAAGATTTGTTTAGGAAACTATCAAATAGAGTTAGGGTTACGACCAGCTGGTCTGCCAAGAGTGCCTCTCCGTGAAGTTCCCTGCCCACCATCAGAGGTCAGAGAGATTGGCATGCTCCCAGCCCCTTCCCTTCCATCTTACCATCTCGCAGGGCCTGAAAAGCCGGCCTTTTCCATAGCAGCCCCTATCCTGTGGGTCAGCCTTCCAGCCAATGGCCCTCAGTCCCTCCACCCTTCTAGCCTTTCAGAAGGCCGTCAAGAACAGGGAAGTTCCTGCAGTAGAGTGTCTTCCGTTGGTTAGCCTGGCATCCCAAGGCGTTGACTGAAGTAACAGATTAACAGAGTTGGAAGGGACCTTGTAGGTCATCTAGTCCAACCCCCTTCTGGCCAAGCAGGAGACCTCTGTCACACTTATGACCGTTGCAACATCCCCATGGTCACGTGATCAAAATTTGTATGATTGCCAAATGACTCGTATTTATGACGGTCGCAGTGTCCCCTTTTGCGACCTTCCGACAAGCAAAGTCAACGGGGAAGCCAGATTCACTTAATAACCATGTTGTTAACTTAACAAGTGTGGTGATTCACTTAACAACGATGCTGAGAAAGGTCGCAAAATGGGGCAAAATTCACTTCACAACTGTCTCACTTAGCAACAGAAATTTTGGGTTCAATGGTGGTCATAAGTCAAGGACTATCTGAACTTCACTCTCCATACCGTAGTAACTCAAATTATTATTCTGCAATAAACCCAAACCAGAAACTTTTCTGGAGCAGAGAATATACCAAAATCAGCTCAATTCTGACACAAGTGGGGAACAATTTCAATGCTCTTAGGACCAATTTTGCATCTCCTAAATCAGTGTTTCTCAACCTTGGAAGCTTGAAGATGGGTGGACTTCAACTCCCAGAAGCCCCCAGCCAGCAACGCTGGCTGGGGGCTTCTGGGAGTTGAAGTCCACCCATCTTCAAGCTTCCAAGGTTGAGAAACACTGTCCTAAATGATTGATCTGAATCCGAGCACTATTTTTTTTTTAAAAAAAAAAAAAAGAAGGGTGGGGGAAGACTTGTTTCCTTGTGAGGACAACCTACTTTCATTTCATTTTCAGCTTTCATTTTATTTCAATAAAATGTGACAGGAGCAGACGGAAGGACTGGAGCTGATTGACCATTAATTTAACGTCCAGCCATATGGCATATTTATCCAGTAACAATCATTGGAGAAAGAAAAGTTGGATCTTATCCTTTGCCTGGAAACACCATTTAATTTTGCACAAAACAAATAATATTAAAGGCCTTTTCCTTCTTTAAAAAAAAAAATTAAGAGCCCAAGTCCAAAATATCCGCACCCATTTCCTTGAAGCAAGAGATGGGCTTCCTTCTCCAGAAGCTCCACAGAACTTTTCTACCACAAACATGAATTATATCAATTTGTGCTTTTTTACGTGATGTTATGCTCAAAGCCCGTCTTGACTTTTGGACAGTTTCAAATGAATCTGTAAAGTCGACATGTATTTGGGCCTATTTTCTTTTATTCTGTTTGGGATGGTGACGTGCGACAGTACAAGAATTTAGATCTAGTTGTCCGCAAACCCTTTTCCCCTGCTGGCACTTATGTTCTTTTTTAAGCACAATTCTTAACTCAAAGGGTAGCTTAACAAAAATTATAAGTGATCCTTCTTAAAACAATTTGTACTGAAACAAGTAAATCCTTCCCTAGAAACAATAAAAGCTGAAAAGAATTTAAAAGTCCTAGGTCCCAACGTCTGTGGAAAAAAAACAACAACCACCCAACCCTTAGGTGTTAATTAAATGATCATTTAATCCTGAAATGTAAACACGACATTTTCATCTAGTGACAGCACATCCCATTATAAATCCAGGAGAATAAAACTCCTGGTGTTAATATGCTGAGCCTCATTCCCACAACACTCTTAAGATGCCTTGTGGTGTCTAAGGTTAAGCATCTCGACACAAAACAACAATTGGCGCACTCAACTTCCAGTTCAATTTTCCCATCGCCAGTGACCTAGGTAACACTTTGGAGCAATAAAGAATAAATTTAATTTCTTCAGCATTTTGTGAGGATTAAGAACAATAGTTGGCCAGCAATGACTTCTTATCCCTGGGTTCTTTCAGAGTTTTCCTCCGGTTCTGATAGTTTAAGGCACAGAACAAACAGAAGTCTAAATTAGGGGTTTTTCAATCAATGTGAACAGTTGGAGGGGAAGCAATCAACTTTCCTTTTGAGACTTTTCTCAGCTATTCAGCTACTGCAAGCTTTAATCTCTCACGGCCATCCATCGCAGCTTGCTGTGGGATACCCATCTGCATTATTCCAATTTCATTTCCTTCTCTTGTAAGCAAAAACAAAACTGAACAGAACAGAACAGAACAAAACAAAATGACATTGGTACGCGTAAATACTAAATACAGACCAGGAGTTCCTTTATTTCTGTTCTGTCTATTGAAGGCTGTTATTTGTGGTCCCTGTTTGCCCTTCAAAATATACCCTAATTTTTCACAGGTTGGTAGACAGTCAAATTTGTCTTTTGAAACGTTTATCTCCCTCGATCCCACATGCCTTTTATCCCAAAGCTTTCTTCCCTCTAGCATAATTGGAGATGTTTAAATAATTGTTTCAAGCAAATTAAACCTGTCCGTATTAAAGATGAGGACCCGGATTGTAGGGGCAATAAACTGACTTTGTATAAATATACAAAAGTATGAAGGCTATTGCTTAACGCATTGTAAGCCGCCCTGAGTCTCCGGAGAAGGGCGGCATATAAATCAATTTAAAAAAAAAAAAAAAGATCACTCAAAGAATGTACAGACCAATGGTGTAGATTTAGTCCTGTCTCATAATTCAAGGATTTGATTAGTCCTTACTGGACTAAAAAATAATACTCCTCTCAAATGAATAATTCAGTTTTCCCCAATATTCAGTTTGAGAGACATGGACCATAAGCGTAAGAAACATTAATTGAGTCTTCCTTTTACATAACACCAGCAGTAGCACTTAGACTTTTATGTCACTTCACAGTGCTTTATAGCCTTCTCTAAGTGGTTTACAGAGTTAGCATCTCACTCTCAACAATCCAGCTCCTCATTTTACCAACCTCAGTGGGACAGAAGGCTGAGTCAACCTTGAGTTGGTCAGGATTGAACTGCTGGCAGTCGGCAGAATTAGCCTGCAATACTGCATGATAACAGCTGTGCTAACACGGCTCCTATAAGTACTTCAAGATTTAATTAATATCCACTCTCACCCTGGCCATCACTTCTTTACCCTCCTACCATCGGGAAGGAGATATAGAAATACAGCCAGCCCCACAAACAGGCTGAAGAAGAGTTTTTATCCGTGGGCTGTCAAGACTCTTGAATGAGAAATAACATCATAACTACATAGTATGATGGACTGCAGGGCTGGTGCAACGTGTAACATGTTCACACTGCTGCAATAGGATTGGGTTGTTTTGTTAATAGGATTTATTGGGTCAGGGATTTTCTGTCTTCACTGTGAGTTGTATTGTGTTGGGGGGGGTTGCACTGAGGGAGCTCAATCTCATTCTACATATGTTGTGCACTGACAATAAAGGTTTGAATTGAATTTTGCTATATTGTTCTAATGTTACATTTCAAAATTGTAAGTATTGTTTTTGTAGTTAACATTCATAATAAATTAATCAAAACTATCACCACTGGAATCAGACAATTGATGATGATTAGTCATCGTATCTAAGCCAGTCATTAATTTCAACAAGTGTTGGTTATGACTAAATCTAAACATTATTCATTATTCTAGAAAACACTTGCTTTTAGGAAGATTCAGATGCAAGCAAATCCTTTTTTTAATTGTTTAATGGGAGAACCTCTAATAGACCCTGTTAAATGACAAGAGTTATTCTAGATCTGCAGAAGGTGGCAAACAGAGTTTGCCTGTTGCTTCCGAAGTCCATTAGCCCAGGATCGTCTAAATCAGGGGTGTCAAACTCGATTTTACTTTTACTTTTTTTTTTTACTTTTTATTAAATTTGTATACCGCCCTACTCCCGAAGGACTCAGGGCGGTGAACAGCCATAAAATAAAACATATAAATACAAAATTTAAAATAGAGATAAAACAAATTAAATAAATTTGGCTGACTGTTTTAAAACCCCAATAATTTAAAACCAAATTTAAAATTCCCATTTAAAAGAGGAGAAGTTTAGGTCAGGCCAGCTTGTTGGAATAGGAACGTCTTAAGCGTGCGACGGAAGGTACGCAGATCCGGAATCCTCCGTATCTCGGGGGGGAGCTCGTTCCAGATAGTAGATGCCCCCACAGAGAAGGCTCTCCCCCTGGGGGCCGCCAGTCGACATTGTTTGGCCGACGGCACCTGGAGGAGCCCCTCTCTATGGGAGCGTACTGGTCGGTGGGAGGCTATTGGTGGTAGCAGGCGGTCTCGCAAATAGCCAGGTCCTAAGCCATTTCTTTGAGGGTTGTGTTTGATCTTGAGCTGGGGGGGTATGGCCAGGGTGGGTGTGGCCAGCTCAACATCACTCGTGTTGGGGGCGCCTGTGGTGGACCCAGGCTACATTTTCATTGGCAGAAGGTTGCAGGAGGCCATGAGAGTTGAAAACGGAGCTTGGGAGCCTGTTTTCGCTGGCAGAAGCACCACGGGTCGGTTCTTCGCTGTTTCCAGGGTAGCCCTGCAGGCCAGATCTAAGTACCGTGTGGGCCGGATCTGGTCCACGGGCCTTGAGTTTGACACCCCTGGTCTAAATCAAGCGATTACTGTATACTAATGAAATAAAATAGTATCAACCCAGTGAACTCTCAAGTTTCCTGTTTCCAATGTGTATGGGCAGGCAACAGAATTTCATTTTTATTATGTGCCAGTGTGCTCACAGTAAAAAATAACAATAAAGATTATCTTATCTTCTTATCTATCTTATCTTTAAAAATAATGCATTGGAATACATAAATAACATCCTGAGGTACAAAATATTTGATGAAAACCTGGTTGTCAATCTACAGAATGAATGAGATGAAGTGTTTGAATGTTCCTTTTGGAGAGATTCACCTTCAATCCTTTCAGCTTGCTGAACATCGCAAGTCAGAACAAGCCTGGACTTCATAAATAAACACAATGCATAGACTGGTATTTGGAAGTCTGTCACCCTCTAGATATTGCTTCAACCAGCAATGATAGCCAAACGTCACAAATCCTGTGTAGTCCACCATTTACCTACCACAGGAAACTAAGGGGCTGCCCCCCAAAAGAGGGGGGGGGTCAACGTCTTCTCCAAAGCACCAGAAGGCAAGACAAGAAACAACAGATGGAAACTAATCAAGGAAAGTAGCAACCTAGAACTAAGAAGGAATCTCCTGAGAACAATCAACCATGACTTCAGAAGTTGGCTTGCCTTCAGAAGTTGTGGATGCTCCATCACTGGAGGTTTTTAAGAAGAAACTGGACAGCCAGTTGACTAAATGGTATAGGGTTTCCTGTCTGAGCAGAGGGTTGGACTAAAACTTTCAACTCTGTTATTCTGTCATTCTGTCTATCATTCTGTCATAAATTATAGTTCACAAACTTACCTGTTGAAAAGACTATTTATAAAACTTTGTTGTTTACTATGTTAGTTAATAAAACTAAAATTAAAATAGTAATTAAAATATACTATTTTAAAGTATTACTTTGCCCATAAATGTACAGCATTCTATTTAAGCAAGGAGTGTCAATTTCAGGGGGAAATTTAAACTTCGCATGACAAGTTGATTTGAGAACCTAGCAAATTATATAAGAAAAGTTTAAAGTCTGTTGCTACTCAGATGCCTCCCAAACTTACTAATACTAATATGCTTATTAGTATTAAACAGGATTAATGAGTATAGAAGTATATTTCTAAAGTTTAAAAACTATTTTTCTTTAAAAAATAAAAAACACACTATAGTCAAGTTAAAACATTAAAGACAGCTGTAGAGTTGAGACAATTGCATATTATTATGCTGAAATCCACTTCTAATAAATACCATGTGTTGTATAATAAGAAACCAACGATATCACCAGCCAAAAAATAAGTGGTTATGATGGGGTTTCTAACTTTTGTATCATCTCAAGTGTTATAAAGTGTTACCTTATGCTTTACAAAACTGTTATGACCTACCCTGCAGGCAGATGTTAGCGCAAAATAATACCATATTACAGATTAAACACTTTAAAGAATACCTTAACCCACAAACAAGCAAAGCTGTACTGTTAATTTTAAGACATCAAACCATGTGAAAATGGGATGCGGAGAGAAATAATATTTCAAGAGGGTAAATGAAGAACATTCCTAGGACAAAAAAAAATCTAGACCGAGAACTTTGGAGAGAGAGCTTAGAAATTCATACCATAATATTATGAAAAACATTCAACGTTGAAGATAATGGCTAAATCATATATTCTTCTAATTCAGCATTCTGTTCCTGATATTACCAGCCTGCATAGTCCAGATACAGAAAGCATCAAAATTCTCCACTGCCATTAGTAAATCTTAATACCCTGCCAGTCCTACTAATCTTTTCTGCTGAACTGGTGAAGAATCTTCTGTTTTAGTTGCATTACAAAACAACCAACTAGTTGCATTACAAAATTAACGAGTCTTTTAAAATCAAAAAGAAGCAAAATGATATATTTTGTGCATCTTGTTCACATGCCAGGTGGAAAAACATATTTGCATATAAAGGTTATAAACTACCCAGGAAAAACACTTCTAATTTAAATTTTGCTAATAAATGTGCAGTCTTTCTTTTCTTTAAAAAACGGTTTTGGAAAATTATAAATCACTGCCAAATTAGTGCATTGGAAAAAAGAAAGAATGTTGAAAGGTGAAAATAATATTCAGCTGAAGAAATGAGCATTTCTTCTTTTTACACCTCTTAAAATTTACTGACATTTGGTCTTAAAGCAGCTTAAAAGTAATTAATGATGTTGTTGGAAATATTATCGGGAGTTGCATGATGGTAGAAAAAAGCAAACGAACAAAGGCGAACAGAACTGCTTCGATGTTGTTGTTTTGCAGAACACACATTTTGTAGGGCTAACTAAGCCATGACCTATCTGCAGGCAGACATTTTCATTTTTCCCTCCAAGTCCATTTCATGTTAAAATAAAAATAAGATAATCTAGGATGGGGGATCTAAACAAGTATTAACATGCAAGAAGCAGAACTGTTCCTTTAAAAAACCGTTAACAGTCCTCAAAGAACTTCCACCGCTGCTTCTACTTCGAGTATCCTTTGCGTTCCCAGGAAGAGGAATCAGCGGTAGCTATCATGGTAACTCACTAGATGAGTAATAATGTCGATACGACTGGACAACGGTAACCGTGGCAACTGTAACCTGCAATTGCTGCGTAACCGTTGTCGGATTTATTGTGGTAAGGGCCAAAGAGGCCAGGAGTAAAATAAAGCAGCCAGCGATGGTGTCTGACACTTCAAGTATCGGGCACTTTAATCACAGCTGGCAGAAATTAACTCGGGAGGAATTTTGCAAGAGTTTTCCACGCACTTTTGTGCTGAGGAGCTATCAATGCCAGAGGGCAATCGCGTGTAAAAACCTGATGACAAATAAATAGGCAAAGAATTTACACTTGTAGATGCAAAAAGGGGGAACGAAAGCAGCATTAAAATGCAAAATAGCCAGAATAAAAACCTTATTCCCAGCAAGAGCTAAGGGTACCTGAGTTGTGTTTCATGGTTTCTGAGACCCCTGAGGACAGGGAACAAAATTAGCTACTTTGGTAGAAATTTCACAGTCATCCCGCATCATTCAGTGGGAAATACACAATTGTTGGTTGGGGCAGTTAACTCCATCGTCTAAGGGTAATCGATAAAGCATATCAAGAATACAGTACATGCCCCAGTGCTAAGGCGTGTCGAATTTTTCAACTTTCAATTTGCAAACATTAGGGGTGCTCAAAAGTTGTGACGTGCCTTGGGGATTGTAAAGATACTTTGCTTACTTTAATATAATTTAGATGTGCTCGGTAAGTAACTACATAAATATCATAACTTTTCAACATTTTGTTTGTTTCACCAACCCAATTCCAATGTCTGAATATATATATATATATTTGTTTTCTCAGGTTTTCGCGGGTGTTTGTATGTAGGTCTTTGGTTATTCGGGTCTTCTCCCACGTAAAATTGGAAGTGTCTCAGCCAAGACACTTCCAATTTTACGTGGGAGAAGACCCGAATAACCAAAGACCTACATATATATATATATATACCGTATTTTCCGGTGTATAAGACGACTGGGCGTATAAGACGACCCCCAACTTTTCCTGTTAAAATATAGGGTTTGGGCTATACTCGCCATATAAGACTACCCCTCTTCCAACACACACCAAATAAAAATTAAAAAACATCAACTGCCTCAACACAATGTAAAAGCAGCTGTGCTAGACCCAAAATGGCCCCTGCAACTAGCAGGAACCTCACACAGCCACAAAAAGCCCAAAAAAACAACTTTCACACTTTACACACACACACACACAACACAACTGGCTCACCCACAATGTAAAAGCAGCTGTGCTAGACCCAAAATGGCCCCTGCAACAAGCAGGAACCTCACACAGCCACAAAAAGCGCAAAAAACAACTTTCACACTTTACACACACACAACACAACACAACACAACTGGCTCATCCACAATGTAAAAGCAGCTGTGCTAGACCCAAAATGGCCTCTGCAACAAGCAGGAACCTCACACAGTCACAAAAAGCCCAAAAAAAATCAACCTTCACACTTTACACACACAAAATTCCACATACAGCTTTGTGAGATTTTGTGTGTTTGTGTAG
The DNA here is from genome assembly GCA_022577455.1 of Arizona elegans. Taxonomy (NCBI): domain Eukaryota; kingdom Metazoa; phylum Chordata; class Lepidosauria; order Squamata; family Colubridae; genus Arizona; species Arizona elegans. Next base: position 8,812,220 of record JAKOOJ010000028.1, read on the forward strand.
TTAGAGTGAAACACTACAGAAACACACCACATCTCAGAAAGCTGCACAAATATTATTTTATTTTTATTTTTATATGAAAACTAAATTTAAAACTTCCTAAACTTTAAATGGCTAGGTCTAAAAAAGAACAACTAAAAAAACCCCAATTAACTATTTTTTTAAAGCTCCCAAAGGGGAAAAAAACTTACCCAATAGAACAGGGGTCTCCAACCTTGGCAACGTTAAGACTTGTAGACTTCAACTCCCAGAATTCCTCAGCCAGCTTTGTTTTTACTGGCTGAGGAATTCTGGGAGTTGAAGTCCACAACTCCTGCCTGCATGATTGCAGGCAGAGAGTGGCTTGCTGATGGAATGGATTCAGGCAAGCGAAGCAAGGCAAGCGTGGCGATTACCAGCTAAGGTAAGCAAGCTGGAGGGGGAAAACTTTTTTCTTTTTACAGGGCTCTGGGCTCTGGCGATCCCAGCTGCGATGCCCGATTGGCAGGCAACTCAGCTGGGATCGTCAGAGCTTGCAGAGTCACGTAAAAGGAAAAAAGTTTTTTCCTTTAACATGGCTCTGGCATCCCAGCTGAGTTGCCTGATTAGCAGGCAAAGCTGGGATCGTCAGGGCTTCGATCGCCAGAGCCATTTAAGGCTCGTTAGAGTCTTTTGGGCTGGTCTGCCTGGTTACAGGAGAACGACACCCGGTGTATAAGACGACCCCCGACTTTTGAGATGATTTTCATGTGTTAAAAAGTCGTCTTATACGCCGGAAAATACGGTATATATATATATATATATATATATATATATATATATATATATATATATATATTCTCAGGTTTTCGCGGGTGTTTGTATGTAGGTCTTTGGTTATTCGGGTCTTCTCCCACGTAAAATTGGAAGTGTCTTGGCGACGTTTCGACGAAGTCTCATTCGTCATCTTCAGGCTGGTGTTCTCGGCTTCGTGCTTCCAGGAGCAAATCTCTTGCTCCTGGAAGCACGAAGCCGAGAACACCAGCCTGAAGATGACGAATGAGACTTCGTCGAAACGTCGCCAAGACACTTCCAATTTTACGTGGGAGAAGACCCGAATAACCAAAGACCTACATATATATATATATATATATATATATATATATATATTCATGTCTATTCTGGTTTGGGGCTATTATTGAGTCTTCCTGCCAAAGTGTCAAAGTGTTTAAGTGTAGTAGTGTCAGAGCACAAGTGTACAACTGAAGTATTTAGGCCTATTGAAAGATGGATCCATGAACCTGCTGTGGAAAGGTATGAGGCCTTAAACCACACCGTCACCCATCAAGGTAAAAAATTATCTACATCTCCTCACTTCAGCCTTGGTCTAAACCCAGCTCAAATAGATATGGGGGCCAGGCTGAATATTATTTGCTGCTCTGTAACCATTTGTGCTGCTTTGCGCAACTCACACAATAAATTTCTGGAGGCAATATTTCACTGGCAGAGCCTTTGACAGGCTTCAACAGAGACCCATCCAAGCTCTACTAAAAGCCCAATTAAGCTGCAAATCTTTCCCTGCTAATATTTTTTTAGAGCGATTAAAAAGTAAAGTCATGTGAAAAGAAACTAGTTAACTCCTAAATAAACTATTAAGCTATCTATTTTGTGGTTCCTGTATTTAGGAGAGCAGAATCTACAGATTTTTTTTTTAAAAAAATGTGCATTTTGCTGGCCAAATCTCTTTCCTGCAGCAAAAGGTAATTGATGGACTGTGGTCTAACCAGTCAAATGAAGCAATCAAAACTTATTTGCCTCAGATAAGCACTCATGAGGCTATAATGGTTTCCTGAATTAAAGGTTCTTTGCTGATGGGTCGCCAGAGATAACGCAGGCTATCCCAGCAAAATACTTGTTGAACAAGAGGGAAGAACACAGAATCATTATGCACCACTTCAATGCTCTTCAAATAGGCACCGTGTAAAGCAGTGAGCATTCACACAATTCACTCTCTCTGCACAATAGTCACATTTAAACATTCCCAACTCTCTTGATGGCGGGGTTGGCCGTTAAGCTGCATTGTAAATTTTAGTGTCTCACGAAAAGTATTTCTAGAGGAAACCTTCTTAACTATGAAGTCTTTAAATAAAATGCAAAATGCAACGGCACCCTCCAGTGAGAATATTTGGGGAGGCTAAAATATGAAAACATTGAATTGATCACCTTTTGTTAATCAACGACTGCTTGTAGTTTTACGTTTCTGCTCTAGAACATTATATAAGGAGAGTTGATACTATTTTACCGGGTTCTGTTAATAGGGTGGATAAATAATAATGCTATTTAAATGGCCCAAAACAAGTTCCAATTGTACTAGAGAAACATTTTAGTTCAAGCTCATAGTTTGATCTTAAGGCAGCCAAAGAAAAACTGGAGAAGAGAGCAAAGGATCACATACAGCAGCATCTAACTATGTCTAATATTCCTCCACAGAACACATTCTCTTACTACTGTGTTTCCACTAAACAACAAGCATAAGAGCCCCTTTCTCTAGCAAGTCATTTCTTAATTGTAAATGTCAGATAATTTACTCCTGACAAGCTTTAATAATTTCCAAAGGTTTATTGTACACAAAGTAGCAGGGAAATGCTGATTAACTGAATACAATTGCTACCATGTAAACAACTGAATGTGATCTAAAATATAAACATTCTCAAATCGTCTGAGAAAAATATGTCTCTAGGAATACAGGTAAATTATTATATTTATTAAGCTGTGCTAATACAAGGCTTAAAGACGTTTATCCTGGTAGATTGATTTACAGTAAGCTTTAGGCTTAAAGAATAATTATCTTATAATTTCCTACACATACTAATTTCACATTGGAGATGCTGCTGTATTCATGAAACTATAACACTAAAGCTACGATAGTTTTTGGCTATTTAAAATTATATGATAAAATATTCCCTTAAAGTTCTACTTATTTTACAACTACATATTATAAATGAAACTTTCTCTCTTTCATATAAATCATTAGTTTCATAAGCTTTATAATTACATCAATCCTTTTATGGAATTCTGTACAAGTAGAAACTTGGTTTACCCTGTAGATGAGAGAATGTATGAATATTTACATCAAAGAAAATTTGTTTTGACTTTTACGTCCATCGATCACAGATCTACTCAAATGTCAATTTTTGCTACCAAGTCCCAAAGCAGTTAGAACAAAGTATTTTTTAGAAAAAAGCTTTAATTCGTTTAGAAAGAAAAACAATAACATTAACACAATGCATCTTATAGCAAGAAATAAAAAATAAAAATACTTTGTAGAAACCTACAGATTTAAAATGCTAAATGTGGGATAGCAGATTTTTAAAAACAAACACGGTTTTAAGGAATCATCTTTACTACTTCAATTTCATTGTATTCATTTCAGAATTTTTAATGCTATTTCTAGGCAAAGTGGCTTAAGAAACTCAAAGTACAATTAACAGCACTGTATATAATAATAACAGACTAATAGTAAGTGCCATGTTTGAATTTACTTTCTGATATCACCATTGATAACTTAAAGAGGAAGCAAACCCTGGCATGCATTTTCAATATTTCCAACAAAATAATTATAAGATTCTAAGACTATAGCAAACAATGAAACATAATGTTTAATAGAGGAAAAATTAAAATGTTGACTCTCCCAGTAATTGTTGCCAATATTGCAATACGCAGCTATATAACACTAAAGTGAGTAATCCACCACATTTGTTTAGTGTTCCTTGAAAATACATTGATGCAATCAAAATGTGTCACAAATGTGTCAAAATGTTTAAATATCAGATACCCTCCATTTTGATAACAGATGCCTGTTTCAACACAACTTTTTATTAAATTGATCTACCTTGCTTGCTCAGGGAAAGTTTAGTAGGTATATCGATAAAGTTTATATTTTATTCTGTGGGGATTGAAAGAGATTTTGGCCCATGCATGCATATAGGTGTATTTATACATAAATTCTGTGGGATTTTTGTCTCTTCTTTTGTTCTTTCTTCTGAACATCAAACCACAAAAAGTTCTCCAGAGGCATTTCTCAGTTTCAAACATGAACTAATACACTGCCAGAAAATATCAGTTCAACCTAATGGCAAAGAACCGCTGGCCCTGGGAAGCAGGAAGGAAACTTTTGGTGCCCACTTTGCAACTGGCAAGATTGCAACTGTTGACCAGAGCAAACCCTGATGATGCCCAAAAGGATACCCATGCAATGACATAACACAAATACCACTAAATGTGGCACAAGTTTCTGACACCAGCAGATAAGGTACTTCAGATACCTGCTTTCTCCTCCCTTCTATGGAACTCATGCATCTCATCATTCCAACATTTTGTTGAGATATATAGTGTATACATGTGGTCCTCGACTTATGGCCACAATGGAGCCACTATTTCTGTTCCTAAGTAAGATACTTGTTAAGTGAATTTTGCCACGTTTTACAACCTTTCTTGCTAAGTTGTTAAGTGAATCGCTGCAATTAAATTAGTAAGACGGTTGTTAAGTGAATCTGGCTTCCCCTTGACTTTGCTTGTCAGAAGGTCATAAAAGGGAATCCCGTGGCCCCACAACTGTCATACAGTAAATATGAGACAGCTGAATTTTAAGCACGGAAGGTGCAGTGGTCGTAAATGTGACAAACAGTCACTTTTTTCAGTGTCGTTGTAATTTTGAACGGTCGCTAAATAAATTGTTACAAGTCGAAGACTACCTGTATAGAATATATAATCCCCAAAATCAAGAAAAACGCATGGATTAGAACAGGGCTCTCCATCCTTGGCAACTTGAAGCCTGGTGGACATCAACTCCCAGAATTCCCCAGTGAGCTGACTAGGGAATTCTGGGAGTTGAAGTCCACCAGGCTTAAAATTGCCAAGGATGGAGAGCCCTGGATTAGAATACTAGCGTTCTGCAAACCAAAACAACAATAATGTTTTCTTTAAACTATTCCATATAAAAAGACGACATTCTGACAAATTCTCATTCCAGAATCTATTCCACTTCCATGAAAAAGCAGTGAGAGAGAAAACTCCGGATTTTCTCTAAGTCAGATTCAAAATAGATATTACTCATCTACAATAATTGGAGCAGACATACACATTATCAAGAAAGGAAAAGAGCAACCAGGGGGTTCTGAGTGGGACAGGTGTTTTTTTTTTTATTTTATTAAACAAAATTTAATTCATAAGGTAAAAGTGTAAAGGAATATATCAAATGCTTCTGAAACTGACACAAAAATAAATCTACTTACAGTCTGTAGAGTTTTGGGGTCCCAAGAAACAGCAACTCAGACAGAAGTTGAAGATTATTTCTATTTAGCCTCCTTTATGGAAAAAAAAAGAAAAGAAATGACAGAGTTACCACTCAAATACCAGTAATTCTTAAACAAAGAACTCTACCAAGAGATGTCAAAACTAACAGAATAATAGAGTTGGAAGGGAACTTGGAGGTCTTCTAGTCCAACCCCCTGCTCAGGTAGGAAACCCTATACCATTTCAGACAAATGGTTGTTCAGTCGCTTCTTAAAAACTTCCAGTGTTGGAGCATCCACAACTTCTGGAAGCGAGTCCTTCCACTGATTAATTATTCTCACCGTCAGGACATTTCTCCTTAGTTCTAGGTTGCTTCTCCCCTTGATGAGTTTCCATCCGTCGCTTCTTGTCCTGCCTTCAGGTGCTTTGGAGAATAGCTTGACTCCCTCTTCTTTGGGGCAACTCCTCAAATACTGAAACACTGCTATCATGTCTCCCCTAGTCCTTCTTTTCACTAGATTAGATATATCCAATTTCTGCCATTGTTCTTCGTATGTTTTAGCCTCCAGTCCCCTAATCCTCTTTGTAGCTCTTCTCTGCACTCTTTCCAGAGTCTCAACACCTTTTTTTACATTGTGGCTACCAAAACTGGACACAGTGTTCCAAATGGTCACCTTAGCATGAAGTCCCCATGGCCTGAAGAGAGAGCTTTAATGACAGGATTCACACTAAGAAAGGTAAGTCACAAGAACAACCCTAATTTCATATTTTATTTATACGTATGAAGGCAACAGGCACATAAATGCATCAAATTCCAACTCCTTTGTTCTCTTCCATATCAACAAGTAATGTCTAGCAGGGAGCAGGGAGGCTTTTACACAAGGAGGAAGTGATTGGACTTGAAGAGAACTGTCACAATCCGTGTTCCTTCAGAGAGGACTGCCGGCTGAAGTCACAGGAGTGACAGCAAAGCAAAGCAAAGCACTGAGAGATTTCCAGTGGCAAAACACGAATAAAATCCCTGACATGATGACAGGCAGGAAACGGAGAGATGCCTATTTGAGAGAAGACAGAAAGAGTCCCTCCCAATGGAAACAGAGTATTAAGGAGGCTACCACCTCAAGAGTACAGGTATCCTCGACTTATGACTACAACGAGCCTAAATTTTCTGTGTCTAAGCGAGACAGTTGTTAAGTGAGTTTTGCCCCACTTTCCCGACCTTTTTTCAGTGCCATTGTAGCTTTGAATGGTCACTAAATGAACTGTTCTAAGTCGAGGACTACCTGTATTCAAACGGAGAAACTATTTCAGCCCACAACCTGTACAATAATCATCTATTTATGTAAGGGAAGGAGATGTGCAAACTCCAACCACCTGCCCAAAGCCATTAATTTTGATTTTGAAATTTCCCGTAAGGAATCCCTCATAACGAAATATTATCTTGCCAAGGCAGCCCTTTGATTCCCCTCTGTGTCCAGCTACCCAGGAAATTAATCTTTTGAGGCTAATTTCCTGAGGTACCCATTTGATATTCCCTAAGATACCAATTCTGATTAAACTGTGTTCTTCCACATGCATGAAGCAAGGAGAAACACAAATCTTAGTCTAAAGATTTGATGGAGGAGATCTTTTATGAATAATCAACTTAGAACATAAATAGGCCAGCCTTCCTGGAACATGATATATTGCATCAATTATGGATCACAGAGCATTTTGAGCATCAGCAAACAAATTCCCCTTTATCAATAAACTTTAGAGCAGTGTTTCTCAACCTTGGTAGCTTGAAGATGGGTGGACTTCAATTCCCAGAATCCCCCAGCCAGCCAGCTGGCTGGGGGATTCTGGGAGTTGAAGTCCACCCATCTTCAAACTACCAAGGTTGAGAAACACTGCTTTAGAGTAAAGGTGCAAACTAGCAGGAAACCCCATGTTGGTAGCAATTCAGGTTATTCACAATGTCTTATAAGAAGAATTTGAACATAATATTCTTTGTTACATCGTTCACAGCACAAAATAACAACTGCTTCTTCTATTAAAAAAAAAGCTCAAACACAAGATATTATAAAGCTGAATATAGCCAAACCTACATCATATTCAGTAACCATGATCTTCCCTGCACTCAAACTACATAATTGGTTCTAAACTGCTTGATTCATTATCCCTTTAGCTGAATGTATTTAGGAGGTGAGCAGGCTGAGCCCAAGGAAAGGGTCAAACACATCATAAGTCACGAATCCCTTCACCTCAGCAAGAAATTGAAGTCCAGCCTACCCTGAATGCCTTTCTTATCTCCCGCTCATTTCCTTTGGCTGTTAGTTGGCCAGATTCTTGCAATAATCTTTATACGCCTTTGAACTGCCTAAATCTCCTGATTTCCCCAGCGCTTCGGTTACAACTTTTTTTTTCTTCAGCAAATTCTCTTTGTAAAGTTGTTCAGGATGGTTAAGAGATCTGCTGGAGCAGCATCAGAAGAGCCCCTCTTTTTAGCTAAATCCTCTGTTGTACCTTCTGGAGAAAGTAGTGGGATGCAAATTCTGTCGCTATCGGTTTGCACATGGGCACGTGTGCGCTCAAGCGCAGCACTTCTGCACATGCCCAGAGATGTCCGGGCGGGTGGGCAGAGCCTCCCACCGCCTCCACTACCGGTTTGCCTGATCCAAGGCGAACTGGTAGCAACCCACCACTGGGAGAAACATGTTGGAATCCAACCCAGCGTAAGTACAGTGCAATTAATCACAGAAAAGGCAACTTAGTGAACGCTGCCTAATTCCCCCCCCCGCAAAAGCATTATCCATCGTGGAACATGAGATACTGGCAAATACCCATGCAAACTCTTGAACAAATGCTAAGTGAAAAAATTACAGACTGGAACTAAATTTATAGCTCTCCTTCAATATATAAAAATAAAGAACACAATCCTTCTCTGATATGACATCCACCAGATGTGGTTGAGCAGGAATTCCCCCCATAGGGAAATCAGCTGGTAATTTTAAGAATTGTAGTCTCAAAACATCTGTCTCGGAAAGGCTGCTTTGAACCAATTTCATTATTTCTACCGGTTGTCTAATTTCATCCATATGGTTAGATAACCTCACTCTGCTAATTCTTATACTGGCCACATTTGATGACGTTCCTGATCATTTCTAGCAAAGTGGATTTAATTCATCTTAATTTTATGCTTGAAGTAATGTATAAAGCTATTTCCACATCAGAACAATACTTTGCATCTACACCTTCTTTTTTTTAAAAAAAAAATATCTCACAGTAGCAAGTAAGAATTGTTTAAAATGATTTATATCATCCTTGTCGGAATAAAAAAAATAACATATATTGGCATTCAATGTACCACTTCATGGTGTAAACCTATGAATAGTTCCTTGTACCCAAAGTGGTGCAGATGTGGTGTTTGAACATTAATAATCCACCATATGCACTCATCAGTATTTTGTAGCCAAACAGAGTTTGTAACAAGGAATCCCTGCACTTTCTGGCATGACTAAAGTAGATTTGGCAAAAACATTGCTGCAAAATTAAAAAGGTCTAGGTAATTGTTAAATTGTAATATTTCAGCAATGAATGCGGTGAATCTATTTTTTTAAAAAAAACAGAAGCTTTTCCATATAAACCTGCAAAATAAAAACCAAACAAATAAACAATTCAGGTTGCTGCTAACGTCCTTGTTCTGCGTTAGAGAGCTGGCATTGGCTGCCTGTTGTTTTTCTTCCTAACTCTTGCTCTGCATGCGTTTGTTGCTAAAGCTTGGCCTTGGGAGGCCAGAATTAGCGCCTTGGTCTCTTTCTTCAACTTTCTTTGCTCTTAGCCATTGCAGGTCTTGTTGCTTACATCCTATATACTTTCATTAACTTTTAAAAATAAAAATATGTTAACAAATGTCCATTTGGGTCAGAAAGAAGGCTGAGAAAATGTCACATAAACTGTTTCAACTCCTACCCTCAAAACAACGCTATAGAGCACTGCACACCAGAACAACTAGACACAAGGACAGTTTTTTCCCGAATGCCATCACTCTGCTAAACAACTAATTTCCACAACACGTCAAATAACTTACTAAGACTGTATTACTATTATTCTTCTCATCCTTCCTAGTATCTATCTCTTCCCACTTATTACTATAACCATGTTGCTTGTATCTTTCAAATTATATTGTGTTTATTTGTTTCCTAGTACGATTTGATAGCTTATTAGTAACCTTGGCTATCACTAAGTGTTGTATCTTTTTATTCTTGATTAATGTATTTTATTCTCCTTATGTACACTGAGACCATATACACCTAAAACAAATTCTTTGTGTGCCCAATCACACTTGGCCAATAAAGAAGTCAAGTCAAGTCAAGTCAAGTCAAGTCAAGTCAAGTCAAGTCAAGTCAAGTCAAGTCTAGCCAAGCCAAGCCAAGCCTAGCCTAGTCTAGTCTATTATGCACCGGAGACAAATTCCTTGTGTCTCTAATCCCACTTGGCCAATGGGATAAGAAATTCACAGCCAAAAGCTTGCATGGTTTCCAACATGAATGAAACGAGGCTGGCATGGTCAACCCACAACGGAAGCCTTTCGATGGGCAGTGATGTTCTACTCTGGGTCATGCAGAAATGGATAAGTAAGTAAAGATATGAATAAATACTTAATATTTGTTGCATGCCATGTAAGAACTGAAAGGTAACCATTTCAAAAACTGCCACTCAGTACTTCAGAATGTTGTATTGTTCCAAAAAGTAATTCCATAAGTTTACAGGAACGTAATTGAAAGTATAGGTAGCCCCTCAATTTACAACATTCATGACTCTTTGAAGTTACAACAGCACTGATAAAGGGGACTTATGACCAATTTTCACACTTACGACTGTTGCACCATCCCTGCGGTCACATGATTAAAGCCCAGACGCTTGGCAACTTATGATGGTTGCAGTGTCTCGAGGTCATGTGATCCCCTTTTGTGAGCTTCGGACAAGCAAAGTCAATAGGGAAACCAGATTCACTTAACAACCGGGTTACAACCAGGTTGTAAAATGGGGCAAAACTCGTTTTACTCAGCAATTTTGGGCTCAATTGTGGTTGTAAGTCGAGGACTCCCTGAAACCAGCCCTTAAAACAAATCACACACCTATGAGTGAGACAATTTTGTAGACATGAGAAGTCCAAGAGGGCAGGAGGTTTACTGTACATCTGAAGAAAGCCCAACAAGCCATAGAAACCATTTCCGATTTTAATGTGTTATGACATATTTCCTATCAGGAATTAAATGTTCTGTCAAAACCCATCCTGTGTGGTTTAAAAGCACAGCAAATAAATAAATAATTTTTCCATGTTGATTCAAAGCTATTATTTCCGTTTGGCTCTGCCTTCGTTCTGTTGTGGACCAAGATAGAGAGTCTTAAATAAAACGCAAGGAAAACAATGTGCGCTCTGATTTTTTTTCTTTTAATAAAAGAGATCCAGCTACACTTATTTTGACATTTTGCAACAGTGCCCTAATTTAAGCAGTTGGGCCCAGAGAGCGAGAGAGAGCGGGGAGCATCCAGCAAACAGAGTCTCAGAGAATGAGAACAAAACAGATGTGGGAAAAATAAACAGCGTTCCCGTCTTGGAATTTCTAAAAAGGTCTGCAAAGAGCAAACAGGACTTCTCACTGCAATTTGACTTCTAGACCCATGAGAACAGGGCTCACATGAATTAAACACATCGCCAAAGGGACCCCAGTTAGCAGAAAGTACACAGGACCTTCATTATCTCCCACCCAGCACCCCCTCTCGTTTCAGGGGTGGCTCTCAGAGGGGGTCCCTTCCCTGCTTTGCATCTCATTCCCTAGAAGGGGGCACAACTGAAGCCCATGGGCGGAAGAGAAGGACCACAACTGAGCCCAAAAGTTAGGTTGCTAAGGGAGAAATTCATTGAGTTTTGTCCAATTTTGCGACTTTTCTTGCCCCCGTTGTTAAATGAATCATAATTAGTAACACGGTCGTTAAGCAAATCTGGCTTCTCCATTGACTTTGCTTGTCAGAAGGTTTCACAAGGGGATCACACGATCCCGAGACCGTCATAAATAAAAACCAGTTGCCAAGCATCCAGATTTTGTTCACATAACTATGGAGATGCTGCGACGGTCATAAGTGTGAAAAATGGTCGTGTGTCATTTTCAGTGCCATTGTAACTTTGAATGGTTACTAAGTGAACTGTTGTACATCAAGAACTACCTGTATATTCTTTATTGTGAAAACTCAGACTAGATCCACTCGTGAGCAAAGGGGTCAGCTCAGTTTACTAGGTTTCCACAAGAAAGAGCATCTTCTCAACCACTGCAGTGAGAGAGAATATCAAACAGAGGATGCTAAGATCAATCATTTCTGGTGGACATCAGAAACTGCCACTTGGTCATACGGTTAAGGCAAGAGTCCTGGTCTTGGAGAACCTCATCCGTTTCTTCCACACTTGCTGCTGAACTGTTGCTCCTCAGTCATCTTAGAACTTGCCAGGGATCTTAGCAGTTGGCAACGGATGTCCTCTGTGGCTGGACATGGGTGAGCAGTTCTTAAGGTCAGGAGGTGCACGATACCACAGCAACATCAAGACCACAGGCACAAATTCTGATCTCTAAGACACAGAGGCTAATAATTATAATTTTTATTTGTTTCCTTTTTTTTTGGAAATACACAAATGTTATAGCGTGGCAAGGTTCAGAGGAATAGCAGGAAGGGGGCATTAGCCATTCTCTTATAGCACTTTCTTTCCTTCCTTTCTAAGACAGAGGAAACAAATATTGGTTTTGTATATTTTCCCTGGGGGAGGGGGGGGATACATTTAAGGAAAACCTGGCTGTTCTTATTTTCAAAAGTTAAGCTGAGTTCTTCAATTTTTCAAATTTCAAATTCATTCTTTTACAACTCAATGTCCTTTTTAAAGACGTCTTCCAAACGATCAAAAGAGCATTGGTATTTAAAGCAATGCTACTCGTGCCCAGATTAAGATATCATCCCAGTTGATTGACTGACTGACTGATTGATTGATTGATTGATTGATTGACTGACTGAACGAACAAATGAATATCCCAGTTTAAAAGCAAACATGCTCTGAACTATAATAAGCAGATGATTGTGGTCATTGGGTAAAATTACACCTTATATGATTAAACTAAAGGAGAGAGCTTGTTTTGTCTGTTTATCTGGCTTAGTGTAAGACTCTGGTATTTAGTGCATTCATTGCACTAATCAATGCACATGCAATAATAGTTTGCTAACAAAACATGATTAAGCAAACCCAATTAGCATGATGCATTTATTACTTCAGTTGTAATTGCAGTAGAAATTACAAGGTTGCACTAAATCAACTTTAATTAATTAATTAATTAAAAACAGTTGTTTGCACCCATTGGCACATGATGGGAAAGATGGGGTGCTAAATGAAGAGGGAGACCACGGCAAAGAGGTCAAGATTTAAGTGTATCCTAGACAGAAAACACTTACAAAAATATAGAAGGGGCCTGGGGTACAGCAAGACCCACAGAGGTTGTTCCAAGAAATGGCTGCTAAGAAAGTCAGAGATCCCTCTCATGAGTAGAATCCAGAGCTGACCAACTTTGACCCAGGACATGACTTACTGTTCAATCACAGTCAAGTCAAAGAACAGGAACACATCCAGAATTGGTGCAAAGTCTAACCCAGAAACACATTTCTGCTACAACCTGCTGTTTTCTGAAGTTCTTGCTCTACGGATTCAGACAAAAAGGAGCTCACCTTTTCGGTAATTTGTCTTGCTCCTGTCATCATTACTCACGTTTCAAAATTCCGTCCACTTCATTTTCGGCTCCCAATTAGTTCCACAGTAGGGTATACTGGTATACAGTGCTCTACATAGTAAGGTATACTGGTGCTAAAAGGACACAATGGCTCAGCGGTTAAAAGCGTTGAACTTGTCAGCTGGAAAGCTGTCTGCCGTGTTCGAGACCTGAGCGCTGGAGACAGGCTGAGCTCCCGTTCCGTGTTCTGGCCGATGTAGCAGTTGGAAATGCGAGTAGATAAATTGGTACCACTTTGGTGGGAAGGCAACGGTGTTCTGTGACTTTGGTGTGTAATCATGCTAGCTGCATGACCACAGAAATATCCTCAGACAACGCTGGCCCCCTCAGTTAAGAAACAACAATAAGCAGATACAACTGGATGGGGGAAACCTTTGCCTTTATACTGGTGGTACTAGGTAGCAGCTTGATATTAATACAGATAGTCCTCCGCTAACAAATATTTGTTTAGCGACCATTTTAAGTTATAAAAGCATGGTCAAAGTGACTTATGGCTGATCCTCACTGCAACATCCCCATGCCCACGTGATCGAAATTTCAGGCAATTTGCATATGTATTTACAAGAGTTACTGCATCCTGGATGTTCTGATCACCATTTGCAAGCAAAGTCAACGAGGCAAGCTGGACTCGCTTAATAACCGCATGCTTCATTTAACAAGTGCAGTGATTTGCGTAACAACCATGCCCCCCCCCCCAAAAAAGACTTTACAACCGGCCACAACTCACTTATTTTGCTTAGCAACGTAAATCCTGATTCCAATTGTGGTCATTAAGTCAAGACTCTCCATAAACTGTTTTGTGTTACAGTTCTCGGCCCAGTGACCCAGTTGCTCTTTTGAAAATTATTTGATTGGACTTACAGTAAAAAAAAAAAGAGAGACACAGAAAAGTGAAAGATGTGCATCAATTTCTAATGGAAATGAGCCTTCCTGTTCTCTTTCAGCATTCAGCCGATGTCCATTATAATGGTGTGAAATGTGATATTAGTTGCCGATGCAACGGTCATGACCGTTGCCATGAAAGCCCCCTCATTAATTTCCCTGGTGCACTGACCTGAATAAGCGTTCTATAGAATGGCTTCTTCATCAAAAGGAAGGAGAGGAATAAGAGATGCTTGAAGAGATGTGGAAGTAATTTACTCCATCATCGGCCTTAAAAAACACATACACCCCAGTCCCCATTCAAAGATTTCTATCTCAGTTCTTTTCTTTTTTATATTCTTACCAACTACTTGTAAACGGTTTTTCTTTTTGCTGAAAGCAAAAAAATCTCATACCAACTACTCTTTCCTATCGTAGCCAGACTATATCCTGAATATATTACTTAGCATAACATGCTACCGTGTTTCCCCGAAAATAAGACCCTGTCCTATATTTTTTTGAACCCTGGAATAAGCGCTTGGCCTTATTGCCATGCGCTCAAAAGCCCAATTGGGCTTATTATCAGGGGATGCCTTATTTTGGGGGAAACAGGGTAGTAAGAGTATTTTAACTAAAGCCTATTGACTATTATAAATGTATAACTTTTTTTTTATTATAAAGGAAGAAGTTTGCCATTGTAAAAGTAATACTGAAACTAGCAAACTCGGGCAGCAAATGACCAATCACAGAACTTTAATGTTGTATTAATAAATGTGAGGCTTTTACAACTTAATTATTTTTTTAAAATTAGGAAACTCTGACAATAAGTTTAGCCAGAAGAGAATGCTGCAGGTATCTCTCAGACCTTATAATTCAGAAGCAGCTGCAATGGTTCAGATAACTGCTAGGAGGCAAATCCACATATTTTTCAGCTAGAATTTATATGGATCTTTCCAGCCAATGGCCTGGAGCAGGAACTGCCAAGCTGCAAAGATGTCAGAGTTTCAGCCAGTCAATATTTGAGCACCAACAGAAAACTCTGCTGTGACTTGAATATAAAGATATGGAACTAAAGATTTGAGCCACTGTCTGAAGCCAAAGTTAATACATAATAGCTGCAGGCAATCACCTCTCATCACTGAACATCTTAACATTTGGAAAAGTACATCTTGTTCATATCTAAACTCCATGTAGACTGCATGCAAAAGCATTCCTAGAACATACAAGAGGCAAAAAGCCTACACAGGATCTACAAAAATAATTGTTTTTTGTTCTTGCTCTGTTAGGTTTTTGTTTCTTGGAACCTTTTTAAAATCACATTCAAGCTTTTCTTCCTTAAAATTAAACAGAGAGCTGGGCTGTTACAGACGAAGCCTCGCTTTGTTATTTTAAGCAAGAGCAATAATATATAGGAAGCTAACACTTTTATCAAGGACGTTTTTTCCTCCAGAAAATGATAAGATAAGATAAGATAAGATAAGATAAGATAAGATAAGATAAGATAAATGAAATAAAATAAATAAGAATAGAGTAGAGTAGAGTAGAGTAGAGTAGAGTAGAGTAGAATAGAATAGAATAGAATAGAATAGAATAGAATAGAATAGAATAGAATAGAACAGAACAGAACAGAATAGGAATTCTTTATTGGCCAAGTGTGATTGGACACACAAGGAATTTGTCTTTGGTGCATATGCTCTCAGTGCACATAAAAGAAAAGATACGTTCGTCAAGAATCATAAGGTATAATAATAAAATAAAATAAAATAAAATAAAATAAAATAAAATAAAATAAAATAAAATAAAATAAAATAAAATAAAATAAAATAAAATAAAATAAAATAAAATAAAATAAAATAAAATAAAATAAAATAAAATAAAATAAAATAAAATAAAATAAAATAAAATAAAATAAAATAAAATAAAATAAAATAAAATAAAATAAAATAATAAAATAAAATAAAATAAAATAAAATAATAAAATAAAATAAAATAAAATAAAATAAAATAAAATAAAATAAAATAAAATAAAATAAAATAAAATATACCATCAAAGAAATAGACACGTGGACATTTCCAGTCAGTAGATACACAGCTGGAATAAGAGTCTGGACTCTGGATAACTAGGAAAACAATGGCAATGAATCAATGCTCTTCACCCACACACACAATCATTTTTATGGGCTCTACTCTGCAAGAACAATAGGTGGGCCTGGCACGTTGCAAGTAGACCAGACAGTTGAAGAACCAAAGGTGGCCTTGGAAGAATATCTGAAGGATAGTGAAGAGGATGTACTGAAGGTAGTACAGATAGTCCTCAACTTACAACAGTTCATTTAACGACCATTCAACTTTACAACGGCACTGAAAAAAGTGACTTAGAATCGTTTTTCACAGTTATGACCTTTGCAGCATCCCCGCAGTCATGTGATCGAAATTCAGAGGCTTGGCAATCGACTCGTATTTATGACGGTTACAGTGTCCTGATGTCACATGATCCCCTTTTGTGACCTTCAGACAAGCAAAGTCAATGGGGAAGCCAGATCCACTTAACAACTGAGTCACTAACTTAATCACCAAGTCCACTGCAGTGATTCACTTAACAACTGTGGCAAGGAAGCTCATAAAAAGGGGGCAAAACTCACTTAACAAGTTTCTCACTTAGCAACAGAAATCTTGGGAGTCAATTGTGGTTGTAAGTCGAGGGCTGCCTGTAGACCATGGAGACTTAATGAGTATCAGGACAGACCAAAGTGGCTTACAAGAAAGACCAAACGAAGAACAGGAAAGGGACATGACAGAGCAAAGGGTTCCATGGCTAGCACACACAAAAAACCTAGTGAAGTATCCAGTATATAGCAAGGAGACCTGGCAGTGGCCAAGAGCAGTGAAGCTGAAGGAAGCTTCTTCTGGCTGCAGAAGACCAAGGTCAAATGCATAGAAAGCCAGACCTGAGAATGCAGCAATGGACAGCAGAGGTTGTCTCTGCAAAGAAGCTGAAGAAACAGTAGACCGTCTGGTTAAATGTGGCAAGAAGGTCCTTCAGGTTGGCCACAAGCAACAGCATGACAAAATAGCCACGATGGATGATGCCCTGGTCCTCTGACATAATGAAAAAGGAACCACCAGAGAAGATGCATGAAACAATCAACGACATCTTCAAAGGAACAAAATTCACAAAGAGAAGAAGGAAACAACACATCGCCTTTCTTGTGTATCTTTATCAGCAGAAGAAATGGCGGCAAATGAAAAAAACACAACTCTTTATCAGAAAGCAACCCACACTAACCAAGCCCCCCCCCACCAAGTTACAGCCCAATGTCCCACAAGAGGAGTGTGTAAGAGTTCTGTTTGGAGGTCAGAAAAAGGAAACAGACTGCCTCTACCTCTTCCAGATGGATACCCCCGGGGGCAACTTTATATCCAAAAGACCCTGGCCACTCAACCCAATGCAGCACAGGCAACCCAGGCTATGGACAGGATAACACAGCCATGCATCAAAAACATTTCAGAAACAGCTCACAGACTATTACAACCACAAGGCATCATCGCCTTAGCATACAACCCAACAAAACCCTCCAAAACATCTTCAAAGCTAAACCTAATCCAAGTCTAACCAAGGAAGTGCCAAGGAGAAAGGAACCCCCCCCCCATCAACTCTGACAGGGCCAACTACGGCATAGAAACAGAGAAGGAGTCCCACCTGGCACTGAAGGTGTTACTTAGCCAGGGAATCAAACAGCTGCAAGAAAACAAACACTCAGAGAACACCAAGGACTCTGCATCGGAATTTAAGATTTTAACATTTTCTTTGATGATATCAAAAGTATCTTGAACTTAGGCCAGGAAAAGGACCAGCAGAATCAAAGCTTTCCATTCCTGGAACTTGAGTAGAGCCAAGTTATTTAACCAGTTATCTTCAAAAAAAAAAAACCCTCAAAACTTGCCTGGATTAGAACTGCACTCTCGTGGTTTTGTTCCTACACCATCATAGTCACAGGGCTAGCAAGTGTGACCCGTGTGCTGAAGGGTGGAGTAAGTTGATCCCGTACTGTATTCTCGTGGTGTTCAGCATCTACTCTACATAAAACCAGAGGGAGCTGTACTGTAATGGGTTGCAGTGACAGATCATTAAGTTGACGTTCTCCAGGGAGCTCTCTTTCTCCTCGTCAACTGTCTGGTGAGGCAGGAGACACACTGAACAGGTGTCTGAAGGCAACAGCCAAGTGGATAAACTGAGCTTCTATCTTAATTAGATGTCAATTATTGGTTTAATGGTTTGGGGTGATGGCTTTTAACCCCA
The DNA here is from genome assembly GCA_022577455.1 of Arizona elegans. NCBI lineage: Eukaryota > Metazoa > Chordata > Lepidosauria > Squamata > Colubridae > Arizona > Arizona elegans. Next base: position 8,830,439 of record JAKOOJ010000028.1, read on the forward strand.
CATAGTCAAGTTACGACTCCATTATAGACCAAGTTTGGAGTCTGCAGATGTGATTATGTCTCCCTTTACTCTACAATGGAGTTCAGCTACGACTTGAAATATTTTTCATCGGCTCAAATTGGTCTGCCAGGAGCAATCCTTATTTTATGAAGACAGATAACTACGGAGAAGATGAGTTTCCAAAATATCAAAGCCCAGGTTATTAATCGGGTGATGCCCTTGAATACAAAGCAAGTTCAGATGATTCCGCGTATGGTGGGGGGTGATCTGATTTCTGGGCTGAAGTGGGCAACTGCTGGTTTCACCTTTCCAATATTTAAAAGCTTAATTCAAGGTACAAGTTTGCTTGATAGCTCAGACGCCCAGTATTTGATGGCATCTGGTAAAAGCCACAATATCATCAAAATGTGAGTATCATGATATCGCCATGCAACTGATCTGAATTTAATACTTGCACAATCTGAATGTTGACATTATATGACATACAATATAGATCTATGGAGATTCTCAATCATCCGGATCATAGTTGTCCCGAAGTTGCTTTTCCAAAAAGGCACCTAGACTTTCTTGGGCTTTTCCTTGAAAATGTTTCCCTTCTCATCCAAGCAGCTGCTTCAGTTCTGAAGTTCATTAGATCTTCAAAATAGTTTCCTTGAAAACGTTTCGTTTCTCTGAACTGAAGCAGCTTCTTGGATGAGAAGCGAAACCTTTTCAAAGAGAAAGAGCAAGAAAGTCCAGGTGCCTTTTTGGAAAAGTGTCTTTGGGACATATTTGGCATATAACATCATTTGCTCCTCATACTGCCTACTTCCTTTTGGAGGCTCATGTGATCTTCTCTTCAGACGTCAATTTCACATTATGCATTTCACACCGAGAAGGGATAACAATGACTACTTGTCACAATTAAACAGCAAATCTAAAATAAATAGCTAAATAAAAATGTTAGCAGTTTACAGGCAAGTTCTTATAAACAGGTTAAGGCCATCAATCATAAAGTATCCATTTTTCTTCTTCTCTGAACATCCTACATTGAAAAGAACGAGGGTATAAGATTGAAGTCAATATTTATTTAGCATTTTGAAATGCAAAGAGTGTGCGTTGAATGGAGTCAATAAAAATGACTGACACGATCATGAATCCTGCTCAAGAGCAAATGCCAAGTGTCTGTCCGTCTGAAAAGCCAAAGTATTTTACAGGCTCTTCCTCCTTTCTCCCTGATCTTAGAAACTTCTAACCTACGTGAAGGACAACCTTTCAAGAAAGCAAGGTGTGCTACTCTTGGAGAAACATAACAGTTTACTTTTGAAAAGTGATTCTAAGCATTAGAAACTCATAGGTGCAGCGATTAATGATACTCCTAAAGAGTTTGATGGTTCTAATAAAGGAGAATATTTGAAGGTCGGGGTTGACATGAGGGGTCAGGGGTCTCCCTGAGCTTGCTTGTTTTCTTGTAGATGTTTCATGACCCAAATAGGTAACATCACCAGTGCTGATCATCATCATCATCATCATCACTACCACTGATGATGTTATCTAGTTGGGTCATGAAACGTCTTCAAGAAAACAACCAAGTTCAGAGAGCACCAAGGACCTCCCGACTTGGAGAGTTCTTCTTAAAAGCTGAATTAGTGACCACTGGAACATCTTGAAGTGACAAGTTTTGTCTGGTTTATCCTATGCCAGCAGTCATATTAAAATCTCTTAATAAGGCACCTGCTAGATATATTGGCCATCGGTTTCCTAGTCCCTAGCAAGCATTTCCATGGCAACAGACCAAACTTGGTTAGAAGTTACAGGGACTGACACATATGGACAATATCAGATTGGGGGAAAGTGTTAACAACTATGCTCTGAGGGAAATTTTACAAACTTTTACCAGTATTTTTAATTGTTGTTATTCAGTTCATCCACTGGAGCCAAAGGGGCCTTATTTTACGATGGTCATGAGTTATGATGCAAATCGTGGGCTCCATCACAGCCCTTAAGTCAAGAACCACCTATGCTTTGGGGCTGCAAATATCTAGGCAACCACTAGAGGGCAGCAGTTAATTAGCCTTTTCTGTATCTTTTTGCTGCCACCTAGAGTCCATGTGGATTTTGTGACCCTAATTTGAGAGCCCAAACTATATACAAATGGTCCTCGACTTACGACCACAACTGAGACCAAAATTTCTGTTGCTAAGTGAGACATTTGCATAAGTGAGCTTTGCCTCATTTATAATCCACAGTTAGTAACAAGGTTGTGAGGTAAATCTGACTGTCAGAAAGTTGCAAAAGGTAATGACATGACCCCCAGGACACCGCAACTGTCATAAATATGAGTCAGTTGCCAAGCGTCTGAATTTTGATCACGTCACCACGGGGAGGCTGCACAGTCGTAAATGTGAGAAATGGTTACAAGTCATTTTTTTCAGTGCTGTGAACAGTCATTAAATGAAAGGTTGTAAGTAGAGGAGTATGTGTACATGTATATACTACTTTCATGTTACATTCTCCCGCCACTAAAACCCAGTGTTAGGGTGCTTGTAGGCATTTTCTATGTGTTCCATTCTTAATTCAATAGAGCAGCTCATGATCTATGCCTCGCATTTGCTGGCGTAGCAAATATAGACTGAGCAGTTCTTCCGGTAGGACTTTGAAACCCCACTTGGCTCCCATCAAACCAGCTCCCTTAATAGGACCCAGGGGAGAGGAGGACTGATCTAACCCCCAGAGCTTCTTCTTCATCTTCTGTTTTGCAAACATGATGTGACAACGTAGCCTTCGATTGTGTGTGCATTTCCTTGGTCGATTCACACTTTACAGTACAATTACTTAAACTGATTTACGAAAAGAGAAACAATCTTTAATACATTTTGATTTTGTTAAAAAAACAACAAGGTTCATAGAACAGACCCTACATCAATGAAACAGAACGATGTGGTGTCATTGCAAATTTGTGGGGGTGCAACAATGATAACTATCAAAGCTGATCTAATTCTGCTAATATGAAATTTAAAAAATTGAAGAGAATGAGGAGCCAATGAGGGAAAAGATCAGGATTTAAGCAGAGTCCTATGGGGGTCTTATCAAAATTTTTTCCATCGTGTCAGTCATAATCCAGCATGAAGAATTGCTGGCAAGGAAAAATGCTCCTCCTGGCTTCATCCAAAGTCACAAGGACCCAGGAAAGCAAGTGGGTTTCCTGGAGAGTAAGCCCTCTGTCTTCTGTGTGCCATGGCACTTCTTTGACTCCCCAAATGTGTCAGGCAAGCGTTCAAGTATCTATAATCCACATATCTTTTCACTTCCTACACTCTTTAGCAAATTATACATAATGGCCTCACGATGTTCAATTTATGAAGCAGCCGGAGCTCTTGCAACAAACAAGGCACAGAAAAACAAATACTTGATTTCATTCACTGCAATCTTACGGCCACAACATTTCCTCAAGGTTGGTAACCTCCAATTCTACCATTACAAAGAGATCCCGTTTGGTGTAGTGATTTAAAGGCCTCGGGCCAGACACTGAGGGACCACGAGTTCTAATCCAGCCTTAAACATGAAGCCTGCTGGGTGACTTTGGGCCAGTCACTCTCTCTCAGCCCCAGGAAGAAGTCAATGGCAAACCACATCCCAAAAGGTTGCCAAAAGGATGTTGTTCATGGGGTCACCAGGCATTAAAAACTGACTTGAAAACCCACACTTAAAAACAAGGAGGAGAACAAACACCGTTCTAAATGCCAGGAGCCTCTCTCTCTGTGCTGTTAACAAGGCCAACGATTTCATGGATTCTTTGCAGAGCCAAGGGTGGGAATTGTACTCAAGGAGGAGCCAGCTCACTTATTTCCAGCAACGCCATGTAGTAAATCAAGAAACATTCTCTCGGTTACCTACGTGGGTACGTATGCCAGCTCTGAGACAAACCGAACACGCATTTAACAGATGGCACCCTCTCCCAAGTACCCAAATGAACACCCAGGCTAGCTTTGTGATGCTGAAACTGTTACCCGCTGTGTATTACTATGCCTTTTCTCTCTCCATAGCAACCAGACAGCCATCCAATACTCACAAAGGGATGGGGCTAAATTGTGCTCACGTCCTTGCAAGCAGGGGACCCTCTTAAATATCGGGGGGGGGGAAAGTTCCCGGTCCATCCTTTGTTTATCGTAACAATAACAAGGAGGGCTTGTCTGTCTCCCTCTCTCTCTCTCTCTGCATGTAGGAGAAAAGTTTGGGAGGGGAAGGGCAGAAGGTAGCAAAACTCACATGGACCAACTATCAACAGTGAATCAACCTACTGAAAATTCAGACACAAGGAAAAACACCCTGGGTGTAAACAAGTCAAACAGTTACCTAAATGCAGAGCAATCATGTCAATCCATATCTCACAGTCTCAATTATATTAGCTGACAGGGGTTCTTCTCTGGAAGGCAGTGGTTGGAGGGTTATTAACCTGAAGCATCTCGTATGCCAAATCTTTGTTCTTCTGTTCAGCTACAGATACAGATTAACAGAGTTGGAAGGGACCTTGTAGGTCATCTAGTCCAACCCCCCTCTGACCAAGCAGGGGACCCTACACCATTTTTGATAGATGGCAATCCAGTCTCTTCTTGAAAGCCTCCAGTGATGAAGCTCCCACAACTTCTGAAGGCAACTTCTGTTCCATCGTTTGATTGCTCTCACTGTGAGAAAATGTCTCCTTATTTCCAGGTTGAATCTCTCCTTGGTCAGTTTCCATCCATTATTCCTTGTCTGGCCTTCAGGTGCTTTGGAAAATAGCTTGACCCCTTCCTCTTGTTCAGTGTGGGCCTCCCACACACAGAGCTCTCTGGGACTTGCCCATATATTCAGGAGCGGCCAGTATTCAGAAGACCAAAATGCCAGGGCTCAGGACCATCTCTCCCCCTTCCTCAATACTCCCTGTCTCCTTAGAGCTCAGCATCACTCTCGTGGTACCTGTGGGAGGAGACTGCCTTCCAATCACCTGTGTCAGCAGATGATGGCTATCTCAGTTACCATGCCCCATGAGATGGCCTGTTTAGCTGAACGTGGCTGAACTCTGGAGCAAAGAGCATGGAATGATGGTTGGGAGACTTCCTGAAGGCCATCTGGGGAAGTCAAGGAATATTCCTGGCAGAAGAAAGGTGCAAAGTCCTTTTCTGGATCATTGGCCACTTTTATGAAGTATCTGGAACGGAGAAGTAGGTTTGGTTTCTTTTAAATAAAAACCTACCCCCAAATACATGGTTACACCTCGATACCTTTCTCTTTTTCATGAGCGTTTCCTCCTATCCTTGGAGGGATTATATTGAATACAGACTGTTGTGTCTACCAAGTATCAGGATTAAAGAGAATGTAACAATGGGAGTAGTATTGGGTTTGAAGTATTTCATTCAATTTTTCTAGCAAGAAAAATTTTCAATGTTTTTTGCATTTTTTTTCAAGTATGCTAATATTTTTCAAAATACCTTTAAAGTAAAAACAAAACAAAACCATGTAACACAATCCCCTATAGTCTAGGGAAAGACTTAAAAATGAAGCTGAGTAGGAAATGACACCATAAAATGGGACCTGTCTTCCACTGAGCTTAAAACAGTATAAAGAGATAGGAGCGACTACTCCCTTTCCCCAGGAACATCTTGTGTTTATTGCTCTCTTAGCAAATGACTCACACTCATATCAAAAGAGGGATCAATGCAACATGTTGCATTTTGGATCTTGACTTATCGGGACTGTCAATTAAACCTAACACCAAACTATTAGCCACGTTCCACGAGAAAGAGAAGGAAATGTGTCAAGTGAGGCCTTGGGAAAACCATGCTTTCCTTCCATGGCAGATCAGCTAGAGATCCAAAGAGATTAAACTAACAAGATAACCAAAGCTGCCTTCCCCCTTGGGAAAGCTACGTTCCCAACCTCTGAGTAAGAAGTGAACTCATAATGTGCTTTCCTTCCAGGTAGCTCCTACTATTGCCAGAATGTTAATTGTTCATATCATCTGTTTTCTTCAAAAAGACACATTCAGTATATGTATGTGTGTATCTGTACACAGAATATTGTGATATACACTGTATATACAGAATCACTGACGGGGGAGATAACCTTCTGTTCTAATTCTGTGTTGATGTTATTAAACTAGTCTCTTACTAAACTCTTTTCCTCCCTCTCTAAGAAGTATCTAAAGATGAGAAAGAATTACAAGACCTATCTGATTTCGGTGGGAAAGACCTGCTAGTCTTCAATTCATCCAAGTTCCATTAAAACCTAATATTCAAGCTAATAACCATAATCACACCTTGTGCACAAGCCGCCTTCACAAGTTCAACCACTATAGCAACTCCTAACACAAGGTTTTTCAACATGGAATCATTATTGAAGAAGTAGAATTCTGAGATGCACAACTATTGTTAGATTCCTAGCTACATTAAGATAACAAAAATGTTCACTCCTTGTCATTTCATAGACCAATTATGGGACAACCAATTTTTTGCTCTCAAGATAATCTTTTCTTTCAGATTCTCCATGCAATATTTATGTCTGTCCATCATAGCATTTCGACATGTGAGCTGGTCCCTTCCATGCCCAAGGAGTATAAAATCCCAGCAGTTACCATATTGATTGATGTAAAAGATGGAATTCGCTGTTTTTTGTTATGTTGTTACAATGGTATACTTTCTTTTAAGCCCTTTGCATTAGGAAAACATAATATGAAAATGGCATTACAGGCTGCTTGAAAACCACAGGAGCAACCTGCCAGAAACGCATCCTTATCTTAAAACCCTCTTCCCTGAAATAAATAGAAAACTCATTGTCAAAACTGCAAAGCATCCTAGCCAGGTACTTTGTATTCAGTATTAATCAAAGGAACAGATCAAAAAATATCTTCAGCTGTACAGTTGGTTTACAAAATGCCTTGAACAATTCTTAACATAAACTAACTTCCAAAAACCTTCTTACGACCCTTAAACATCATACCTTAAAAAGGAGAATCTACTATCAGCAGTTTCTATGGAAATTGTCAAAACAAAAAACATTTTACTCTTAACTTGCTGTTAGCCAGTAGCTAGGCAGTTCCAAGAATTGTGGCCTGCAGAAACTTCCACTCCAAATTATTTTTCCCTTCTGAAACAATTCAGTCTTAGCCCCTTGTACAACAAACATCCATGACTATATCCAAAGAGGGTAAAAAATAAAATATTAAATATGTTAGGACAATACTTTGGAACACATTTCATGACACACAATTTTAATTTGTTACTTGGCATCATGAAATCAAAATCTTGTAAGAGTATGAAAGGGTTTATTTAATAACATACCCAAGAAAATGTTTGCATTGAAGTTTTGTATGGATGCCAACCAACAAATAAGAAACTTATTTGTTTCAAGCGTTCAAAACGGAGCTACGCAACCTATAAGTTGTAAAATTTCCTGTGGTGACTTCCCTCAGTGCTCAGCTAGGTGTCTGCTGTATCTAATGCTGTGGTGAAGATGTTACATTTTTTAAAACAAATAAAAGATAATTTCCTTGGGAGCAAATTTGGTATAGTTAAGGTTAAGGCATTAAGCTAGGAACTGAGAAACCATGAGTTTTAGTCCCATTTTAGACACCAGTTTGTGGTGTCTAAAAGGACTGGTCTCCATACAAATATCTTCTTCTTTCTTTGCAACTACACAGAAAACCAACCTGTTCTTCACTATTTAAACTCTTCCTCAAAGGGTGACCTAATGCACTCTCTCTTTTGAGTAATAACTCCTAAAAGACCCTTCTAAACATGAGAAAAGTGGAACAGAGAGAAAAAACTGCATCCATACACAGGATTAAAAAAAAAAAAAGACAAAACAAGAACAAAGACAAAACAATGTTTGCACAACTAATAAAGTGTTGTTTTTAAAAAGTGGGAATGTAAGCAAAGCACACAGCTATGGACACATATGGAAATACTTTCCCAACTTAAATCCTAAAGCTTAAGTGCTACCAAAATCAATATCCACACCACCAAAGTGCAACTTTCAGAGAAGTCAGCTAAGGAATGTGCAAGTAAACACTTAAAGGAACAGGATAAATCTCTCAGAGTTTTACCACCAACTAATTAAACTAAACATCTTCTGTTTTGTTTATATCCAATTCAATGCAAATATTATTTACTTAAAGTTGATCCCTTTTTGGTCTTTTTTCCCCTTTTACACAATAGTTGAATTTATCACACCACTTCACAAGTTCTTACTCCCAATTCTTCAATTAATAAAGGAGAACATTTGTAGCTCAGGGTTGACATGAGGGGTCCTTGGTGGTCCCTGCACTTTCTCGTTTTCTGGCAGGCGTCTCATGACCCAAACTAGGTAACATCATCAGTGCTAGTCCTATTTTTAATCCATCATCCCTCCACTAGTACTGATGGTGCTACTTAGTTTGGTCATGAGACGTCTGCAAGAAAAAAACCAAGCTCAGACAGCACCGAGGACCCCTCAACTCTTCCAGTTGCTTACTTTGTTTAAGACAAGGGATATGGAAAACTACAAAGAACCAAGACTTTATGGAACCAATGGAGGAGCTGGTACCCGGGTCTGGCAAAAGCTGGGAAGTATGGACATTGTTGAATAGTAACCGCGCACGGATACAACAAGATCCAGAGACACCCTGAACAAATGGGGCTATCCGATGGCTTCTGCCCTCTGCAATTGTGGTGACATGCACACAACAACACGTGAGTATACCTGCCTTTTGTGTCCTGATCAGTGTATACCTGGGGACCTCATGGCAGAATGCAATTCATATTGCTAGTTTCTGGATCTCTTCATATTTTAATCTTGTATTTTATATTCTATGTTATATAGTACGCGATATTATAATTAGGAGGCTTCTGACCCGAATAAACAAAGCCACAAGGTATATCAACATATACTATGGTTAGATTACGCCATTTAATAGAAGTAATTTCTGCAGAAAAATTGTTTTCGTGCCTTTTGATGGTTTGCAAGTCAAACCCCCAAGTTTCTCTTACAAATATATATTTTTCTTCCAAAGAACGGAATTCACATTTACAGCCATACTTGCTGGCAAGCAAACATTACACTGCACTGTTTTTTTCAATAAATAATCTGTGTGGATTAACCAGAGAAGCAAAAAAGGGGAAGAAGGAAGCAATATCAACTTGCTCTCTATATTTAAAATTAATTTAAAAAAAAACTTACAGTCTCTCCAACTCTTTTAAGTCTTGAAATGCTCCTCTCTCAATTGTAGTAATCTTGTTTTCCATGAGTTGACTGAAACGCAGAATAAAATGCTCTGAAACTCCAGCAATCAAACAGTGATTAGCACCAATTATTACAATACTTGGCAGTGGATACTCTTACAATCACCTCTCCTTATTAACACTGCAATTCTCACTCTATTCTTAACTTTCCATCCAATTTAATGTGTTAAGCCTGTCACATGATATTGCCGTGTCAGTTAGAGAGAAACCAAACTCTCCATTCTTTTAAAAGAGAGAGAGAGACCTTAAGCCTGTTTAAGAAATTCAGGGGTCAGAGGTGAGGAAAATATATGTCTTAACTACAAAAAGGCAAAGGTACTGTTTAACGACAAAATGTAGAAATATGTACCGAGCCAAATCTATGAAGCTCCTCTTTAATGAAAGTACATTGTAAAAACACAAAGCATGTTTTATTTTACAACGGAAGAGTCACAGGAACGATGTCTCTCCAAAGTTTGAAACTTTTCACTCACAGAAGGATGGATTAAAATTGGACAAATTAGTTCCAGTTAAGCCCTGTAGAATTACTCTTCACAAATGATCACATATACACAGACACAATCCCAACACAGACACAACCTCCCTCCACCACCAAATGTATCACCTGCAGCAGGAGTTTTTCAAGAGCCCAGTAAAAATTTAATTTGAACCAGAAAATGATCTATGGTTACTCTTTGCTGAATTTCATCATCTTAAATTTATTTACTTAATTAGGTTATCCCAAATGCTCAACGTATTAAAAAAATACTTTCTGATTGCAAAATATTCTGTTCCATGTGGATTGCTAAAGCACGTTCATTTTTGAAATTTCACATTATTTTGCAATATTTATAACTACAAGGAGTAATATGAAATCACAAGTGGTTACAATCCAGACTTCTATTATGGCAGTCTTCCAAACTTTTCTTACAACTGCTTTTTCTTTTACAATATAGCTGTTGTTATTTGAGACGTTAATTAATTTTTAAAGAGTCCTATTCATTGAAAAAACTATTTTGTATAGGACTGAAGTTCAGTAATAAAATTCAAGAAAAACTTACAGAACACGAAGATGTCTTAGACCAGCAAAATCCGTTTTTGTGATCCTTGTGATATTATTTCCATTAAGATCCCTAAGAAAAACATATCAGCAGTAAAATTAGACACCCCATAAACATAAGCCAGGCTTCTTAATGTTTCTAATAAGCTAGAAATCTGGTTTGTGGCGTAACTGAAGATTAGTACTTATGCTAATTTTTGTGAACATTCATGAAAAGTTTAAATTGTAATTCTCTAAAAAAACAAAACAAAATGTAATCGGATAAATTTCGCTTTGCTCCTGTTTACTGAAAAATAGTAATTCCAAGGACTATTTTCAATAATTTGGCTTCTCATGACATGAATTGTTACAATTATTAACTTTTATTTGTTTCTATAGGAAGTTATTTTCTTACAGGAATAGCCTGGTGATTATGTAACAGATTAAAAAAATCAAGAGACATTTGTGCCAATAGGACTGGGGAAGACAATTTCAGGATATAGAGAAAACAGAAGAGTTTCAATCATGTGTCAGGATATCTAACCGTGATATATAGTGAGTTTTCTCCTGTACAGTATATATATATATATATAAACACCTACACTGTTAAACTAATACTTCTACTGATGGAGGTAAAATGACAGTTTTAATAACAATGAACTTTTGTTAAAAAGGCTGCCCAAGTTAAGTCTTAGAAAATTTGCAGCCACTGTAATATACAAACAGAATTGAACAATCAAGGAAAAGTTTTTCTTTTGTGGGCAAAATTTCATTTTGTCTGTAATAAATGAAATGGTCCTAGCCTTTGGGGTATATTATTGAGAAATAACTTTATATGGAAAGCAATCTTGAAATTTATGGAATATTGTTTAAGAAAAGGAAACGGGATAATTAGCACACTCCTTTAAGGGGAGTTGGTACTGTACAAGCCATAAGCGATCCACACAGGGAGAGATTTTTTTTTCCACCAGAGTTTATGAGTCACTTTTAGGTTTTCCCTCTCACTCCCTGAAAAACCATTTTTCACCTATTTCCAATTTTTTTGCAACCGCTTAAATAAAAATCTGCAAAAGCAACAGAACCTGTTTTAAGTAGCACTCAGTGTGCTTTTCACAATGTAACAGCAGAATTTTTCAGTGTGGATTCCAGATAATCTTTTCTCAATGTTTCCTCGCAATTTGGAATCATAAACTTTGTTCGGACAGAGTTGGAGCAGCGACGAATCCTAAAACAATTTAATATTTTAGCTAGATCTCTTAAGTCTCTTCTGAAAAGAGCCCCTCTGCGGGTCCCAGCCAACCAGCAACACCTCTAGATTACTGTCAAGAAAGAATTGCCGCTGATATTGAAGAAGCCCCTTTGCCGTTTTCCCTCAGGCCAAGGCCTCCCTGGGGGCGGTGAGATGCGGAGGGTGACCGAAAGGATGAAATGAGATTCCAGGAAGGGCCAGACTGAAGGGCCCCTCGGACTGATTGGCCCGGGCAAAGGGGGCCCTCTTTTCATGCAAGAGGGAAGAAGCGGAAATGAGGCTCCAGCTCACCAGGGGCTTCGTTTTGGGGGGCGAGGGGCAACGGCGTGGGGGGGGGGCTAAGGAGGGCCCGCTGCCTTCCTCCGGGGAGCCCTGAGCGGAGCTGCAGCGGGCAGGAGGGGCAGTGAAGGAAGGAAGGCTGGAAGGCAGGCAGGGCTGCCCAGAGCGCTTCGCTCGCTGCCCGCAAGGAACCGCCGCGCTTCGGAGGCTGCGGGAGGGGAGGGGAGGGGGGGTAAAATAGACCCTGCTCTCTGCGGGGGGGGCGGTGTGAGAGCGCGAGCGAGAGGAGGGCGCAGGCGGCCCGGGGACCCCCCCCCGCCCCCCGGGGCCACTTACAGCCTCTCGGCGTGGCGGGGCAGGTTCCTGGGGACGGTGCGCAGGGCCAGCCCGTGGCAGTCGACGCTGGGGCCGGAGCAGGAGCAGAGCGGCGGGCAGGGCTGGGCGCCCCCGTGGCCCGGCCGGAGCAGCAGCAGCAGCAAAGCCGGCAGCAACTTCATGGTGTCGGCGCGGCGCCCCTCCGCCCGCCCGCCCGCCTCCTCCTCCTCCTCCTCCTCCTCCTCCTCCTCGTCGTCGTCGTCGTCGTCCCGCGGCGTCCCCGAGGGCTGGCGAGGGATGCGGCGCCGCCGCCGCCGCCGCCCGAGAAAAGCCGCCTCGCTCTGGGCTCGCGCGCTCCTCAGCCGCCGGTGCGGAACCACTTCCCGGCTAGACGCCGCCGCGGCCGGAGCCCCGCCGCGCCGCTCGCAGCAGCTCCGTCTGCCCGCCGCCGCCGCCGCCGCCGCCCGCCCCGCACTGCATTGCGACCCTCCGAGCAGCGGCGCGGCTCCCGGGCGGAGCAGCCTCCTCCTCCTCGCCTCCTCCTCCTCCTCCTCCTCCTCCTCACGCGGCCGGCGCCGGCAGCCGCACGAGCCGCATCGTGGCGCCGGAGCAGCCCCGGCAGCGAGCGCCCCGTCCGTGCCCGCCTCGGCCGCCCCTCTGCCCGCAGCCCCCCCCGCGCAGCCCCCGCGCAGCAGCCGAGCCGGTCCCGGCAGGTGAGGCCCCGCCCAGCGCCCGCAAGCCCCGCCCACGCCGCTCGGCCAGCGGGAGGGGGAGGGCCGGGGGGCGGACCGGAGCCGCCCACCCGCCTCTCGCCGCCGGCGCCTCAGGTGAGCGGAGGGCGGGCAGGTGCGGCGCTGCCCTCCGGGAGGCTCCTCGGCGGCGGCGCCCGTCCGGCACTCGCTGCGGCTCCGGACGTCCCGCGGCTCGGCGAGCGCTCTTCTCCGGCCGGGAGACGCGCGGCGGACGCGAAAGGGGACTGGCCGGAAGGCCGAAGGGGGGCGAGCCGCCGCCGCCGCCGCCTCTGCCCGCCCGGCCCTCCGTCCTTCCCGGCCCCGCCTTCCTTGGGGGCTCCGGGGGCCCCGCGGTCGTCCAGCCTGCCAAGCGGAGTCCTCCTTCAGGCGGGGCAAGGAGACTCCCCGTGGGGCTGAATGGATTCCTCCGAGCGGGATGAAGCTGGAGAAGCTGCCCGCGAGAGCGCTGGAAAGCCCAACCCCGTCACCCCCACCCCCCCGCCTTCACTAACCTTCATTTTGTGACAGGGGAAAGTAAGTGGAGCTTAAGGAACCCTCTGGAAACGTCATAAGAAAAAAAGAACTAATTTCTAATTATGGCTGGATTTAAAGCATGGAACTTATTTTGCGCCTTCTTACCATGATGTTGCCAGTCTTTAACTTTTTCTAATAAAAGTGTCGTTTTGTTGTGACTTCCGCAACCTCTTTTTCTTTTTTTCTTTTTTTTGTCTTGAGAAGATCTCTGGCTGTTTTCACAACATTTTGAGGCAGAGTCACCAGGAGACAAAAGATGCCTGTCAAATCTGAAAGTACAACCACGGCAGGCAGCTGCAGTGCCATCGTTTTATGTTTTAATTAGTAAAACATAAGGTCCCAACAAGTTCCATATTCAATAATGAAAAGAAAATGGATTTCTGTAGCAATTTGTATATAGTTATAAAATTAGTTATTTGAGTTAACTATATAGGAATCTCTTAATAGACTAGATTCTTCTGATCCATAACCATCTCATTACACAGGTAGCAATTATTTTAAAACCATAGTCTCTAAATTATGCTGTTGGAAAATAAACACACTTAAGCCTACCGTTCTGTCTGGAGTATTTGAAATTGCAGCTCGTGGCTTGTTGAGGTTGGTTGGTTATGCCTCTCTAACTGTTGTAACTTTTTATTGATGATTGTTTGAAGGACAAAATTCTGTAACTTTTTTGGAAGTGGTGCCATAAAATATGCAATGCCTATGTCCTTGTAATAAACTTTTTTTTTTAATCTGCAGATCTTAGAGATGAAACTCATTCAAAGGATCTTACGAGGATAGATAATTCTGTACCTTTCAATTTCAATCAGTATTTCTTCATTGGACTTTGAATTTTAAATGCTCTTGGGATTGTAGTGTTTATCTGACGCTCCTTTATTCTGTACTATTTCTGCCATTCTGATCAGAATCACAAATGCCCCCTTTCCAAGACTATATGCACGTTACACTTTCCGGCATAAATGAGAAGACATTGACTTTAATCGGCAAAAAGGTATGTTTCATTTATATATATATATATTGTGAGGCTCACAATGGAGATTCTGATCCTGAACGATGTGAATAAACAGTGACACATATTCAGAGGCCCGATAATTATATTGCTATAGCTATAGAAACAACATTTCATATGGAAGTTTGCCAGAGAAGGATCCTTGGGAGGTGAAGATGGGACATCCTCCAAATACACCTCCCTAAATCCCTGTGCTATCTGTCTTTCCGTTTGGTTAACCCTTTCTTTGCTATGATGAGTTCAAATCTCTGAAAAGCCTGGGATGTAGCGCATAATGAGACAAAAAAGGCAGAGCAGGGTTTTACTCTTCTCAGAATAGACATTGGAATTTTGGCAAATGGTTTTCCGAACACTTCTCATAATGCGGCAATAGGTCTTGCAAAAAGGTGCATCTCCCAGATATTCTGCTTGTTGCATTTCTCAATCATGGTATCAGTCATGCAGTTCTCTTTTGGGATCAACAGCACAAAGATAAAAAGTAGGAAGCAAAAGCAACTCAGGCTGGAAAGTTGGCTCCTTAGATATCAAGTATTTCCCTGGCGCTTGACAATTATTATGACATGAGTTCCATAATAATTGTCACGCGCTGGGGTAATCAGGAGATTCAGGAAGCTCAAATAAGTATAAAAAATTATTGCAAGCTTAAACTCTCTACCAGAATCTGGCCAACTAACAGTCAAGGGAAATGAGCGGGAGATAAGAGGGGCATTCAAGGTCGACTTAACTTGGATCTCTTGTGGGTGCACAGGGACTCGTGAGCTTATTTGATACATTTGACCCATTCAACAACCGGTTCTCTGCCCTAATGATTTCTTCCAACAACCACTTTGCCAAACTGCTCAGAAAGTTAACAATCGGTTCTCCCGAAGTGGTGTGAACTGGCTGAATCCCACCACTGATTTGACCCCTTCCTCGGGCTTAGCCTGGTCATCTCCTACAATAATGTTACCATGAAGCCCTGGTTGGCGCAGTGGTTGGAATGCAGTATTGCAGGCTAACTCTGCCAACTGCCAGGAGTTCGATCCTGACCATCTCAGGGTTGACTCAGCCTTCCATCCTTCCGAGGTAAAATGAGGAGCCAGATTGTAAGGGTAATAGGCTGACTCTGTAAACCGCTTAGAGAGGGCTGTGAAGCGGTATATAAATCTAAGTGCTATTGCTATTGCTATGAAGCGCAATTTACCGAGCACCATATCTTTACAGATTAGAAGCCTAGGTTCTAGAATAGCTCTTAACTACAGTATCGGGGAATTCAACAAGCTCAAGTGGTTTTCACGAAGATAATATATGAAATACAGAACCAAGTTTAGAATGTCATTGGTCTGTTAAGTGAAACTGTGTATATTTCCCCTTTCTACTGTGTATGTGTGTGATAGGAGAAAAGTTACATCTTATAGTATATGTTATACTAAATGGTTGGATTTTTATGTTAGGAAGTCAGAATTATTTAGACTAACCAGCTCAAGTCTTTTTAGGCACTATCTGGAATATAACTGTCCATTAGTTCCTTCTTCAGCCTTTCTGTTGGCAGTGCTAGGTTGACAGAATGAATTAGAGTTTTAAAAATGTATTTTGTAGGAATTTAAACAAGTAGAATTAAAAACAGCCAGTTTGCTCAAGATTTTAGTTAGCAATCTCCCACAAGGTTCCTTAATTATCCACCTTAATTGGGAATCAATTAAGTCAGAAATTCATACAATTCAGACTCTATATTGAAACCCTGATATCTTGCCTTCCTCTAATTCTAATTGTTAACTAGGCTAGCTAGGACTGATGCCCCAAATAATTGGGCTGTACATCTGGAACTGTGGATAAGGAGTCCTCAATTTATAACCATGATGGAGCCTTGTATCACAACCTCATTGCAGTTGTAAGGCATAATGGTCGTAAAGCTCGTTGCCCGTTTGACTGGTCTAATTTTACCACCTTTTTGTGGCAATTAAGTGAAGACTGTGGTTGTAAAGCAAAATAACAGACTGTCAGAGGCAGGGGGAGGAGTTAAACGAGGCATCAGCCTAGAATCCCTACGTAGCCACAAGTGTGCTAACCTCCCTTGAATTCTGTTGACCCTTATCTAACGCTAACCAGGTGCTGACCATTAGTTGAGAAGATTCTTGTGCCTTGGCTTTTAGCAATAAATCAGTTAATTTGAAGCTTCAGATGCAGGTTCACATTAATGCAGGTTTTCATCAAAAAAAATCACAAAACGTGATCACAGCCCACGAGACCCTGCAAACCACCATAATTTCAGGCTAGCCACTGAGTGCCTGACATGTGGTCACATGACCTTGGGAGGCAAGTCCGACTCTTAACTTCGGAACTGGGTTGTGACTAATCCTGGGGCCGGGTTTGTCTTAACTAAGTGACCGGTCATAAGTCAAGGACTAACTGTATGCATTTAATGCTCAGAGGCAGATCAGCTACTAAACTAGAACAAAAGATAAAAAGAAGGTGTGGATTCAACTTCCAGGCTTTTTTCTAGATAAAATATTTTACTTTTCAAAGCAAAATCATTTAGACCAACAAGGATTTAAACTGAGAAGGAGGAGTTCATTCTAAAACAATCATCAGGCACCAGAATTGACAGTGCACACTCTGGCCAATGCAGTTCGTTCCAACCCTTGGCCACCCAGCCCATATTAAAAGGAGGCAAAGCAGAGGGCTCCTAAATTAATCTTGTACCAAACCAATCTTTAGTGTATCTTTAATAACGAGGGAGCCAGACAATCAATCAGAACAGAACTGGAAGGGACCTTGGAGGTCTTCTAATCCACCCTCCTGCTCAAGGAAGACAACCTATATAATTTCAGACAAGTAGCTGTCCAGTCTCTTTTTAAAATCCTCCAGTGATGGGGCACCCACCACTTCTGGAGGCAACTTCTGTTCCACTGATTAATTCTTCTCACTGTTAAGAAGTTTCCAGGTTGCTTCTTTCCTTGATGAGTTTCCATCCTTTGCTTCTTGTCCAGCCTTCTGGTGCTTTGGAGAATAGGTTGACCCCCATTTCTTTCTGGTAGCCCCTGAGATACGGAAACCCTGCCATCATGTCACCCCTAATTCTTCTTTTCTCTAGACTGGACATACCCAATTCCTGCAACTGTTCTTCATATGTTTGACATAATTCCTGAACATCAGGACGGTAAGCACTTTTCATAAAGTTACATCTCAAAATGACTGTTCTACACATCACTCAGGATTTTTGCTTTAGGAATGTCACGAACAAAAGAAAAGAAGCACCACAGGGAGACTGGAATTTCTTCATCAGCCTAATCAAAAGCATCAGGTGTTCCATCAGAGGCAGTTTAGTGGCACATGTTCTCCTGACAAGCTACGAACAACTTTACAGATTTTGAAACACGACCATCGATCACCGTTTGGGAACAACCGTTGCCCGTTGATCACAAGTATGCAGCTGAACACATAAATCACGCTTGTGCCTGATCCATTGCAAGGCAGCTGATTCTACCTTCCCAGCTACATTTAGAGTACAGTAGATTTTCTTCTGTCATAGTCAATCTGATTTTCACTTCTTGAGTGGCTGAATGATCGCTGGTGGGTTTTGCACCTGCCGTCCAGGGAAGTCGGGAAGAAAAGAGAACTTACAGCTTCTGGCAGCTGCAGAAAGAGATGACAGCAAAGGAGAAATTTAAAAGCGAGTGATGGGAAGAGGGGGAGGTGAGGAGAGGCCTGTAGCCCAAGGGCTGAGTGCCCCCATTTTGATATATTGAGCAATAACTAAAATATATACCCGTCGGCTCCTGGGAAAATACAGAAATGTTAATTTGACAGGTTTGAATTGGGATAAGTTGAAATTGTAGTGCAGTATTGGCTGTTTTTGACAATAACAACTTGCAGACTGTGGTTGCTCTTGTTGTTATGTTCTACCCATAAGCCTGGAAACAAAACATTACAAATTCAATGATGTTCTTTTATAATTTGCCCTATGATATTTTTTTTTTAAATCAAGATATACATGCGACCTGTAGGAAGAAGACGGGAATTAAAAGCACACGGAGAGACAATTACACTTAAGACCCACAAGAGTTAACAAACTGAACATGTTAACAAGAGAAAGCCATGAAAATGAGAGAATGGAAAGAATGAGTTTTTGTGTGTGTTTTGAAAGACGTATACTAAATGATCATGATTTGTTCTTGTTATGAGAGTAGAGGGACAATTGGAAATGATAAAAGAACCAGTTTTAAAACATGATCCCATGGCTCTTCTTCCTTGGACACAATATGCCTTCAAATGTCACCATTGCAAAGCATACTTTTTTCATCTTCCTTTTTAAGTCTTTTTTTTTTAAAATATACAACACTAGAAAGGAAGAAAATCACGAGCTGTGTGTCATGTACATCTAAGTTTCTTAGTTTATCTAGAAATCCTAATTATAGATAATGAGTAGGAAAAGAATCTTCATTAAGAAATTATGTAAAATGTAATCTGCCCCAGGAGATCCATTCTGCTACCGTTCCACCATACTCTCAAGGACATTTGTTCTGGAAACCTCTTCAGTGTTTGTAACTGCTGTTGTCAAGTTAAGGAGTTATTTTACCTGTTGGCTGTGGTGGGTGCATTGTTCAGACAATGGAACAGTCATTATTATTTTGTTAGAAATGCTTTTAACCTATTTTAGTAGTTTTCTTGGACATTAAAAAAACAAGTTGTGTAAAAGGAAAGTGAGTATGCTTTAATAATGTATAACATCTGGAATCGCTGCCAGGGCTCTCTGTTTCTTCCTCCCAAAAATGCAGTTTCTATCAGAGGCCTAAGTAACAACAGGAGAAAGACCTCTGAGCCCCTTGCTTGGATAAGGTCGTATCTCAAAACAGCCAATAAAAGCCTCCTACATTTTCTGTTTTGGGTTTTAATAATGGTGCCATTCGCTTTAGCCGAAGGTGAAAATAGCAAAGCAGTCTCTCTTCCTGAACAGAAAATAGGCTGAAAGCTGAGAGTACTCTGAATAAATAATAAATGGGGGAGGTTGCTCCATTTTATGTGTGCTAAATGTTAATAGGGCAAGAACGCAGAATTTACAGTGTAGGTGCTTGAAGATTACTGTTATTTCAGAAGGAAATGCCAGTAAGAATAACAGATCTGTTTTAATCTAGTTTGCATCACTTTTGGGGTGGGTGGAATCACTTGTGATTTTTGGATTAGGGAATATTCCGAGATTTTCATTTATTTATTTTGCAAGAGGAGAAAAGACCTAGTGAGAGTAAACAAATTATGTTATGTTGGTATTATTTCTTTTTAGTTTGCTTCCCAACTTCTACCCAGCAAAGTAGACAAGACATAATGAATACCTTGTAAGGTAACTCACAACAAAACCTGCATCTTTGCAGTTCCGTATTGTCTGGACATCATCATCTAGAGTTAGAAAGGAGCTTGGAAGTCTCCGAGTCCAACTCCCTGCTATACCATTTCAGACAAATGGTTGTCCAATCTCTTCTTAAATGTTTCCAGTGATGGAGCTCACACAACTTCTGGAGGCAACTTCTGTTCCACTGGTGGATTGTTCTCACTGTCACGAAATCCCTCCTTAGTTCTACTTGATTAGTTTCCATCTGTTATTTCTTGTCCTGCCTTCAGATGCTCTGGAGAATAGGTTGACCCCCTCCTCTTCTTTGGGGCAGCCCCTCAAATATTGGAAGCCTGCTATCATGTCTCCCCTACTCCTTCTTTTCATTAAACTAGACCTACCCAATTCCTGTAATTCTATGTTTTATTCTCCAGTACTCTAATCACCTTTTTTGCTCTTCTCTGCATTCTTTCTAGAGTCTCAATATCTTTTTTATATCGTGGTGACCAAAACTGGATGCCGTATTCAAGAATGGTCTTACCAAGGCCTTATAAAGCAGTAGAAATAGAAATAGAAAGCAGCACTACCTTCCCAGAGAAGCATGAGAGGCCAGCTTTCTTCTGACCATCATGGGCACAACAGCTTCCTTCCTTCCAGTCCTTCTCGGCTCCATCACCCCACCCACCCCGCTCTAGAGCCATAAGCAGCAGAAGCATTACTGGTCCCCGCTGTTTTTACTGGGGAGGTTGGGCGCACTTGAAAAGGGCAACCGAGTCACAAGACCATTTACAGTGGAATGTGAAAAGAAAAATCAGAACATGGAGAACAACATCCAACCAACCCAGCTAAGTTTGGTGACAGAGTGTATTATGGTCTAACTTCGAAACTAAACCCTCAAAAACAGCCATGTTTGCTCTCATGCATTTGGCAGCTGCTGGTGGTAGGCCATTTTTCACCTATCGCAGATTAAGAGAAAGAGAGGAACTCCTGTTTTATCTTGCTTAAGCCAAATTTTTCCATTCTTGTGTGGTGTGTAAAAAAAACCCACCCCGCCTATGGAAATACGGCTCTCTAGATTAAGGAGGAGAATTGTTGGAGAACGTAGGATACGGGTGCTCAGCAGAGCAAAATGGTTGTCCTGCTCAGGAGTCGGAGTAGAAGAGCCACAGTGATGATATGAGGTTTAGCAAAAGTGTTGCAATTTCAGCAGATATCTAGGTGGCATCTGATTATCCAACTTTATTGGAGGGACAATAAAGTCCCTTGCTCAAATTATAGAGATAGAGTGGAGGGCTGTCCGTGCCGGTGGAGCCTCCCTTAGTATAGTGGTGAAGTGAAGCATGTAGCAGAATTGTTCTTGGGACACCCTTCAGCCAAGACCCAAGGAAGGGGCAGGCAGAGACAAAAGGCAGACAGTTCCAGCAAGTCAAATCAGGTTGGATCTTTCTCGCCCCCCTCAAGTCACCTTGAAAAGACCCATGGTTCTCCAACCACCAACCCCCAAAATGTCCACATGTACTGGAATACAAAATCCGAGCAGACCAGAAGCAAAGGAAAAAATGCTATTTCTGAGTGTAGAACTGGCCTTTTTTTCTGGGTTGAACTATACCAACAATAGCTTGTGGTTGGCACCATGAAATCAGTATTGGGAGCAAAGTGACAGTAAATTCATCTGTGGCTATCTTTTCTCTCAACCAGCCATTCTTTTCAGGGAAGAAGTTTAGTTGGGTGCTCCAGATACTTTCCTGGTTTTTCCAGTTGGACACTTATAGTCATGGAAAGGATGTTCTACCATTCAGAAGAAACCTCCCATCTCTTCCTGAATCCCTCCATAGGAATCATCATTCAAGAAGGTTTGGGTGAGAGAAAAGCTTGATCCTCTTCATTGGCACAGGAAGTTCTCCTAACAAGGCAACATGTTAGATGCACGCTTGTTGACTGAGTTCATTATACAGTTAGATAATATCTAACCCTACTGTAAAGGTAAATTTTTCCCTATCCAGTCATGTCTGACCAGGACCTGGTGCTCATCTCCGTCTCTTGGCCAAGGGACCCAATGTTGTCTACTCAGTATGCCTGTCTCTCTCTCTCTCTCTCTCTCTCTCTCTCTCTCTCTCTCTCTCTCTCTCTCTCTCTCTCTCTCTCTCTCTCTCTCTCTCTCTCTCTCTCTCACACACACACACACACACACACACACACACACTGGACTAGGCTGCCAAGCTGGAAAGGTTGGAGACCACTGCCCTAACTCTAATGGCCTATGAGCAGCAAGCAATTCTATGTTCACATGCACATAAAGATTACATACTATTCTGGAGTTATAAATACTCTTGCTTTTGAGATGTATGAATCAGGCGCCCATTAAAAAGGTAAGAAGCAGAGAGGAAATACCAATTAGCACTTAGAGCAGATGTTAATGTAAGTTTCACAATACATTTAAAATGCCAGAGTGTGAGGGTTTATTCTTTGAGAATTGCCACGTTCATTCTTTCAGTATTAATGCATATTTTAATGTTAGGATTTCTTAGGAAAAGTGGGGATTTGAGTACAGCAAACTGCTTTTCTGTGGGACTGTGGAGAAGTAATTAAGAGGAGTATAGTGTAATATCTCTGTTGTTTCTTCCCTACAACTAGCTACTGTTGACGTTCTTCAAACTGTGGGCACCATCAATAAAAAAAGCCCAGAAGAAAAATTTTGGGTCTACATCTGAGCTGACTGCCGGAAAGACAAAGAGCCTGTAGTACAGTGGACTAAAGCACTGTTATTAACATCTGCTGCTTGCAATTACTGCAAGTTCAAATCCCGCCAGGCTCAAGGTTGACTCAGCCTTCCATCCTTTCAAAGGTAGGTGAAATGAGGACCCAGATTGTAGGGGCAATAAACTGACTTTGTATAAACATACAAAAGTATGAAGGCGATTGCTTAACGCATTGTAAGCCGCCCTGGGTCTCCGGAGAAGGGCGGCATATAAATTAAAGCAACAAATTAAAGTCTTTCAGCGTTCTGTAGCGTTTCCCAGTTTGTGATAAAAATGTTGCAGAATTTTAACAAAAGTGATTGTCTTACTAATATTGGCTGATTTAGAAACACAGAATAAAAAGACATAGGAATGCCATTACATTGCTGGGCATATTTGTGTTGGCAAAGTGAACAATTGTATAGCTATCTTGAGCATCCAGAAATCAGCTTCATTTATTAAACTTGTATTGTAACAGATCAATTACTTTTTTTCGTCCCTTCCTGAAAAACCTACTTACTTACTTACTTATTCATTCATTCATTCATTCATTCATTCATTCATTCATTCATTCAAATTTCTAAACCACCCAACTCCATACCTCCGACCATATTATCCATTACATTTGGGGTTTTTTTCACCCTGCTGCTCCTGTTTCATCTGCATATTAATTCAGCTTAAACAGAACGAGCTGCTATTCAACTCCTTAGCTAAAATTATCTGTATCAAGCAAAATATTCTGACTGCTTTTATCCCTTTTGGAAAATCTAACATCAAACAGATCAGATCGTTTCCTAAAGGGGTAGCAATTGGCAGAGCCTTTTAGATTCTCCACCCCCTGTAATTAAATCAATTTTTCAATTAATTACAAATTGCTTCTGGTGCAAGCAGCTGATGTTTCTGGTATATAATAGCAGCTTTTGAGCTGGATGCTGCATGCTAAATAAGCATTCGATCGCCTCCCATCCCTGTCTATAAGAAGAGAGCAAGGGATGATAGTCTTGTAAACTCGGATACTTTCGGATTCAAAGCTGTCAAAGAACTATCCCTGTCCACCCCAGAACTTAGCAATGGTCAGGATCTTTCAACCCAAATTGTTATTGTTCTTCTGGTCATCTATGGAGGTTCTCTATCATCCAGGTCATGGTTGTCCCAGAGGTGCTTTTTCAAGAGACCACTGCGCTTCCTTATTCTATGGTTCGCTTCTCATCCCAGAAGCTTCTTCAGCTCTGACTGGATGGTGGGAAACAGAAGGATTTATACTCCTTGCAGACAGCTGGTCATTTGCTTCCTTTTTGAGGGTCGTTGAGGCCTCTTGGAGGTTTATCTGTGTCCTCAGGGTCACCTGAACATTCCTACTCATAAGGAATGTTTGTACTGTAGTTTGAAGCAAAAGATGATAGTCAAAAAATCTCTTATCTGTTTAGAGAAAACTTGAGTTTGTTTTTACTGCTTGCAATAAAACAGCATTTGAAATAGATATATCAGCCATGTTTTTCAATTCAATGCAATGCTATTGCTACCTTTCTTTCTTTCTTCCTTCCTTCCTTCCTTCCTTCCTTCCTTCCTTCCTTCCTTCCTTCCTTCCTCTTTGCATATCCCCCTAATGCAAAGCTTGATCATGTTCATCTGAATCCTCTGTTCTCTTGTCCTTGAGCGTCTTTCTTCTGATACTTTTCCTCATTGGAACGCAGTTGTCCTGTTTTGTCCTGAAAGGCTGGATACTGCGCTACAAACTATTCAAAGGGGAACTCTGGAAAATGTGATAAAGCGATTTTCAAGGTACTTTAAGAAGTTAGACTAGGATGACAGGACTCCATAAAATTACAATTGAGATGTCAGCTACGCTTCCTATATAAAGCATGACGATGGCTGGGGTGCTCACCAGCTGTAATTAGATCTGACAGCTTGCTTTTCTTCTCTTTTATGCATCTGAGATTATAAAAAATATTGCATATTTTGTGTATTTTCTCTCTCTGCCTCTCGTCCATACACAGATGTACTTGTTTATGTATGTACTACTTCTACTCAAAGTGGGAAAAGCAGACTTTTGCTCCTCACGGAACCTTTGTTTCCTGACAGGACCTCTCTTTTATTTTCTTCTGGTAGCAGAGGAATCACTTGGAGACCTTCCTTCCTGGTTCTCATGATCATAAACAGAGGAAGGAGTGGAAGAACAGAAAGACTTTCAAGATTCCCTGGTATAACTTTATCATAATAGTAATCTTGGCCTGCATGTCTTTTGCTTTCCTGGTCTGGTCTACCTTGAAGGCCCCATGGCTCCCTTCTACTTGCCACTGATCTCACGTGAACATTGCTAGGTTCTCTTCTTCCAGGGTGTCCAGTTCTGTCCACCTCTACTGGATGGTGAAAATCTGGGTTAATTGCTTCTCTTTCCACTCTTGCGTATTTTAATTTTTACTCGTTTTACTCTAACTGACTAAAAAAATTTATAGTTGAAGGTTGAACCTTGCGATCAATTTAATTTTGATCCAGAGGGACTCTCCTCCTTTTGTTGTTCGTAGAGGTTCGGTTCAAAAGTGCACAAAGACAAAATGGGCAGCATTGCGTAACATGGAGATCCTTGTGTCTGTTGTGGCCCGCCAGCGGCCTGCGCAGATTTTTGTTAATCCCGACGACGTGGAGATTAGTGTGGTGTCGCACCAGCAGCCTGTGCAGCCAGCGCTCAAGTCGGACAGCAAGGAGTCTGAAGAAGATGTGGTGCCAGAGGCAGGGATTCAGTCAGGGCCTTCAGAACCTCCAGAGGCTCCTTTAAGTGAAGAGGATGAAGAGGAGGAGCCTCTTCTCAATGCACGGGCACGCAGAGCTGCCAAAAGGCAGGAGTGGTTCCTCAGGAGGAGGTCTCCTCGAGAGTAAGGCTTGGGGCTAATTGGCCACTCCCTTAGCCTATTTAAGAAAGAATGCAGCTTGCAACAAGCTGCAGGAAACAACTTTAGTTCACTAATCATCGCGTTGGGATTTCTCTGCAACCTTGCTTCTGGGCTTTCTGCCAATTTCAGTAAGACTCTAACTATCTTATCTGTGGAATTCTGGCAGACTGTTAAGAACACTTATTAACCGCCAGCATTTGTTAAAACTGTGTTATTAAACTAAGTTATTAAACTAAGTTTTGTTCAGAGTTTGTGTGTGCTGTGTTCTTTGGGATCCGTAGCTGGGGCAGTGTCCTTCTTACCCTGAGTAGCCACCTACGGAGTCTTGAGGCAATTCTACTTACTCCATGACCAGCAGCTGAGGTCTCAGGCGACACAAAGTCGAACCTAGCCTTCGTGATGGCTCTCATGCAGTTACTAGGGAGAGCAAAGCTTTTTATTACTTCTATTAAGGGGGAAACTCTTAACAGAGCAAACTCCTGAGGTGTTGCTAAGAAGGACGATGTTTAAATGCAGCTTCTCACATAAGCTAATGAAGGAATGCAAAGAGTTTATAACATGCAGGGGGTGGAAAAGGTAACCAAAGAAAAGCCAAAGCAAAGGAACAAACAGAAGATTAAATTACTTCTTGTTTTAATTATTTTTCTGGAATGTGTTTAATATTGGGTGGTGAGTTTATCCAAGTAATGATATCTCATTTACTATATTGAGAAAGAAATGCATACTTTATTCTTAATAATAGTGAGTTTTGACTTTTATCTTTTCAATCAATCTTTGGTGATTTATTATTTATTGGCTTTTCACTACAAAATGAACATACAGGCAGGAAATAAGATTTTCTTCTTCAAAATGTTTGTTTCTTTTTTTTATAAAAAAAACCCATTTATTTAAATTTTAGATTGACTTACCGCAGGAAGGCATTGCCACCAAAGATCTAATTTACTTTTTTCCAGAAAATAACAAGGAAACTGCTGAATCTGTAATTAGATTCCTGCTATAGCTCCCGAGGGGCTGTGGCCATTAGACTAATTCAAGGAGAAATGAGGATAACTAGTTATAAAGTTCAATAGATTCTGAATGAATGTTCACTCTTCTGTAGATACTCAACACAGCATAGTGGTATAATTGCCATGGGAGGGGGGCACATGGAGAGCTAGGATTAGAATTATTTCATCGGATTAATGGAAGTCTAACACAAAAATGGCCGCCTTCAGAGATTTGAACTCCTTTCCAACTCTTCACTACTTTGCCCAAGAGAAAAACACCCACACGTTTGTATTTGTATTAATATTGGTAGCAGATTGTAGACGTTCTCCTAATCATATGAGACAGGATTCAATTGCTTTTTTTAAAAAAAAAGCAGCTGAAATTGGCATGATACAGCTGTATAGCTTATAAGAATGCTTGTTTATTGGTTCCCACAGTGTGAAAGGTTTCTGAACCACCACAGAAAATGGCAAAAACTGTTTATTAGAGACAATACGTAGAGGAAGATGGCCTTGAGGAAGTTGAATGAGGCCTGTTACTAAAGCAACGAGGGAATAGCAGAGCTTAAGCCCAAAGCGAGTTGAAAACCTGGGGAAGGGGCCCCAGGCAGACCCCCTCTTCTGGTTCACCGGAGTGTAAAAAAAGAAATGGTAAAGCACAATCAGGTTTGCTTGATTCTCTTATTATATCCAGTCTCAATAAAAATGATTTTAGTCTTCTGAAGAGGCAATTTTTTGGCCTGGTTTACCTGCTGGGGCTGAGACAATTGTTACTTCTTCGGATATCATATTATGAACCGAATCAGACCGATACCGTCTTTAACAATTTGAAAATATTTTGGTGTCTGGAATGACAACACTGAGCATTCTTGACAACAAAATGCAAATTTTGGTGAAGAGCGACACACTTTTAAATATATTAGAGATAAATGTTTGCCAGATTATGAAGCTCATCTTTATCTTGTCACAAATAATCATCCGTTGGCCAAAGAACATGACAGATTCCAGTCCTGTCAATTAATCTAAGAATACTCCCCCCAAAGAGCTGTTCAGTTCCTCTGATTTACAAAGCATTTGAAATGCTGATTAGTAAAATTACAGAGCAACCTATAGGATTTTCCACCCCCTCCTTAGGTGATGTTCCGTTTCGAAGGAAATCTTTATCCATGTGAAATGAACTGGTACAGTTGAGTGCAAATGTCACTTAGTTTTTATTCCTTTAAATGAAATCTTACCAACATTTTGCAGAAAAAATCTCCAAGTATGAACTAATAACAGATTCCTGTTTACTGAGTGTGGGATGGAGAGAAACTTACAGATGCCCAGCCAGGCAGATGGCTTTGTGTACTTAGCTCTTGAAGTCTGGATTTGATTCGAATTGTGATTATTTGCCATTTCTCTTCCTTTATATAATTTTTTTTCCCCTGCCAGGCTTCTCATCTCTAATGGTTTCACGTGTTTCCTTTTCACATTAAGAGGAAACACACACACACACACACAGAGGAAGCTTGAATTTGCCACGAAGGAGCTCAATTCGGTGCCAAAATTCTATAGTGTTTTCCAACCTTGGCAAGTCTAAGATGTTGGACTTTGACTCCCAGAATTCCCCAGCCAGCAACGGAAACTGGAGTTGAAGTCTAACTTCTTACACTTGCCAAGGTTAAGAAAAACTGATTTGTAGTCTCAATGGCTGATAGTCTTATGACTATGATCATTCTACCATCATAGTGCAGTTGGTCCAGTAGTGGGTTGCTCCCAGTTCTGTCCGATTCTATAGAACTGGTAGTAAAATCAGCGGGAGGCTCCACCCATCCACCCAGATGTCATAAAAGGCAATCTGTGTATGCGCGCACGGCCCCATTGTGAACCGGTAGTAAAGGTAAGTAGAACCCACCCCTGAGTTGGTCTGGGAACATCCTTATGCTAAGTGGAAAAGGATCTCTGGCTGATAACCCTGACTCAGAGGTGGTGAACTCTGATAATGAGATGCATACGAGGGATCTTCTGTTCCACAAAAGTGTCACTATAGTCTCCAGAAAATGGAGGGGGGGAGAAAAGTATGTAGAATAATAATAAATGTGATAATTATGGATCCACCCATCTTAAAAACCTATTGGGCTCAACCAAAGATAAACAACCAAGATATTTTCAGTAATAAGAATGTGGTGCAAGGTTTTAGAGATTGTTGGCAATCAGGCAGGATGGAAGGCAGCAATTCCACTGAGAAATCATCTTACTCGTCCAATGAGAATAACTTCAGTCAGAAACTGTGTAGCTGGGAAGAAATTTAGTTACTGAAGGATGCCCGCTTGGAAGAGAGAATAAGCTTAAAGCAAGGGGAAGAAGGCAAGATAAAGTACCAAAGAAGAAACAGTGAGCTGACAGAAAGCCTGATTTAATTTCATCAAGGCAAGAAACACAGAACTTTCCCAATTGTTGTAGATAAAGCATTTGATGGGAAGAGCATTGTAAGTGTGGTGCAATCCTCTGACAACAAAGTCTCCACGCAAGACTATTCCCCAAAAAGGCAGAAAATCTTAGCTATCGTGCACTGAGACCATGAAGAAGGGAAGAAATTTGAGGGTGATCATTGGGATCTTGGTTTCTGTGAAGCCAAGAAGGGAGTTCACTTTTGGGCCCGAGTTCCCATCTGAGGAAACAAGTTTCAACAAATTAAGCTTGTTTTGCAGTCATTGATTAAACAATGTGCCGGTTTAATTCTAAGCCTCTCCAGTAATATTATTTTATATGATGGTGTCCTGAAAAGTTGGCATGACTTCCAAAGTCATAAATTGCCTAGTAAGCTCTTGAGCCAAAATAATTATAAAAATTTGGAAGAGAGAGAGAGGGGTGGGGGAATTCCCCAGTGAAGGCCTGTTTTTCATTTTAGAGTGACTAATTTTAAATCTAAGGTACAAAAATATTATGCAAAGTTACAATGAAAAGGAAATGGATTACTATACATTTTGTTCAGAAATTAAAAAGTTGATGATAGGTGTTCCTCAACTCCCAGTTGTTCTTTCAGAGACTGTTTGATAGCATGGAATGAAGGACTTACGACGTGTCCTAAATTTATGGTTATTGCAATGCCCCCGTGGTCATGTGATCAAAACTGTCTGCACTTATAACCGCAGAGGTACTTCAACTCCCCCTATTTGTCAGGCGCAAGAAATCAGGAAGAAAAAGGCAGTTCAAATGAATATTTGAACTGAAATATTTGAACCCGGCAGGCCTGGGGCCGTTGATCTCGCTGTTGCGATCTGGCGAGATCCGGCCATGAATGGTGTGAATGGGTTTTAATTGTTTTTAATGTTTTAATTTTTAATGTTTTTATATATGGTTTTTAAATGCATTGTAAGCCGCCTTGAGTCTTCGGAGAAAGGCGGCATACAAGTTGAATAAACAAACAAACAAACAAACAAACAAATAAATATTAAGGTTTACTGCAAGCTTATAATTTTTACAAGAATCTGAACTACCGTATTTTCCGGCGTATAAGACGACTTTTTAACACATGAAAATCTTCTCAAAAGTCGGGGGTCGTCTTATACGCCGGGTGTCGTTCTCCTGTAACCAGGCAGACCAGCCCAAAAGACTCTAACGAGCCTTAAATGGCTCTGGCGATCGAAGCTCTGACGATCCCAGCTTTGCCTGCTAATTAGGCAACTCAGCTGGGATGCCAGAGCCATGTTAAAGGAAAAAACTTTTTTCCTTTTACGTGACTCTGCAAGCTCTGACGATCCCAGCTGAGTTGCCTGCCAATCGGGCATCGCAGCTGGGATCGCCAGAGCCCAGAGCCCTGTAAAAAGAAAAAGTTTTCCCCCTCCAGCTTGCTTACCTTAGCTGGTAATCGCAACGCTTGCCTTGCTTCGCTTGCGTGAATCCATTCCATCAGCAAGCCACTTTCTGCCTGCAATCATGCAGGCAGGAGTTGTGGACTTCAACTCCCAGAATTCCACAGCCAGTAAAAACAAAGCTGGCTGAGGAATTCTGGGAGTTGAAGTCTACAAGTCTTAAAGTTGCCAAGGTTGGAGACCCCTGTTCTATTGGGTAAGTTTTTTAACCCTTTGGGAGCTTTAAAAAAATAGTTAATTGGGGTTTTTTTAGTTGTTCTTTTTTAGACCTAGCCATTTAAAGTTTAGGAAGTTTTAAATTTAGTTTTCATATAAAAATAAAAATAAAATAATATTTGTGCAGCTTTCTGAGATGTGGTGTCTTTCTGTAGTGTTTCACTCTAACTACACAAACACACAAAATCTCACAAAGCTGTATGTGGAATTTTGTGTGTGTAAAGTGTGAAGGTTGATTTTTTGGGGCTTTTTGTGGCTGTGTGAGGTTCCTGCTTGTTGCAGGGGCCATTTTGGGTCTAGCACAGCTGCTTTTACATTGTGGATGAGCCAGTTGTGTTGTGTTGTGTGTGTGTGTGTGTAAAGTGTGAAAGTTGTTTTTTTGGGCTTTTTGTGGCTGTGTGAGGTTCCTGCTAGTTGCAGGGGCCATTTTGGGTCTAGCACAGCTGCTTTTACATTGTGTTGAGGCAGTTGATGTTTTTTAATTTTTATTTGGTGTGTGTTGGAAGAGGGGTAGTCTTATATGGCGAGTATAGCCCAAACCCTATATTTTAACAGGAAAAGTTGGGGGTCGTCTTATACGCCCAGTCGTCTTATACGCCGGAAAATATGGTACTAACAGTCACAGCAAATTGGCGGTAGAAAAGATTCAACAGAATTCAAGGTGGGCTGGGCTTACCATGTTTCCCTGAACATGGTAACATTCTCCATCCGGGTGAAAAATGTTTGGGTGCCTGTGGGGCACTTGGCAACGGAGGTGGTTGAGCTGAAGAGTAACTAACTCAAGTCATTGCCTGGATTTCCATGGCTGAAGGAAGACTACAACATCCCTAGTACCAGTCCAGCATCTTCACTACTACACCTTGTCAGCTCTTGAGCTGAGGGGGAGGGGTTGGCCCAAAATCATTTGTGGGTTTTCCAGGGTCAGAGGTGGACCAGAACCGGGTCTCCTCACCACCTGCTAATCCAATACTTTAACCACAATATCACACTGGCTCTTTCTCTGAAAATTGATCATTGTTATGTAGCACAGCTGCCTTCCTTTCTTTTAGTTCCATTTCTTCTTTCCTTAACTGAAATTTGATAGTTTTCAACTTTGCTGTAAATTAAACACCAGATCTCAACATGAGCAGGTGTGAATCAAGCGCCTCATTAAAAAAAAATAAAATGAGTGTTTTATCTCACGGTTCAACTAATACTCCTGTCTACTCTATCTTCTGGGCTATTTTTAGAGTGATCTTTTGCAAATTTTAAAATAGATATAGTTAAAAACAACAACAGCAACCCAAAATGACTCTACTCTTAATTTCTTTACTGGAAGGATACTGATCGCTTAATGATTGCGGTGTCTGTTTAAAATATTTATAATCATTAAACTGGAAAACATTGAAGAAAAATTTATAGAGGATATTCCTAAAATACAACACTGACTTTTTAAAATTGGTGTCCGATGACCTAAACTAACCATAATTAAAATGCTGCCACTTCTAAAAGCTCAGTGCATTCAGTGGCTGCTAATTCCTCAAGGTTAATATTCAGAAATAACACATAAATATAAAATGCCAATTTGCTTTTAAATAAAATCACAAAGGCCATTTGGAGAAGTATC
This sequence comes from Arizona elegans, assembly GCA_022577455.1. NCBI lineage: Eukaryota > Metazoa > Chordata > Lepidosauria > Squamata > Colubridae > Arizona > Arizona elegans. Next base: position 8,862,409 of record JAKOOJ010000028.1, read on the forward strand.
AGTGGATAGTTTGTTTAAGTTCCAGGATCATCTACGCAGGATATGATTTAAAAAACTTCAGATGTTGAGACTGGGACTGCAGAGGTAGCTTTCTGCTTCCAATATTATATCTCTTTTTTTCAAATAATATAAAATACCCGTAGCTCTATCTACAAATACAATGGGACAGGATAATCTAAACCTCCCAGCTGTTATTTATGGAGATCGAAGCATCAGTGACCTAGATAGACATTTGTAGCATCCTTTTTATGATGGCCTAAAAGGTCTCCCTATCTTTTAGGCACATATTTTGGGGTTCCTTTAATCACTAAATCATCATTCCCTATCATAGCTTCCCAATGACAGCTACCTACCATGCCGTCTATGACCACTATGAAGAATGAGCATTTCCTGATCTCTGTAATCTTCCTTCCCATTGCCCATTACAGCTTGTGTGTCTATTAAGTTGTTTTCTGACAGATTAACAACCTCACTGAGGACAGGAATATTTCCAAAGGGCTTCAGAGTGTATCCCGATGAGCAAACTGCTCTCCATAAAGAATTTCATCCATGCCACATTCCACTAATCACCCATCAGATACAGACCGGATTCTAACATTGGCATTGCCTCTCATACCGGCTGGGGTTCTGTCTATCCTGCTGATATTTCTATGGGATCTTTGATTCTTCCCCCCACCACCACCACCCTTTTCTATCTTGCTTATTCTATTTTTTAATCCTCTTCCCTCCAAATAACTGTCACTTTGTCCATCTGCCCAAATGAAGCTCTGAGGGTAAATCCCCAGAGTGGCAAGGCCACCATAATTATCTACATCTATTGCCGAGTGACCTTGATTTCCCCAAGTGTGAATACAGCATTCTCTGCTTGTGGCAGATGAGCTATAGACCTTGACAATCAGGTGCGGTGCTGAGCACCAACAGGCGCCGGGCAGCTGGAACAGCCTGCCTGGATGGTGATCCATCTAAAACTGATCATGGCGGAGGAATGTACCAATGGTTTCAATTAAATTCTGAGAGGTGTACGGTTGATTGGACATACGGTGGTATGAACAGCCAAAAGAAGCTTGATTTTACCTGCTTGTTCCCCTCTTAGCCTTTTGATGCTGATCATTGAGATTAGGAGGGTTGTTTTACGCATATAAGATTCTCTGCTAGAGCAAAAGACGAGGGATGTTCACTGCTTCTGTGGCTCTGGTTGCAGAGCATATGTCCTTGCCGAGAAGCACCCATATGCCTCCAGAGTGTATCCTCACACTTTGCGGCTGCGTAATGGCAAACAACAGATTTCTTGTTAAAATCCATGGCCTATAGAATAATGGGGGCGTAAAAGAGATCCCCCACAGACAACATGGGACTTTTGCCCTTGTCACAACTCGGTGTTAACAGAAAACAGGCTTTAAGAAAGCTCCTGGCAGAGAAGGAGGGGTTGTCTCCCAACAATTCAGGGAATTGGTGCTCTCCTCTCGCCGAAAGTAAAGTTAGGAAAGGATTCCATTTCAACAGCAGATTTTTTTTCTTGTTGGAATTCCTGATAGTTGTCTAAAATGATATAGAATTAAAATGGCTTCTCTTTCCAGAATCCATCATCCTAGGCAGCATGAACAATAAGGCTCATCTGGAATACTGCATCCAGTTTTGGTCACCACATTTCAAAAAAAGTTGTTGAGACTTTAGGAAAAGTACAAAGAAGAGCAACTAAGATGATTAGGGGATTGGAGGCTAAAACAAACAAAGAACGGTTACAGGAACTGAGCATGGCTAGTCTAGATAAAAAAAGGACTGGGGGGGGACACATTAGCAGTCTTCCAGTATTTGATGGGCTGCCACAAAGAAGAGGGGGTCAAATTATTTTCCAAAGCACCAGAAGGCAAGAGGAGAAACAATGAATGGAAACTCATCAAAGAGAGAAGCAACCTGGAACTAAGGAGAAACTTCCTGAGAGAAATTAATAGTGAGAGAAATTAATAGTGGAACAACATGCTTCCAGAAATTGTGGGTGCTTCAACACTGGAGGCTTTTAAGAAGAGATTGGACAACCATTTGTCTGAAATTGTATAGATTCTCCTGCCTGAGCAGGGAGTTGGACTAGAAGACCTCCAAGGTCCCTTCCAGCTCTATTTGGATTGATGGGTTTGGTTTGGTTTCCAGATTATTATAAAATGTGAACAGGTGAACAGGTGTCATCCTGTGGTCCTTAAGTCCTTAGTTCAGTGTCAAGTGTGAAATGTAGAAAAGGATGTCTCCGGGCACTTCAGGGGGAAAAAAAAGTGCCATCGAGACGTGTCTTTTATATGGGTTCAAACACTGATTTCCGTGAAACTCTGCAACTCTGTTCTTTGTATGATACGATACTCAAGCAATTTCTTTTTTTCAGATCTTGGCAAACCCAGCTGGAAAATTCAAGACTCTAGGTCGGTCTACAGATTAATATCTGATCAGGCTCTAGTGGTTAATCGAAAAAGAGAACATGCATATTCATCAGGTATGCAAATTAAACCAGGCTGCTCTCTATTCACCGTTGGAGGCAATCTTCATGAAAAATTAAAGTTTGAACAAAAAGCCCTTGAATGAAAAAAACTGGCTGTTTGTTCTGATTGTATTATGTTCAACCCAAACTAAATCTTGCTGATTTCAACAGGATTTACTCTCATACAGTTGTTTCCTTAGTATTTGGATTGTAACCTTCGGCTTGGTCAGATGTACCAAAAAGAAGGATCCAGAATGCTTCTTTGTTTTGTCCCCCAGCACTGAGTCTGCATTTCTGCATTTCGGTGATTGGTGAGAGATATACTGATCAGTGAAGGCCATGCTCTGGGAGATCTACCTTGACTTACAACAGTTCATTTAGGGACCGTTCAAAGTTACAACGGCACTGAAAAAAATGACTTATGACCGTTTTTCACACTTACGGCCGTGGCCTTATCCCCCTGGTCACGTGATCAAAATTTTGACCATTGGCAACTATCTCATTTCAAGGCCTACCTGTTGTGACATGTGAAATAACACCCGATCATTGCTTTCTGAACATGCCACAAAGGAACCTGGAAGTCAGCTTCAATTTTCAAGTGCACCTCATGAGTTTCAAAGAATGGAAAAGAAGAGCTAAGCTAAATCTCCGATTAGTTTCCTGCTCCCTTCCTCTCCTGGCCCTGGCTGGTAGAAGAAGATAGGAGTTGGGAAGTGAGAGAAACTTTGGAGTCACCTAATGTGAGATCAGTGGCTATATAAACTGATGGAATGACTGAATTGATAACTTTGCTTTTTGCAGGCTGCCCATGTAAAATCAGTTGCTCAACCAGGGGTAACAAGGCCAAGAGGCAGGATAAGGATAAGTGATGAGGAGAGCAAACGTCGTGCAAATAGAGTTTTCTGCTGGTTCAATGATGGAGGAAGACCACTCTTATTCTTGGAGTAGGGAATTCAATGTTCTTGCAGTCTTACCAGCATATGATTTAAAAAGAGAAAGCACGCATGAATTGGGCTTTTCCCCCTTCAGTTGCATTGAGCCTGCAGGTGCCATTCCAGTGAAAATTAAATGTCTCTAAGAACTTTTGTGTTTCTGCGTAACTAGAAAGTGGGGGACCACAAATTCTGCTCCCACCTGAGCCATGAAAGCTAAGCTTTTTAGGGATCTGTCTCAGATTAGAACAGGAAAAAAAATGCAAGCTTTTATAATCCTTCTGCTACTAAACATACCATGTAACATCAAGCTATCTCAAATTATAGTACTTTAGACCAGCTTTATGCTACTTTAATTTTTTAAAACAAGTTTCCACATACCTTCAAAACAGATTGCTCAAGAAAGTGAGTTACTTGTGACTTGTGCAAGATGTCATATATGCCTGTGATCAATAAATCAGGCAGAAGATATTAAACCTTTCCAAATGCTTTCCTTATACTATTTTGCATTACTCAATTATATTGGACCCAGAAAACATAGATAATTTGAGACTGAAAGTTGTATATCTTTAAAACAAAACTGTGGGGCTTTAAAAGAGATCTCTTCATCTTCTGCTTCAGCATTTTTTTCCTCTGGCGTAGTTCATATGGAAAAAAAAATGTGAAACAAGGTGCAAATTACTTAATAAGGACCCAAGACCTTTTTATTCACCAAGCAAGACACCTAAGATGTACCAATTTCCAGGACATCTTGAAGCTTGTGGTTTTTTGTTTTATTTTAAAGAAAGAAACACTGTTGGAGATCTCAGAATTAAACAAATTGACTTTAAAGGGTTTTGCAGATGTTTGGGGAAATGTGAGGTGTGACATGAGTTTCAGATAACTCAGGTATAGCAGAACAAGCAGCCCAATGTGATTCCTGGAAACTGGAAAGAGTTTTTTTAAAAAAATATTGATTATTGTTCATGCTATTTATCAAGCCTTGCAGGGAATGTTAAATGTAACAGTCTCACTGTGAACAATACCAATTTATTTTTTTACTGGATTTGGGCTCCTTTCAGGTAGCGTATGTAGAATAAAACCTTCCAGAATCTTGAAAATGCTAGCTTATATTAGATAGGGCAAAGGAAGGGCACTTGATAAAGGCTTGGGGGTCACTTATCAGATAACATGAACGTCCAAAGGTCTTACTCCAATTTGTTATCTTCTAACAAACCTTCAGCCTTCGTCAGATAAGCCCACAATCTCATTTCAATTTCAGCTTCCTTCAAAGAATGCTTTCAAACGTGCAGCTTTATCTGACAAAAAGAGAGATGGACTTTTTTTTATAGAATATTAGAATATCCAGCAACTCTGTCTCTTTCCTGAATGCTGTTAGATCTTTTATCTCTTATTGGGGCAAAAATCCATGGGAATAACTGGCAAGTATCTGGTTCCCCCCCCCCCCTTAGTTTTAGTCTGATCAATGCCTTCCCTTCTTAACGCATTGCAAGCTTTTAACATGCACTTTATAGGAAGAACGCTGATACGATAAGTATAAATAGAATAAATAAAGAAATAGAATAGTAAATTCCAAGAGAATTTTGTACAAGATAGGGAAGATAAGTGTAATTTGTTAGATTTTGGATTTTAACCTTTTTTAACCACCTGCCCCAGATCCAGGGTAAAGGCCCTCTTCTGCTCCATTTTATGTACTTTTTCAGAGAACTTCTCCATGCAGAGGGGCAGGGAGAATCCACTGGAAAAGGTGACTTATGATCATTTTTCACACTTATGACCATTGCATCATCCCTGTGGCCATGTGATCCAAATTTGGACGCTTGGAAACTGACTCATACTTATGACGGTCACAGTGTCCCGGGGTCAAGCGAGCCGACTTTTGAGGCCTTCTGACAAGCAAAGTCAACGGGGAAGCCAGATTCACTTAACAACCATGTTCCTAATTTAGCAAATGCGGTGACTCACTTAACAACTGTGGCAAGAAAGGTTATAAACAAAGCAAAACACACTTAGCAAAATGTCTCAGTTATTAACAGACATTTTGGGCTCAATTGTGGTTGTAAGTCAAGGACTACCTACAATATGGAGCTCCTCTTTCAATGGAAAAGCTCTTTTGCTACTAAAGTGACTTTCCTTCATTCGTCATTTTTTAACACCTTAGACCTTAATCTACTTAGTGACGTTGACCAATGACAATTAATGCTAAGATTAACCATGGCAATAATTACAGTTTGGGATCAATCGCATTCCGTCTAACCTTGAATCAGTAATGCCAGGCCTGCTGTGATGTTCTCATTTTTGCAGAAAAGTTGGTCGCCTGATTCCATGAAGTCCATCAAAGCAGGTGCTATAGCACTGAAACGAGGCTCCGTAAACTGCATGCCCGGATTTGACAAACTCTTTTCCAAAATGCTGACCATCAGCACACTTTCCAGTTTATGATTCAGCCAAGGTTATAGAACCAGGAGAATAGAACTGGAAAGTATGTAGAAAACAGACTCTCATGGACATCTGTAAATATTGCGTTTCACCACAATATATCTGCAGCATTCTGTGTGCATTTGTCCAAATGCATTTAAATCTTCCTATATCATTGATATTAAGTCAAAGTGGTACTTCAGCTCTCGGGATAGCATCATGGCATCTGTTTATAAAATAAATTTCTAGAGGAACTGAAGGAAGCAGTGATTCTGTTTACTTTAACAGAAAAACAGATGAATAGATTTCTTGATCCCTTAAGGCCTTTAAGTACGTAGTCATGCAACGTATCAGATACAGGTCTTAAAAGAAATTGTTTTAGTCCCTCGCTAATATGCTGGCAGTGCAAAACTTTCTAGTTGCCTAATAAAATAGCTGAATAAATGATATTCATTTCAAGGGAGGCTTTGTATCCGCACTTCCATTCTAAAACATTTTGGCTATTATTTCTTGATGATTTGTAACTCTTTGGCTTTTGGGGATCAGCCATGCTCTATGTCAATGGAGCACTTCACTGCAATGTATTGAATCCACTTTGGAGGCAAATCCCTTATTTGTGACACAAATTGGGAAGCTGATCTACTACTAGGAAGTGGTAAAAATATCGTGGACTTAAAGTTGATTTCTATGCCCCTGTTGGACTCACTCGGTGTAGTTTGTCACTGCACATAGAACACACAACCAAACTTTTTATCCCATGGTAGTTCAATCAATTAATCGATCAATTTATAGTTGTGACCACTAGTCTTAACAACGTTACATAGATTGGGGAGGGGGGTGGAATGATAATATTAAGGAAAAGAGCAAAAGGAAGAAAAACAAAGGGATGAAGGCAGTTGAGTCAAGAACCACTATTAATATCAAAAGCTAAAGACTTTATTTTTAAGTTTAGGAATATTCTTTATTGGCCAAGTGTGACTGGACACTTAACGGAATTTGTCTCCGGTACAGAAGCCCTCAGTCTACATACAAACAAAAACAAAGGGGTAAGTCATAGATCATGAATCATAAGATAGAAACAACAAGTGATAAATCATAAAATACCAACAGGAGGAGGTCAGAGGAAAGATGAAAAACATGAGAAGATTAGAAGATGTAAATGATATTAGCAACACAGCCCTATTATAGTATAAAAAATACAAGTTTATTGTTTAAACATGTATTGTTTAAAATGGCAAAGGAAGCTATCTGATTACTAACTGTAGAAATCCCACCCACAAGGAGGTAGTTCAATCATATGGTGTTTGAACCCTTAAATTAGTTTATCATCAGTATATTTTCCCCCTAATTTTATTATAGATAGGATGATGGAGCGTGTACTGGACAATATCTTCCCCTCGGACAATACTTTGAGAATGGTATACTTTGGCATTAGATGTTTGCCATCTCTCTCTTCAGAGCATGCCATAAGCCTGGACTGAAAGCAGGCCTTTAATGAAGTATTGGTGATGTTGTCCCAAAGGTGCTTTTTTCAAGAGGCAACTGGATTTTCTTGTTTTTATTTGAAGACATTTCGCTTCTCATCCAAGAAGCTTCTTCAGCTCTGACTGGATGGTGGGGAATGGAAGGATTTAAACTCCTTGCAGACAGCTGGTCTTTTGCCTCCTTTTAGTGAGTCGTTGAGGCCCCATTTATAAATGATTGAAGGAATATAAATCCTTCCACTCCCCACCATCCAGTCAGAGCTGAAGAAGCTTCTTGGATGAGAAGCGAAACGTCATCAAAGAAAAACAAGAAAATCCAGTTGCCTCTTGAAAAAGCACCTTTGGGACAAACATGACCTGGATGACTGAGAATCTCCATAGATATCGGCAGTGTTGACAAAGTTTGAAGACCACATCACAGTATCACAGTACCACATCAAGAGGCATCTCATTGAAAAAGTTTATCCCTGATTTTTTTCCTCCCACTGCTCCAGGAAGTACATTGCCCTAAAAAAAATAGGAAATACAGTTGTAACATTGGAGTTCATACAATAGTTTGCTATGGTGTGCTTGCAATCATCTGGATAACTACTTTCTGTTCTGATACAGATCCAGGTGGATCCCTGGAAGCAGAGAAATAATGAATTGGGAAACAGTTGATCTGTCCGTGCCAAGGGAGATCTCAAGAACAATCTCCTTCCATGCCTCTATAATCCATCTCCTGTGCCTGGGTTCTAAATGGCTTCCCTTATAGTGTGTGGAGATGCTATAAAGCCAGCAAAATGGGTTTAAGAATCAAGGTCTTAATTCATTTTTTTTAAGACTTAAGAAAGAAAAGCTCCTGTTGTTGGCAGAAGTTAACAGCCAATATCTGGTGTTGATGTTATGAGTGTAGGCCAGATATGGCTACATGGTAGAAAAGAGTTTATTTTCTTTATCTCTCTGTGGACCATATCTGCTCTTCAAAAATGTATATTACCCCATTCCTAGCATTACTTCTCTGATTACCATTAGGATGAAGAACAGGCTTACGTTATCAACAATATCTCTATTGCTGACCTTCTGTTTATGTGTAAATTGAAGTAGTAAAGTTTCTGTAGCTAATATATCAAACAGTTCCTGTTCTTCAGATCATAAAATCTGTCACCCACCATTTGAAAAATCTTCTCAGTCCTTTGGTCTCTCTAATAAGAGGCCTTGTTCTCCCAGATGTAAACATGTCTTCAAGAGCCATATGTTAACAGATGGTCCCCCATCTTTACTGGAGTGATTGAAAAATACTTTGCTTATTTGTTGAAGTGAATGTGGGTTACCTTAATCACTCTCCCCCCCCAAAAAATAAATTGAAACTGAATCAGTGAGTAGATTTGCTTGTCAGAAGTTAGCTGAGAAGGTTCTAAATGGAGATCATGTCACACACACACACACAGCAGTGACACTGCAATAATTATAAACAATGCCAGTTGCCAAATGCTGAATTTTGCTCACATGACTATGGGGCTGTGGCAACGGTCAAAAGTTATAAATCACTTTTTCCAGTGCTGCTGTAACTTTGGTCACTAAACAACTGGTTGTAAGTTAAGGATTACTTGTAATTTGAAATGCAAATAAGGCAATATTAACTAAGGTGACCAATCGTCCTCCTTTAGGGAGGACAGTCCTTTTTTTGTAAGTTCTGCCCTCTCTCGAAAAGTGTCCTCCTACGTGTCCTCCTTTTCGATATTGGAAGACTAATCTGTAAATCTCCATATTCGATCGATGCCGATCCGATCCGTTGCGTGTGATGTGATGTATTTGTATTTGACATGACATTTCGTCAAGGCTCGGTAGAGTCCGGCGAGATGCGATTATGAGATGCATGCACTCTGCACAGGAGAATTGTTTTGAGAGAGGGCACCATGCGCAAGTGGCTTTGTTTACTTCTTACCGAAACACGACACGGCACACACACGCGTGTCCTCCTTCTCATTGTAAAAAAGTTGGTTACCTTATATTAACCCCAGTCCAGATTCTTCCCAGTCCAGGATAATGGTCATGTTTTCTGTCTTGGAATGTTTGTTATGTTGCTCACGGATTCAAACAGAGGGCAGCAGGCAAACCATGTGTTTGGTTTCCTCAAAAATACTTCAAATGGTGAATCACCTGAGCTTGCTTTGCATTCATGGAGTCCTAGTCCAGACTCCATCCAATTCCATCTGAAAGTTCATAGCAGAGATATTATATGTGTCAAGCGTTTTCAAAGTAAGTTGCATTCTTATTCTCTATTTCTTGTCTACCTCTTCTGAATAGAGAGTAGATTTTTCAGATGTTGGCCAGAGTGCACTGAATCACACATAGGCTTTCAAATAAATAAACCGCAAACTGATTTGAACTTTAAAGATTAGTATCAGCTCCTGGAATCGAGCCTGCTAAGTAATGAAGTTGATATGCTCCACGCAGTGAGCCTGAGTCAGGAGTCTAGGCATTGTCTCTTTGCTTAAATGCACCAATCTTGTGCCAAATAACTTTGGTTCTGATAAGTAGGAATCTTTTCTCTCTAATGAAACGTCAGAGCATCTTAAAGACTTATCTCAAATGCTTTCATGGATCACAGCTCACTTCATCGGAGGCGTTATTCTGAGGAATAATATTAAATCTCCTCATGAATTCAAGCTCAGCTGTTTCACAGAGAAATTGCCTTTTCTGAAAGGCAGCCATCTTGAGGCCTCCACCTTAATTCTTTATTCCTTTCCTGTTGAGGATTGTAAATAGCAACATGGATAGAAGAACCTATGGCAACAGCCCTGAAGAAGAAACTTGGAGAAATATTCATTGCCAGTCTCTGAAGGAGTGGCATTTATGGACATTTTCAAGCGATTTGGCTCCTGGTTGATTTGAAGAGCTCAGTCAGTCAGAATACAGCTGGAAGGGACCTTGGAGGTCTTCTAGTCCAACCCCTCCCTGCTCAAGCAGGAGACCCTAGACCATTTCAGACAAGTGGCTGTCTAGTCTCTTCTTAAAAACCTCCAGTGATGAAGCACCCACAACTTCTGGAGGGAAGCTGTTCCTCTGGTTAATTGTCCTCACTGCTAGGAAGTTTCTCCTCAATTTCAGGTTGCTTCTCTCCTTGATGAGTTTCCATCCATTGTTTCTTGTCCTGCCTTCTGGTGCTTTGGAAACTAAGTTGTCCCCCTCCTCTTCTTTGTGGAGGTAGCTGATACAGCCTTTGGCAGCATGGTGGGACATGCTTACAAGACCCTTCGAGCAGAGCATTTTCTGCCCTCTTATGACTTCAATTTTGCTCTTCCTAAAGCTTAGGTCATTAGATAATGACCTAATTTATTTAAAGATAACTGTCATTTCTAAACCTTGAAACAGTGGGGTGGTAATTGCTCAGCCGTGCTCCTCTTGGTTGGTTTTCTTGCCCTTGGGGGCTTCTAATATCCTACCAGGATGCCGTGACTAGGCAAAAGCCTTCCATTAAGCTGGAAGTGGCCCTGTCTTCTTTAAAGGATTTGGAAACGACACCTCTCCTCAAAAAATAAAATGAAACAGCAGATACCAAAACTCTAATTAAGACCATTTGTCTTATCTAATCAATTCCATTTTAATCAGGGCCAGGGTTACTTCTCAGCAGCAATGCTGCCTTGGCTGCCCAGTTGAGTGACCTTTGCAAAAAAAGAAAAAGGAAACGGAAGGAGGCTTTTAAGTAGCAGCTCTTTTTCCTTTTAGTTGCAATCTTAGTGTTGCAACATGCTTGCTAATCAATTTTATAGCTGTTCTTTTAATCTCAGATGCTTAATTCTTTGTTTTCATTCGTTGCTTTATCAAGTTGGAATGGATTTTTAAAACAGTTTTATTGTAAAGTGCTTTATGGTTGTTTCTAATATGTAAGTACTAATTATACATATTAGAAATAACTCAGATGAAAGTCCTCACAGTTTTTTCTGAGAAGGTCACAAAATGCTGCCTGTCATTTGCTGTCAGCCAAAGAGAAACGTTTTCAAATTCCAGAACAAATGTTATTTTAGCCCTTCCTTCTTCGTGATGTTGCTCACAGATCTTGCAAGTTAGTCCGAGACTGGAAGTATTCCAGCCAAGATTTTAAAAAGATACAGGCAATAAACCTTTACGAAAGTTCATTTAGTCACCATTCAAAGATACAACGCCACTGAAAATAGTGACTTATGACCGTTTTTCACATTTATGGCCGTTGCAGCATACCCATGTTCACATGATAAAAAATTCAGATGTTTAGCACGTGACTCCTATTTATGACGGTCGCAGTGACCCCGGGACTTTGCATGCTTCTGACATGCAAAGTAAGCATGTTACTAAATTAACAACCAAAGCGATTCACTTAGTGACTGTGGCAAGAAAGGTCATAAGACGGAGCAAAACTCACTTAACTAATGTTTCACTTAGCAAGAGAAATTTTGAGCTCCATTGTGGTCGTAAGTCGGGGACTACCTGCGTTGTGTTTGAAATGCTTGCTGGTGATACCTGCATGCAATCCTAGGTGCTAATTGTAGGTGATTAATAGTATTGCTCTGGCATTTGTGCCTAGGGAGAATCCTGTGAGTTCAACTGCTGTGACTCAAAAATCAGAAAACCAAAAATAATATCTAAACTTTGTGCTTTTGCTTGTGCAAATGGTTTTTCTGACCCCATTTTTGTTCATGCTTCTATAAGAAATTTTGCCCATGTAGGACACCCAATAATGGATAAAGGAATGCAGAGGATTTGAAGCAAGACTAAATTGCACAGAATATAAATTCATGTTATATTAATTGCAGTTCTTTTGCCAAAGGGGAAGAGTTGGCAGGGGAGCTAAAAAACAAATAACAGAATTGCAACCAAGGTTTAAAAGTGGGCGGGGGGGAGCTTTGATCACACAGTCACCATCTTTGCCACCATCTGATTTTCACGTTTGCTATCTCAGAAGGCAAGTCAGAGAATGAGTCCGTATGAGTCACCGAGACTATGGATTGTCCTGTCCTGGGTTGAAATCTTTTGGGCAATCTTTGATCCTTTTCATTTCTGTGGATTTTGAGTATTAGAGTCTTTTTTTGAGTTGGTGCTGGGTTTAATGTACTCCCACTCAAGCATCTGAAGATAAACTGGTTGACCAGATTGCTTTTTAATGTGCTGTTAGACTATCTTAATATATATGTATTAAAAACCCTCCATTTTACTTGCAGTATTTTTGTTGCTTTTATTGTCTTGTGCCCCACTGCTGCTTTTAGCGAATTGTTTTCATTGAAAATACTGTTAAGGTTCCTTTTTGCTCCCTCAAGAGAAGGAATGGAAAAACAATAGTATAATGAATAGATGAATAGAATAGAATTCTTTATTGGCCAAGTGTGATTGGACACATAAGGAATTTGTCTTAGGTGCATAGGCTCTCAGTGTACATAAGGAGAATAAAATACATTCATCAAGAATAAAAAGATACAATACTTAGTGATTGTCAAGGTTACTAATAAGCTATCAAATCATACTAGGAAACAAATAAAAACAATATAAATTGAAAGTTACAAGCAACATGGTTATAATAATAAGTGGGAAGAGATAGGTACTAGGAAGGAAGAGAAGAATAATAGTAATACAAGTCTTAGTAAATTATTTGACAGTGTTGTGGGAATTACTTGTTAAGCAGAGTGATGGCATTATGGTAAAAACAATAATAAAATATGGCAATGGTTTCAGATTGGATCCATCAAGAGGAAATAATCATACCAGAACTAAATGGGGTGAGGCCCCAGGGGTCTCAGAACTGGAAATTGCACTGTCTCATCCAGTTTTTGTGCCCAATTTGCGGCTCCTTCTGGACTCAGTTCCTTCTTGAATTGATGGAAGCTACGGCCAAAGATCCTTTGCACAACTTCATTTCATTCACTTGCAATGGTACCACCTTGGTAGCACACAACCACAGAAATCACAATGTTGTAACCACTGTGGAAAGACTTCCCTTTGCAAACAAGTCTGAAAATCTAGAATCCCATCAAAAATTGGGGCTTGGCAGAAACCTGACCAGGAAAACAGTGTGGTGGAAGGGATTGATGGAAGTACTTTGTCTTCTGAGGATAAATCACAGCACACCTATGAAGTTTCAGTGAGAAAACCAGAATCAGTGTAGGTAATGGTTAGGTCCCATGAGCTTCATCAGCAGATAAATCCAAGGTTTTGAAGAAAGCATCCATTCAGTGAGGCTTAGGGCTGATGTAGTATCTAAATAGCTTTCGTTGCTTCCCTCTTTGGTTTTCCAGAGATTCGTCTGTACAGTATAAGAAAAAAGGCAGGTAAGAAAGGAAAGGGAATGAGGAGAGGAGACAGAAATCAGATTAAAGAAATAGATGGTTTACATCTAATCCTTAATCCTAGAATAAAGATCTCCACATCCATAAATATTTATTATTTGAAAGAGAAGCAGGGTATTTCAGCAACTTTTAATGGCTTAAAAGTTTAAAAGTCAATTTACAGTCAAGTCACAGAAAAATGGATGGATAACTATAATATCCATGAGCCATAGTGGCACAGTGGTTAGAGTGCAGTATTGAAGGCTAACTCTGCTGACTGCTGGCTGCTTGCAATTTGGCAGTTCGAATCTCACCAGGCTCAAGGCTGACTCAGCCTTCCGTCCTTCCAAGGTGGGTAAATAGAGGACCCAGATTGTGGCGGGCAAGAGGCTGACTCTGTAAACTGCTTAGAGAAGGCTTTAAAACACTATAAGCGGTATATATATATATATATATATATATATATATATATATATATACACACACACACACACACACACACACACACACACACACACACATATATATATAGTATATATATATAGTATATATAAGCAGTATATATATGTCGAAGGGCTGTTTCTATTGCTATTTATCATATTTCATATTTCTAAACACTCATCACCCTCAAAGAGGCATTCTGGATGGTGTACAATATAACATAACCAATCAATAAAACAATGCAGAAAAATTAAAAATTAAACTAGGGTTAAAAATTTTTAAATTATGGCAATTTAACATCAAAAGGTGTTTGGGGAGGAAGAATATTGCTCAAAACTGAAAGCCATTTTCAAGACTAGTTTGCAGAATCTGATTCATCCTTAGATTTGCAGAATCAGCCATGCCAACACTGAGAAATCATACAGTGAAGGACGGCCCATACACTAATTAGAATATTGCAATGATTTTACTCTGTGAGCAGGTAGGCAGAAGTAATGAGAGGTTTGTTTCCCCCAGGCTACCCTTGATGATTGTGTAACAGGCCAGCTGCTAGGGAGCTTCCAACACTCCAGTCTTATCTTTAGTTCCCCCAGAGATACCTTCAAGGCAGACCAGCTGAGGGTCTGATGATGCTGTCTAAATTTTTCACCTTGCTGTCCCTGCTTATTAAATGTGTCTTGTGTTAACAACACTCACCCGCCATCCAGTTCCTCTTGGCCTTGCCTTTCCCTAAATGTGCGCTTACTCTGAGAGCCATTGTGTTGGGTCTTCCAGTCTCCAGAGAAAGGTCTCAACTTTATCTACAAAGCCGCAGATTCTTCCTTTTGCACTTTTGACAGTTATTTCTCTTGCCCTCTCAACTATTTTATAGAATAGAATAGAATAGAATTCTTTATTGGCCAAGTGTTATACGCTCTCGGTATACATAAAAGAAAAGATACATTTGTCAAGAATCATAAGGTACAACACTTAATGATAGTCATAGGGAAACAGTCAATATAAATCATAAGGGTACCAGCAACAAGGTTACAGTCATGCAGTCATAAGTGGGAGGAGATGGGTGGTGGGAACAATGAGAAGATTAATAGTAGTGCAGACTTAGTAAATAGTTTGAGAGTGTTGAGGGAATTATTTGTTGAGCAGAGTGATGGCATTTGGGAAAAAACTGTCCTTGTGTCTAGTTGTTCTGGTGTGCAGTGCTCTATAGTGTCGTTTTGAGGGTAGGAGTTGAAACAGTTTATGTCCAGGATGGGAGGGTTATCATTATGATTCAGCTGCCTGGAATCCTCTTTACTGTTATAATTCCTTCGCTGAAAAGGTACCATATTTTTCCTGTCTGCTGATAACACAACATTAGCAAATTGTTACAGATTTCAGGAGAGGACATATTTATCTTTTTCTCAGCTAAGGAGATCAATTCTATAGTATTTTTAAAAGTATTAGAAATATGCTGTCTTGCTTGTCAGGTAAGCATCATTTCATTTATTACATCGGTAGTAGAAATTACAAACTAATGTTTGTAATTAAGTTTTAATATCAGTAATTAATTTTCTGAGTGACGCATGCACATTTTCTTTAAGTTGCAGAGAACTTCTATAAGAGTATTTATTCACTAGCAAAATGCATATGAAAGGATTACTAAGGAAAAGACCAGGTTTTGAATTACTTGAAAACTTCAACTGCAAGAATCCCGTAACTACCAGTTTTGGAAGAAAGGTGAAATATTACATATCCCCAGGAGTGAAATTCAATTTTTTTCCCTACCGGTTCTGTGGGTGTAGCTTGGTGGGCATGGCAGCAGAAGGCTATTGCAAAATCCCCATTCCCACCCCACTCTGGGGCCAGCCAGAGGTGGCATTTGCCGGTTCTCCAAACTATTCAAAATTTCCGCCACCGATTCTCCAGAACCTGTCAGACTAATTATATGACCAATCTACCTTTTTACAGGTGGTTTTCTATGAGCCCTTTTCCTTGAACTCTGATGGCAGCATCTAATCTAATGTTTTAAGTCCCATTTCCTAAAACTGTTTTTGTGTTCCTTCAACGCTTTTTTCTTGATTTGATTATCTGGTGAGACTTTCTTTTCAGAATGGAATAGGTAGTATAATTAGAACTGGAAAGTTGCTCATGTTACATGGTCGAGACCTTTCCTTTTTTGCTGCTGAATATTGAATACATGCAACACATCTACTGAAATGGAATGAAATGGGGGGAGTACGAAAGTTTACCTTGTTTTGTTTTTAATGGCCTCAATATATTTTGCAATAAGAATAGAAAACTTAGCGCTGGCTGCCCATTGTTCGACACATGTTACCTAAGTAAGTCTGGTAAATTATTAAATTTGGGGAGTATCCTGTGGTTATTGTGTTACTCGGCCTTGCAGCCAACTAGAAAACAACTGTGGTCATTGCACACTGATTATATTGGGAATGTATTTTACAGAGATGCATCCAGTGTGGTTCCTCGGCTGCAAACGACCCATTATGAATACAAATGCTGTTTTACATTACAAAATGCATTTCCATATGTTTCGCCTGTTTGGTTTTCCTTTTCAAGGCATTTTTTAAAAAAGGAGGTTAGCAACATTCTGTGGGTTAAACATCTACTGTGTCTTTTTTTCTGCCTCTTTTCTGACTGAAGACATCCTGATTCTTTGGATATAGTCATAGCTAAATTCTTCCTTTGGACACGGTCACTCATGAGGAGGCCGGCTCAGGAGAAGAGGTTTGAAGACTTACAGAGAGGAGAGAATGAATCAATGCAACGTCATCTCTTTGGCGTCTGTCTCCTTCACCTTTTATGATTTTAGGACATTTCCAGGTTGGTCCTCACTGTCGGCTGAGACAGTTAAATTAAATTACTGGTGAACATAGTTCAACTTGACTGGACACTCTCCCCTCCTGAGAAGGGAGCCTCTTGGGAAATTCAGGTGACATCACACCCTCTTTCTGAGATATCACACCTTCATGAACGTTTTTCCTCACAGCAAAAGCAACCCAGATGGGCAAAGAGCTAGATAAGCAAAGAGAGATAACCCAAAAGCAGAACTCTCAGCCTGAATTTACCAGGAATATCATGCAGCATGTAATTGGGAGATGTTCCATGGTTAAACTCCCCCCTCCCCACTTTTCTTGCTTCTCTTTTTGACTCACACTGAGGGCCACATAGATGTGTCAAAAATGTTTGGGATGCATTTCCATCACAGACCCTCTTGCCCCACTTCTCTAATCCACGTTGGCATCAAGTCACAGGGAAGTTAATCTTCCTTTTCACACAGCCCTTCGTTTCGGCCTCCTGAGAAGATGAAGATGAACTGAGGCAACTTTTCTGGGGGAAAATGTCAAATGGTGTTTTTGAGGGGGGGGGATGGAAGGGGATTGGGAGGCATCGACGTCCGCCATGTTGTAGGCGTGATCGAGATTTTGCACAATGAAAGGATAATTTGTTTGAGACTTGGCTTCAGGAACCTCCGATCGCGCTTACTTGCCAAGAAGATGGACCTGTTGCCAAAAACCACACCCACACACCCACACACACACACATGCCGTCTGATGGACTTCTGATGGGCAAGCAGAAAAAGCTGTGTTTTCTGAGCGGCCTTTTTCTTCCATTTCTTCTTCTCTGGGTCTTCCAGGGTGGGCAAATCATTAGCCTGGCATTCAGACTGGACTTTTGGTGGTTAAGTTAACCTTCTGTGGAGAAATTTATGAATTATGTTTCGCCCCATTTTATGATTTTTCCTGCCACGTTTGCTAAGGGAATCTCAGCAGTTGTTCAATTAGTAACACCGTTGTTAAATGAATCTGACTTCCCCATTGACATTGTTTGTAAGAAGGTCACAAAAGTGGATCACGTGACCTTGGGACACTGCAACCGTCATAAATATGAATCAGTTGTCAAGCATCTAAATGTAAATCACATAACCATGGGGGATGTTGCCATGGTCATAAGTGTGAAAACTGGTCATAGGTCTCTTTTTTCAGCACCATTGTAACTTTGAACTAAATGAACTGTCTAAATGAAGATTTATTGATTTTTATTCTGCCTTTATTACTTTTACAAATAACTCAAGGCAGCAGCAAACTTTTCCAACACACCTTCCTCCTCCTATTTCCCCCACAACAACAACAACCCTGTGAGGTGGGCTGGGCTGAGAGAGAGGTTGGCTGGCCCAAAGTCACCCAGGAGGCTCTCGTGGCCAAGCGGGGTTTGAATGTTGACTGATGGGGATTGAATTGAATGAAATGGAAAGATGGGGAAGGCTTGACTGTTAATAACCCCTCATTTCCAAGGCAGAAGGAGGGAAGCTTCCTCTTCTTCCGGCACAAACAGACTTTAAGCAGACTTTGTTTCCAGGCCTAGCAATTGGTAAATGATGCTTTAGTGCACAATCGGTTTCTCTCATTCATAGAAACGTCTGGAGGGGGGAAGGCAGAGTCCGAACAACAGGGAACTTTTCAGAAGTTTCTTTCCAACTTCTGCTGTTTTGTAGTCTTGTCACCGGAAACCTATCAGCAAGGGAAAGATGGAACAGGTCCATGTTTTTACAATATTATTTGTAATAGTTGCACGTGACCTCAGTCTGGAAAGAGCCATATTGTCTTTGCCGTAAATAGAATTTACTCTATGGGATCCATAGTTCCATTAGAGCTTTAGCAAATATTTGATAGGTTAAAATGTAGCGGGGATAGAGAAAAGATGACTTGTATATTTTGGAAAGCTGAATTTAATATTTACCTCCCATAATTAGAAAGAAATCCCTAAAACTGTTGAGGGAACAAAGGACTTTATGCCCTGCTAGCTTTTATTCATTTCCAATAGCGATCCAAACCAGAATAAAATGCAAAGCGATTAAAAACTTGCCTAAATTAAAGCCATTTTTAACCTGCTTTACAAAACTTTCTTTTCTTTCCTCAAGCTTAAGAGACTGGGCACCCGTGAACATTTTGTCTTTTCTTGCAAGAAAAATGGCAGTGCCTTTGTTCATTTAACCTGCATAAACAGATCCCAGGGAAGAGAGTAAATAATCCCACAAACTCTCTAATCTGGACAACTAATCTGTGATGAACTCATTCTCAAGTCTCACCTACCCCACGTGGTCACCTGGAGGAGTCAAGAAAAGACAATCCGGCTCTCAAATGTAATACTCTCAATTGTTGGTGCAAACCTTGATCACTTTGCCAGGGATTTCTTCCTTCTCTTTTTTTTTCAAACTCATAGGGAAGAGTGAGTAATAAAAATGGCAGAGAGCGGGAGCAAAACAATATCTTAGGACAAATGCAGTTTTTTGTTTTTTTTTAATTTGATTTATATGCCGCCCTTCTCCGGAGACTCAGGGCGGCTTACAATGCGTTAAGCAATAGCCTTCATCCTTTTGTATATTTTATACAAAGTCAGCTTATTGCTCCCACAATCCGGGTCCTCATTTTACCTACCTTTGAAAGGATGGAAGGCTGAGTCAACCTTGAGCCTGGGGAGATTTGAACTTGCAGTAATTGCAGGCAGCAGATGTAAGATGTAAACAGATTTCTTGGCCTCGGTACCGTCTGTTCATAGCTTCTTGAGTACCGGAATGGAAGACATCCTGTTCTTCTCACTCCAGCCGATTACAAACGCATCTTGCACCCGTGTTCTTTCCAGTAGTAAGCCCAGCTTTGATTGGCTGCAGGACTGGCAAACCTCTCCCTCTTAATAGCTGGTTAATCTTCAAACCTTAGAAGCTCCTGCTCTGTTCAACCTTCAGCCAGTGGGCAGTATTTTGTTTTTCTCAAGTTGCATGAAGCATGTTCCTCTTGTCTTCCAACCTCCTGCCCACATTCTACAGTGCTTCCTTTTCCTTCATTTCTTTGTCTTAAGATCTTTTGGTTGCAAGGTAGAGAGGTGGCTGGTTTTGTTTCTCTGACACTGGAGTATCATTTCCTCTTTGCTTCCATTGATCTTACAGAGGAATGTATTATTGTAAGAACAATCTGCCCCCTGTAGCTTTGGTTGTACAATGAAGATGTCATAAGTAAAAAGGAAATACTTCTTTGTTAGACGTCTATGGAGATTCATAGGTCATGATTGTCCCATAAGTGTGTTTTCAAGAGATAACTGGACTTTCTATGTTTTTCCTTGAATAAGTTTTGCTTCTTCAGTTCTTCTTCAGTTCTGACTGAATGGTGGAAGATGGAAGGATTTATACCCCTTGCAGACAGCTGATCATTAGCACTCTTTCTGAGAGTCGTTGAGGCCACTTGGAGGTTTATTTGTGCCCTCACGGTCACCTGAATAGTGCAAATGGATGTGGAGCCTTCTTGGAACTGCTGAAAGGATTGTGTTGTAATTTCTGTGTTGGCGTCAAAGGGGAGAAGGTGGAAGGGGGTGGTGGGGCTGCAGGCACCCATGTGTGCAAATATCAGGGAAAGCAAAGGAAAGTCACAGTAAGGAAGGAACTATCTATGTAAGTACCAGGGAGCACTGATAGACCAGTCCACCCCACAACCAACTCATGAGCGTTGCATTCTCTGCATGGATGGAAGGAAGGAGAAGCAGCTCAGGAATGACCAGTCAAGGGACCATTGCCATTGCTAATCCGTGGAATTTCAAAGTTGGGTTAAGCCAGGAGCAACATGGAAGAGACGTAGGCTGCAGTGAGTAGTCATCTTTGCCGAACAGGAAGGCAAGCTGGTTGCTTCCTGCAGTTGTGAGGGGTTGGGTCATTCAAGCTGATGCCCACCCCACTGAAGAGGTGGAGAAGATCAGTCAGCCAGTCTCCAGGGCTTCCTCTTTGGGTGTAAAAAATCAAGATGGGAGCCACACGCACGGAACTGAAGCCCCCCCCCCCCCTTTTTTTTTTAATGTCTGTCCCTCAAGGCTAATCTTTTCTCCTAGAAAGGAAAATCCTTCTAATTTTTTTTCTGATTTAATTTTTGTGGTTGTTGTACAAAGTCAGAAGCTTTGGACTTATTATTAGATTGATATATTTTGCTTTTTATTAATCTCCCTCATCTCAGTCCTTATATATTATATGGTTTCATGCTGCTAAGAGAGACTGTGATACCCTAGTGCCACAAGTGGCATGCGGAGCCAAATCTGTGGTTACATGAGCGTTGCCCTAGCTCAGCTCCAGCGCTTATGCGCACACCAGCTAGTTCATTTCTGGTCCCACCAGAAGTCGGGAAACAGGCCGTTTTCGCCCTCCCCAGACTCCAAGAAAGGCTCTGGAGCCTGGGGAGGGTGAAAAACGGGCCTACTGGGCCCATTGGTCCATCATGTGCCAAAAGTGAGGGGAATGCGGGGGGGTCACACACGCATGCACGGGGGGGGCGGGGTGCATTGAATTATGGGTATGGGCACACATGTGCACGACCCCTCTCACGCTCCCCCCGCTTTTGGCACGCGATGGCAAAAAGGTTAGCTATCACTGCCCTAGTAGGAAGAGAGGAAAATTCAGTTTCCACCTGTGGTGATCTCTGCTTTTTAACAGCTCCTCTGCCATTTAGTTTAATTATGTCAATGGAAAGGGGGGAGGGAGGCAAATCTATAAGAAGAAGTTTTTATTTTCATGATTGATCCTTAAGTCATGAATATGGAGGTTTTGTCGTTTGTTAATGACAGAGAGGTGCTATGCATTGTAAGAATGGCGGGAAATAGTTTTAAATGTCTCATTGATATATGGACTATGAATAATAATGAGTTGGCAATGTAAGCACCCACATTTCATGAATACTTTTTAATATACTAAAAACTGAACTATTGATTTGAATGCTGTTTTAATAATAAATTGTACAATTTATTATTTTTAAAAAATTCTAAAAAAGAAATACTGCTCAGGTATTATCATTCAGTTTGGGTGTCACCAAGTAAAAGCATGGCACTCATCTGAATCTATCAAATAAATATTTTAATATGTAGTACATTAGTTTATGAATTTTAGATTAGATTAGATCAGGGTGGGCAGCTGTGGCCCCTCTATCACCTGTGGCTGAGGAATTCTGAGAGTTGAAATCCACAGGTTGTAGATAAGTGCCAACAGAATATTTTTCCTTCCCATTGGCACTTTTCATTCCTCTCCTCTCCTTCTCATCTAATTTCTGTTGGTCAATGGCTTGAATGGACAGCTGTCCTTTTTGAAGCAGCTAGATTGGGTTTAATTGTGGATGTTCCTTCCATTCCCCCAGGGTGCTTGTAGGTCCAGAGGCAAGTAAACATCTGTCCAACATTCCTCCAAGGCCTGGTCTCACGAACTCTGAAGCTGATAATGTCCTTCTCGCTAGATTCCGTGGCTCCTTTAGTCTCTACCTGATTTTGTTTAAGTGGGTGTGTGTGGGAGGGGGCGAAAAGGAAAAAGAATGCTGCAGAGCAAAAAAAAAAAAACAGATTGAAGCATAATTTGTGTGTCCTACAGAAGCGTTCTTAGAAATGGTTAGTCCCAGTTGGCTGGTCCTTTGTTACATCTAGCAAACATTTTGGGGGAATTCTCATAACACATCCTAGAAAATTCTCAATGTCCCCACTGACATGAAGACTTTGGGAATCCCTTATCTAGGAGGAAGAAGGGCCATGAGATCAAAATGCTCACATTTTTTAAAAAAATAGCAATTAAAAATTACAAATGCAGCAAGAACAACTAACCAGTCCACAATTTCTTCACCAAATGCCAGAACCTTCACATTTTAAAGGGAGCCTTAATGCACAAATCCTGCCAAGTATCATTTCCACATGCCAGAGAGGAAATGTTTTGAATTCAGCTATATCAGACAGCTATCATTTCACATTCAATTTACTTTGAGCAAGCAACTTGTTTTCAGGTTTACATTCCGTAATTGGATTACAGCTTCCACATTTTATCCATACGGATGATTATCTTCACAGGTTTCTTGTCTTTTCGTGGATGTATGTTTTGCTTTGTTGCCTTATAAAAATGATGTTGTTATGTTAAAAACATCTTAGTCCATTAATGAATTTCGTACTGTGGCAAGAAGTAGCCTCCAACTGGTACAGTTAAAGAGATGACTGGCAGGCCTTAAACACCACCATTTAGCCCCATCCCCCAAATCTATTTGACAAACACCACTTAAGCTTTCTGAGTGGCCACACGCACTTTCCCAACACTTCTTGCACTCATCTCCCAGGACTTTAAAGCAAAGAAATGAAAAGCTAAAGAAGGAATCAATCGGATATGACTCCTACAGTAAATGACCTGAGCCGTCTCCAAGGGTGGGCTGGTGTGGGAAGCTGGATGAGGTCCATCATAAGCAAACCAAATGGATTCAATCTCTCCTTTCTTTCAGAGGGAAAGATGAGGTATCTGTCTGGAGATATGATTCTCATGAAGTATCATGCCCAATTTTGGGATGGGAGGAAGGTGGCATTGTGCCTTGGTTACATTAGGGCACAACAGGATTTCGCAAATGGAAACAATACCCAGATTGTTTCACGAACAGGAAAATAGGGAGGAGATAAAATTAATATTAATTCATCTAAGCCACGAGGTTCTGCAGCAGTGCCAGAATATTTCAATAAACAAAGCAATTATAGAAATGAATCATAGAGATACTTTGAGCATGGATTTTATTCTCTATATACTTGGTACTGAACATAAATCTTCGGTAATCCAGTTTCATAATGCCGGATAATCCTGCTGTTTATTTTGTTTATATGCCTATTCTGCACAAGAGTTCTTCTGCTCCTAAAGTTTTGAAAGTATCTGATGATTAGCAGAAGCCGGTGACTCTCTTTGAGTGGCCTTCTTGATCTCATTTGGGTCTTTAATTTGAATGTGGGGATTGAATTGGTTTGAAGACACAATTTGGCTGAGCCCATTCATTTGTTGGGTGTCTTGATGAGTTGAACCTTCGTTGGCTCAAAAAGGGATGCCACAAAATCCAGGTGTCTTCTGCTCAATCTATTGGTCCATCTTGCCACTCTACTTTTTTTCAAGAATAAGGAAGAGAGAGGGAGGGAGGAGATGTTTTCCAAGCTGCCCTTTCTTGAGATGAGTGGATGGATGGAAATTCTGTCATCCTTCTGTCCACATGCTCTCCTTACGTCTATTTATTTGCCACAGGATCTTTTCTTCCAGCAAATTCAGGGCAACCCACTCTAATTTAGGCTAGAAGTTAGGAATGTACCATGAAAGGAGAATATTTGTAGTTTGGGGTTGAAATGAAGGGTCCTTGGTGCTTTCTGAGCTTGTTTGTTTTGTTGCAGACAGTTCATGACCCAACTAGGTAAAATCATCAGTGCTAGAAAGGAGTGGGATTTGCTCTCAGTTTATATTCTAATTTGTATTCCAGTTAATCTGATGTTCAAGGTTAACGTCAGACCATCAATCAAGTAAACCATGCCCCAATCAAGGAACTGCCAAACAAGCCCACAAATAAACAAACAAAAACCTCCAAGACCACCAACATGACAGGACAAGTCACTAGAACATAAACTGAGAGCAAACCCCATTCTTTACTAGCCCTGATGATGTTACCTAGTTTGGGTAATGATACGTCTGCAAGAAAACAGCCGAACTCACGAGAGGACCAAGGAGCCCTCAATTAGACATGTAGCATGAGCCTCACTGTTCAAAGCATTTTAAAATAAGGTCCTTCTTGTCTAAATTCAGCTCAACAACCATCACAAAATGCAGCAGGACCAATAATCTATTTCACCTATTTATATTTTCTGATAACCAACCAGGCTAACTGCAGATTAGCCTATGAGAAATTCCCCATGTTGTTTAGAAGTGGAAGTGAAGTCTAGTCTCCTGGAGCTGGCTTGGACTTGGTCTATACGGAAGTGATTTTCTTGGCAACAAGATAGAATTGCTTTTGTTGTGACCTAGGCTTACTGACTCATTACAAGACACAATTAGTCCCAAACAAACCTATTTTATTGTAACAGCTGAGAATTACGTTCATTCCCAGCTGAATCCCAATTAGTTGCAAAACAAGTCCTTCGGAAGAAGTCCTTCGGGATAATCGCCACCTTTATCTTCTATGACACCCTGCCAAAGGCCTTACTTGGCAAAGCCCCATGAAGTTCAGAGACAAACAAGAGATGCTGACTGGAAACAGAGTTAGCAACGTTGCTTTCCTGCAAAAGGCCCCAGTGCCTCTGTTTCTCTTTTAAGCCTTATGAGAGGGGCCAATCATCTCCTGGCCTTACTCCCGAGTCGTCCCTTTTGCTTTAGTTGCTCTTGCCTTCTGGCAGCTCTGCACACGCGTGCACTAGGAACAGGCTCCTCCTGTTCCTCTGCCTCTCTGCTCTCCGACTCCGGGGGCTCTGGAGCTCCCAGATGGCCCTGGCCCCATCTCTGCCTCCGACGCAGAGCCCTCATCTGGGCCTTCCCCAGACTCCAGGATTGACCCATGTTCCTCGCCAGCCTCCTCACTATCTGACTCTGTTGCCAGCTCCACAGGCTGCTAGCGGACCACAACAGCTTTCCCATTACTTTTTACCAGGAAGTTTGCTGACTCCCATGATTTCCTGTTACAGGTAGTCCTCAACTTACAACAGTTCATTTAGTGATTGTTCGAAGTTACAACCTCACTGAAAAAAGTGACATATGACTATTTTTCACATTTACAATTGGGTGTTTTTATATTGTGTATTTTTGCAAACTTCCATGAAGGGACCTTCTTCCTGCAGGAAAGGCCCAGGTCAGATTTCATAGCAAATGTGAGTAAGCAATTGTTGCTTCACTGCCTTTCCTAATTAAAAAAAACCCACCTGTATTTGAAGAAAAGATCTGCCTACAATACCACACAGAAGCTTGGTACATAAAAGTTGCTGGCAGGTTATGTATGGAGCCAACGTGATTTAAATTTGGCACAATTGCTCCGTACTTGAGAAACACCACTCTATCCTTCAGGAGAAATGGCTTTCAGGAAAACAAATACAGGTAAGAATCCCCATCTCTTCTTTTGTAATCTGCAGGTGTCCAGATTTTCCCACCATCGACATTAATAAGAATTAACTATACTTAAAAACCAGACATTCTGTAAGCTCAGCCAATCAGACAATGGATGACATGGACTCAAAACTATGGTTCCTATTCATTTGGGTTTAAGGAACAAATCAACAACAAACAACCCTGAAATCTGGAGGGCTTTAAATCAAGAATGAGTCTAATCTTTGGATGTTTCAGGATCACATTTAGAAGTCCTTCTCTTCTCCTCCCCTCCCCTCCTCTCCCCTTCCCCCATATGGTTCCTTTGAAGCAAAAGCAACAAACCTAAATCACATTTGGCTCAGCTTTTCCATTTTTCCATTTTATTTTATTGCACTAGGTTTGTAAAAATACAGATATTTGGGAAGAACAAAAACAGGACATAAGCACGGCCATCCAGATTTGGCTAAATTGCAATGTCCAATTGCTTCAGCCAACAAGGCCAACTGCAAAACAGCTCAGGAATACTGCACACAGAGACCGTTTTAGTCACTAACAGAACAATGCAGGTGACAATGTCAGTTGGTGCTACTGAGTCAGGTTTTGTTCCTTTTGATTATATTGGCAAACTCTTGTCACCGTGATTTTATCTTTAACAAAAAATCTGTAACTTTTCTCTTTGGGGTTCTATCTACCTTATTCTTTATTCTTCATTTTTTCCCCCTAATTCTTTTCTCTCTCTACAGAGATCAGCCTTCATATGTCCAGATTTTTCTTGCTATTTACAGAATACACCTGCAAATTCATATTTAAAGGTCTCTTTAGTACTTCTCAATGTGTAGCTTTTATGAATTTGAGATTACATCAGACGTGGTAGTGGAAATTTTGAGTAGTTTGGAGAACCAGCAAATACCACCTCTGGCTGGCCCCAGAGTGGGGTGGGAATGGAGATTTTGCAATATCCTTCCCCCAGAAGTGGGGAGGGAATGGGGATTTTGCAGTATCTTTCCCCTGCCACACCCACCAAGCCACACCATGCCCACCAAGCCACGCCCACAGAACCGGTAGTAAAAAAATTTGAAACCCTCCACTGGATTACATGGTATGACATGATCCAATTTTGAAGACACCAGACGATGAAAAATGCTTCTGCATACCTCATAGATTCCTCAGATGCAGGGTTAGGTGTAGTCTCCTTACAAGGATGTGGCAACTTCACACTTGCAATGGTAGATATTCCAGTGGTATTTTTCAGTCATAAATTGATATTCACAGAAGGGAGCTATTTTCTGCTCAGGAGGAATGTTTTCCTGTTAAAGGACTGTTGAATGATTTAGACCAGACATCTGGGGGCAAAAATCTGCTACATTAATGATCACGAGACATTGACGTGGTTGCAGACTGTAAGAAACATGGGTGTGGATTTTATAAGAAATTATTATTACTGGGTAGATTCCAGGAAACAGTATGGTTATGGATGTCCTGTTGAGAAAAAATAGTGCAATATATAATTGAAGTGTTGGATTTCTATGGATCCATATAATTATATAACCATATCCTGCAAATATATTGAATAATATGAAATGTCAGTAAGTTGTAAAAAAAATAATAATTCAAAGTTAATTATCTAATTGTGAATGATGCTGCTAAGTTTGATGTGTGTGTGTGGTGGGAGAAGAACTGCCAGTCAACGCAGGATAAGAGACAGGGATAGGAATACATTCACAGGATGGGCCATAGCAGTAGCACTTAGACTTATATACTGCTTCACAGCTCTCTCTAAGCAGTTTACAGAGTCAGCAAATTGCCCCCAACCATCTGAGTCCTCATTTTACTGACCTCGGAAGGACAGAAGGCTGAGTCCACCTTGAGCTGGTCAGGATCGAACCGGTGACAGTGGAATGCAGAGTTAGCCAGCAATGCTGCATTCTAACCACTACACCACAATGGACAACTATGAACATCCTTTGGATAGACTGCCCCACTCACTAAGCCTGTTTATAAATCATTGAAAGTCGTTTAATAGAAGCCCATTTGTTTTGTCGTTTAGTTAACCAAGTGACTTTGCTCCATCTTCCCCATGTTCCACTAGTCAAGACATCATGAAATACAGTAAAAGAGAAGAAGGGAAGAATGTTTAAACGGAGAAAGGGCTTAGTAGCAACAGCAAGACCAATGGACCCTATTCAGTTCCTATTCTTCTACAGGATGAGGAGGGAAGAAAGGATGGAAGGGAGGGAGGGAGAGAGAGGGGGGGGTCTAGGTAGAAAGGAAGGGAAGAAACAGTTTTCAGTTCCCACAATCTAAGACATCTAGGTGGAATAAGAAACAGAAAGAATGGCCATAATTTGCAAGGAGAATGGTTATGATGCACCAGGAAACCCAGGAAAACACTAAATGTGTCACCACCCCAGGAAGTATTCGGCCTGATGTGCCACTAGCACATGATTATGAAAGTCCTGGTCAAACTGAAAAGAGGAACTATCTTACATGGATTTCCAGGCACTGCTCAGTTTTGGGGTAGGCAGCTATTATTTCCAGTTTTTAAAAAATAGCCCAGTTAGGGGTTGATTCTGACAGAGCTGTGACCTTTATAGACCCCCTTCCTTCTCCCTCTTCTCCCTCCCTTCCTTTCATACACCTCCCCCTGATGAGGGATTGAAAGGGAGATGAATTTTTAAAGGGGCCACATTAGCACATTATCTTTGTGCCAGGGATAGATCAGATCAGATCAGATCATCTTTTTAAAGCAAGAAGTTGGGGTCAATGTTCAAGAGACAAAGTCTTCCAGTAAGATTTTGAGTCATAATTCCATATGGACATTTGTATTTATTGTTTGTAACAGGGCGACCATCTTAAAGAGGAAGTTAGGTCATTGTTATTGTTTATCCATCCATGCCTTACCGGGTGTCCTACTTAGACATTTGGGATGAGATGAGTTGAACCATCACATTTATTTAATCTTGATTCATGGTTTTATTTGTTGCCTGGAGAAATGACCTCTGGAGAGTAAACATGTTCATGAGAGGAAACCTAATCTGGTCTACAGACTGATTTGGTACATTCTTCCTCCATTACAAAATTGTGAGTTTGGGGCAATGCAAAATGAGGTCATCGACAATGATAGGGGAGACGGTTATAAAGGTCGCTGAGTCTAAGATTCTTTGCTTCTCTAAAATATGTATGAATAAGATCAGACGTAGTGGAGAGGCCTGGCCCATAGAATCACCAAGTCGAACAGGACTGAATGGATAACATCATCACCATGTACGAAGAATTCTATAATTCTTTTCTAGTGTTCAGTGACAGTGGTGGAGAAGCTGTCCGGAATGCATAGTTGAGCACTCCTTTACTAAGACCAATATTGGTAGAAAAACATATGCAAACACTTACCTCATTCTTACAAAAGCTCTGTATGTTAAGCTGACTTACCCCAGTTCGTTAGCCACTAACCCGGATTTTTACTTGATTTTATGGTGATCAATGAGTATTTTCCAAGTACTTTGGGGGCAGAATGAAAATCATCTGTTTAAGCACACTTCTCTTATGACAGTGCCTTCCTCATTAACTCAAAGGGAAACCTTCGTAGGGATAAAAGAAAAATGGCAGCTGTGAGCATATGATCAGGACCTGGGTCCCTTCAGATGCAACATGCATAAAAAAGCTTTGGTCACGTGGACATGATTTTTACTTGATGTCCCTAAGCAAAATAGTCTACTGTGTGTAGACCCAGGAACCCATCTGTGTCATATTTGATTTCTTATAAATTGTAGCTCAAGATTGCTAACTTTGTTTCTACAGAGGTTAGTCATATAGTCAATGAAGTGAGCCCTAGGCTGCACCAACAGAGGAATAGTGTCAAGACAACAAGAAGTGATAGCACCACTTTATGTCACGCTGGTGAGACCACACTTGGAATACGGCATCCAGTGCTGGTCATCACAATACCAAAAAGATGTCCTGAGCCTGGAAAGTATGCAGGGAAGAGCAACAAAGATGATAAAGAATCTGGAGGCTAAATTGTATGATGAATGGTTGAGGGACCTAGGAATGTCTTTTGAAGAGAGCATGATAACTGTCTTTCAGTACATGGGAGGCTGTCACAGAAAAGAGGGGGTTGACTTAGTCGCTAGGGCACCAGAGAGCAGAAGAAGTAAAAGGAGGAAACTTGACAGAGAGAGAGACAACCTTGATAGAAGAGCCTTGATAGTACAGTGGTCTACGCACCCTGTTATTAACACAGCTGCCTGCAATTTCTGCTGGTTCGAATCTCTCCAAGGCTCAAGGTTGACTCAGCCTTCCATCCTTTCTAAGGTAGGTGAAATGAGGACCCAGTTTGTGGGGGCAATAAGCTGACTTTGTATAAAATATACAAAAGGATGAAGGCTATTGCTTAACGCATTGTAAGCCGCCCTGAGTCTCCGGAGAAGGTGGCATATAAATCAAATTAAAAAAAAAAAAAAACCTGGGAAGAAGGAGAAATTTTCTGACCATGAGAACAATGAATGAATGGAATAGCTTGCTTCCTGTGGTTGTGGGTGCTGCATCACAGGAGGCTTTCACGACAATATTGGACTGGGATGGTAAAAAGTTCCTGCCTTGAGCAGGGGGTTGGACTAGAAGACCTCTGAGGTCCCTTCCAGCCCTAGGATTCTATGACCCTATAATTATAATAGTCCTTTTATTGAATATGGAGTTAGTTTCTGAAGCTTTGTGATCCAAGACATGTAGAAGTACTTGTCTTGTAAACAAAATCATAGAAGTATCAAGAGCTTTAGTGTAAACTAAACACCAGATGCTGAGAAAGGTTGGGTTGTTTGGGGGTTATTCACAACAAAATGCAACTAAGAAGTCAATCATTTAGTTAACTATCCAATATTTGTTCACCGTAAAACTTCTCCATAAATTCCTCTGAGCAAAAATTTTCAAACAACCTGTTGAAACACTTTCTACCTTTGTCCCTTAATGGCAAAGTAATTGTGGATTAACTCAGTGGATGATGGTAGAAAGAAATCTGATGTGCTACATTTATTTATTTATTTATTTATTTGTTTTAATTTCTATACCGCCCTTCTCCAATATAGGACTCAGGGCGGTGCACAGCCAAAGTAAAATCCAGACATAGAAAGATTAAAAAACTGATTAAAATAATTAAATAATTTGGCCATAATTAAAAACAGTTCCAATTTAAAATAGTTTAAAAGTTTGACTCAAGCCAGCCCAGCTAGTTGGAATAAATGGGTTTTCAGGGCCCGACGAAAAATCCGGAGGTCTGTTATTGTACGTAACTCTGGGGGGAGGTTGTTCCAAAGGGTGGGCGCCACCACAGAGAAGGCTCTCCCCCTGGGGGTCGCCAGCCGACATTGTCTGGCGGACGGCACCCTGAGGAGGCCCACTCTGTGCGAGTGTACTGGCCGGTGGGAGGCTATTGGTGGCAGAAGGCGGTCTTGTAGATACCCCGGCCCTAAGCCATGGAGCGCTTTAAAGGTGGTCACCAACACCTTGAAGCGCACCCGGAAGACCACCGGAAGCCAGTGCAGCTCGCGCAGGAGAGGTGTCACATGGGAGCGCCTCGTCGCCCCCATAATCCCCCGCGCGGCCGCGTTCTGGACCAGCTGGAGTCTCCGGGTGCACCCCAGGGGGAGCCCCATGTAGAGAGCGTTACAGTAGTCCAGGCGGGAAGTGACGAGTGCTTGAGTGACTGTGCGTAGGGAGTCCCGATCTAGAAAGGGGCGTAACTGGCGTATCAGGCGAACCTGATAAAAAGCCCCCCTGGCCACGGCCGTCAAATGATCTTCCAAAGACAGCCGTGCATCCAGGAGGACGCCCAAGTTACGAGCCCTCTCCGTGGGGGCGAGTGATTCACCCCCAATAGCCAGCGATGGCATCAGCTGGCTATATCGGGACGCCAGAAGCCACAGCCACTCGGTCTTGGAGGGGTTGAGTCGGAGCCTGTTTCTCCCCAACCAGGCCCACACGGCCTCCAGACACTGGGACATCACTTCAAGGGCATCATTGGGGTGGTCTGGGGTGGAGATGTACAGCTGGGTGTCATCAGCGTACTGATGGAACTCCACCCCAAAACCACGGATGATCTCACCCAGCGGCTTTACATAAATGTTGAACAGAAGGGGCGAAAGGACCGACCCTTGTGGCACCCCACAAGCAAGGTGCCTCGGGGTCGACCGTTGCCCCCCTGTCAACACAGATTGCGACCGGTCAGAGAGGTAGGAGGAGAACCACCGCAGCACGGTGCCTCCCACCCCCAACCCCGCCAACCGGTGCAACATGATACCATGGTCGATGGTATCAAAAGCCGCTGAGAGGTCTAACAGGACCAGGATAGAGGAACAACCCCTGTCCCGGGCCCTCCAGAGATCATCCACCAATGCGACCAATGCCGTTTCAGTGCTGTGCCCAGGCCGGAAGCCGGACTGGAGCGGGTCTAGATAGACAGCTTCATCCAGGTACCGGGCAAGCTGTTGCGCCACCACACTCTCAACAACCTTCGCAATGAAGCGAAGGTTGGAGACTGGACGATAGTTAGCCAAAACAGCCGGATCCAGAGAGGGCTTCTTGAGGAGGGGCCTCACAACCGCTTCTTTCAAAGCGGTCGGCAGGATCCCCTCACTCAAAGAAGCGTTAACAATCTTCTGGAGCCAGCCTCGTGTCACCTCCCGGGAAGCCAGTACCAACCAGGAGGGACACGGGTCCAATAAACATGTGGTCGCGTTCAGCCGTCCCAGGACCCTGTCCATGTCCTCGGGAGCCACAGGATCGAACTCCCCCCAGATAACACTCTCAAGACCTGCCTCAGTCGTCCCGTCCGGACATACATTAAGAAGTAGTGAAAGTTCTCTTAACATAAAAAGTCACCATGCCTTATAAAACAAAACAAAATTCAATGAAAAGTTTATTGGTAATATTTATAGAGCAAAATAAATATATTTTCAGAGTTATCTGCATCCATAGATACTAAGCCCTATGCAGCTTGCAGGCAAAGACGTCACACGAAAGGCTGAATATGAGCCATATTTTAAACAATTGCACAGATTTGTTCTATTATTGAAATATCTATTATATACCATTACAAGTCTAGTCTGAGTTGTCGTGGATTTATAAATGGCCATTGCTGCTATACTGCAAGCTGTAGCTCAGAATTCACCCTGTATTTCCTGGCATATTAAGTTAGAATTTTTTCTGCAAAGCTGCTTAATATATTTTACTTCTCAACACTTAGTTGAGCCAATAGTTTAGCCAATATAGGTTCCCCTGCAATTTTCTTATTGGATTGTAATAATGATTTGTGACATGTTAAATGTTGCATATTTGGGTTTTGGCTATTTGATGTCCTAAATTGTCCATTGTCCAGAGGATGTCTGCTAGGTGTAGTAAAAACAAAACAAAACATCCAGAAAGCAAAACTGCATCCAGTTTTGATTGCCACGACGTAAAAAAGATGTTGAGACTCTAGAAAGAGTGCAGAGAAGAGCAACAAAGATTATTGGGACTGGAGGCTAAAACATATAAAGAATGGTTGCTGGAATTGGGTATATCTAGTTTAATGAAAAAAAGACAAAGGGTGACAAGATAACAGTCTTCCAATATCTCAGGGGCTGCCCCAAAGAAAAGTTGGGGGGTCAACCTGTTCTCCAAACCACCTGAAGGCAGGACAAGAAACAATGGATGGAAACCAATCAAGGAGAGAAGCAATTTAGAACTAAGGAGAAATTTCCTGACAGTTAGAATCATTAGTCAGTGGAACAACTTGCCTCCAGAAGTTGTAAATGCTTCAGCATTGGAAGTTTTTAAGGAAATGTTGGTTAACCATTTGTCTGAAGTGGTGTAGGGTTTCCTGCCTAAGCAGGGGGTTGGAGTAGAAGACCTCCAAGGTCCCTTCTAACTCTGTCGTTCTATTCTATTCTATTCTATTCTATTCTATTCTATTCTATTCTATTCTATTCTATTCTATTCTATTCTATTCCATTCCATTCCATTCCATTCCATTCCATTCCATTCCATTCCATTCATTGCATGTTTGACCCACACAAAAAAGGAATCAATCTTTAAGCACACAGTTGGGAGGCTGATTTTCATTTGTGATACTCCTCCAAAGAACACTTGCCCCACCAAGAACAATTATATTTTCCCTTGTGGATTGGACCAATGAAAACACAGCAGTTTGTCTGGCTTCTGATGCTTTGGAAACCCATGAAAATTGCAAGATTGATGTCCATTGGTAAAAGCACCAGCACAAACACACATTGGGGGAATACTGTATCTTCCTTCAAATGCCGCCGTAGTCTTCATTTCCTTATTTAACAAAGGATTCCCCTGTGAGGCTCTGTCACTTTCCTAGAACTCCAGTTTTAATCGAAAACACTCCCAGGGAGCTAAGGATGTCGTGAAAATATTTTATTTCAGCTGGCTCAGAATATGATTCCAATGATGTGGAATGTTGATGCAGCAGATTTATCCAGCTTGGAAGAGAGAGAGGGCGGGGGGGAAGAGAAAGGCTGCCGGATGGGAAGTTGTGCTGCTTTAAAGTAAAACCTCTTTTTCGGAGGGCTTTGTTTCCCAGCTGGCCCTTTGCCAGAGGATCAGAGGGTTTTAAGGCTCATTGATTAGTGAAGCCTTGATTCCCCCTCTGAAGGAGTGAGGGTCACGGAGATGGTGAAGAGTGAAGAGTGAAAAAGCGATTGGAGAAATGCTGGTTGGCTGGATAATTGCAAGACAGATTAAAGGAAGTCGAATGGAGATAGCAGGGTATCTACTGAAATGCAAGATGAATTCTTAAAGCATTTCCTTTGGGAGAAAAAAGTTGTTGACTTGCACTGTTAAAAAGTTAACTAATTAGTCAGCTGTAATTTTCATGACTCCAGATGTACAAATGTATCTTCACCTCTCTCTGGTAACAATATAAACTGTTCCAGTGAGTCCTTGGAAGCTCTCCGTTGTCTTATTCTTCTCCGTCCCTCAAAGGCTTTTCCCCTGGAGTCAGTTCATTGTTAAGCACAATGAAGTTCCTTCTAGTGAGTCCAACCTTGGCCACTTAAAACTTATGGACTTCAATTCC
This sequence comes from Arizona elegans, assembly GCA_022577455.1. NCBI lineage: Eukaryota > Metazoa > Chordata > Lepidosauria > Squamata > Colubridae > Arizona > Arizona elegans. Next base: position 8,897,371 of record JAKOOJ010000028.1, read on the forward strand.
CAGAATTCCTCAGTCAGCATGGACAACCCTGACTTAGTATTTTCTGTTGCAGCTTCTGTTCCTTTGTCCTGCTACCCCAAAACTGAACAAATTAAGATTGTGCATTTGTCTGCAGAAGGATGAACGCAAGGGAAGACTCTAAAGTAGGCATGTAGTAGAACCTTGGCAACTTTACGTTTTATGGACTTCAACTCCCAGAATTCCCCAGTCAGCATGGCTCTCTGGGAGCTGAAGTCCACAGGTCTTAAAGTTGCCAACATTGGACACACCTGTTCTAGTCCAACCTAACACACATCCCTTTAATATAACTTGGAAGGTCAATTTTTCAAATGAACTTTAGTTACCTTTAAACCATAGAATATATGTAGAACTCTGTGTTATTTCATTCTGGATACCCTGAATTCTTCTGGCAAATTTTCAAAAGCTGGACAGGGCTTATTAAACCAAAGGAAACATTTAGCAAATGCTGAGCCTTATTCCATTGCTTGGAGCCCTGAAGGAATAAAGAGTCTCCACCCACCTATTTTTTTAATTTTCACATAGAACTTACACGAATACAAAAAGCAATATATTGTTTATTATTTAGCCCACGCGTACCAAATCCTTAAACAGCATAGCCACGCCTGAACTCTCCATGAAAAGTCATTTAAAATTCTGAAGTTGAGAGTTGAATAATGTATGTATTCTCAGAACAAGCTGGGTATTTAGAGGAAAAGCAATTAAGGCTATAGTTAGCATCAAAGCTACCCCTTCTAAAATATAAAGTAGGATTGTGGGATTATGGAGCATTCAAAGATTTGTATTTCTGAATCCAGTTTTGGTCACCACGATACAAAAAAGATACTGAAAGAGTGCAGAGGAGAGCAGCAAAGATGATTAGGGGCCTGGAGTCTAAAACATAGGAAGAACGGTTGAGGGAATTGGGTATGTCTAGTCTAATGAAGAGAAGGCTTAGGAGAGACATGATAGCAGTCTTCCAATATTTGAGAGGTTGTCAGAAAGAAGAGGGGGTCAACCTGTTCTAGGAAAGCATTTGAGGGCAGGACAACATGGAAATCCCTGTTGCATCTGTTTGTTGACCTTGTAGGGTTAGATGCCAGAAACAGCAGGTCCTGGGGTGAAATAAATTGGGTCTCCATTTGGATGGATAACCTAATGATCGCATGTTTCTGTTCTGCTGATGTGGCAGAGAAGTTTGTTTTGAGTTTGAAAGGAAACATTCTGCTGCATGCATACCTCTTAATACAAATTTCAAAGTGCAGTAGAAATGAGTGAAACACTTGAAAACACATCTATATAAAATAATCAAAGAAATATACTAGAATGGCAAGAAACTACAGTTTAAATCAACATGAAACAAGAAATGCAAGAAAAATTCGAAAAGGATACATTGTTGTATACTCTAGAGTAAAACTGAGATAAAATCAATGGAGCTAAGTAGATATTGATAAACACAGATATGATGCTAAAATCTACAATCTATAAATCACCAAGCTACTTATTAAAACAAATTCCGAATGGCCTGGTACTGGTTTCCAGTTGCTAAAACAAATTAATTACATAAAGCAAGAAACCAAAGCTACATATAGAAAGGAATACCATAATGAAATGAAACAAATAAAGGAAGTAATATGCTTAGAGAGAAAGACATAATACATTATATTACTTAAAGATAAAGCCTGGGGCCGCTGCCATTGTGGACAGCTCATATCCAAAATCTGTGTGCTGCCTGGGACGTTCACTTCTTGGTGAGGTGGCTGAGATGAACAATTTTCACCTGACCTGAGTGTCATGTTATGAACAAGGAGATCTTGAAGACCAGGAGATATCTATAAATTCTGTGACTAACCTTTGCCTGTCCAAGAAGACCTAATTGTCTGTTTTTGCTTTTAAGCCTCCAGAATTCTGGGACCAAAATTAATGAGTTTGAAATTGTTGACTTTGACTTCAGGCATCATTATATATTCAAAAGGAAGGATAATCTTGTGAAATGGCTTTGAACTTGTCCTACCTTTGATCTGTTTAGTAATTTAAGGGTAAAGAAAAAATGGAAAGAAGTTAGAAGAATAATTGAGGACTTGGTGGGCCAGTGGTATGTCCGTGTGTGTCCGTGTGTGTGTTTCATCCGAATATTTGTCCTGATCATGGTAAAAGAAAGAGTTATTGTATTAGTATAATTACTGATGTTTAAACCCTATGATTTCATAAAGTAAGGATGATCAAGTAATGGGGTACTTATTGATGTTTTCCTCTTACGCTTTCTACTAGCCTTCTCTATGAAAATGAGCCTTTCTTATTCCATCAGTAGCACTCTTACAGACTTGACAGCCAATATGGAAGAACTTTTGATCCTTGCAGTAAAGTTACGTTCTGTGTTTTGTTCTGTTTTGGAATCCCATCACTGTTGCATCCTTACTTGATGTGAATGAAAGATGAATTTAAAGATAATACTAGATCCAAGAGACCTCTTCAAGTTATCTCTCATATTCAGAAGAATGCCCGCTATGGTCTTCAGACACCTTCCAGTTGAGCCCAAGTAGGGAATTAAATGTTATTCTGACTTTGCTGCCTAAATTATCTCTTTCAAACAAAAGAGCATTTGGCTATTATTCCAAGACCTGAAATCTGCCAAAACATGATTAAGATTTAAGATAACCTTGCTCAGTTAACTTTGCTCATCAGATTTTTGGAAAGTGTGATTTTGCTTCAATTGGATTAATTTTAAAAAGCAAGGTCACTTTAGTTCACATTTCAGTTTGAACAGATTTTGTGCTGTGTTGTTTTGAAGGCTGAGTGTATTTCTTTTCATTTTGGCACCATGTAAATACTCAACTCCATAATACGTTTGCAAAGTTGAGGGAAAAGGCCAAAATTTTTGTTGCTATCAAATTTATCTCTTGAAAGAGAAGCAGAATTTCCTGTTCACGCCCATTTGCAAAATTATTATTTCGGACCTTTCACTTATAAATTTAAAATTCACCAAAAGCTTGGAGATAAACAGCTGTCAGAGGTCAAACTCAGGAAAATCAGGAAGTCCAGACAGCTCAAGTTTATTGCAGCTTATGCTCTCTATAAGAATCTGAACTACTGATGGTCCAAGCAACTTTTGTGGCAAATAAGAATCAACTGGACTTAGACCTCTTGTTGCATGAGGGGACTCGAGACTGATGACATGCTTGACCTCTCCTCCCTCAGGCTCAGCCTGGCCGTCTCATACATAGGAATCTGGGAATAAGATCATTTTTTCAAGCAATCTGCCTCTACTTAAATTCAAAGAACATAGCAATAAAGTCTATAAAACCACTAATTAGTTAGATTATAAATAGATGGACAGACAGACAGATAATGTCAAATGTCCAGGTATATGCAATCAAATCTATTTTCCTAAAGGCGTGTTGCTCAACCTTGGCAACTGCCAGTGATGTGGACTTCAACTTCCAGAATTCCCCAGCTAGCATGGCTGGCTGGTGGATTCTGGGACTTGAGTCCACACAGTTTGCCGTTGCCAAGGCTGGGAAACACTGTTCTAAGGAATAGGAGGAAGAATTTAGTTCATAGCTGAAAGACTGTCCAGCTGCCTATGATAAAGCTTTGAGTCCGTCAGCAAAGATTCTATCAAGGGATTAAGATGAAGGATGTGAAGAAGCAGAATTTTAGAGGAATTTCTTTCCAGGGCTCACAAACAATCTTTTCAGTGAAACCTGCCATCTTGTATATTCTCCGTGTCTCATTGGTCTTTGCTAGACTCAGCGAAATGCACTTTTCCATCCAGTGGGCTGCAGTTGCTACAGAAGGAACTGAAGTGAAGTGCAGGAAAAAGAGATCCAATTGCCAAGGGCTTCCCCCCCCCCCCCCACATTTTAAAGGGTGAACAGAAATTGGGTACCAAATAAAGGTAGAATCAGCCACTTTTTCTCATAAATGGAGAAGCAGATGCCAGGAGCATGCCTTGCAGTGGGAACAGCAGGAAGGAAATCTATTTACATGCAGCACAGTTTAAATGTAGGTTTGATATGCATGGCTTCTGTTCCTACATTCTGAGAATAAATGTGGCACAACTCCTTGTTAATTTAATACAAATTTAGCACACTTTCAACAGGAAAGCGTAATCCAAGATTACTAAAAGGCGATCATTTTGGTTAAGCTGAGTTAACATTAGTGTACCACAAAATAGTAAGAAAGCCTCTGTGTCTCCGTATTTATTTTTTATTTTTTGCAGCTAGTACAATTCATTGCTACACGTTCTATTATTTCCAGATGACAAAACAAGGGGTGCTGAAAACTATGAGAAAACTCTGTGGAGCTGATGAATTCTCGGCCAACTAAATCATTTGGAATAATTGAATGCGGCTCCTGTATTATCTCACCGTTGATTAAACAAGAAAGGCAAATTCCAGACTGAGAATCTTTGAAAGAAAACAAATTATGGGATGGAGAGGTGGAGAAAAATGGCCCATTCCCTTGTTTAAGACAAGGTTGACCCAACAACTTGGCTTTTATCAGAGGCCGCCTTCGAAAGCCTCATGTCATGGGGGAATATTGTTGTAAAAATCCAGCATACTTAAAAGATTGCTTTCTTTGCTTCAGTTCTCAAAAGCTCCCTTTTGCAGAAATTCACAATCAGGCTGGCTTAAGCTCACAAGACACAAGCTCTTAATATGGACCCTTAGACCAATAGCATTTCGATTTATACACCGCTTCACGGGGCTTCATAGGCCTCTCTGAGCGATTTACAGAGTCAGCCTCTTGGCCCCAATAATCTGGGTCCTCATTTTACCAACCCCGGAAGGATGGAAGGCTGAGTCAACCTTGAACTGATCAGGATCGAACTGCTGGCAGTCAGCAGAGTCAGCCTGCAAAGCTGCATTATGAACATTGTTTCATGAATTATATTTCATTACTAGATGTTCTAACTAAATGGGATTCTCCTCAAGACAGGAAGGACTTCAGTTGGTCCACGAAAGAATAAAAGTGGTATCTAATTCTCAGGTCCCCCCATTAAGAAAGGTGCAACAGTCCTCTCAACTGCCTTCGCCCTTTTTGCTTAATTTTCCATTTTTTAAAAGTATATAATTTTACTTAACCCTCTTATATTTCTTACATTCCATCTAGGTCTTATCTTCTGTCATATCTTAATTGCCTTTGACCAATACAGGTAGTCTTCAGGAGAACAGAGCTGGAAGGGACCTTGGAGGTCTTCTAGTCCAGCCCCTCCCTCAAGCAGGAGACCCTACATCATTCCAGACAAATGGCTGTCCAGTCTCCTTTTGAAAACCTCCAGTGATGGAGCTTCCACAACTTCTGAAGGACAACTGGTTGATTGTCCTCACTGTTAGGAAGTTTCTCCTTAATTCCAGGTTGCTTCTCTCCTTGACTCATTTCCATCCATTGTTTCTTATCCTGCCCTTGTGGTGCTTTGGAGAATAAATTGACTCCCTATAATGGCTATGCTTTCTTCCTATGTCATATGCCTCCACCTTTTGGGTTTTTTTTTCTATTTGTTTATGATGCCAACTGTTTAATCTGCTGATCAGTGACCATTGTTACTATTCTGTTTTGTATCTTTGCACAAGCGTTAAGCATTGGCAAAGTAGACCATACCAGTTGAAGGATACTAAAATTGCTTCATCTCATAACTGGTCCTGACATGTGTCATCCCATTCCATATTTCATTTTGCAGAGTTTCAGTGCATCTGTGTTGTTTGTGACATGGGAAGTGCTTCCTTGTGGTAAGACCTGGTCATTATAATCCACACCAACTTTAGAAAGAGAAACATTCCAGAGATGGTTGGTTGCTATAGTAGAATGATAAGACATTCTATCCATTTCCTAAGCAATTCCCATCTTAGTGGCTCTTAGGTAAATACAAAACCCGTGTGGTTCTATGGTTCTCCTACCAGAGGAGCTTGACTTCGGAGGACTTTGTGGGCTTCTCTTTGCAATTCCTTATCAAGGCTGAAAAAAGCGCTTTGCCTGTGCCGCCTGCCAGAAAAAGACTTCCTACTTGGCCCTACAGTGGACTCTGCAATCTCCAGGGTCTTGATGAGTCATGGCCTAATGCTAAACATAAACAAGTAATAGCAATCAAAACGTGAATCTAATTCCAGATTCCCAGTGATACAACTGCAAATATTTCCCCCCTTGCACACGTCTCTCAAAAAACACCTTCTTGATTGATAGAAGAGGTTATTGTTTAGGGATTTTTTAAAAAACCCGGCATTTTCATTCTGTTAACACCGGTTAGCATAGCTCAATGTTCCAAAAGCTATGCAAATACTATGAGAGATTATTTCGTTTGAATTCTCATCGCAAGGTAGACTTCAAGGAAGCCTGCAAGGTTCACTAAACTCAGTAGGAATACACGAAAGATTGGCTTTTAATCTATCTGGCTCTGGATTACTCATTCAAACTGGAACCAGTGGAAAATAAGCCGTAACCGCCTTTTCACATTATTTGAATGAGAACTAAGTGCTTTCCTAATTAAACTTCTGTGTGCTCCAAATTTAATCTGAGGGTAACGCACATGTGTTACGCTATTATGAAGTATTTTCTGCTTGCTGAGATACATTCTGCCAGCTAAGACATGGATGGAGAAAGAGAAACAATATGACGTACTTTGCACCAGGGACATGTCCATCATCCATGAAATGCAGAAACGTTCCGTTTCTAAAGATATAAGCAGAAAAAACAGCCAGCTTTTCTTCACACTATAAGGAATGAGCTCTGCAGAGGAGACTCCTGGGGAACTGAGGTAGCCCATCAAGTCAGATGGTCACGTCTTGGTGCTTCACCTCATCCAAGTGGCTTACAGATTTTATCAGACTTCTCTAGAAATTCATTAGATAATGTTTAATTAAAAATAGATTTCTAATCGTCGTATGTGCCAAGATATGAAACAAAAGGTTTAAGTATTATTTTGCCAATTAATGTATAAATAAGTTCTATGTTTTCTTTCCAATTTTTTTTTTAGCCAATGAGTGACCAATCATAGCAACGATTCACATGCATAGGATCAAGCAAAGAGACCAAAAATGTTAACACTTGCATGAAGTGAGGATAAAATCTTTGAATCGCCTCTTTCAAATCATCCAGCCTTTTAGATCACAACCAAAACTTGGAATTTTGTCTAGAATCAGGCTAGTAGCCAAGGATGGAGATGTTCCAATATAGGAATGATTGACACATCGCTTATATTTATGGTGGCAGAATTCTGGACCAGGCAACATTTTCAAGTAGTGTGAACTTACTTGAAACCTACTCAATAAGGAGCACTTGATCATGGGATATTAACTATGATATTATTAATCATGGCCAGATGTTTGGAAACTGATGCATGAACAGAGTTAAATCTACTATTTGTGGTAGAATTGATAGAGTACCAAATATTGACAAAATATTTGATCTTAGATATGTAATAGCCCTACATTTTGCTTTTCAGTGTAAACTGGAGAATTCATGGGAAGTTGGATAATGACCATGGGCTATGTACAACTCAAGTTGAGTTTTAATTTATCCAGCACAGGATAAATTCTATTTCTGGATTTATTTATTTTTGGGGGGTTTATGCATTAGGAATTGTTTGCACGCTGAATGCAGAAATATTGACCAAACTTCAAGTATTCAATATTCAAATTGAATCTTGGATTTTACAAGGGCTATTTTTAATGTCTATTCTGGAACTAGGTGACCTAAGTTAAATGGGGATAGATGGGGCCTGAGACACAGGAAATGCTTTACAGGTTTAAAGAGATTTATTTGCTGTTTGGATTATCAAAGCAATGTTCCAATTTTCTTTCTGGGAGAGAAATGAACAAAACTTAATTCAACCTACATCTTTGTGTGAGCACTGTGGCAGGCATATATCTTCCAGCAAACATTGAGCTGATCGGTATTTTCATCATTCATTTACAACAATTTTTAGCTTTCCATTCAAGGTAATCCCTTATCAATATACCCTGGTTTTGCACTAATATCATCAAAAGTGAGTTTCCCAGGATTATTCACATGTTTTATGAATAATAAAGTTTGTTCTCATCTCTAATGAAAGCTATATCCTACATTCATTTATGCAATAGAATAACTTTGTTATTTGGGACTGAAGCCAGTCTGAAATGCCCAAACTATGGTTTTCTTTCTTAAGAGGACTATAATTAGGCTCCCTATAATACATGATTTGGGCACTTGTGGAATATTCTAGGCTAGGAAGCCAGGCCAGGAAACCATTTGTGCACCTGTAGAAACAATTTTGCATCTCCCGCAGCTTCTGTGGAGCTTTAAGTACTGAAAAATTGTATGTAGGAGTTTCATACGTGATCAAGGACATCCATTTTTCTCCATCCTGCTCCAGAACACCCATTTCCTCCATCCTTCTCTCAAATCCCACTGCTAGTCTTTTGAAATTTGGGGAGTTTCCAGGTATATGAGGAGTTTCCTCATCTAGAATTCTATGTTCTGGTCAGGATCCTGAGGAATTCTGGGAATTGAATTCCACAGATCTGACGGTTTGCAGAACGTTGTTTTACAGAAAGCTCACCAATAATTTCACAGTGAAGGGAGCTGTGGTTTTATAGCCCAGTACAACTTTTCAGGAGTTTCATCATTAGTCTCTGATCATTCACAGAATTCAGAAGAACTCCCATCTAAAATCCTAAGTAAATAATTCCAAAGAGCAATGCCTGAATTCCTGCAGAGTTGTCCTATAAAACTACATCCATCCTTTTCCTTTGAAACTTTCTGGAAAGCAGCTTGTTGGTGGTTTGGCCATGATATAGTTGAGTTGATTTTGACTCTATGTCTATGGAGATTCTCAGTCATCCTGGACATGATTGTCCCAAAGGTGGTTTTTCAGGAGGCAACTGGACTTTCTTTGTTTTCCCTTGCTAAAAAATGTTGCTAAAAAAGCCAAGGCAATCCTAAATTGCATTAACAGAGGGATGCAATCAAGGTCAAGGGAGGTACTAATACCATCCTATAAAGCCCTAGTAAGACCACACCTAGAGTACTGCATCCAGTTTTGGTCACCACACTATAAAAAAGAGGTTGAGATTCTAGAAAAAACGCAGAAGAGAGCAACCAGGATGATGAGGGGACTGGAGGCTAAAACATACAAAGAACAGTTGCAGGAACTGGGCCTGGCTAGTCTAGTGAAGAGAAGGACCAGGTGAAACATGATAGCTATCTTCCAATACTTGAGGAGCTGCCACAGAGAGGAGGGGGTCAAGCTATTTTCCAAAGCACCTGAAGGCTAGAGAAGGAATAATGGATGGAAACTGATCAAGGAGAGATTCAACCTAGAAGTGAGGAGGAATTTTCTGACAGTGAGAACAATCAACCAATGGAACAGAAGTTGTCTTCGGAAGTTGTGGGAGCTTCATCACTTGAGACTTTCAAGAAAAGATTGGCGTGCCATTGGTCAGAAATGGTATAGGGTCTCCTGCTTGAGCGGGTTGGACTAGATGACCTATTAGGTCCCTTCTAACTCTGTTAATCTGTTAATATAGATACCACTTCTCATCCAAGAAGCTTCTTCAGTTCTGACTAGGCTTTCTTGCCTTGAAGACATTTCGCTTCTCATCCAAGAAGCTTCTTCTTGGATGAGAAGGGAAACATTTTCAAGGAAAAACAAGGGAAGTCCAGTTGCCTTTTGGAAAACCACGTTTGGGGTTTTGATTCAATGTATGTGATAAGAAACCCAGTTTAGTGAATTTCAGACAGATATAACTTTCCTGGGCGTGTGATCCCAACTAGTGTAGCTTGATGAACAAAGTCCAACTCAGCATAATCTATCAGTCCAGTGAGACATTAATGGACAAATTTTTGGATTCAGAAAGCAAGGGTACTTTTTCACTGCCATATAAAACCATGCCCCAAAGCATACATGTGCATGACCATGCACACACATAAATGCACATTCAGTTACAGAGGAAAAATGGGTGTGTTGTAGAATTGTATGCTGTATCCACAAATTATTGCACTCCTAATTGCAGTTCCACTCCCCACCCTGAAGAAAAATTCCTGTGGACGCCCATGTCTACACTTCATTGAGCAACGCATAATAAGCATACCCAAGCTTCAGGTGAACGGTTCGGGCAGTTCTACTTTACTCCAAATCCTACTGTCAGCACTTCAAGCTGCATTTACTCTAGTGCTGACATAAGGAGAAGCGGAGGCGTCTGGAAAGGGACGTTTGACTTTTCACCTACTTATTTTCCCTGGAGATAATATCCCCTAGGAGATGGGATGGGAGGGGGGAAATTCCTTTGAGCTGGAGCAGTAGATAAGGGGTAGAATGACTTGGAAGATGGCCAGTGAGTGCAGAGGAGTAGGGAACGGAAAGGGAGGGTTTTGAGTCTGGAAGTCAGTGTTGGCTTCGATGGAGTCGGATTTAGAATGTCATGCTTAATAAATAGGAGTTTTCCTTCAAAGACTTTGTTTGAAATGCAATTTATTTGAGATAACCTCGAAACCTGGCACCTACTTTCTCAGGCTATGAGCTTGTACACTAAATTATCTCCCTCCAGTTCCATCATTATTTTATGGGTATAAACGAACTGCTTGATAAGGCTTGGATGATACTGTAAGCTGTTTTAATTGCTAATCCTCATCAAAGACTGAATCACAGTTACAGATTGGTACCCTGTCTTCCTGTTCTGAGATGCGGTGTAAGCCAAACCACAGTATGGCTCGGTGTGTCATGGAGATGTGCACCATCTACATTTATCCTTCTGATGTTCAGCAGGGGTCTCCAAGCACATCATTGGCAGTTTCAGAAGAATAGGTGCAGGGATTATGGACGCTTCAAGATTATCATGGAGCTAAGAAATCATAATTTAGCAGCATGGCTAAATCTGGTAAAAAGGCAAAGCCTCCCTTGAGTCAGCTTTAACTCCTGCTCCCCTAATTAATATGCACAGACCGTTGTTTTAATTACCATTTTAATTGCAGCAGCACAAGTTTAGATCCTGCAAACCCCAAAGCTACAATTGCATCCCCTCTCCGCCTCTTTCCTACTTTTTATAGAAAAGACTAGCATTGTTTTCCTGCGTTGCCTGCTTTAGGAATGTCTCCACCACAGTAAAAATGCCTCCTGAGAAAGAGAAAAAGTGAAATGTTTGCTAAACATGGAGAAATGGGTGAGAATTTGCAAGCTGTAGCAGCTGCAGATGTAATCCGCTGGGACAAGGAACGACAAAAGAAGCAAATGGCTGGAGGTGAAAGTGACAGGAGAAACATGGTTGAATACAATGGAAATTGGGTACCTAGGAAGAAGGAAGGTAAACCAAGAGTCAAACATGGATGCATGCTAATTGAATACAAGAGTAACTCACAATGAGTATTAAATGAGTCTATTGGGATGGTTTGGTCATATACTGTAACAGGTCCTGAGCGGGTTCAGGAGAAGTGCCTTTTCTGCTGTGGCTCCCACTCTCTGGAACAACCTGCCCTTTGAGGTGAGTTCCACACCCACCATTTTCGCCTTCCAAGAGGACCTGAGAAGAAGCTCTGCCAACTGGTTCTGGGGCCCAAATATGGGTGGGTTTGGAGGTGCTTAATGGACTAAGATAACACAATGACAAAGTTGGAAGGAACCTTAGAGGTCTTCTAGTCCAACCCCTTGCACCGGCCTGCAGGCAAGACAAGAAGCAATGGATGGAAACTAATCAAGGAGAGAACCAATCTAGAACTAAGGAGAAATTTCCTGACAGGTAGCACAATTTATCAGTGGAAAAACTTGCCTCCAGAAATTGTGGGCGCTCCATCGCTGGAGGCTTTTAAGAAAAGATTGGACAACCACTTGTCTGAAATGGTACAGGGCAGAGAACCCAAGATCCCATCGTGATCACTGGGGTTTATTCTCACAAAGAAATACAGAGAGGAGGCCATGCTGACTTGCATTCCGGTTTTTGTATAGATTACTGTATCTGGCATGACAGGATCTCGCTCCAGGAAAATATATTCCTTTTCTGTTGTCTGACTGAGTCCTCAGTGGTTTTAAACCATCTGACAGAGATGTCAGTTTCTTCTCCTACCTTTAAAGATTTAGTTTTAAAAATAAAATCTTGCCACTAATTCCCTAAAACCCTTTTCTTTATAAGAAATCACTCAATCCAGTGTGTTACTGGCTGTAATCTTATGTGTGACTTTGGAACGGGTAGCCTTAAGCACTAGTGATATATTCTCCAGCTTCTTAGAAATAGTTTTGGAAAATTTCAGAGGAAACAAAAATATTTGTGGCCTTGATCTTCAACACTGACATACTCGTACCTATACATGAGCAAATCCCTGAACACCAAGAAATGTAAAAGAATGATATTGTTGCATAGCAAATGTACCTCAATCTCATGAAGAACCTACTGAAGGAAAAAACAGGTCACAAAATCATTTAATCTTTTCTTGGGGTTGCATGAATGAAGAGAGCTAACACTACCTAACATGATAGTAAATCGTGGCTGATATACATCTATCAAATATTTCAGATCAAAGGCTGCAAATTTCAACAAGCTTTGTTTGGTTTATTGATAGAAATGATATAACTAATGGTTATCCAGATGACCTAATGGTGGGATGTATCCCACTGCATGGAGGTATCCAAAAAAAGGAGCAAGATAAAAGCTAACATCAATTAAAATAAATAATGTAAAGCAGATAAAGGAATACTGACAAGGAATGTAACTTAAAGGAGAAGGTAAGGTTGCAGATCTAAGACCCCAAATGCAAGTAAAAAAGGAATTAAATCCAATTAGTTACTCTCCAACAATAATTGACTGTATGCTTTGGGAAATACTCAGAAATGCAATAACCACAGCTGGCAGATTAAAAACCGTGTATAAAATATTTACACTGGAAAAGATGCTAATGTGCACCATAACAGCAAAACAATGAAGAGAAAAATCACACAAATAAGAAAACGTAATTCCAAGATGTATGAACTTTCCTATCAATTAATAGAAAGAAAAGGGGGAAAAAACAAACTGGCATAAATAATTTGGTGAAGCATTTTATAAAACAGTTTCAGTTTCAGGTAGTTTCTGCCAGCCGGTTTACACCTCATTCTGCCAACTGGACAAGTTCATTTGAAAATTCACATTCACTTTCACGTTTCTCAAAAGGAGACATATAGATGATTACATGCATATTTGCATACAATGAAAACACATCATCAAAAGACGGAGAGCCCTCTAGATTTCAGTAGGTAATTAGTAATTAATCGGGAGGTTAAATCAAAAGGCATAATGGGCCAAATAGAAGCCTCTCCCAAATCTCTAGATCTGATGTTCATCTTGGTGACCCCAATTAAATCTTGATTAAGGTTATAGACCAGCAAAGAAGGTGGTTTCCAAACAATTAATTTAAAAGTTTAAAAGTATATAAAATTCATACACACCCAATGTTTTATAATTTTGGGTATTGTTCCAAAGGTGCTTTTCCAGAAGGCAACTGGACTTTCTTGGTTTTTTCCTTTGAAAACGTTTCTGAAACCTCTTCAGTTCAAGAGAAATATTCAGAAAGTCCAGTTGCCTTTTGGAAAAGTGCCTTTGGGACAATCATGACCTGTTTATTTATTTATTTTTATTTATTTATTTCGTTAAGCATGTATTGGATGACAGACATAGGTATAGACATGGTTATTAATACATGAAATGGATACGAATAAATGGGGACAGTAGGACAGGGACGGAAGGCACGCTGGTGCACTTATGCACGCCCCTTACAGACCTCTTAGGAATGGGGTGAGGTCAACAGTTAATAGTCTAAGGTTAAAGTTTTGGGTGTTTGGGGAAGAAACCACAGAGTCAGGTAATGCATTCCAGGCATTGACCACTCTGTTGCTGAAGTCGTATTTCCTGCCATCGAGTTTGGTGTGGTTTACCATAAGTTTGTATCTATTATTTGCTCGTGTATTATTGCGGTTGAAGCTGAAGTAGTCATTGACAGGTAGGACATTGTAGCAGATAATTTTATATACTACACTTAGGTCAGACGGAAGGCGGCATAGTTCTAAGTTGTTCTAAGCCCAAAATTTCAAGCCTGGTGGCATAAGGCATTTTGTTGCAAGTGGTGGAGTGGAGGACTCTTCTCGTGAAATATCTCTGGACTCTCTCAATTGTAGTAAGTCCAATATACAGTGTGGGTTCCAGACAGATGAGCTGTATTCGAGAATTGGTCTAGCAAAGGTTTTGTATGCAAAAAGGTTTTGTATACCTGGATGATATACAACTTTGTGTATTTTATAATTATTTTGCTTTTTAAATTATTAATATTTGTATTCCACTTCTTATGCTGGTCAAAGACCGTAACAAAGATTTGATTGACTTGGTGACTCCATTCTGAATATCATGACTCCTTCATGCTGATTCCCATTCTGCATTGCAGAAATGGATCCTTCCCATCCCACTTTGCCACCATTTGCTTCTCAGGGTCAGAATATATTCCTTATATACATTTCCCCCCCTCTCTGCACGCATTCTAATTTCATTTCCCTTGGTTTAACAGCCCCCTTAAGCAAACTGCTAGAAAGTAGAGATGCAGTGTACCTCATCCACCTTCTGAACTGGAAGCTGCAAAAAAATGTAATGAAACCTAAATGGAGTCTGGTAAGGTTCTGAATCCGGTTAGTATGTTTCTGTGTGCAATTATCTTCTCACCAGCACAAAAGCTTAACAAGTTGAATTGAGGCTTTGGAATAATGTAGACCAGTGGAAAGAAAATGTGTGTTTAAAGTAATACTTGCTAGTATGACAATTGTTTCAATATTATTAGAATGTTGTAGAAATCCTTCTTCAAGGAGAAGTTTATTTGATTTGCTACTAAAGGCTTCACTTCTACTTAGTAAACATACAATATATACATAAATGGGGAAAACCGTTTATCCCAGAGGCAATTATTCTAAATAAACACACATAGAATTATGCTGTAATTCATTTAGCTGAATGGTACTTCCTTCAAATTAAACATGGCTGGGATTATTCATACTCAATATTTGCATTTTGGTGTCAATTTACAAATGAGTTTAGTCACAGATAGAAAACAACACAGTTAAAGGCCTGTTGGTTGGTTGGTCCCTCTGTCTGACCCTCAGTTGACCTATCTATATCTAGGGCAGGGGTCCCTAACCCCAGTCTGGTCCAGGGAAAAACCTCTCTCCACAAAACCAATCCCTGGTGTTCAAAATGTTGTGGGCCATTGATTGAAAAATCCAACCTGGAACTAAGAAGAAATTTCCTGATAGTGAGGACAATTAATCCGTGGAACAGCTTATCTCCCAGAGTTGTGGGTGCTCCATCACGGGAGCTTTTCAAGAAGAGATTGGACAGCCATTTTCCAGAATGATATAGGGTCTGAAAAGGAGGTTGGACTAGAAGACCTTCAAGGTCCCTTCCAATCTTGTCTGTCTATCTATCTATCTATCTATCTATCTATCTATCTATCTATCTATCTATCTATCTACCTACCTCCCTACCAATCTACCTACCCATTCTAACTATTCTGCATCTTCAGAAACTGTATACCTGACATGTTAACTGAAGTTCTTAAGGAATCTTATAGCACATAAAATATTGTAAATTAGACAAGTATAATATCAAATGTTTTTATCAAAGTCACTTGTAGCTTCAAATATCTGAAAGTAGCTTTCACAAGATTTCCCAGAAAGACTTTGTGAGCAATTTTCCAACCTCAAGGGTTCCAGCTGCCACTGGTGCTTAATCACTCAGGAATAGCAGTTCTCTGAGGGAATAAACCTAGCCAAAAATGGGTGCTGAACATCCAGATGTTCTACCATCACGGCAAAGTTTTCTGATGCCCCAGGGTATTTCTGATGTTTCTTCCAACCTCTGGAAGTGGATGAATAATGAGAATCCTTTACTCTGACAGATAGTGGTCTGTCACACACCCTTATTTTTAAATGTTGTTTATTGAATTCACATCACTGGAAAATTTTGATGCTACTAGTCATTCAAAAATAACTTTCCAGAGTATATCTAGAAATAAATTAGGTTAGAAAGTCTGCTATTTTTTTCATTTCAAAAGGAGTTTTTCCATCTATGAAACAGGCAGGTAAGAAACCTGTTCTTTAAAATTCAAACAATGCAATGTTTAGAGGCATCAGATTCTAGAGAAATTATCATATGTTTATTAAAATTATTCCTCTTTTTACCCATGCTAGTGAGTTCCTGAGTATGTCAACACCGAATATTTTTGTTAAACCTGTGAGATGGCTATATAAAAGAAGACTGACTTTATTGTGTAACACAAGACAACTCCCCTTGAAAATATTAGAAATATGCAGATACATGCTATTTCTCCCAAAAAAGAGAAAGTTATCATAACGTTAACCATTTTTCCCTCAGTTTTTATGTCTTTTTGTAAATTCTGAGATAATTTTTCAGTTCAGCTCAAAATATTTGAGATCTACACACCAGGCAATAAATTCTGTAGCTGTGGAAACTTCTGCTGCTTCATTGACAGATTCTGGAGGTAGTTTATTTCATATGACATTCATAAAGTAATATTTCACTCCATTTGCTCCGTTCCTGTGGAAGAGTGGCTGAACAGGGCATACAGGTGGCTCTATCAGTGCCTGATCCTTAGGAAGACATAAAAGCTTTCAGTAATGGGCAATCATTTTTAACCTACCTGTGGGAAAATTCCTGTCCTAGGCAGATGTAAGCTAGTGGCTGACACAGTTCGTAAAGAATGTGTGTTGGCAGGCTGTCTAAATTTTGTAGCCTTAGCTGAGAATATCCTTATCATCTGAACCTCTTTTTGGAATCTTCCCGGGTTCCTTTGGGAATTTCTCCTAGACTCACTGAATCAGTCAGATTCTCCTGTCCTGACAAATTGAAAGCTGTTACGAGCAATTCAGCCACAACGCTCCCTCCACGCTCTGATATCAATAACATCTGGTCTGAGGAAGGTGCGAATTTAAATTATGAGATGTTCTCAATGTCCACTGTTTTGAGACTTTAACCTTGCCTTTTTATTACTTTCAAAAAAAAAAAGGAGCTTTTGTGATGCATCTCATTATTTTCTTCAGAGAGAAAGATGCAATCTCTCTCCCTCTCTCTCTCTCTCTCTCTCTTATTCTCTCTTTCTCTCTCTCTCTCTCTCTCTCCTTCTCTCTTTCTTCTTCTTCTTCTCTCTCTCTCTCTCTCTCTCTCTTTAAAAAGGGCCAACACAAGAGCAATTATGTCATCCATGTTAAAGGTTTTCATATAAAAATAAATTGGTTTCATTATACTGGCGGTCCAGTTCCTACAGCTCAAAAATACATAAATAACATCATCTATCTACTTAGTGATGTGTAACCATCTGATTATCTCCGTAAGCACCCATAGGATTTACATAAATGTCAGCCTGCCTGCTGTTATGAACTGCAGGAATAACATGAGTTTCCATTCCTATAGAATAGAGAATTGTATGGCAAGAATATGGCCATTTGGGCTTGCGGTGACTAATATGGCAGACATAATATGTGCAGACAAGGCAACGTAGCATAGCTTCCTTGAAACTGCCATATGTTAGGTACAGAACCTATATTCCATGTGTAGATATTGCTGAAAGTCCGACTGCAGATCATGTGGTCAATTTCTGGCATCTTTTCAGCCTTAGAGAACTGATGGTTCTAGTTGTAATTCTGATCCTTAGTATTCAATGGTCTGAAGTACTCAAAAGCCATCTTGTATCTCTCTTTGTAGTAGGAGTCAGTGTGAGGTTTGGATGAAATTCGCACTGAACCCCTGTCTATCCACGTCTTTCTCAATCTTCCTCTTCCTCTCGATCCCTATATTCATCCTTCGTTCAGATTCGTTTTGACATTTAGTTCTCATGCATTCTTTCCACATGACAAACCATTTCAACCAACTTCTGTTGTATCTACCTATTCGTGTTCATTCAGCCCCTATTCCTT
This sequence comes from Arizona elegans, assembly GCA_022577455.1. Lineage (NCBI taxonomy): Eukaryota > Metazoa > Chordata > Lepidosauria > Squamata > Colubridae > Arizona > Arizona elegans. The sequence goes on from JAKOOJ010000028.1 coordinate 8,915,279, forward strand.
ATTGACCCTCTCTCTAATTCTCACTTACAATTCTTAAGTAGCCCACTGCCACTCATGTCCATTCATTTTTATTTTTCTCCTGAGATACCCATGTCTTGCTTCCACACATCTGAGTGGGCAGGAGCACTTTTATAAATGGATATAAAGACCATCTTCATGTCTTTTCACGAATATCCGTTTCTTGTAACAAACACTACTTTTAAACCCCCGTTTGTATGCCTCAGAATGTCTCTATTCATTTCCCCATCTGTAGCAAACCTTCAATCAAAATGCACACCTTCATAATTTAATAATTTATTAAAATTGTGGGCCCATTCTCTGCTATTAATTTTCATCCATGAGCTGCTCATAAATAAAGCCATTTGTGGATCTGTTAGGTCTCACCGGATATTGAATTCTCTTGAAATGTTTTGTGGATTTTGTAAAAATTTGTCTTCATGGAAGAAGTTATAAGAATCGGTCTACAGAGAAGAAAAATGTACTATGTTATAAGGGTTTCTATCTCAACTCTCTGGCTTGGTGGAATTATTCTCATCTGCTGATTTATGAATCTTCTGTTCATTCATGACTAAAATGAGTTCCCAATGGATTGGGTTCTCACCTAGGAGATTATTTCATAGTCTCATAAATGTAACAAGACAATTTTATTGGAAAGTGCAGACTTTTCCTTTTTAATTCTATCTCAGGCCTTTCCTTATGCATGTATGGATGAACGTATTTATAAGGAACACCTTACAATTCAGGAAAATAATTTCTTCCTTATGTTTCCTTAGTTCAAACAAAATGACCTTTCCGGTTTGTTTTCACAGGAATTCCTTTTTTCAACTAAATTATTTTTTTTCTTAATGATCATCAATAGAGAGGATATAACTTTAGTTCCTAATAAATACAGGTATTCCTCAACTTACAACAATTCATTTAGTGACCATTCAAATGGCACTGAATAAAGTGACTTATGATGGTTTTTCACACTTAGGGTAGTCGAAGCATCCCATGGTCATGTGATCGAAATTCAGATGGCTCATATTTATGACTGATGCCTTGTCCTGGGGTCACGTGATCTTTTTTTGTGACCTTCTGACAAACAGTGTAAATGGACAAGCCAGATTCACTTAACAGCTGTGTTACTAACTGAACAACTGCAATGATTTATTTCACAACGGTGTCAAGACAGGTCATAAAATGTGGCAAAACTCACTTAACAAATGTCTCACTTAGCACCAGAAATTTTGGGCTCAGTTGTGGTCATACGTCAAGGACTGCCTGTATGGAATCATCTTGATTTTTTTAAAAAAAAAATTAAATCATTCTGTACAGGAATGTACAAGTTGAATCACTAACAACTCACACAATCCTCCAAAAATTTTGGATGCAATTCAAGTTGTTATCTGTGGTGTGGTAGAAAAGCACAATTACTCAGTATATGAGTGGTGGTATTATTTCTATTTTATTAATTCAGAAAATTTACTTGCCACCCATGTCATGGTGACTCTGAGGGGCTTTTATAGTTATATTAATTATAACTAGGTTAATTTCGTTATATGTAAGTGAAATTAAAATCAGATTCTATTCTAAATGGATGTCCTCCTTTTCACTTAGTGAAGCTCTCTACTGTTTCCGTTATGGCTCTCAAAATGCTTCTCCTGGGCACCACGTATACGTTTGCAGTTTTCAAAGAGGTGCTATGATTTATAGCAATGTTTCTCAACCGAGGCAACTTTAAGATGTGCAAACTTCAATTCCCAGAATTCACCAGCAAGCATGACCTACTGATTGCCGTCTAGGAACAGGCTTTCCATAGAGTATATTGCAAAGAGCTGGGTGCAACCTAGTGACTGAATAACAAAACCTGTTACATGTGTGTTGATAATTGCATGATGCAGATTTTAGCATGGATGTCAATTCCATAGACACAGTCTTGTAATCAGACTAAAATAATGCACTATTAATTTGGTCACGGGACTAAAATTATCTGTTAATAAACTTTTATCAATCAGACATTAACAATTGCACAGAAGTGGGCTGGCATTAACCCTCTTCTTATTCCAAGGTGTGTCTAATGCAGTCTCTCCAAAACTCAGTCTTTCATCCAACCATCCATGAAACAAAATGGTGAAAGGACAAGTTTCATCTGCAGCGGTTCTGCTACGAAATATTTCTATTACAAGCCGTATCGGAAAATTGCCTTCAAGAGGGAACTGGCTGCCTTTTCACTTCAGCAGATCCAGAACATTCAGAAAAATATACATCATTCTCAATGGGATTTTAATTACACCAACGTGCACTGTGGCACCAGTGTCGAAAATAATTTCTTTGAAAACCAAAAGAGCAAGATTTTCATTTTTCTTTTTAAGAATGCTCTAGGCTCCATGGAAACACACAGCATCATAAATTCATACATTTTACTTTTAAGGTCAGTCGTAAATGCAGATCGTGCAGCAACGATGCTACAGCAGTCCATCGTCCAAGTGCAAAATGAGCTTGCTTGATACACTGTAAATTAAAATTAGTTCACTTAATGGTTACAAAATCAAATGATTTTTTTTTTTGTAAATAACCCATTCCACTGATGAATGACAGGCAAAATTAGTTAGATGTAGTTTTCACCTTTTATTTATTTTATTTTATTTTATTTTATTGATAGCTTGATCTAAACATGCCAGTTTACCTCCTGTCCCTTTTGCTTCCCCTGCTTCAACTTGCTGAATTCTTGAACATTGAATGTTTGCAATATTTGTCTAAAACTTCAGTTGGCCTAAGAAATAAAGTATCTCGGTGCAGTTAGGATATTTCATTCTTTTCATTTTTCAGTTGGGCCAAGTGCCATTTTCTTGTGGAAAGGAAGGACATAAACTTCAATATATCACTAAATGTGTAATGTAGGAACTCTTTGTTGGGCGTCTGAAAGGACTTAGTCCAGGGGTGAAATCCAGCAGGTTCTGACAAGTTCTGGAGAACTGGTAGCGGAAATTTTGAGCAGTTCGGAGAACTGGCAAATACCACCTCTGGCTGGTCCCAGAGTGGGGAGGGAATGGGGATTTTGCAGTATCCTTCCCCCAGGAATGGGGTGGGAATGGAGATTTTGCAGTATCCTTCCCCTGCCACGCCCACCAAGCCATGCCCACCAAGCCACACCACACCCACCAAGCCACGCCCACAGAACCGGTAGTAAAAAAAATTGGATTTCAGCACTGACTTAGTCACACTCAATGAATGTTAATGGATATTAATTAAAATTGGCATCTTGCAAAGCTGAGAACCTCAGAGAAGGTTCTGTGATCTTCAGAAGTTAGGCAGGCAAACTGTTTTTTGACCTATATTTCCAGGGAAGAATTATTATTATTATTATTATTATTATTATTATTATTATTATTATTATTATTATTTATATGCCGCCCTTCTCCGGAGACTCAGGGCGGCTTACAATGCGTTAAGCAATAGCCTTCATGCTTTGTATATTTATACAAAGTCAGTTTATTGCCCCCACAAACTGGGTCCTCATTTTACCTACCTTAGAAAGGATGGAAGGCTGAGTCAACCTTGAGCCTGGTGAGAATTGAACTCGCAGTAATTGCAGGCAGCTGGAAACTAAATACTACCTTTTAACAGTAGCATTAGTCTGCTGCGCCACTCAGGTTCATTAATTAATTAAGCATAGGGGGAAAATATGTAGAGTTTATATTAAAAAAAAAAAACATCCCAATGGTAAGAGCCATCCAACAGCTGAGTCAGTGAGCCAGAGGGTGTGGAGGGTGTATTTTGATTTGTTAGATCCAAGAGAAAGGAAGATGTTATTTGCTGGCAACTCTCAGATTGAGCAGGGGCTGGATTTCATGCCCCCTTCCCTGTTTCCAACAATCATCAGTGTGATCTTCCTTCTTTGTTTTAGACAAGCGAAAGCAATCCGTGCCTTACCCAATGGGATGTCCCGCTTCAGAGTGTCTTTGGGGCAATCCAAAAAAGTCAAAGTGATGGCTGCAGCCACACAACGAATTTCAAAAGGGAGCAAGGCTTGAATCACACAGCTCTAGCCACCATCTCAACTTTTTTCAAATCCCTCCTGCCAATGCCCTGGCACCAACCTGCCTCCCTGAAACTGCATTGTGTCATTTGCACTTGTCTTAGACGGTGACCTTCCTGCTTGTGACCACCCGAGGAGAAAACAGGCGGACTAGACAGGCCATTGGTCTTATCCAAGAGAGCTTTCCTTCCATTTATATTGTCATGGAACCAAGCGAAGCGAGGCAGATACAACCTCATCTGTGACATTGTTATAAGGGCTGAGAACAGAGGAGCAAGTGCTGTTGATAAAGAGCATTTTATCACTGAAACCAAACTTGACATTTGAAGCCCATTCAAATTGCCCGAGAAACTGAAGGCAAGTTCTAAGCAAAGAAATGAAGGACTTGGGGAGAAAAGTAATGAATAGATATGTTGGACGTTAATAGCTCAGCCCTGATAAGACTGAAGCAACATTCAAAGCTAATTTGGGAGATTCCTGGGAAAAGAACTTGTAAAATGGCTTTGGAGGCTAAAAATAGTTGATTAACAGAAGTGATTTGTGATGGCAATTTTTCATCCTGACGAGTTGCAAATTCATTGTCCCTTCTTACAGGCAAGGATTTTCAAACGTCTTATATTGCTTTTCCTATGCATAGTAGGTGTGACGGATTTGAGGGCAGAGATACGTGTGTGGGGATTGCAATAAAGTGTGTTGACAAATGGTGATTGCAAAACCATTCCTCTGTTAGATAAAACAGCATCCAAGAGTAATGCTTAGATGTGCATTCCCCTCCACCTGTCTAGACGGTTGAATAATAGAGAACCGATTGAAAATATCACCGCTCCAAAGTGGTGGCAGATGTGGTCATTAGCTGATGATAACCCTCTTTATTTTTGGCAAATTTGGGCACATCTCTCCCAGCACACCTCATTTATTCTGAATGGCAACAATGGATTGTTGACAGTGAGAGAAAAAAAGCTTCCTTCAAGTCTGAACAAAATAAATACAGCTGAATAGCAACTCTCCCTTTCTGCGCTCATTTGCAATTGGTGGTTTATTCCAGTGATTCTTTTTTTTTTTAATTTGATTTATATGCCGCCCTTCTCCGGAGACTCAGGGCGGCTTACAATGCGTTAAGCAATAGCCTTCATGCTTTTGTATATTTATAATAAAGTCAGCTTATTGCCCCCACAAACTGGGTCCTCAATTTACTTACCTTAGAAAGGATGGAAGGCTGAGTCAACCTTGAGCCTGGTCAGATTCGAACATGCAGTAATTGCAGGCAGCTGAATGTTAATAACAGGGTATTAGTCTGCTGCGCCACCAGGCTCAGGCTTTTTCTCACCCTCTTTCAAAGTTTGCTCTTTAAAGAGACCCAAAATGGACTAATCTGTGGCAGAATGCAACGTGGCCAAATGTGATGGGGGTGACCAGGGTTGGGAGCTGGTCTTGCCTAGTCACTTAAATATTCCAAATGAATAATAGATGTTCAAAGAAAGAGGGCGGAGGCTTAAGAAGGGAAGCAGGAGCAAACAGGATGACTTTGCACCATGAGATTATTATAGGGAATTAAGCATTGCATTGGAGCATTGCAGGACAAAACAACCAGACCCAGAGATGTTTTTTCCCCTGTGCCATCACCTAATTCCCACAGCATTCTCTCACTTCTCATCTCCTCCGCCTTCCTATTATCTTCTCCTGTTGGATTCTTACGATTTATCAATTGTTGTTTGTAACCTATGATTAATGATCGTAACTATGATTTATGACCTATTACTTGCTGTTTGTAGGTACACTGAGGAGACAAATTCCTTGTTCATTGAATCACACTTGGACAACAAAGAATCCCATCCCATCCCATTTTATTCCATCTGTTCTGTTCTATTCTATTCTATTCTATTCTATTCTATTCTATTCTGTTCTGTTCTGTTCTGTTCTGTTCTGTTCTGTTCTGTTCTGTTCTGTTCTGTTCTGTTCTATTCTATTCTATTCTATTCACAGGGTATTTTCTGATGATCTAAATGGGATTCTTCATTTTGATGTCCAGGAGCCATAATGGAATTACTAGTTATTTCTCAATGTTCACCAACCCTGCTGAGTCATTTAATTTTTATTTTTCTCTTACAAAACCCCAAATATGCCAAAAATAGTGTAGGTCCTGTTGTCAACCTCTGCGAGCCTTTTGGAGAGCTATGCCCTACCCGATACCATTGTTATGGTATGGAAAAGAGGCTTTCATTTCCAAAAAATTTCAAGATCAGTCCAGTTGTCTGGTCAGGATGGTCTCTGCTCACAGGATGGTCTGCTTCAACAGCCAGACCCCAAACTTTGAATCTGCTCCGAACCAAGATGTGAGATGCCGACTGACAAGAAAAGGGATGCCACATTAGTTTCTTACTCAAGCTAAGAAAGGACTCATGCTAAGAGAGCCAAGGCATCTGTTTGGCAGACACGCAGAGCGATTCTCCAGTGAAATAAACCAGTTTAAATACATAGCTTTAAAAAGAGGGCATCTGGTAATTCTGAAATATGCCAGATCCTTCCATTCCGTGATGCAAAAAGGAACAGCAACGCTTATCTCTCCATCCACTGAGGTTCTATCTGGGAAAAGGGGCAGCATGGAACTGATGTCAGCGGAGGACATTATGACACGATGACGGTGCAAGCTCACTGTAAAACTCTTCTGGGAGCATTCCTTCAGGAACAGAAAGCATTTTCCATTCACACGACTTATCAACATTATCGCTTTATGTATTTTGTGCATCACAAGCACTTTTATGCCATCTCTCCACCCTAAGTGGAGGCCAGAGAAGAAACAAGGGATGGAAACTGACCAAGGAGAGATTCAACCTAGAAATGAGGAGGAACTTTCTGACAGTGAGATCAAGCAACCCATGGAACAGGAGTTGCCTTCGGAAGTTGTGGGAGCTTCATCACTGGAGACTTTCAAGAAAAGACTGGAGTGCCATTGGTCAGAAATGGTGTAGGGTCTTCTGCTTGAGTGGGGGGTTGGACTAGATGACCTATAAGGTCCCTTCCAACTCTGTTAATCTGTGAAGTGGCCTCATAGTAATTCATACCTTTCATAGCTTATGTTGACAAGCTATACATTTGATATATTTTGTGTCGCTGAACAAGCTGGATTGGGAAGGTTGTTTTATATTGATTGAATTTGGTTGGGATCGCTTAAGGTGGTTAGAATGCTACAGGATTGGAGCTGAGTCAGGAATGCTGGTATGTAAGGGTGACTGAGGACTACACCAGGGGTCCCCAACCTTGGCAACTTTAAGCCTGGCGGACTTCAACTCCCAGAATTCCCTAGCCAGCAGGAGTTGAAGTCCGCCAGGCTTAAAGTTGCCAAGATTGGGGACCCCTGGACTAGACGGCCCAATGGTTTCAGTCAGGATTGAGGAAGGCAAGGCAACATCTATGGCTCTTTTGGTTCCTAAGAAGACAAAATCAGCCTTCAATGATTGGGGAGTGGGAAGGAAGTACTTCGGTTCCATCTTTCTTATTTTCCCAGATTTTTAAGGCAGTGCTGTTTTTTGATTGGGGGCTCTCAGTGGGGCCTTGGTAGTGGTGGGGATAGGAGCTTTGTGGTCTTTACCTGAAATCCTTCCCCTTTTATTTCTCAAAATGCAGCAAAAATTGGATCATCCTATTTAAATTGCTGGAAATTCACCACACTGCTTTTTCCGAGTCAAGAAGGAAAGCATTATATATGATGTCTGAGAAGGGTTCCAAGCTATTTTGCTGTGCTTGCAATTATGCTCAAATGCCACTGAAAACAATGTCGAAAGTAAACCACAGTCAAGTTAATAGATTGATTTCAGCAGGCAGTACGTGCGGTAGGATCTTGGGCATCAACGCCTTATTATACTGATAGTAATTTCATTCTATGTCATCTTCCAAATTCCTTTTATTCTAATGCTCTTCCTGCATGATAACATTAAAAGCACCTTGCGGAAAAGCTAACGTTAGCCTTATTAAATACGACCTTCATTTCTGTGTATTTCTTCATTTATTACTACTACACTTTCTAAATGATCCTAGATGCTGCATTAGAAGTGGGACACTATATGTCCAATTGTTTTTTCTTGCTCTTAACTTTGAGGTCTCTCTTGGCCCTGTAGCAGGTTTTCAGTTTTTCCAAGGCCATATAATCTGACAAATAATTTTTCAGTCATCATAGCAGTTCTGACATTCGGTTATGGAAATTATGATACACACACACACTCCGGTCTGGCTGGAAATTACATACAGCCACTCCTAGTAATGGAATCTCTCCACCATCCCCATCAAGAATGATGTCACAGTTGCATAGACTGTCCTTGGGGGACGGTTTTGTCATTTGGGCAAATCGTCTCCATACCTTTGGTTGAGGTACATTGTTCGCAGCTGCTCTGCCCACACCCATTTGGACGGGAATCAGTTAATTAAAACTGGGAGGCTGCCTTAGGTGAAGACTCCCTTATCTTCACATTGCTCATTTTTAATTATCCACAGACAGTTTGACTCACTGAATTATTCAGTAGCTGTAGTATAAATTTCCATTAATAAAAACATAAGCCCCTGGTATGGCTTTCCTTCTGCATTTCTAACATAGCTTTTGGTTGAAGCAGCAACTTTGCTGAACATTTAAAAGAGGCGTAGTGATTTAAAAGAGGCGTAGGGACACGGTGGCTCAGTGACTAAGATACTGAGCTTGTCGATCGAAAGGTGGGCAATTCAGTGGTTCGAATCCCTAGTGCTGCGTAATGGGGTGAGCTCCCGTTATTTGTCCCAGCCAACCTAGCAGTTTGAAAGCACGTAAAAAATGCAAGTAGAAAAATAGGGACCATCTTTGGTGGGAAGGGAACAGCGTTCCGTGCACCTTTGGCATTGAGTCATGCCAGCCACATAACCATGGATACGTCTTCAGACAGCGCTGGCTCTTAGGCTTTGAAACGGAATGAATACCACCCGCTAGAGTCGGGAACGAGTAGCGCATATGTGTGAGGGGAACCTTTACCTTTACCTTTTTAGTGATTACTTTATTGGGTGTAGGTATCTCTCTTCTCCCTCTTTTCTAGGTAGATTCTGATGATCCTATATTGATGCCAGCCTTTTATGCAGAATAACAGTCTCGGAAGGGACCTTGGAGGACTTCTTGCCTAGACCCCTTCTCAAGCAGGAGACCCTCCACCATTCCAGACAAATGGCTCTCCAGTCTCTTCTTAAAAGCCTCCAGTGATGGAGCAGCCACAACTTCTGGAAACAAGCCAATGTCAATGTCAATGCCAGACTTTTGTGTTTTTATTCAGCCTTTGGGCTTCATCACACACAGACATCAAACCCAAGTGCTAAAGAGGTTCTGAGAACTTCACCGCAGATTTCCATTGCAGCTCTGTGATGGGGTAACAAGGTACAATTACAGGTCAAACACAATTTTATCTTTTGAATAATGCGAAAAACCTGGACCATGACTTTTGATCTCTATCTACTACAAACACTTCTGTCACAGTAAATGCGTACATGAAACTATAGAGGAGGGACAAGGAATACTTTCTGGAAAAGAAAGAATGACGCATTCCCAAACTCCCTTTAAATATTGATAGAATAAAATTACATGCTATGCTGTTTTTCTTCGCAGCATCTGAGGCCACTTCTGAATGTTTGTATATGATTGTAAAATATTGACAATGTTTATTCCTGACCCATATTTCTCCATCCTGCACTATTGTCAGCCACCATTTTGAATCTGGCATTGACCAGCTAGTCTATTTAGGGCCTGCATTCTTTGTTTGTTTGTTCTTTGCTTCGCAATCTCTGTTTCCTAAAAGGAATCTTTGATAAGAAAGCCCCTTTTAAAAAGAAAACCACAGAGAGAAAAACAAAGGGATCTTTCTTTTGTTATCTGGATATAAACATTTCTCAGCAAGTACAGCTTTAATGCAAGTCCAGGTTCTTCCTTCTTCAATCTGTCAATCTTCTTTGCAAGGAAACACTTAAGCCATGCATAGTGATAGCACTGAGACTTAGATATATGGCTTCCTAGTGCTTTATGCCTTCTCTGAGCAGTTTACAGAGTCTGCATAACTCGTAGGAAACATCTCAAGTGTCTTTATAAAGTGAATAAATTTATAAATGCTTAAATGTAGAGTCCTTCTTCCTTCTATCTGCAATAAGCAACAACACACACATACAATCTTCAAGACAGAAAAGGCAACATCTTGTTAGAGGGCAGACAATTGTAGATTCGTCCAGTTTTGAAAATATTGCCTAGCGCTTGCTGTTCCATGCTTAGTGACCCATTCACTAACGCCTGAGGACAATCAAATTTGGAAAGTGTCAATCTGTATATCCGTGGGTGAGAAATGAGTTTCATTGTCACAACCATTTATATTTTAAAGTGACACCTTGTCACCTTGGGTAACATGACAGCCTGAAGTGAATAAGAAAGGGCATCTCAATAACTAGCCTGAAAGCCTAAACTGACATGTGGGGTGGAATACATGTAAGAAAAATATTCACGTGTAAAAAGTGGGGGGTGGGGGGGTTTAACAAAGAAAATGTAAATATAACTGGGCAGCAAAGACTGAGCTGTAGCGACTCTGGGATATTTTGCAGGCTTGAGGATTAAAATTAGGGAAACCAGGTTGGATGGGAAGTCTACAGACTGTTCTCCCAACAGCCTTGGAGAAATACCATTGGAAAAGCTGCTCTGGTCCTCCTTCATTTCCCACTTTTTAGATCCTTTTTAGATCCTTTTTAGATCCTTTAGACTTTTGAAAGGGCCGTGTGCAGTGCATCCCTTCGTTAAGAATACTTTATATTCCTGCACTGCCTTAAAGTAGGTTATCAACAGTTGAACATAAATTTCTGCCGCTCCAGGAAATAAGTGCCCTCAGTGTTTAGATGCATTTAGGAAATGGCTCCATCAGCCCAAGTCAGGGCAGAATCTTAATAAAGAGATGAATTGGGAAGAATTTATAAAATTCACCTTAACAATGATTGAACAGAAGTCCCCCAGTAAGGAGAGAAGGAGGAGCAGCCATTCACTTGGATGGTTCAGAAACCCAGGATTGCTCCTGGTGATAGGGATAAATGAGTCTGAATTTACGGCTTAGCTATTTAGATAGTTTGTTGGGTATTATTTGATTTATATGCCGCCCTTCTCCGGAGACTCAGCGTGGCTACTTTGGGCTATTTTGCCTTATTTTAAAACATAAAACTAATTAAAACAAGCCATCATTGTGCATAGTCTCTATGTCAGCATTCAGCTGTAGAGAAGTATAGGTGATATCCCAGTGCTAATATATGAGGTTATAAGTCAGTTAATAATGACAATTTTTATCATAATCAACAACAAAAAAATATTGATGGCTTATATAGAAAAAGTGCAGATTAGAACATTCACAAAAGAAAGATTAAAAACAACCAATAAAACAGTACAAAAACAAAACCATATAAAATAAGGCAAAGACAAATAAAGTTGGTGATACACACACACACACACACACACACACACTTCCCAAAACAGTCCAAAAGACCATCAAAGACACCACCTTCCTGATATCCACAGAGAGGCTATTACCATGGATGGGTGGATGGATGGATGGGTGGAGGGATGGATGGGTGGAGGGATGGGTGGACTCACTTATGATGGTGAAAGTTGGAAGATTTGGAAGCCCAGGCAGATCATTATGGAGAAAATATATCTCTGTGATTATAACAGTCAACATCAACCTGATGTCTCATAATCAATCAATCAGTCAGTCAGTCAGTCAATCAATCAATCAAACAAGTGTAAAATGCAAGTAAAAGGAGAGGCCTTCAATTGCAACACGGGATCACACCGTCTTTGTAAAGTGGATACATAAAATAAAACTGCCATAAAAACTCATTCGGCTCAGGCAGTGCAGCCAGAGAGTTTGGAGACTGACCACTTCCTTGATTTCCTTGACCAGCTTTTACGGCAGAAACTCAAGAAGGACCCTTGGAAGATTCTGGAGCTCTTCTGCAAAGCATAGCCTAGAGAAGGCTTCAGTGCATTTCCAGGACTTGGTAGAGAAATAAATAAGAAGCAGAGGGATGCTGGGAAAACACAAAGAAGATAGTAGGAAGTCTTTTAAAAAGTAAAATACAAGATACAGCACAATATTAATATGGTCTACAAACTTTAATGGGCTAAGCTATTAGCAGATAATAAAGCCATGTATTGTTTAAAAATGTGTCTAAGGCAATCAAATACATGACAGATGAATGAATGTGGAAAGACAGTTCCATTATGATATCTGATGACATTTTAAGTATTTTTATTTTTATTTTTTTTATTGAAAAGTTTTACAAAAAAGAAATACAAAAATTTCCCCCCCATGCTCCCCCCAACCTTTCCCCCTTTATCCCACCCTCCCCCCCAGACTTCCCAGAGCAAGGTGTTTCATTTAATCCATCATAAACTAGATTAATCTACTTATCCTCAAAGTACTAACTCCCCCCCTGAAACCTTGACTCCACTATAGATAACCTAATACTTCTAATACTAACATTCATTCATAAGCTATTTGATATTTTCTTGTCTGATACTTATTTTGAATATAATCAAGCCATCTTCTCCATTCCAATACATATCTTTCTTGCGTGTGGTCCTTCATTTTAAGTATTTTTATGATATATAATGAAGGGAGCTAACTTTGAAGAAATAAGTGCAGTTTACAACTGACTTGAAATAATATTGATAATCACCTTACTGGAAGTGCAGCATTCAAGACCAACTTTGGGTGCTACCAGATTCTGCAAAGCTTATACTGGATAAACAGGACTTATTTCTGTTAAAGGCAAGAAATGCCAAATGCACAAATCCAGGATAGGCAGTACCTGGTTCAAGAGTAGTAACTGTGAGAGGGGTCTTGGAGTCCCAGGGGACAATCATGAAAAAGCCAATGCAAGCCTAGGCTGCCTTAATAGAGGGATAGAATCAAGTTCACATGAAGTTCTTGTACCGCTTTATAAGGCCTTGATAAGACCACACTTGGAGTACTACATCCGGTTTTGGTTACCACAATATAAAAAAGATGTTGAGACTTTGGACAGAGTGCAGAGAAAAGCAACAAAGAGGGGACAGAAAACTAAAATATATGAAGAACGATTGCGGGAATTGGATATATCTAATTTAATGAAAAGTGAGTGAGATGATAGCAGTCGCATCAAAAGGAGTGATATGATAGCAGCCTTCCAATATTTGAGGGGCTGCCACAGAGAAGATGGGGGCCAACCAAAGTACCTGAAGCATCTGTTCATTGTTGGTAAGCAACAACTGCATTCTTAGGATACAGCTGGAGATTTTGGGGGGAAAAAACCCATATAAGGAAAAATATCAGGTTATCCACATTCTACTAATCGGGAAAATACTGTTCCAGCCAATGCAATAAAAGTAACATTTTTTTTCATTCAACAGCAATCCCAACAATCAGAAGTTTCCTAAAAACCATAATGTCCTCTAATATTTTATAAAACGTGTCGAGTATATTTTCCTTTGCGAAGGCTTGTCAAGCTAAAAACCCTCTGAATGATCTCATTTCTAATGAAAGTGGCATTGCCCGGGGTTTCAAAAGCCCCACGAATTCGAGAAAGCCAGAGAAATGCCTGCCTTGTGTTCTGGTTTTTCAGATTCCCTCGAAGGGATCGTGGCTGTTTTAGTTTGAAGCAATTTGTCAAATTAGCACATGACTGACACAGTATGAAACCTTCCTTGACACCCGGCAATGTGATGTATAAGCAAGGGGTTGAGCTGAATGGCTATAATCAGGTGAAGCGTGGCAAGGTTTTCTGCTCGCATGTGTACACACCATGGCTCCCTCTCATTCAACTGAAAATGGGATAAAATAAGAACCCTGAAGGCAATAATATTCCATGGGTTACCGAAATGCTGCTTTTCCTACAATCTTTCCAAAGCAAATACTTGAACATTGAATGAGACGCTTAACTGGCAAGGTGCTTAGCTTCTTTTTCTAAACCGGTTGGCATCGTTTCTCCTTTTTTCCTTGGCTGAACAGCTTGGCATTTGAGCATAGCCTGTAAAAATGATCTGTGGCCAGTAGAAGTTTCCTAGCTTTATACTACTGTAAGCACCATTTCTCGTTTTTTTTTCTTTTATGACTTTCATAGAATGTGCAGAATCATTGAAAGGTTTGCATCTGGAACGTCCCTATTTCTTAGGAAAAGAAGTAGGTATTGCTATTTTATTTTAAGATTTGTATAGCCCATGCTCTAGCTTCCACGCTGAACATTATTTTTATTGCTTAAATTAACGTGCACTATCAACAATTTTAAATATGAACCTGAGTTCTTAAAAAATGCATGAAGCTGGTAACAAACAGATTGCAAACACATATCAGTAAAATGTATTCTCCCAACAGTAATTTGAGAAATCTGTTTTTCTACTTTTACTCTTTTAAAAAATGAATTTATGTTTGTTTGGTGGGGATAGAGTGCATCATTGCAATTTTTATGTCTAAAAATGTTTCTGGTTTAAGCTTCTTTCCTTATTTGGCGTCACTTTGGATTATTACCTCAATCACTGGCCGATCATTTTGTCATTATGCTTATATGTTTCCTAGTATGATTCATGTTGATTGATTATTTAGTTTTCTATGACTATCACTAAGTATTGTATCTTATGATTTATGATGAATGTATTTTGATGATGACTATGATCCTGATTTATCACTTATAGCTTTTATGTGCAATCAGAGCTTATGCACCGAAGACAAATTCCTTGTGTGTCCAATCACACTTGGCCAATAAAGAAGTCTGTTCTATTCTATTCTATTCTATTCTATTCTATTCTATTCTATTCAAATGTCATGTCAAAGATTCTAAGTCAAATAATGACATGAAGGAACTGAAGTCTAATGCTGAAATTCACAAAGTCTGATGTGTGAGTATAGGTGTTGGTATTTTAGAGACTGGTAATCTCTAAACCAGTTACCTCTTTATTTTTAACCTAATTCAAATAAAAAGAAAAAAGGTTTGTGTGAAAATCCACCAGTCATTACAGGATGATTGAAGTTAGTAATCTTGTAATGTGTGGTTGGGTGAGTCATCTAAGATACTTTGGATGGAAATTCTAGTGGAGGTAGAAACAAAGCAAATCTATTTGGAATAAAGAAACACAAGAACCTAGCGGTTAGCCAGCTACCAGATTAACTAGTTTGGTCTGCCGCAATTTAACTCTTAATATTTACCTAATACTAACAGGAACATGATTCTATAATTAATCATAATCGTGACCACTTTATTTATCCCTAAATAGCAACCTGTTGATCCAAGGGCTTATCTGCCACAGAGAAGAAGGGGGTTTTTTTGGTATAGTTCCAAATAAAACATTGGAGGGTAAAATTTAAGAAATGATCAATTTAGGGACTGAGGATACCAATATCGTCATTTATGGTGGGTTGTTTGATTTTCTCCTTTTGAAATGATTTTTGTTCAATGTTGCTGAATAACTTGGAGTAGCCAGCTGGCATCAGGGGAGAACCTTGGGGGTTGATAAAATTATCCTCTGCCCTATATATGGAATTGCTTCTATCTGAAGTATAACTTATTCTTTTAGGTATTCAGACTGCCCAGTACATATTACTGATTTGTTTTGTTATTTATAGGGTGGCATGGTGGCTCTGTGGTTAAAATGTTTGAGACCTGAGCACCACGTGACAGGATGAGTTCCCGTCCTCACCCCAGCTCTTGCCAACCTAGCAGTTCAAAAGCAGGCAAATGTGAGTAGATAAATAGGTACCAATTTGGTGGGAAGGTAACAACACACTGTGATGTCCTGCTGGTCACATGACCGCAGAAACATCTTCGGACAGCGCTAGTTCAATGGCCTTGAAATGGAGATGAGAGCCACACCTGTAGTTGGTAGCAACTAGGGGGATAAAATCTGCAGGAACTCCTTTTGTTACTTATATGGCTGTCGATAGGAGAAGTGTTCAGGTGAGCATTATGTCCTATTATTGATTAAGATCAGAGGATTTGAAATATTGTAATTAGTCTGTCTAAATGAAAAGCTTCAGGAAGTAAGGAGTGCCCTATCTAATAAAATGCAATTTAATGGTGAGAAAAGTAAGGTTCTACATTTTCGGAAGAAAAACCAAAATTCACAGGTACAGAATAGATGGCACCTAGCTCAATAGTAGTAATTCTGAGAAGGATTTTGGGGTCCTAGTGGAAAATCCCTTAAATATGAGCCAGCAATATGCTGCAGCTGCCAAAAAAAGCCAACAACACAGTCCTAGTCCTGCCTCAACAGAAAGAAAGAATCAAGATCACGTAAAGTGTTAGTACCACTTTATAAAGCCTTGGTAAAACCGTACCTAGAATACTACATCCAGTTTTGGTTGCCACAATATAAAAAAGAGGTTGAGACTCTAGAAAGAGTGCAGAGAAGAGCAACCAGGATGATGAGGGGGCTGAAGGCTAAAGCAATGGTTGCCGGAGTCAGGTATGTCTAGTTTAGTGAAAAGAAGGATTAGGGGTGATATGATAACAGTCTTCCAATATCTGACAGGCTGCCACAAAGAAGGAGGGGTGAACCTATTCTCCAAAGCACCTCCCAAAGGCAGGACAAGACACAATGGGTGGAAACTCATCAAGGAGCAAAGCAACCTAGAACTAAGGAGAACTTTCCTGACAGTGAGAACAATTGATCAATGCAGCCTCCAGAAGTTGTCAATGCTCCAACTCTGGAGGTTTTCAAGAAGAGATTAGACAGCCATTTGTCTGGGATGTTGTAGGGTCTCCTGCTTCAGCAGAGAGTTGAACTAGCTCTTCAAGTCCCTTCTAACTTTATTATGCTGTTATTCTATTCTGTTAGTAACCTAATGCAGCATCCTTCTGAGATAGGCCAGCCAAATTCCAAAAGGACTGATTCTGGGAAGAAAGTATATGATAGCAGAGATGATCTACAAATCACAAAAACCACATTAATCCCCTCCTAATTCAGCACCCAACTCAGCTTCCCTGACCTTCTCAGCTGCATATTGAATCCATGGCAGGAGACACATTTTCAAAAACTACTAAGGAAATAGGTCAATTGCAGATCAAACCACTCTCATACATTAAATGGTCCAGAACTCTAGGTGGCAGCTAGTGGGAGTTGCAGTCATGATATTCTTTTGTGCCCAAAGAAATAGAAATTATGGGCCAAGTCAATTTAGAGGGACTAAATTTAAAAAAGTCTCCCCTTCCCCTCCCCACATACACAGGGGAGAATTTGTGACAAAGGCACTTTGGCAAAAGAAAGCAGAGAAATTGAAATTTACTTCCTTTTAAGCTTTAGCTGATATAATTTGTAGAAGCATAATTGCATTTTTTTTTTATAAAGCAATCAACGGAAACAAATAAACCACAAAGGGAGAAGGTCGAACAAAGATTGCAGGTTTGGGCCTGAAATAAAATTAACCAAGGAAGTAAGGAACACATGTACTTCTTTAAGGAATATATTATATATTCCTAGCCACTCTTATCGGAGAGAAAAGGATAGCAGGCCGAAAAGAGAAAAATGTGGATGGCTAGATTATTTCAAAATTTACACATAGTAAAGAGTTAGATCAGGGATGGGCAATTAGGGCCCCTTTATGAGCTGTGGAGTTCAATTCCCAGAATTCTACAGCCAACATGGCTGCTTCAAAAATTCTGGGAGTTGAAGTCCACAGGTCATCAAAGGTCCATAGTTGCCTACCCTGAGTTAGATTCCCCCACCCTCTCCCCCTCCCTCCCTCCCTCCCTCTCAACATGCAGACCACAAATATGCAATCAAAGCTTTGATTGTGTAGCTATTGGCTTCATCTTGACGTTTTTTGATCTCTCCCCCAATGCCAGATGCACTTTCAGCTTTGCAAGTGAAGCGCTTGTGGTGAATGATGAAGACAATGAAAATCACCAGATGTTCTATTTCCCCTTCATTTTTCTTTAAGTCTCTAAGTCAAAAAGTAAAATCTGTATTTATAGTTGGCATTAGGAAGTTTAAGGTTTGAGTTTGGATTATCATGATCTATGTGCTTGAGGTCCCCTGAGGGGGTGATTATCTCCAGATAACCTTACTCCTTCAAGTTCTCCACAATGTTAATATTAAAAACATATATTTTCAGGTGGGATGGCATTAAGTTGTCAGACCAAAAATGTTGTATTAGTGGTTGAAATGAGCAGGTGGGGGGGGGGGACATGCAGATTAGTTCAACCCATAGGAAGGCTCACCTGATAAACCTTAAAACCAACTGCAATATTGAATAACATATTCCATCTGCAAGGAAATAAAATTAATTTGTTTTTTTCCTAGAAAAACAATGTTATGTCACCACACTCTATTGATGAAGTTTCTGTTCTTGCTTTGAAATTTCCATTCTTGTTTTCTCTGAGTTTTTGTTTGTGTACACATTTTTGAACTTCTTAAGCAAACATGTAAATGGTCTTATAGCTAGATCTGAAATTAATTTGCTCCCCTAATATTTTTTTTTCCCAATTTCAGGGTTAATTTTCTTCAGATGTTATCTGCATGCCTGGACATTTTCTAATGCATTTGATATCATCTTCCCATACTACCACTTCTTACAATACTAGACAACACAGTATCAACAGTAGAGACCTTCAAATTTCTAGGTTCTACCATATCTCAAGACCTAAAATGGACACCCAACATCAAAAACATCGTCAAAAAAGCACCACAAAGAATGTTCTTTCTGCGCCAACTCATAAAGCTCAAACTGCCCAAAGAGCTGCTGATCCAGTTCTACAGAGGAATCATTGAGTCTGTCATCTGCACCTCCATAACTGTCTGGTTTGGTTCTGCAACCCAACAAGACAGACAGAGACTTCAGAGGATAATTGGAACTGCAGAAAAAACAATGGCTACCAACCTGCCTTCCATGGAGGACCTGTATCCTGCACAAGTCAAAAAGAGGGCTGTGAAAATATCTACAGACCCTTCGCATCCTGGACATAAACTGTTTCAACTCCTACCCTCAAAATGATGCTATAGAGCACTGCACACCAGAACAAGTAGATGCAAGAATATTTTTTTCCCGAATGCCATCACTCTGCTAAACAAATAATTCCCTCAACACTGCATATGCATATGCAGCAAGAAAAATTCCTTGTGTGTCCAATCACACTTGGCCAATAAAGAATTCTATTCTATTCTATTCTATTCTATTCTACTCATATGACACTTATGGCACAAACACGGCCAGAGGTAACCATGGTTAAACATAATGGGTGGGCTTAAACATGACCACTTGTGCTGGATTTTTACCCTCTGAGTCTAAACTACACAGTCCATATATTTTGCAATCAAGAAACTTACATTTAAAATCAGAACAATAGCTCGATACAACAAATCTTTGCAAAGATTTAGTGGTTCTGAGCTTTAATATCTTGTAAATAAAAACCTAGGATGCTGTAATTAAGGAAAAATAATTAGTGATGAAGGAGAGGGGTTAAGAATCAGTTGCATTTATTTGTCGTTTAAAATGGTTGAAACGATTACAAACACATATCATTTGTAGTTTAAAATGATAAAATAATTAAATGTGTACTACTTTATATTTTACAACAAATAATTTTCCTGGAATAGCTTTCTTTGCATTCTTATTCTTGTCAATTTCTTTTTCTTATATAATCCTGTATAAAATTGGCATGGAAAAATAGCACAGCAAAGAAGGCAAGTAACAAACAATGCCAGTTGCATTAACGTGTACTTAAGCTTATAAACAGGAATACATCAAGTAATAAGGGGGGCGGGAATCTCCTTCAAATCCAGTTTGACTCCTGGGGGCTTCAGGGCCACGGAGCTTTCTTGGCAGTAGTCTAGATGTAGCATGTTGTTGCCTTCTGCTGAGATGTATTTATTTTGTTTTTGTTTGCTTCTCAATCTAGCCTTTGGCCACGGAGCTTTGAAGCCCATCCGTGATCAGACAGATGCTGCTACCTGCTTATAAGAAAAGGTATCGGATTAGCAAAGCGGTGACAGTTTTTTAAAAAAAAGATTAATTAGCTGCGGTCAAGTCAGCTGAGTGAATGAACATCTACTTGTCATCCTGACGTATCTTTGGTTATAATTCATAGTCCTACCAAAGACTTTCTGGTAAATTATCCTGGGGCTGCTGACACAGCAGAAGGCAAAGAAAATTCCTGAAAACAGTTGAGTTGGATGTCCCAAGGATGCTTTTTCAAAAGGCCACTGAAAGAAGCTTCTTGGATGAGAAGCAAAACATCTTCAAGGAAAAATAATGAATGTCCAGTTGCCTCTTGAAAAAGCACCTTTGGGACAACCATGACCTGAGTGGCGGAGAAACTCCATAGACAGTTGGGTTGTATCGCAACAGTGTTGAGTGCTGCTAAGCCCCAATGATTTTCTTCAACTAAATCCAAGCCCAGAATGGGACAATTTGCCGCAACCAACTCGCCACAGCTATCTTGCCGTGGTCAGTTCACCACAGCCAACTCGCCACGGGACAATTCAACGATTTGATTTAATTATTTCAAATAATTAGGATATTGTTTTAATTTTTGTCATTCACATTTCATTTTGTCCCTCTTTTGGCATCCTTTCTTTAATGATTCCATTCCACCATTTCTTCGAGATTAGTGTAACCGCTTATCCCGTGACGAGTTGCCCTAGACCAGGGCTTTGCAACCTTCAACACTCAAAGAGCCATTTGGACCCATTTCCCACAGAAAAGAAAACACCGGGAGCCACAAAACCCCTCCCGTGCCTGACTATTTCTTGAGTGGCCACAAAACTAACTAACAAAACTAACAAAACTAACAAAACCTTCTGTTTTCTTCTGAAACTTTTCTTTTCTTGGATTTATCCATGGTTGGCCTACCGGGGGGTTGAAAAGCTCAATAAATTGCATGCTGGCGGGTGTCACACATTGGTGGTTGTGACGCATATTTTGAGTGATAGGGAGCCGCAGCAGAGGGGTGAAAGAGCCACATGAGGCTCCAGAGCCGCAGGTTGCTGACCCTTGTCCTGGACCCTAAAAGCATTGGTTCATAAATCCCACTTCCCAATCACAGTTGTATTCCTGTACCATATTCCTACTCATCCCCATTCGCTCTCCATGTTTTATCTTTGTTTTTTCCAGTTCTAAAATAGCCACACCACCCCGACTGCATTTTCAATCCTATAGTACCTCTCCATTTAAAATGACTTCAGTTTAGCCATGACCAATATATTCATGATGTCCTTTCAATGGAATGTGAAAAAGCAGTTACATGCAGACTCTGAATATTTTGCAAGTGAATTAATAATCCTTGAAGCTCATAGGATTAGAGGAATCACTGAACAGAAACTATGATTAATCCCGTTTCTGGGTAGCGTGACCTTGCCACATTCGATTTATTTATTTTTATCTGGGCAGTTTCTGCTGCTCTTTCACCTTTCAGTTTTTGCCCAAAGAAACTGCGGTTTTGAAAAAGACATAATGATGAATTTAAATTTAGTCAAGGTTAATGCAGCAGATTCATTGAAATCTGTAGGTCTCAAATTAGTCATTACCTCTGTTTTGAAAAGAAAATATTTGGGTGTTATCAAGCCTGTGTTACTAAATTTTACTATGGACAAATTGTACCAAATATTAGTCCATTAAATGCTACATTGCACAGGAAAAAAAACCAAGTCTGTGGAATAATAAGATAGTATTTTAACATTCCAATAGTTTACTAGCCTTGCAAACCAATATTTAAATACTTTTGATTCTTAGCATTTTAGACCGTAAGCATTCTAGGTTTTTCTGGTATATGCACTCATATTTTTGCTTACTTTTTTCTGTTTTTTTTTTTAATTTAGCCTATCTTTCTTTCATCATGGAACTTTGCTAATGAAACTAAAATATTCTGGTCAGCAACTGTACTAAAGGGCATTGATTGATTGACAGTTCATCACATGCAAACACACGCGCGTCAGAATTAAAATCTTTGTGGGAGGGACAGTAGGTAAGAGATCTGTTAGTCTCAAGCACAAACAATAGAAAGTAAACATGTAAGGTACATCATTAAATGAGTATAGTGAAATTGCACCCAGTAAAAGAATAAGTAAGCAAAAGGATGAATATGAATGGGTTGGTGTTTAAAAAAATACTTCGGCTATAGTTAAGAGTCCTGGTAGAACCAGCCATAACAACAGACTCAGTTGCTTCAAGTCCAGCATCAGTCATGGGGGTTACTGGATGGTTTTGAGCCACCATGCCCAATCTTCTGACAAGATGGCTGTTTGGAGATAAATTGATACTATATAACCCTCCTTGCACCTAATGAGAAGAGAGAACTCCTTGGAAAAGACCCAGATCTTGGGAAAGACGGAAGGCAAAAGGAGAAGAGGAGGGCAGAGGAGGAGATGGCTGGATGGAGTCATCAACGCAACGGAACATGAGTTTGGGCAGACTCCGGGAGACGGTGGAGGAGAGGAGGGCCTGGCATGCTATGGTCCATGGGGTCATGAAGAGTCAGACATGACTTAAGTTAGGACTGGCACTTCCACCTGCTCTTAAAGTACGAAGACATTTCCATGAGAATAATTGTCTCCTCGAAGGTTCTGGACAGTAACCTTTTGGAGTGAAGTCCTCTGCTTCATAGTTGGTTCGTGGGGAATAAATGTAGGCAAACAAGTGCAAGGAAATAACTCACCACTTGGACTTAGTAGTAAGCGAATAACTGTAACCCACTCTATCAATAAATTGATTTTTATGCAGAAAAGGATGAGAATGACTTGTATTCACATATAATATTGAGTCATTTGGTGGTTTATTACTCTGATGGTTGGATTACTGTTCACTTAGCCTGTTGTGTGAGCTCAGCCACTGTGGTTTGTCAAAAGGCAACAGTTTTCCCATGAAAACACGGTGGTCACCGTCACAAGACGGCCTGCAGACCAGATTCACATTTTAACTAACTATTCCTCACTGAAATTTAAGTCAAGGATCTTATGTGGCAGAAGCTTTGGGTTGAACCTGCTGGAATCATTTATACAGAAGACATTTGTTATTCTTCAAATACGTTAAATCTTAGTAAACTGTTTTATTTAGACGTGGGTGTTTGGGGCTGTGCGTGGAAAGTGCGCACTGGATAGCGGGCCGGGGGGGGACCCAACAGCCAAACATAGTTGCATAACTGGCAAATAAATGACTGTGTTCAGCATGGAACTGGGGGATTTCATCAACCTGTTCCCAGGACAGCTTGGAAAACAATTCCTGGCTGAACCAGAACAGCCAAGGTGAAGGAAGTATGATTTCCAGTTCAGCTCCTTCTTAATATGTACTGGAATGATTTTGGATGGCTGAGCACAATTTAAAAAAAAAAAAGCCCTCCCTTTCTAATCAATTTACATGACCCCAGTATCCCTGGAAACCATTGAGAGCAGATACATTGGAAGATTGCAAACCATTGTAAACAAAGAAATAGCACCGAACCTTTACACACATTGTTTTGAATTGTGTGGGAATAGAGACATGGGGATGGACTTCAGCTGCTTTGGTTTCAAGTAGGTGAAGGACACCCAGATTCCTCTCTTCCATCTTGTCTTCCAAAGCACCAAGAGCCAAGCCACAAAGCTCAGGTTTTGAGGTGTGGTTTCTTGTCACACTATTAATAGGTAAAGACTCCCTTGAGCTGAGCTTCAGTCTGGTAACTACCAGGATGTTTCTGCTTTCTTTCTTGGCAGTAATGAAGAGTGGTTTGCCACCACCTTCTTTGGGGATGTTTATTCAACTTCCCAGTCTAGACTACACTTCTGGAATTTCTGAGAGCCACATGGGCCCGATCCTGTTGAGCTAGTTTCAAGGTCAACCAAAATCCACGAGCTGCTGCTATCGGCTGCAATTGCTTGAACTATTACTTTTACTTATACAACATTGACCAAGTGACCCCCTATTTCTGGTCAGGAGACTAGGTGAGAGGTGCCACAATAAGATTCTCCCATACTCTCTTCCTACACCAACCACTTTGAGGGACCCCTGTAGTAAGATTATTACTTTGGTTGCTATTTCTCAATTGCTTTGACCTGTTCTTCTCCTCCGCCTTGCTTTCACTTTTAGGGGCTTTGGTATTTTAAGGGTACATCTTTTCCCTTAAATAGCCTCACTTCTAAGCCTAAAACAGGTCTTCATTATGCAAACTATGATTGTTCATTGCTCAGTATATTTATATATTTATCTTGTTTGGTGTAACCAACCTATCTTTTAAAACTGAAGACCATTCTAACTGAAGCCTGGGGAAATAATTCTGCCTTTTTAAAAAAGCGAATATCCCATTCATTCTTAATCATAAGGGGTTTCCAATCACAGTGATGTCATCTAAGTTCATAATTTTGTGAAATGTGCCTAATATGTAAAGCTTAGCATATTGTTAATCAAAATCTAAGAATACGGGCATCTAGGAATAGGAGGCAAGGATACTGACTTGCTTGTGTCCTGATAGCTATAGTCCATTCCAACCCAACAGTACTGTGAAGATGGAATAAATTCAGACCAGTTTATTGTGAGCCAGGAGTTCTGAACAGAAATTAGAAATAGCTGGGTTTATGTCAGTCCCAAGACAAGACAGTTAAAGCCAATCACATCCAATCCTTTATTTGCTTCTTCCTAAGGGACAGAATCTTGCCAGAGTAAAACCCTCTGATCTACTAGATGTATCCTGGGAGATTCTAGGGTGTTGCTACCCTGAACCTCTTCCCAACTTTCTCATCGAGACAGTGCAGTCTCTTAACCCGAGCTTCTCTCTGGAGTGAACAGCTTCATCCCTGGGAAACTGTGGTGCGGCTGAGATTGCCCCGTTGCTTCTCCAAGGGCACATGCCCTCACAGTTTAGGTGATATCTTTCCCCACCCAGAGCAAACCTACCGTAGTTCCATTAAATAATTGTATATAGCGTCCTACTTTGGTTTTATTTTAAAATCTGTCCTGCTTTGTTTTTTCCAATGTTTCCCACAGAGAAGCCAATTCAGAACGGTAATTGGAGGTCTGGATGGGAGATCCAAACACAACATCACATCTGAACAGAGTTTGCGTCCAGAGATAGTCAAGTTCTGTTTGGCTTTCCCATACTCACCCTGGAGAACTGGAAAGCAAATTAAAATAGAAATTGGATCTGATCAAGTTTTCGACCACAAGCCTTTTTCAGTTACGCATTTGCAAAACCTCAGCTCCACGAGATTGGCCAACTTCACTTAAATTACAGCCTCAGTTTTTAGTGAACAGGTCAGGATTTTCAAACATGTCATTATATACCTTGTCAAGCTTTTTTGAAAAAGGAAAAAAAACCTTTGATTTTGCTTCTGTTATGATTTGAACCCTGGCCATGGAAACAGAAAAAATAAGCCTGGTTTTAAAAACAATGCATTACATCACTGATTCACTTTAAAATCATTATGGGTACCTTTGATACTTTCCACAATAATAGGAAGTATTTCAAATGAACGTTCTATGGTTTAAACATGAGAAGAAAAATATTCAATGCCTAACAGAGCTGTGGTCCTACTCATATGCTATAATTTTTTTTCTGCACCTCTTCTTCTTCCTTCTTCTTCCTTCTTCTTCCTTCTTTTTTTTCCTCCAGAATACACACTGTGGACTTCTTCTGTAACTTGCAAGCACTTATTTGTAAGGATGTCTGGTTTTACGCCCATCACCAAACTTACAAAATGCATGCAGAGGTGTTCCAAGGGGGCTAATTTGAGGCAGAATGGAGTGCAGCATATGGTAACATCTAAGGGAGAAAGAAGGGAAAGGAAAATGCTGGAAAAATGGGACAGGAAAAAGCAAGGGGTTCTCCACTTTGGATCTTTCCTGTTCACTGATGCAAAATTGGTTTAATGTAATACATAAAATAGAGAGGATTCTAACTTTTCTGAAGAACTCATAAAGCGTTGGCATTGTCCAATAGCCTTAAGCAAATGGGTTTTGTGCTTGCTGGCCTATTAAAGGACGCTGCTGATGGAAGCCAGACCAATTCTTCCTTGATATGGAGGCTGACATGTTCACGAGATAAGGACCTATTAGAGATGAAGTCATCTAGTGAAGCCTATTTTCTAGCTTTCAAGCACAATGTTAGTTTGTACAAGTGTTGATCAGTGTTGGGGGAAGCTTCGTTTCCCCTTTAGGCAAAGTCCCAGAAGTGACTTCTCCTCCCATTAGCCATTTGTAATGAGCAGTCTAAGATCCCCTGAAAAGCAGGAAAACCTTCATCTGTTTCCAGCCTGCAGCTCAGGACCGAAGCTCTTCCCGTGCCCTTAAGAATGGGAAAAGAGCCAATTGAAGCTGGGTTCATATTAATCTCCACAGTGACAATATGTGACTCTTTCAAGAACAATTCGAGCAAGGATCCATCTGCCGATTACATTTCCGCTGCCTTCCCTTCCCTCTGTCAAAAGAGCAGAAGATCCCTCTGGTTAAGACCGTGATGAGCTCAGGAAAGTAGAGCCACTAAACTAAGGATGGCACATTATTCTTGCAAATCAAGTCTGAACTCGCAAGATCTAATTTTAGATCAGCTATTGTCTTTTCATTATTTATAAAGCCAGGGTGGTGTGGAGCAAGCTAAGAAAATGATCTGAAGGGGTTGAGGGTTTTTTCCCCCCTGAAATGGTTTTTCACAATCAGCCCCTTCAAGGAAACAGAATACTTAAGAAAAGAAGATGCTGGTTGCATTACAAAGCAACAATCGAGATGTGATTATTAACCAAGAAGCTTCCAAGGTTCACTTGGTTTTATTGGTATATTAAATATCAAGGGCTTTAGCTGGTAGAATAATGAACAGGGCCAAGATTTAACCTTATTTAACCTTCTGAGTGCTGGGCTAAAACTCATTAGTTCTGCTGTGCCCTTTTTAGAGGGAAATGTGGATGAATGTGAGTTTTTGTTTACTGAATGGCAATTTAATCAGCCTTTATTCAATACACTGAAAAGGAACCCATATTGAAGCTCTGACAAGATGCACATAAAAATCATTTAACGAAAATGGTATGTAAATCAATTTAATATCTTTGGTGGGGGTGTGCATGGGAGGAGTCACATTAGATGAGATTTGATTAATTTTGGTCCATGACCAACTTAAGGGATGGGCGATCAGAAGAGTCAAGTTGCCATGGCTGCAGGATCAAAGCAATAAACAGGGATGGACCCTTCATTGACCCTTCAAGAACCTTGGTGGCGCAGCAGACTAAAGTGCTGTTAAGTAGCACCAGCTGCCTGCAATTACTGCAAGTTCAAATCCCACCAGGCTCAAGGTTGACTCAGCCTTCCATCCTTTCGAGATAGGTAAAATGAGGACCCGGATTGTGGGGGCAATAAGCTGACTTTGTATAAAAAAGAACACCGCTGGTGGGGGGGGCAAAAGCCCTACTAAGCAGGTATATACAAAAGTATGAAGGCTATTGCTTAACGCATTGTAAGCCTCCCTGAGTCTCCGGAGAAGGGCGGTATATAAATCGAACCAATAAACAAACAAACAAACAAACAAACAAACAAATAAATAAATAAATAAATAAATAAATTGTACATCCATTTCCCCCATCTTGACTTTTTAATCTTTAATCAATAGCGTTATTATTACTGCAACCTAGGGGAAAAAAACCAGAAGCCTTTCTTATGTTCTTTCCATGAACTGCATGTTATCCGTTCCTATGTGATTCTTCTGAACTTTCTAATTGTTCTTTAAGTTCTTCGTTGTTATGCATCCTTCTGTTTGCTTTTTCAAAGGTTTCCACGTTGTTGTTCCTGCTACCCTTCTTGGTTAAAAGTTCTGCTGTTCATTTGCTTACTTCACAGGGCAAAACTGTTGTAGAGAGTAAGGAGCATTACCTTGATGGAAATATGCAAAAATGTTCTCCTAGGTAAAAAGGATTGAAACATTTTTTAAGTTTTAGAAATGAGACAACATTTGAAAGTGCCTCAGGCAGAGGCTGACCTGATTCAGTGGAGTATAAGAAGATACAGAACAATCAGACTTGGAAGATTCTGTTAATAGAGGATCTCAATAAAAATATTTTTTGATGAGTTGATTTCCCAGACTGTCTATCAATTTTTTTTTCACTAATTGCAGACACAACAATCATCACTGAGGGCCTTCAACATTTCTCTGGAATTGTTGATACCTTTTCTTACTCATGAGCCAAAGAGCCAATCAATATCCATAATTTGTGACTTGGAGAGGTGGTGAAGCAACAAGTATTGGAAGCTGGGATGACTCCTCCAGATGCTTCCACAGATGCCTCTCCAGACATCAGCTCCGAGAAGGATGAACCAGTGCCAGGCACGTCTGGAGGAGACTTGGTCAATGGCTCCAAGGAGCTGCTTGAGAGGGATTTGGCTGAAGCACAGCTGCAGCAGGGCAGCCCTGAGGCTCCAGATGGGGAAAGCACGTAACGGCAGTCGGTCAGCAAGGAGGAAGAAGAACTGCCTTCTGCCCCTGATCCAAGAACACGTAGGACAGAGAAAAGGCAGGAGCAGAGAAGGTCAGCCAGACTACTTGTGAGGAGGCAGCCTCGGGCCTCTTGATGGTCTGCACCGGAAGCTGGCTACTTAGCAAAGCAGACAGTCTGCATTTCCTAGCTGTGTCTTTTCTGCTCATTGTGATCCCTGCCTTGCTTTGGATTGACTTTGGATCGTGCCTTGTGAACCTTGTACTGGGATTTAATTTTGCCTTATAGACTCGTTGGCCATTGCTTTGTGGACCAGCACTGGTCTGCTTTGGGGCTGGACTTAATTGGGACAGTTCTGGGGGTTTGGTGGAGGGAACTGCTGGGGAATACCAATAAACCCACTAAACCACTGTCACGTGTGAGTGAGTGGGATAGCACAGGAGCTGACATTATAATTCTAAAGAAATATGCAAGATCAGATTGAATGACAATAAAACAAGCTATCAGAACTGCCATCATAGATTCAAGCTTCACATTCACTAGCTGCCATTCAGCCATGAACTATGGTGGGGGGAGGGGGTTGTTGGGGGTGGGGAACTAATGGCTTATCGTACCTTCCAAGGTCAAAGCGCTGGGAATGGAATGCAACAGCTCACCAACCAGCCCATCATTGAAGAGACAGAGCCTAATTTGGGATTAAAAACAACCCGGGTGTGGTGGCGTGGGATAGAGGTTGTCCATGGCACAAGTGCTATCTCAGTCTCTCCATCTTTCTATACAATCTCCTGATACCTTTAATTGTTTTTAAAGTTTTTATTTAATTTTGAAGGGGACCACAGGACACGTGGAAAGCCATGTGTATGGTGCTCTTTATGTGGCCCATGAAATTGTGGTTAAAAACATTTTAATGGCAACGCGGAGACCACCATGCACGTAAGCCCACTGGTAACATCTGTCCCATCAAAATTAAAAATAAATAAAATAAAAACAGCCCCAAATTAACACTTACTCACGCGTCAAAGGGTGCCACAACACTTCTCAAATTAGCTACTGAAATGTTGGCGTAGTCAGCTGATCCCGAAAACTCAATGCATTTCTAGATAGGGTGGCTGGCACCATTGTTACATTTGAAAACTAAGCTTTGTGGCATAATCCACTGGTCTTGCACAGGAATCCTAGCTTTTCTTCTCAGCTAGAGATGGTGACACCGTTTTTAGATAAATGGAGTCTCTCTCAATAGAAAGAGTTAATTTTTATTGTGTATGCTGGCGCAACTCATGGCTATTGAATTGCAATATTAACATGTAATCATTCAGTGTTCCAAAAAATGTATAGTACTTATGAGGAAGGCAATTGGATATTTTTGCTGATGTTTTTAGTTGAAGAAGAAAAAATTGGTTGCCTTCCTCTGTCAACGTTGCTCTTCAGGGATCTTAGATGTGTTAGTGGTCAAAAAACAAGACACAATCCAAAGGTTTTTTAATAGCTTATAAGCTATAGATTCATTTCTACTATATCAAGCTCACTACATGCACAGTTAGAACAAGGTCTGTTACAATCAGGCAGGAAAACATCCAGTGCAGGAATAGCATTTAGTTTTGCAGTCCATACTTAGAACTGGAACCAGATTTCAATCTCCTGATCCTGTGATTTTAATTAAATAAAACATTTTTTTAAAAAAAATGACACATCTTACATATGAGTTTGATTATCCATTTCCTGCATTTACTTCTTCAGCACAGTCTACGTGTCTATGTTATCACAGCATTAAGAGGCGTTTATATAAAATCTTCTCAATGAGAGACAGATGGATTTCATGAACTGTAAGCCTCACTAGAAGTTTGCTGCAGGAGATGGATTTTTTTCCTGGTGGCTGAAAAGATTAGGAAAAAGAAAGACAAAAGAAACAACAAAGCAAAGGTCAGTTCTCTGAAATGAAGCTGTGTAAGGACATCACTAAAGTTCAGAATGAGGACGCTGGTTGTCTTTAAAAAATCTACCGGAAAAGAAAGATCAGCTACAGGGTGGGCTCAGCGCTGGGTGATACTTCTTCTGATAAACTGAATGGAAGGCAACAATGATTCATGACTTCTGGGAGGACTCTCAATTTTCCATCCGATTTCCTGGTGATCTTCCATCCTGCCACTAATCAGAGCAAACCCTACATAGATTCCAAGAAATGAATGGGGGAGTTTGCCATTGTTTTTAACTCTTGTAATGGATAAATTATACTGATTGTTTAGTTACAGGCAAGTGAGATAGGCAGCTACAGAAATGCAGTCATCAATTCTTGGAATGCTTCAAAAGTGCTGGATCCTTCCAGAGAACATGTTAGAGGCAGATGAGTAAAGGAATGGTGCACCACTGTAAGGAAGGGATTGAACATGAGGGGCTCAGATATCTCAGTCATGGCCCCCAGCCCCACGCCACCCTGGACAGGTTCTCTTTACATTCCTTGATTAGGTCCTTCTGCGATGGGAAAGTCCAATCCCAGATTTTTCCATCTCCTACAATTTCTTGAAGGCAAGGTCACCCTAGGGCTTGGCTCTTGATGCCTGCTTCTGTCTGTGATGGGTGGTGTTATCTCTGTGTCACATTGCTTCAAGGACAAGGCATGTCTCATTCCTTATTTTTAAAACATGTTCTTTGTGAAGAAGGACTACAAGATGGCCCAACTGCACTTGCAAATATTGCAAGGTAAGTAAGTAATGTCAAGGTTTCCTTCAGGGGGAATTGTCTGAGGTATGCTTGCATAATTTTATGAAAACAATAACCCAGGATGTACAGTGCATTCCAAAGAACAATCAGAAATTGTCAGATGCAAATGCAGAGGAGGGATCAAAAAAGTCAAGATGTTGACTCTGACTGTCCAATCAAAGTCCTGCCCCTTTTGACTTCCGGTTTGCTGCCGCCAGACGTTCCTCTGGGATCGTCAGCTCCCTCTGCCTGTATAGAGCCGCCGTTACAGCGGATGGCGGCTCGGAAAAACTCCGTTTCCAAGAGGAAACGGAGAGAGAGCCGGCAGGGGTGGGTAGAACTCCCCGCAGAGTCCCAAAAGTTTTTTTTTTAACTTTTGGGACGGAGCGGATGAGAAGCCCCATATCCCCTGCCGCTGCTCCGGGCTTTGGGAGACCTCTGCCTATGCAGAGCCAGGCGTCAAGAGCAAGCCTGTGAATCTAAAAGAATAATTAAAGAAATGAAGAACTGGACCCTTAATACTGAACCGCAAGTATCTCACCCTTTCAAAAACTATTTAAAAGAAAAGAGCAGAGGAAAAGAGGGAAAAAGAGCCTTCTAAAATGGCGTCTGCTGTGGCTGGAGAAGGGCTAAAAGGGAAAGTCCTTCCGTTTTTCATTATTACAATGTAGCGGAATAAATATCATTGGCTACATTTCTAGAGAAACCTCGCTCCTGTGCTGCTCAGAAGTTTTTTTTAATGAGGGAAAGTCTTTTTGTTTTCTATTTCTTCTCTTATTTTTGCTAAATCTTGTCTGTGTGGGAAATGGCATCAGGACTTATACAGCTGGACAAACAGGGGGGGGGGAATTTCCCCCCTTAAGAAATTGCGCCAACAAATTTCAACTCTCCAGCGTCAGAAACCCGATTTTAATATATTAGAATTTATCCTTGAAGAGATTGTAAGAAGGGATGAGATTGTGAATCAGCAACTTGAAAAATTTAAGCAGGAAATTAAAGAAATTGGTGAATTGGTGAAATCAGAGTCTGACTTCTTGAATAAAAAGATTTCAAAAGTTGCTAATGGTTTATCAGGCTTTCTGATTCGGATGGAGGCAAAGACTGAATTATTAGAGACTAAAATGAAGGAAGTCGAGGAGAATTTGGATGACATGACTCAAAAAATTAAAAAGGATTTGATAAACATTCAGGATAATAGCTTGGAAGACAAATCTAAAATGGAGACTGACCAAAAGATTGGTAATGAGGAAAATGTACAACAGAGGATTGAAAGAGAAGTTTTAATGATTCAATATAACTTTACAGAATATGCAATTAGATTGAGAGGTCTGCAGGAAAATAATAGAGATGATTTAAGGAAAGTATCTTCTGAAATTCTGGCTGGGATCTTAAAGGTTCAACCTGATGAAGTGTATTGCAGGATTGATAGAATTTATAGAATAAACTCCTGGTGGGCAAAGCAAAGGCAACTGCCTAGAGATGTGGTGATCTATTTTACAGATAAAGAAATTAGGAATAATATTGTGCAGAACTCTTTTAATTCCAATTTGCAATTTCATGGAAGAAAGATTTGGATTTTCAAGGAGCTCCCGCCCAAGATGTTAATGGAGAGGAAGAAATTTGGCTTTTTAGTGACTGAATTAAAAAAAAGAAATATCCTATTCAGGTGGGACATCCCAGTTGGTTTAATATTGAGATATCAAGGCGTAAGATATCAATTGCACACTGTTGAAAAAGCGGAAGATTTTTATCAAAAAATTCTAAAAATGAATTTAACACCTTTAGGCATAATACAGGATAAGCAAAAGGAGTTGGAAATAAAAGGAAAACATCAAATTACAGAGGCTGTGATGGATAAATTGTCTTTGGACTCCTTGGAGACCCCAGCTGGACTGTTTATAAATAAGAGAGCAGTGTCATCCGAACCCAAGGTGATGAATCATCAAGTCACAGACAAGTGCGCAAATCAATCAGTTGATATACAAGTGATGGAGAAGAAAGATGAGATGATAAAATTAACCCAACAAGAACAATCCACAAAGCAGAATGAAAATCAACCAGCAGATATACAATTGGTAAGCAAGAAAAGAGGATGGAAATTCAACCCGAAAAAGAAAAAGAAAAGAAACAGATCTTATAGAAACAGCAATTTCCAAACTAAGCAACAGTGAAGCCAGGCGCTTTAAAAAATGAATGAATATTAGAAAAGACAGTGGTGGCGAACAATTGTCTGATACTATCCTGAGGATTGTGGCAGATCTCTGCAAGGCCATGATTTTGGGAAGTGGAAAGAGCCTCACTTTGTTGGATTTGAATCATCTAATTTTTTCTTATTTACCTTTTTTTTCTCTTGGAAATATATTATAACTACTTTGAGTTATAAGGCAGGAGAGTTTTGCCGGGGCATGCAGAAGATCTGGATGTTACTCAGTAGGATGACGGGAATTAACAATCCTGATGAATACCACAACTATAACCATACGGATATATTCATAATTATAATGTCACTCGGGTGGTTGTTTTTACTTTTATACAGGTGTGAGGATATCTACTACTGATGGGGGCAGAAGATGACTGAAGATTTTGAACAAACTGTTGCACCAGCATGTTATTTTACCCTATTATGGGTGATGGATTTAACAATCTAGTGGAAAGACATCAAAGAAGATATTATATGGATCATAAACTTAAAGTTATTGTCTTTTCTCTTTTTACATAATGAAATGCATATATAGATATGTGTATATCTTAGTAAAGTGGGCAGTTGATTATATTTAGAATCGTATTGCATGATTTTGTAGGAATTGAAGGGCTGAAATAGGTTAGTTTACTGATTGTTATAAAATGGGATGCATATATAGATATGTGTATATTCTAGTAAAGTGGGTAGTGGATTATATTTAGAATTGTATTGTCTGATTTCAAGTCATATATTTAGAGGAGTGGAGGAAGTGGACAGAATTGAATAAATTTGGTTGCAGGGAGAAGGCCGATTTAAAATGTTATATTAATATATATAAAAGATTAAAGGTTAATTTGTAATAATACTCAATAAGTTTAGGGGAGGAGAAAAAGGGCAGATAACCGTAAAAATGGGAGTTATAAGATTAACAAGTTAAGGGTCAGTATTCCGAGAAGGGATTAAGGGAAAGGGAAGATATTATGTATGTAACTAGTTATGAAATAGCCTATTGTTGTGAAGAAGTCACAGGGGGGGTTGGGTGGAAAGGGTGGGTTAGGGAAGAGGGGGGGGGAAAGGGGGAAAAACTTGTATTTGAAAACTTTTTCAATAAAAAAAAAAAAAAAAAAGTCCTGCCCCTTTTTTCGTCTGCCCCAGATGCAGTGTATCTAAAGAGAAGTGAGGCTTTGATTATGCGGTTGCAGATCCAAATCTGTATTAGCTTCACTTGGCTGCAAAGATGGGAATTTGTCAGGCACGAAAAACTAAGACCACAGGTGATTGATTGGTTGGTTGGTTGGTTGGTTGGTTGGTTGATTGATTGATTATTACTCATACCTGTGCACAGGAATCTACTCAACTAATGCTCAGCACTATTTTGGTGCTAGGTAATGTTCAATGGAATTTGAGAGGGATTGAACGTAGTCCATTTGTGTCTATGTAATGATTCTAAGCTGATTTCTCTTTTGATTCCACCCCTAGATTCTGCCACTCCTTCTCCTACAAAAAGATTGAATTTCTGCCTGAAATTAGACAATATGGGAGAATGAAGCAGATAAACTCCAGTTAGTCTTGCCAAAAAGTGAGGGAAGCGATCCAGAACTTAAATCTAGGCTAGGAAGGAAGACAAATTTTCTCTCAGCTGATAGATGGAAGAAGGATGTCCTTATTTATTAATAATTATTCCAGATTGATGGACTGTATGGAAGGGAGGCAGCTCTGAGGCTTGCAAAAAAGAGGGGGAAAGGCCATTCTGGCTCAGACACTATCTTGTTAAAATCTGTTTTCTTTTAGCATGTTTGCTCTCGGCCTTTTGATGGATACAAGTGATCTTATGCATAGTTAGTATACTTACATTTCTGAAAGTATATTGTTTTTATGGATTATTTTACCTTGAATAGTCAGATGTCTGCTTTGCCTTTAACACTTTTTTTTTATTAAAATGCTTTTAAGAAAAGAGTTAGGTTCACAATCTTGGTGGCGGGTGGGAGATTCCAACCCCAACTGTTTAAAATGTATTTTATAGTCTTTCCTTCCAAATGTACAACTTCATCTTGCCTTCAAATATAGTTTAACGTCAAACAGGGCTCTTTGCTGTGAAAACAGTGTGTGACAAAATATGTTCCTGTTAGTATGTGTGAAAAACTGAAAAATATGGGTTGCAAAGTTTTTCTAGCAGTTCCCCACGGTGATCCAATATTTCCCTTGCTGGGACCTATGAAGAAAATTCCAAAGTGTTTCATAAATATATATATATAGGACATTGAGATTATGATTTGCCTTAAACATTAGCCAATTTCAGAGTTTTTCTAAAATTCCAGACTGCTTTTGTGACATTTAAATGCATAACACTCCACTCCACATGCTACGACTGTACTAAAGAAATACTACAACAGAGGAATCTTGAACAGAAGCAGAATGGAAAGTTAACAATGCCTGCATTAATACAGTTGTTGTAGTTTGTAGATGGAAGGCCTTTTGAACACCAGCCTTTAGGATTCCATAAAAACTAACAGATTTATTTTGGGAGGTTTCGTGGATTATAGACTATTTTTTCAAATAGTTAGAGGGTTGTTGAATATGAATCAAGGAGAAGTAAAAGCAACAAGGTGCAAGAGGAAACTAGGCAGAAAATATGATAATTGCATGGCATAACACATGTTTTTAAATAGGCTGTACACCGCCCTGAGTCCTTCGGGAGAAGGCGGTATAGAAATAAAATTATTATTATTATTATTATTATTATTATTATTATTATTATTATTATTATTATTAACACACCTGTGTCTGATATTAGATATTCTTGCATTGGTGAGCTGGGACAGACATTTTTTGGAAAAATAAAGACTTAGATTTTAAGCTTCAAAAGTCTTTTTCTTCTCCATTTAAAATATGTATGCTGATCATGGAAAAATAAACTAGATAATTCCACTCTTTATTTTTGCTATTAGGTATGAATGTCCAATTTGCCTGATTTCCAATCAAATGAAGGAAAGTTAACTCTGATGAAGCAAGTCAACTTGACAAGGATCTTCATGGCCTTAGCAAAATTGGAGAAATCCATCAACTGGTGGATTCCCTTTCGGTCTGTTTTATTTGCTGCATGTATTTGTCTAAAATTTTTGCAATAGATTCAAGTGCTAATTCTGTAAAGCAGGGAGTGTCGTATATCTGACAAATGTAGTGTGAAAATTAAACCCACATTCCCTTTTTTTTAAAAAAAAAAACATTTTTGTTAAAAAGATAGGAACACCTAAAATGCCTAACACTGACAATTATTCTTTTTTAAAAGTCTGGAATTCCGCTCAACCAGAAAAATAAATATAACCATTCTCAAAAGGTACAGTGGTGTCCTTACGTAAGCTAAACACTTAGAATAAAGTGTTTTAAACATTTTTAATATTGAATATTTGTGTCATAAATTTATGGATGATTATTTGTATTCCTTGATGTTTATCTTGTCATTAAAAGATGTTTTATACACATTGCACTTTTTTTCCTGGAGATGGCCTTGGATAATTTGATAAACATTTCTCCTCTGTTTCACCTTCCCTCTTTCCTTTTGCCTTAGACAAGGTCATTTTTCAAAAAGGAAAGTAAAGAAAAGAAAATGACATTTTCCCATCTCCCATTAGGCAATTAATTTTATGTTTCACATCCTCAGCATAGATACTTTTCAACCTTGCTAAATAAAACTTCTCATTTGTGTGTGGGGACAAATTTAAAATACATACACACAAAGTTAAAATAGGGAAACGAAAATAAATGCCTTCCATCATTAGATACCAAAAACGAGTGCAGGGAAAAGGAAGTAAAACAAACCCTGATTTATTTTGTTTCCACATTGGTGCTTGTTGTTATCATAGCGTATTGAATATAAAATGTAGAACAATAGGGTGAGAAAGGACCTTGGAGATCTTCTTGTCCAACTCTGGACAAATGGCTGTCCAGTCTCTTCTTAAAAACCTCCAATGTTGGAGCACCCACAGCTTCTGAAGGCAACGTCTCTTCCACTGATGACTTGTCCTCACTGCCAGGAAATTCCTCCTTAGTTCCAGGTTGGGTGTCTGTCGAATGATCTTCCACACATTGCTTCTTGTCCTGCCTTCAGCTGCTTTGGAGGATAGGTATGGTTTTTATACAGAAACAGATGAAATTCGTGTCCCTGAGGTCCACATTGAAAAATTAGTAGATTCTTTTCAAAATGTTTGACTTACACTGCACCTAAAAACAGAATAATTAACATATTTGAATTTTTCTGTGAACTAGAAATCTTGTACATTAACAAGATCTAAGAATTTAGCTAATCATTTCACATTCTGCATTCTATCCTACTGAGACTTGGTGAAAGAATTAAAGTTGGCTCCCATCTATAGTGGTTATTTAGAAGTAATCCATAGAGTGTGGAAATGCTATTTTTACAGAGATTCGGGACTTATAGATCATTCTTCAGATTTAGCAAGAAGTTATTGTGGCTTCCTGTTTAGCAATCAAGAAATATAAGATAACATTTGCTATTTTTGAGTCCAAGCAGGGTCAACTTCCAAATATGATTTGTAAAAGTTCTAGTGCTAAAGTCTTAACATTTTGATAACTGCATCCAAGCACAACTGCTTGTTTTTATAATACAATGTAAAAGGAAATGCATCTATCTATCTATCTATCTATCTATCTATCTATCTATCTATCTATCTATTATCATCTCTCTCTCTCTCTCTCTCTCTCTCTCTCTCTCTCTCTCTCTCTCTCTCTCTCTTATCTATCTATCTATCTATCTATCTATCTATCTATCTATCTTCTATTATTTATTTATTATTTGTATTTCTATGCCGCCCAACTCTCCGAGGACTCTGGGCGGCTTACAACAAAGACAGTATAAACAATATACAATAAGAAACGTTAAAAACCCATACACACCGCTCATGGCCGGATCTCGCAATATCACAGTGGTGAGATCAACGGCCTCACTTTGGCCTCCCAACATTTTAGTGTTTATTTTTCTCAGATTACCTTGCCTAGAGCGGTTTATAAAGAGTAAACAGAACAGCCTTTTCCAAACTTCAGTAAAACAAAAAATACTCTCGTTTACTTCTAAGAATGGCACATCTTTCGAGAACAATTAATGTTTTGTAAATTGATGTGGCACTCAGTGGATCGACAAAGGACCTACCTAAGAGCAATATTTTTCATAATAGATAATAATATGCATATGTATATGAATAATGCATAGTTGGCTGAAAAATATGCAAATTGCATTAAGCAAATTATCTATAAAGTGTGCTGTTTTGGCAGGAGGTAAAGAGTCTGTCCAGACACAACACATAAGCAAAATTATAGAGATAATCATAAGCAAATCAAGCTGGTTTTTTTATGTAATTAAAATATAAATTTCATAAATTTGTAGACGGAAGACTATTAGGTGTTTGATAGGAAAGGAAACAGATCCCAACAGTCAGGACTTCTGTTAACGCACCCCATTAGGGTAATGCATAATTATTTTTTTATACTGTCTATATAACTTACCCATGCCATTTCCATTTTTCCTTCTAAAAAAGAGACCTGTGAAAGATGGCTCTACTGTTGGACAGGTAGTGGCATCTGTGATGTGTCGGTGAAGAGACCATGGAATGATTCCATGATGGGCTCCCTTGGGTTTGTGGGAGAAGTTGACCTGGTGGCCTAACTCAAGAGGGTCAGATTTATCTCTAAGCAGGCCCAATCTTCCATGGGGCTGAACTATCCTCTCAAGTCATTTGAATCATGAAAGTTTCTGCTCATGGGTTTGTTTATTTATTAATTTTTTATGCCACCCATCTTCCTATAATGTGACTCTGGGAGTCTTACAAGTTATAAAACAAGTAGAAAAATAAATAAAAAGTTAAAACCACACAGATTAAGATTTTGAAAACTAAGAGATTGACAGGACAGGGACCATCAGCCACCTCCAGGGTGAACTTCCCCCATTATCCCTTATCTGTCTCAAGAGGTCAAACTCCTAGAGAGGTCTGCCAAAAACGGGACTACTCTAGGCGTTCAATCACCATGTTTCAGTTTCTATTATATAATGAAATGTCAGATGGATAAAAAGCAACCAGAAACACTGGAAGACAGATGCTATCAATTTTATCCATCACAACTGCATCGTTTTGATGTTTTTTTAAAAAAAGAAAACTTTTGTCCCTTCTCCCCCCCAGTTGGAAAAAGAAACGGGAAGGAGAGTGTGAAATGACTGCCTCCCAACTTCTTTTGTAGGAGTAGAAAGATTATAAAAATGGTTGCTAGAACAGAGACTATCCCACATATTGTGCTGTTAGTTACCGTGACTAGAAGAAGGGGTGACTGAGCAACTTTTGTTACACGGACAGCCTTGTGTATATTATGTGAACTTCCTACAGGTTTCTCCGGCTCTGCCAATATTGAAGAAAGATACATCTGCCAATCTAGAGAGGCTGACAAAAGAGCATCCCTCTCTTTATTGTCATTAAATGAAAAGTTTAGCCTGACAATATGGACATGTCCACTAAAAACCACACACAGTTTGTGGTTTCTGGCTTCCCAGTACATTCCAGGAGAGAGGGTGGAGTCCAGGTCTCTTCATTCAACGTTGCCATCTTGTGGGACCTAGGAAGTTGGCCTTCTCTCTTATGGCTGCCGCCTTCCAGAACAGCTTCTCTCCCACAGAGTTTGGGTTTCTCAAGTCCTTGAACCTTGTGTTTGTGGGATCCCTCATCTTGGTTTGTTATTGTCTCATACTTCTTAATTGCTCATTTCCCTCAGAGAGACAGAGACTCTCTGAGGGAGAGAGTGTTATGATTGCTTTAGTCTGGTCTACCTGTGGTGTTTTATGTTTTTAACATTATTGTTTTCATGTGCCACCCAGAATCTATGGGAATGGGAAGTTATAGTATATTTCAATCAATAATAAGCATCTACCCCTTACTCTACTTCTGAATTTGAGCTATAGGGTCTGCTGCTTGAGTAGGGGTTTGGATTAGAAGACCTCCAAGATCCCTTCCAGCTCTGTTATTCTGTTACTCCCCAATGAACAGGTACCCCTCTCCTCTGCCAACCTCTCCCCTTCCCATTTTGAAAGGTAAAAGAGAAGGCCAAGTTACCTCTTTTCACTTACAGTACTGTACCACCACTGCTCTCATTTATGATTTTATCCCTTCTGGTCACTCCGGCAGCTTTCCTCAAACATTTCATTTCTGCGGTGACTAACTTTAGCTTATGCTTTATTGCATGTCTCCATGTTTGGCACTTGTAACCCCATTGGATGGGGATAAATAGGCTTTGTACAAGGAGGACAAGATGCTTCTTTGTGCTAATTGGTGCTGCCTTGTGTTGTAAGAGTAGAACTAGCACCTAGTTATCCTTATTGCCCCTGACCACTTTTATTGACTCTGCTTTTCCTTTGCATGGAGTTTTGCATAAAGCAAAGAGATTTCTATCACTTGAGGCCTTGTGGAAGCTTGGGCAGCATAGTGATTAAATAAGAATTTTTGCCTCTTGTTTATAATCACTGAGCAGGATGTGCCTTTGAAGTAAAAAATAAAGAGCGGGCTTTGAAAGTATTTGTGCTGATTGTAAAGATATAATGTCACCT
Source organism: Arizona elegans (assembly GCA_022577455.1). NCBI lineage: Eukaryota > Metazoa > Chordata > Lepidosauria > Squamata > Colubridae > Arizona > Arizona elegans. Next base: position 8,956,161 of record JAKOOJ010000028.1, read on the forward strand.
CAGAACTGAACTCTTCCATCGCAATTCTTCCATACTTATTTCTCAATCAATCAGTTCTCAATCAGAATAGAGCTGGAAGGGACCTTGAGGTCTTCTAGTCCAGCCCCTTGCTTGAGCAGGAGACCCTATAAACATTTCAGACAAGTGGCTGTCCAGTCTCTTCTTGAAAGCTTCCAGTGATGGAGCATCCACAACTTTTGGAGGCAACTTCTGTTCCTCCAGGAAATCCCTCCTTAGTTCTAGGTTGCTTCTCTCCTTGGTTAGCTTCCATTCATTGTTTCCTGCCATGTCCTCTGATGCTTTGGAAAATACTATGGAAAAGTAGCCACCATGAGTTAACTACAAGTAATATACAATTACAAGGGGTAGACAACAGAGGATTATCCAGTATAAACAGCTGTTGTGGCTTGTCTAAATAAATGATTGAGTCTAAACTAACAAATGAAATTAAACCAAATGAAATTCCTGCTACATTGGACATACACAAGAAAACCAGCTTAAACTAAAGTTAAGTAAAGTAAACTAAGCTAAGGTAAGGTAAGGTAAGCTAAAGACAATTGAATTCAATATTAAACTTTATGGCAGCCTCCTGAAAAGATCACAGTTTGTGAGTGAGACATGCCAGCTAACCAATTTCCAAATTAATATTTTCTGTCCAAAAATCTTTTAATTTTTGTTTTTACTTACATTGAAATAATCATGTTTTACATTGCAGCTTCAGTCTCAAACTCTTTCCTCCGGTTACCTCTCTCTCTTTTTCAAATTTGTGTGTGTGTGTATGCATGCATGCATTTATTATTTTGTCCAAAAGAGAAGATTTTTTTCACTCTGCCATAAAAAAGCTTAAAGTTTTGAGACGTTCCTGTTTGCATTCTACTAGCTTGGGGCTGCATGTTCAGGCAAACGTCAGCTGTGGCATGTCAGAAAAACATCAAATGCCGTATAAATGCAGTTTTGTTGATGTGGCTGTGACAGAAGCATATGCCATTCTATTAATTCCCAAACAAATTTGGGAAAGTGTTGCCAATTTGGTGGGGGAGGGGGAAACAAATACCATCAGATTTGCAAAAACAGAATTTGGATTAATTTCAAAGCAAACTTCACAAATAAATACATATGGTTTCCTTTTGTTTCCAGCTCTGCGGTGTTATGGTTTCCAACAAAAGTGATAATTGGGTTGGGCCGTGAAGGAGTAACCAAGCAGGAATATTTATCCATTAAACTAATTCTAGCTGATTGAAAAGTGTGAGGATGAAGGATGAAGGAATTCGGAAACAGGAGAAGTCATTAAAGCAAATAAACGGCATCCTGTCATTTACAGGCATAACGATTTGGCTCATAATGTTTCCGTTGTACTGTGGTGCTACATTATCAGTGAATATAACTGCCTGAATATCAAGCAAAAAGGCTGGTAACCAGGGGAGACAGAAAACAAACCACAATGTACCAGTTTATAATCTTCACAAGCGCACACTTGGAATCTTGGAACGGTCCAAGGCAGGTGGAAACTTTGATGGGAATCTCGTCTCTCTAGGCTACACAGGGAAGATGGAAATACATCTGAGAAGAAGGCAATAGCAAATCACCTCTGTGCTCCTGCCAAGACAGGTGCAGGGACATGTTCCTGAAACTAGCTGGAGCCAATTCAACTTGAACATGGGTATGTGTTTACCTGCAAAACCCATTGCTCCACATGGAGCGGGTTTCTAAAGTGAAGTAATTCCTTCACTTGTGTTCTCCCCTTTTTTCCCCTTCCTACCTTTCTTTTACTTCCCCACTGGACGCCCAGGAGCTGGTTTGCTCAGAATAATGGAGAAATTCCATGTTTCTCGTCCTTCCTTCGAACAGGATTATCTGACTGTGTACCTAGTCACTTGATCATTTTAGCAAAGTAATAGAAAGCTAGAACCTGCTGTGAAGGTCCTTTTACCGTCATGAGGGGAGAAAGGAGTTCAAAAGAAATTCATAGGACCCTCTTTCCATCCTTTCTCTAGATTCCTTCATGGATCCTCCTGACTCTTCGCAAACGAAGCAAATTGCAAGGCGGTGGGTAGACAGCAAACCCTCACCCAGAATAATCATTGGCATTGTTGCCTGCCTAAATAAAGCCTCAGAACTAAACTAAACTAAACTCCATTGATTGCCACACTAAACTTTATGGCAGCCCCCCTGAACAGTCAGAGTTATATACTTGGGACATCAGCTAATGAATTTCCAAATGAATATTTTGGAAAGAAACAGATTTTTGTTGTTACAAGTAAATTTCAAGGATGGTTTGAGATGCAGATTGGTTATTCTCCCTCTCTCTCTCTCTCTCTCTCTCTCTCTCTCTCTCTCTCTCTCTCTCTCTCTCCCTCCCTCTCTCCCTCCCTCCCTCTCTCTCTCTCTCTCTCTCTCTCTCTCTCTCTCCTCCCTCCCTCCCTCTCTCTCTCTCTCTCTCTCTCTTTCTTTTCCTCCTCCTCCTCTTTCCCTCAGCCTAACCCTCCTCGCAGGGTTATTGTTATTTATTTATTTTATTCATTTATAATTTAATTTATATACCGCCCCCCTCCCAAAGGACTCGTTGTGGGGAAAATAAGGGGAGGAAGAGGCAGTAGTTCTGTCGCTGCTTCAAGTTATTTATCAAGATAATATATGAGGATACATTTTTTAAAAAAATATTACAAACAATGTGACCCCAGCTGCATAACATTATCATTGCCTGCGTATGTATGATCCGTGCTTTTCTTTTTTAACAAATTGCACATTTTAGCCATTGTTCTATAGCAATGCTGTCCTTCCATGTGCTGAACATCTCAAGCCCAATAGTCCTGCCTTCTCTCAAGGACTGGCGGGGGGAAACAAGCAAGATTGTCCTGCCCTGCCATCCTGTTCTCATCCTTCATGCATTGAGGACAAACTGTGCAACTAGAAATCGTTTGTAAGCATCCAAACCATGAGAAGGCTCAGCAAGAGCCATAGATGCCTAAGTTAAGGCCAAAGGAATAATGAGGAAGACATTTTTTTCATTTGTTGCTATATTTGGATTATAATCAATGCATGCCAATTGCATACATTCTTCATACTTTGAAAAATAAATTAATATTCTAATGTAATCCCTCTGTTTTTTTCAACATTATAAATCAGCATTGAACACAGAAATGTTAGGAAGATGTTATGCCTGGCACTGCAGCAGAAGAATCCCATTGAGAATGACTCATAAACAAGGGATTTGTTCCAAAAAGACATTTGTGTTCTAAGAGAAAAACAAAATGTTATTTATTCTATTATATGAGCGCAGAATTGTTATATGTTATTTCTCCTATAATCACAGAATTATTGTAATAATTCAAAAATTGTTTTATTCGTTTGTTGGGGAATTTATTTTCTTTGACCCAAGTCAGCTACGTAGATGTATGGAGCAGCACTGCGATGACAAAAGGTTGGGAAAAATTGAGGAATGTATTTCTAGCAAACAGGAGAAATGTAGTATATTAAGGTTAATGGGCATGAATGAGAATATTGAATTATTTTGGTAATGAATCATCTAATGAATAATGAGCCAAAAGCTACAATAAGAACTGATTTTGAAGAAACAGATGGGGAAGAAAGTGAGATAAGAATGCATATTGTCCATGGGCCCCTTTAACATATAAATTATAAGCATGACAACTTTGGAAGAATAGCAGCTTGAATCAAACTTAGAAAATGAAATAGTGGGATATGGAGATGAAGACACTTGTAGCTTAAAGAAAAGTGAGAAGAGGCCATTGAAAGTGAAAACAGAAAGTGCAAAAAAGATGGTGCAGTTTAAGAATCAGAGTGGAGATAAAGAAGAGATTAAGCAGAGATTAATCATGCAGACAAAGGGGATGACAAAGGAAGCCGCGATTGTGAAGGAAAGGACATTTTGGTGACAACAAAGTCTGCAATAATTAGAGCAGAGGTCTTTTTTTTCCCCAGAGGCAAAGTAGAGTTGAAGACTGAGAAAGGGGGAAAGAAACAAGAGAGACGCTTTCAAAAGATGGATTTGTAGACGGTTTCCAACAGCACCTGTCAAAAGAGCACATCAGTCAGTCAGGGACCAGATAAAAATGATTGCTTCCTTGAGACAAAGATCAGCAAGCAAAACCTCAGGTCAATGATGCATTAGGAAAACCGATGAAGCTTGACAAGATTGACAGACGTAGAAGAAGGGGAAGGCGATAAAGGAGGCTGATGAAGGGGGATCAGAGAGATTACGGGGGTCTCCCTCAAAGAGCTACAAGTTACTGCTGGGTGCAGGTTGAAAGGGTGAAACGATGCCTTTGTGGTCAGCTGGAGTTCAGTCCAACTCAGCCATATTTAAGTTACATGTCTATGGAGAGTCTCAGTCATCCAGATCAGGGTTGTCCCAAAGGTCCTTTTTCAAGAGGCAACAGGACTTTCTTTGTTTTTCCTTGAAGATGTTTTGCTTCTAATCCAAGAAGCTTCTTCAGTTCTGACTGGACTTTGTTTTTCCTTGAGGATGTTTTGCTTCTCATCCAATAAGTTTCTTCATATCTGACTGAATGGTGGAGAAAATCATAAATCCTTCCATTCTCCATGCAAACTTTTTTTCCCCTGAGCTAGTAGGCTTGTTGGCATGACTCGTTGGCCAACTCCTCATGTCAGCCGTAAAGAACTCAACCCACCAATAACCTTATCTCCTATCTTCCCCTGGAAAGAAAAGGACTTTGGTCTCTGCAAAGCCAGGAGTCCCAAACCTTACTTGAGGTAAAGTTGAGCAATTACTCAGTGCCTTTGAAACCCTCCAAAGCATCCATCCTGATGCGATGTGTGGGTTGATTTGGGGAATGGCTTGATCGACTCTCCTTTGAATCAAATCCCTTACTTAGCCTGTCACGCAGCCCTTGGTTCTTCAGCAGTCTCAGAGTTTTTGGAATGGGTTTCCATAGGGATCCATCCATTCTAAGTGGTCAGGCTACAATGGACTTGATCTGTTTCCTGGGTTTTCCTGGAGTGGACTTTTTTGAAGCACTCCAGTGAGTTGTTTCTCTGTTTTGATTTTTAATATTGATTCATCAGGATGTTTTCCTTGCTGGGATTTGTGGACTGTATCAAACTTGCCTCTTTTATCTCTGCCTATATTTGATAGCACTATTGTTTTATTGTTCTAACTTGCTGTTGGAACATTTGTTCCCTTCGAGCAATCTGGAAATCTTTCAAATAAATAGAGCCAATAAACAAAACCCAATAAATGGCGGGGGGGCAGGGGGAGAGAGAAAGAGGCTGAATACAGCATGGTGGCCCCAAATTCTTCCTCTGCCTGTTGCCATTCTAGGTTTGTTCTCGTTTGTTTTCTTCCTGGTCTTCTTGGGAGGCCTGGAGAAGCCTCATCAAAGCAGATTGAAGCACCTCCTGGCGATCTTTTCCTACTCAAAAACAATGGGGTTTGGGTTGCTAAAGGCTGGTGTGTGTGTGTATGTATGTGTGTTATGGCACACACAAAATACACACGTCCACATGTTTATGGATAGGCATCTGTGTGTGCCTATTTGTAGACATTTTTCTTGGTGGTCATCCTGTTAGTATCTCTTACACACACGGCCAAGTTCAGTAACCTCTGGCCCTTGCCTACAGCTTTTCTCAAGCAGCAGACGGAGGGAGGCAGATGGATAAACAAACATTTCTGTTTTTCTTGTACACAGAGAGAAGGCTCCGTTTGAAAGGGGGAAAAAAGAGGAGCATTTCATTTCTTAGTATAGAGGACACATATATTTTAGATCCATTGGCAATAACACAAGAAAAAAGTGTCTTGTTTTTGTGTGTATTACAGGTTTGACTGAGCAGAGCCAGCATCTCACAGCTGTAATTAGACATCTTAGATAAAGACTTCTAATTGATCAACTGTTCAATTGAAACCAATTTACATGGGACCTTATTGCCTCCAGGACAAAGGGCTGTCCAGTCTTTCCTTGAAGACCCCTGCCTTCAAGAATGCCTGGGTTTCATTTTGGAGCTCAGAAAATAACCCTCCATCTTATGAGATCAGATGAGACCCTCCCTGTCCTATTGTCCCTCTTCATTCATATGCATTTCATGTATTCATAATCATGTTTTATATTTTTATCTGTTATCTTATATATGCTTGACAAATAAATAAATAAATAAATAAATAAATAAATAAATAAATAAATAAATAAATAAATAAATAAATAAAAAAGCATGGGAGAAGGTTGTTCTCTCTTTTCCTGGCCCTCCTATACCCCAGTTACTTCCAACTTTGTTATTCTGCTTCAACCATAGCTAAAACATAGGCCCATTTAACAGTATATCAACACAACAATCTATTCAAGTTCAGTAGGAGTTGCCTTGAGCAAACTATACACAATTGCATGTTCCAGCAGGCTGGGAACCTCTGTGCCCATGAATGCCAATATTTATTTTTATTTGTTAGATTTGCTAAGGTTGCCAACCCCAAGAACACCGTGGGTGGCATAAAATAGGTCCATCGCATATATTAAAAGCATTTTAAAAACCAGATAATTACCTAGACCATAGCAACAGTGCCCAACAGGCAAAACTCAGCCAGCGGTCGCTCAATTTTGTCTTCTGTTGTTGGCTGGGGCTGAATATTGCTCCCGTTGCTTTTAGAAGTCCCCATCACATCACTTGCATCAGGAACATCTTCATGTAAATGACGTGCATTGCATAGTTTACATTACGATGGCGATAGCGTCACTTCTTCCACCCTTGGTCTCTCCTACAGATGACCACGCTCAGTAAAACCAGACTTGTGGTCATTATGTTTTTGTTTTGTTTTGTTTTGTTTTGTTTTGTTTTGTTTTGTTTTGTTTTCAGGGAAGAGGCTCCACTGACAAGGAACAGAGGCAAAGGAAGGGGTGGAGAAATGCTATGTCTGTATCCAAGACATTGAGAAGACGGTTTGTGTCTGCCTGTATGTGGGGAGGATCTCTGGAATCACCCTACAGTCTTTGGAAGTGTGTGTTATGATTAGAAAGCTAAAGGGGGGTTATTTAATAAGCAGAAGGCTAAAAGGGAGTCATTTAATGTTTAATCACACTAAAACACTCCCCCCCACCCATTTGTGTAGAGTAACCTTCTTCCATGCTGATCTCATAAATAGAGCATTATTTTCTTCTACCAAAGATGGACCATAAATATAGACATCCTTCAAGAAATGGGTGTTCAAGAACAAATTGGACAGGTATTTGTCCAGGATACAATAAGATCTCCTGCCTTAGGCAGGGAGTTGGACTAGAAGACTAAAGAGCCTTGATGGTGCAGCAGACTAATGTGCTGTTAGCACCAGCTGCCTGCAATTACTGCAAGTTCAAATCTCATCAGGCTCAAGGTTGACTCAGCCTTCCATCCTTCCGAGGTAGGTAAAATGAGGACCCAGATTGTGGGGCAATAAGCTGACTTTGTATATTAAAAAAAAAAACACCGCTTAGGGGAGGGCCAAAAGCCCTACTAAGCAGGTATATACAAAAGTATGAAGGCTATTGCTTAACGCATTGTAAGCCACCCTGAGTCTCCAGAGAAGGGAGGCATATAAATCGAACCAATAAATAAAATAAAATAAATAAATAAAGACCTCCAAGGTCCCTTCCAGCCCCAGGATTCTATGATTCAAATAGTCTTCCCCTTTCTGCAGAAATTAGAAAAACCTGAGTATGACCTAACACAGAGTATGAAGCAAGGACTACACTTTGGATTTTAATAAAATGCCCAGCCCAGGACTATTTAACACATTGTCACCCAGGTTGCATTCTTATTTTGTCCCATCAAGCTAGAATCAAGACAAGGATTTGAAACGTGTGTCAACCCAACAAAGGAGGCCTATTTATGTCCTCATTAGTTCTTTATTTAAAAGGAAAGCCCAAAGGTGCATCATTTCACCTTTCAATCAAGGTAGAAGTTCTAGATAGTTGAAAAAACCTGTAGGAGTTGAGGAAGTTTTCATTGAGAAATGAAACTTTCTATTCTGGCTTCTGGGATTTTTGAATGATGGATATGATTTTTAAAAAAAACAGTTACTTGGGTAAAAAAAAAGATATAACTGGGATATAAAGGAGTTTGCAATCTTTTTTTAAAAAAAGTTGGTTGTCTTCTTTTTTATGTGGGAAGTGAATTACACCACCAGTAATTCATTTGAAAGAATGTAAGAATTATATATTTTAGACATGGCCACTGATTGTTCCTTATCGATTAGATATTATTGCTGAGGTTACAATTGCAAAAACAAAGATGATTATGTATTCCTTGAAGGATATTTGTTAGTCAGCAAAATCTGAATTATCTTTGAATCAATGGAAAGGCAAGATTGGACCTTGTGGTCTAAGATTAATGCTTTAAATTGAATCCTAAAGATTTGTGTAATTACCACTTTGATATAGATTCTTTTCCTTAATTGCTTAAAATGAAGTTTTGTTCTTGTTATTTATATGGATTCAAAGATTCAATACTTTTGAAGAAAAAGAACTTGGAATGAGGCAAAGGCAATAAAACGGCTCCTTTGGTCTCTTTTAAAAGTGTGGGTGGGCTTTTTGTTTTGAGAAGCAGCTTCAAAGTGATGTTGGCTTGAAGCACTGTTGAAGTCCCACACCCTAAGGTGCAACCAAATTCACTCTTTATTTACCAGGCAATAGCTAAACCAGGTTGAGTCTAGTTGACTCGGATGGAAGACTGGCAGGCAATGTCAGGCCTGTGGTGAAACTCAGAAATGGAAACAAATCTCCCAGGAAAAAAATGCAAATTGTGTGTGTTGTTTCCCTGCCTTGTTACCACCAGGGAGTTTCCAGAAGCCAAGTGGGAGTCGAAGAGGTCCTTTGTCAGATTCAGCATGATCAGAGTTAGCAAGGTGGCTTTGAATTGTATATAAAATGTATATTTTGGGCCCAATTAAGTGGTTCCAGTTTGCAAGTAGACCTCAGAATGGTGTTAGGTGGAGCTGTATGGTTTTTGTCATATGACAGCTGCAAAGCTAGTAGCCGCTTCTTGAGGTCTTCCCAAGCGAGCGCCTTTTGGCCAGCTGTCGTGATAATCTGCTGGGTAAGAAGAATGGCTTCTTCAGAGCCTCGCAATGTCTTTTGCAGAAGGTCACAATCTGGCTTTGAAGGAAGAATGAATATGAAGGAGCTCCTATTTGGGGTTGTTTATTTTGCAGATTCCTGAAACAGTTTTTTCCTAAGATAAAAACAATCATGGAAAGGAAGGAGTACATTTCCATGGTACAATTGCTCTGACATGGTCCAGTTCCTGAGTTATGACTTTGTGTTTCTTAATCTTGGCTCCGGAATAAAGTCCTCAGAAGACGAACTTCCCTGCATCCAAAGCCATGAGTCTCCGGAGCTCTTACTGGAGCTTCTCTTTTCATGTCCACACGATTTACAGGGCTTGCAGATGGAAATAATTTACTACCATGGTGATTTTTCATAGCCTGTTTCCTTTTGGTTACTCTGTGCTTACTATAAGGAAAATACGAACAAGGTGCCTGATTTCTTCAGGGAGAAAAAAAAAATCACATTTGTTTAAAACAAAAGGAGTTTGTCTTACAGAATCATCCTCCTTTCAATCTTCCTGCTGCTTCACCATCTCAGCCTGGACCCTGAAAAAGCATCTCCTGAAAAAGCAAATCGCTTCCAATTTTGCAAGAAAGAGGCATGCAATTTAGGATGAAAAATGGGGGCCCTTCTAAAACCAACCTTATTTTATTTATTTATTTATAAAATTTGTATGCCGCCCTATCTCCAAGGACTCAAGAACCTGGATTTTTTTCCTCTCAGTGGGAAAAATAAGAGGCATCCGATTCAGCTTTTTCAGTGCCATATCCGGGAAGATAGCGAGATCAGTTCCTTTACATGTTTTCCTGACTACAGAACTCCAGGAGTTATTTTGAAATTCATAATAATGGAAAACATATCCAGGTAGAATTTGTCTGCAGATGATGCAGGAATGTTTTTCATTTGCTTTTGTTACATGCAGACTCAGCAAAACAAACCAGTTTTTCCCACAATGGAGAAGACACCACGGAAACATGTCTGGAATAGCAAATAATTTAAGAGTTAGATTGTACCATAATGCTGGACTTCAACATATGTTGAGTTTTGAAAGATTAATTCTTATGAAAGTTGAAGTTCCATGGAGAAAATTAAAGAAAATTTCTTTTTTGTGCCAGGGTACTTAACTGACATGCTGATGAAGTTTAGCCCTATGTTTTTCATACAGGCTTATATCATATGATCTGCAGTGCTTCAAACCGCAATGCTCTTCATGCCAGACAAACTTTCTATCACCGAGATAGGGATAGTTTTGTTGCTAAGATGTATTGCTTTTCTACCCTCAGCTGAAAGTCCCTCTCCCTCAAGTCAAACATAAAAATAAACTCCACATTCTTGCCTTCCTTCTTCCCTTCTCTTTCCTGCCTCTTCTTCCAGATGCACACTTTAAATCAACCATAATCCTTCTTACAAAAAGGGAGGGGGGGGAATACATGGTATAAATAAAAGGGGTTGCCCTTCATAAATCATCCTCAGCTTTTGTGGGGGAAATTTATTGGTTTTTCTATCACCAGTTGAGATTAGGACTACATTCTTCTCCTCCTCCCTGATCCTCCTGCTCATATTGGAAGATCCATACAAGATCCATGCTGATAAGAAAAAAGATTCTATATTTCACAGAGACCTTAAAACAAGAATCCATCATGGGGTAGAATTAGCTCTAAGGGTATTTGTAGGTCTTTCCTGTTAATATTTGGGTGGGGGTGGGTCACCAAAGAGGAGTCCACCAAATCCTGTGGAATCTGTGATTTTTAAAGACCAGAGACTCCCTTATTCCTCCTTTTGACAGGCATTCTTCACACTTGGCACAACCAAGGTTTTGTGTGTGGGAACCGGAGAGGCTATTCCGTTTTGACATATCTGGTTTCGGGTCCGTTTGTTTATCGCTGTTTTAGAGCCATGGACTTTGGCAGACTTTAAAAGAAGGGGGCAAAAAGGAGGAGGCCATGGAAAATCCCAAACACTCTGGGCAGAAATGGACTTGACTCAAACCTCCGGAGGAATTCTGAACTCTGGAAAAGGCTAAACCAAACACCACATCCAAACGGAATGCACTGACCAGAAAATTACAATGAAATCGGATAAATACTTTGGTTTCCTTTTGTTTATATTTTAATATAAGGACACAAAATGTTCCTACAATTATGTGTGAGGTTCTATGCCTGGGAGGTGTCCATGCTTCCAAGTGAAGGCCCTGGGAGGGTCTATAAAATGCAACCAATTGGTTTCCATATCCCTTCCTTGCCATAAGCTTAGGATTGCTTTTATTTACACTATGGGAGGGAATTATGGGGTTGGGGAGGGGTTGTCTACATATTTATTTACTTGGGTCCAATACAGGCATGGTCAGGAAGTGGTATGTCAAAAGGTATTATGCATTAGATATCATATTTCATTGAATACAATTCAATACAGCATTACAAAGTCTGCATTAACTACTGAGGATATCACATCAGATCTATAATACATAATATAGACTATATCAGAGTTGGAAGGGACCTTGGAGGTCTTCTAGTCCAACCCTCCTGCTCAGGTAGGAAACCCTGTACCATTTCAGTCAAATGTAAGATATTTGTAAAATAGTAAGAGCCTGGTGGCGCAGCAGACTAATAGCCTGTTATTAACATCCAGCTGCCTGCAATTACTGCAGGTTCGAATCTCCCCAGGCTCAAGGTTGACTCAGCCTTCCATCCTTTCTAAGGTAGGTAAATTGAGGACCCAGTTTGTGGGGGCAATAAGCTGACTTTGTATAAATATACAAAAGAATGAAGGCTATTGCTTAACGCATTGTAAGCTGCCCTGAGTCTCCGGAGAAGGGCGGCATATAAATCAATTTTTTTAAAAAAATGTGACCAACGGTAGTTAATGAAGAGATTCTTTCTCTTTTCTCTAAGATTCTCTCTGGATTTCTAAGATCCAGGGCATAAGACAATCCTCTATTTCTACATAAATGTAAGATAATCAAGTTGCTTATTTAGCTGACATCAGGACCCAGTTCTATTGAGGCTGTCAGACTGATTCAGACATTTGCATGATAGGACGTTCTTGCTGTCTTTCTTTGAATTTGGGCCATCCTTGAAGGCCATACAGAACTTCAGGAGCAGTAATGGGCCTGCCTCACCATCTCTGTTAGCTGCACTGATTGCCAGTTTGCTTCCAGGTATAACTGTTGTTTGCATGCCATGGTTCCTTGAGAAATCACCTGTCTTCCATCACATCTACCTGGTACTTCAATCCTGCAGAGTTGCCAGGATCCTTCAGTTAAACCAGGTTACCTGGTGCTTTGGGGAACAGGCTGACCTTCTTTTGTTTGTGGCGGCCCTTCAAATACTGGAAGACTGCTACCATGTCCCCCCCAGTCTTTCTTTTCTCTAGGCTAGCCAAACCCAAATCCTGCAACCAATCTACTTATGTTTTTGTTAGACTTGTATATTTATATATGGAAAATGATATGCTATATGAGATGATGATATATGAGATGATGATATGAGATGATGATGCGATATGATACGATGTAATGTAATAATCTATACTAAAATATAATATAATGTAATATATAATAATATACTTAGACTTCTATACCGCTCCATATTGCTTTTACAGCCCTCTCTAAACCGTTTACAGAGTCAGCCTCTGCCCCCCCCCCCCAGCTCTTCTATTGGCCTATCTGGAGGTGGGCAGTCATGCCCATTGCTGCCTGTGGAAAACAAGCAATTTGCTGGCAAAAGATGAACCTGGCTGACAACTATGGGGATATTTTAAATTGCACGAGGTTTCGTTTTATAAGCCTTTAAAAACTTCGAGTTTTTCAAGTTTTTAAAGGCGTATAAAACAAAACATGAGCATGAGAAAAGTGTAGCCCATCCTAAATCAACAATCTAGACAAATATCTGTATTAAAGGTTGGTAGAGACTGACTAAACTTTTCTGTTAGAAGGGAGGATTGACTGACAAAGAGGGGAAATTCTGCCCAATTCCCAGAGATGAGTTCCCAGAGGCCAATGGCTGTAGGACTCCAGCCATGCCAGAGTTTCTCAGGGAAGTTTCAGTTTTGTGGTGAGCCCCATGTCAGAACTTGGCTTGTGAAACCTGCCATTATTCCCAGGGAAATGTGGTGAGGTCAAAAGGAGAAAGGCCCCTTGCGAATCCTCGGCTTATGGAGCAAAGTGAACAAGCAGATAAATGTTCCTGGTTGAACTTTTTGCTCTGTTTGGAGATTGAACGAAAGGAAGGAAAAGGTGCTTTGTCAATCTCTCTTCCACACTAGCATTTCCACAAACAACCGACATATTGTTTTCCCTTTGCTGCCACCCCAGGCTTCTTCTCACATGACACGCGTGTCAGATTCCAGCCGTGTCATTGGAGTTTATGGCTGATGAATGACGTGCTGTTTCTGAGAGTTGATCATCGTGCCAAATGAGAAATATCTTCCTGCTTGAAGGAAACAGAAGGAGAGGAGTCTTAATTCAGGAAATAATATCCTCTTGTTACATTTACATCTCAGGTGACATCTAATCTTTCAGGAGGAGGAATCTCATTCATTGGCTTTTTCCTAATGTCATGCCTTTAAATTGTGACAATGACATGACAGTCAAGAAGTCATGTCATTGATAGTAGGAAGAATTATCCAAGGGGATCCAGGCCAGAATGAACAGAAATGTGTTCACAGTTGTTCAGACTTTTCCCTCCTTGAGTTTGCTCATCAGAAGGTCAAAGAGGGGATCACATGATCCTGAGATACTGCAACCATCAGAAATGTGAGTCATAAGTGGGCGGCTGAAGGTAACTCTAAAATTCTAAAGTAATTTAGTGTGAAGATAATCAAATTATTGCGGCCTGCCTGGGTGACATTTTCAGGTCATTTGGCATAAGAGAAAAAGATTTCTCCTCCATGGTTCCAAAGCACAGAGCTGCCCCATCATTCTCTGCTTTCAGAAAGCAAAGGTAGCCTAACGAAAGGTTTGGAAACTTTTGGTGCTTCTTAATGCTGATGTTCGAAATTCCGAGATTCCGTAATTCTTGAAAAATTCTGGTGCATCACCTTTGCAAACGCTCGAGGCAACCAAGTGAGAAATCCAATAATGTTGCTTTTGAATATTCCATCCTTTATTGAATACCTGGCCTCAGAACGACGTTTAATAAAGATGCCTATGAAATTCAATCCTGATTGCCTCCTTTATTACCATCACAATCCACTGTACCATTGCAAATCAAGAATTAGCTTTTCGGGCCCTACATCTGGGCTTCTCTACATTCTATAGCACTAACTCTAATCCCATCTCTGCTTTCCACCCCTCCCCCGACTATTCTTTTCTTACCAGAGTAATTCTCGAGATTTATACAGGTTATTTCCGGTTGCATTATGAAATCTGGCTGAAATTTTGCAATTGCAACTCACGTTTCTTTTTTTCCTGTAATATAGAATAGAATAGAATAGAATTTTTATTGGCCAAGTGTGATTGGACACACAAGGAATTTGTCTTGGTGCATACACTCTCAGTGTACATAAAAGAAAAGATACGTTCGTCAAGAATCATAAGGTACAACACTTAATGATAGTCATAGGGAACAAATGAGCAATCAAATCCTACTAGGAAACAGTCAATGTAAATCCTAAGGATACAAGCAACAAAGTTACAGTCATACAGTCATTAGTGGAAGGAGATGGGTGATAGAAACGATGAGAAGATTAATAGTAGTGCAGACGTAGTAATTTAAGACAATGTGCAATTGGTATGCTTGCTTTTTTTTTTCTTTGCCCTATGTAGATGCAGGAGCATATCAGTAAAACCCCAAATTGCAGAATCATTATGAATTACTTTCTTCCTACAGTCACACAACACTCACTTCTCTTAGGCTGTCAATGCACCCTTATATTTGTGTTCTGCACTTGTGCAAAGAATGACCCTCATCGGAGTTAGGATTGCATTGCTGGACTCCACAGGAAAGTATGGAAGATCCCTCCAGGTGACACATGATGAGAAGAAGTTCATCTGGGGACTTCAGCTGCAGAAGACATCTCTCGGGTCTTGCTGACTGTCAAATATATACCCCAGCCTAAGGGGAGTATTTTGAATCTTTGCTTGACAAAACAACACAATTGAGCCCTCAAGAATAGACTGTTTTACCTCTTTCAGGGTACAAAAAAAAAAAAAACCTATCCAGCAGAACTCTCGTTGGAGCTGTTCAGCTGAGAGCTCATTACATGGAAGTGATCCTATGATGACATGTCAAGATGACACATTCGTTTGAATAGATTTTGTTCTGCAGTTTGGTAGATTTATACTTATCCTTTTGTTCCTAAAGGAAATCAACCCTCCTTTGGAAAGAAAGATCCTGAAGCTGAAGTCCACTGGCTTCACTGTACCCAATGAGAAGAGAGGGCTCCTTGGAGAAGACCCTGATGTTGGGAAAGATGGAAGGCGAAGGGAGAAGGAGACGGCAGAGGAGGAGACGGTTAGATGGCATCTTCAACACAACAAACGAGTTTGGGCAGACTCTGGAAGACAGTGGAGGACAGGAGGGCCTATCATGCTATGGTCCATGGGGTCACGAAGAGACAGAGACGACTTAGCAACTGAACAACCACAATCCTTTTCTTAGTTGATGCTGTGTTGTGTCTTGAGATGGCCAATTGGCTAACCAATAAACTATTGTTGTACTGTATTCCTGTTCTACCTGATTGCCTTTTTCTTATACTTGCTCCCCATTCTGAATTCTGCCCTGCCCTGCCTCTCTTTCTCCTGCCTTCATGTCCTTGACTTTTCTAGTGGAATCAGTTCACAACAGGACCATCAGGGGTGGGGAAGTGGGAATCAAAAAAGGGGGACTAGCGGCCATGACAGTGATGGAAGTCCAAGCCCTTTTTTAGGCAGCACTTCAACTGCATAGCACCTTTTCAACCTTCCTCTGGTTCAAGCCACAATAGCAATAGCACTTAGACTTATACACCACTTCACAATGCTTTACAGCCCTCTCTAAGCAGTTTACAGAGTCAGCCTCTTGCCCCCAACCATCTGGGTCCTCATTTTCCCAACCTTGGAAGGATGGAGGGCTGAGTCAACCTTGAGCCGGTCAGGATCGAACTCCTGGCAGTCGACAGAATTAGCCTGCAATACTGCTCTTTAACCACTGCACCACCAGGGCTCTGAATGATCCTCAGAGAATTTCAACCCATAGGTTTCTCCCTATCTAGGTAAGATAGCTTAGAATGGAATTTTATTCAGTGCAAAGACAAATTCTGTCCACCTTTCTTCTTTTTCCCCAGGGTATTTACTTTTTCCCCAGACTTCTTTTCTGCCTGTGCTTTCATTTTGCCTGGAGGAAATCCAACTGGAAAAAAAATTCACACAGGAGGTCAAAGGAACAGAAATATTCTTTCTGATGCTAAACAGTTAAGGTTCCAAGTGGAATGGCAATGTGTGGAATTAAATGCATGTGGAACCATCATTATACCTCTTTCAGGAACAATATAAGACATATTTGATTATATTGGCAAAATAAAAAAAGGAGCTTGTTCATTCGTTAATGAGTACCGATGCTCTTTCACTCTTCCTCCACAAATCTCTTTCGTTAAATAAGAAGACTCAGCAGTACAAATTTTTATTTATTTTATTTATTATTAAATGTTTTTGCAGCCCATCTCATTTTGAAATGACTCTGGGTGGTTTTGGAGCTGCAAACTTTGAGTTAAAAAAAATACTACCTTTTGGGTACATTTGCTTCTTTAGTGCAATTGTTTCATTTAATACAGGTTTCTCTTAACCATATGGATTCAATCTGATCTCATCTTTAGGAAGTCATACAAACTACAACTGTCAGACAGACTTGGGTGTGATTTAGTGATTATGAGCCTTGCAAAGAGTCAAACACACTGATTGTGTCTCTGCAAGCTTAACTTATACATTATTGCATTTAGAATTGGCTCCATTTTTTTCCTCTAAGCATCTTATTAATGTCAGGAAAAGCTGTAGTTTTTAAGCGATAGGCGGTCTTAATCGCAATTTTCTTGTTATTTTAGGGAGAATTAATGCATTTACTGCCAGTTGGCTCAGCCAACTTAACTTGCTTATAAATATATAGATGCCCTACAAATTAGTGTCTGTATAAATTAATTAAATCTCCTCCTCCTCCAGTTTACTCTCTCCATTTTCACACTTGTAATAGCCTTTCTTTTTCACTCTTCCTCCATAAATCCCTTACCCTCTGTTCATTATCACATCTTCCATACTCTTTCTCCCTCCCCTAAGAGCTGTGTATTTTTAACCATTCCAAAGTATTTAAAAAGAAAACATGGAAACAGCTCAAGGGAACCCCAAATGAAAGCACTTTCATGTGGCTTTGAGACACACCAATCTTTTTTTTATTTCAGCTGTGGTTGAAATTTATTGTGCTCTCCCTATATGGAATGAGTATTTTAGGACAGGAGGATCAGAACAATAGTTCAGCTGCAGTTTTCCAAACTTGATCACTTATGTAGTAGAAATATTAATTTTTCACTCTAATTATTAACAACCTTTTAACTGTCCTTGTGAATAAGATTTTAGACCTGTGCCACTCTTCATTGTTTCAAATCAATTTCAACATATGAGGACCATTTCAGATCTTCACGTTCATATGGCATATAAGATTGACAGGCAGAGCCTGCATGTTGATTGAAACTGGAGTGAGTATAAACCGGTTTCAGATCAATTCAGATCTATGGGTTGCCCGCATGGTACAAATGGTATCATTAAACCAAACCAACCCAGGTGAATCTAAACATTTCAGTCTTAAATCAACTGAAATTGGAGGGATTTTTACCCATCCCAATCTAGTTGCGATCGGTAGACAGAACAGTCTTGAACAAAAACAGGCCCAGAGATTACCATGCATTCAGAAACGCAATTAATACATCCTATCTTTTAAAAAAAATAATCCCATGCAGATAGGCAAACCAAATTAAAACTCTCCAACCAATTCTAGAGTCCAGACATTTCCCACTTGCCTTATCTTTATGGGCCATTAGGAAATTCCAATAACTGTAATTGTCCATATTTTTCATGTTTTATCCTTTCCCTTCCTTCTTTTTGCTTTTGGCACACCGAACACTTCTACTGTGCATAATTATAAGAACATCTGAAGTTGAGAAAGACTCAAAAGGATTTCAAAATGAATGGGCTCAGTGGGATAAGCTGCAAAAATCTAACCCTGGTGTATCTCTGATGGAGTTGACTAACATTGCCAAGTGATCGCGTTTTCCAACATTCCTTCAAACACACGGATGGAGCCAGGGAGAAAGTCTACTGTGCACTCCAAAGGATGCCATTCTCCAAAGTTTCAGGGAAGGAATTCTTCTCAATCAAACACTGACTTCTGCTCCAAGAGTTGCCTGTCCAGGGAGTTTGTTTACCTTACTCCATACAGTTTCCGATCAGAAATAAATGCATGGGATGAAATTGTTTCCATTGTAATTCCTACACAGCTAAAACCTGTTCTGCTCACTGACCTTTTCAGCCATCACTAATTATAGCCTCAGATGAAAGTGACAGATCTGTGAGATACTCCTGGCAGGAGGAGGAGGAGGAGGAGCAAGGACTGTTGGTGGAGGTGACGTTACTTAGAAACAGAATTCATTGTGGCCTTCACAGGTAGTCAGTCATAGAATCAATTCTAACGGTTTTGAAATGTCAAACAGAACTGCAAGAGAAAACAAAAACAACCAAGTAGATTAGTCATCACTCTTGAAATCACTCTGGCATTTTTTAAAAGAAGGCTGTCACACACACACACGCACACACACTCACACACACATATATGAATATGTATATACATACAAATACATATACAAATACATATCCATATCCATATGTGTGTGTGTGTATATTTGTATGTATATAGCAATAACAACAGCACTTAGACTTATATACAGCTTCCCAGTGCTTTTACAGCCCTCTCTAAGCAATTTACAGAGTCTGCCTCTTTCCCCCAACAATCTGGGTCCTCATTTTACCCACCTCGGAAGGACGGGAGGCTGAGTCAACCTTGAGCCTGGTGAGATTTGAACTGCCAAATTGCAGGCAGCCAGCAGTCAGCAGAAGGAGCCTGCAATACTGCACACTAACCACTGCGCCACCATGGCTCTCGGTCTACATATCCACAAACCACATATCCATAACTAAAAAATTAGTCAAATATACTTTTCTTCGAAACTTCAGTTCCCATATAATAGCATTTTTTAAAAATGTATCAAAATCACAGGCACAATAACAGGAGCCGCTCTTTAAAGCCAGCTAGTAAAGGGATAGTGCTTTTTCCTTTTAATAAGGAAGAGTTTCCTTACGGAGTTAGAGGGATGTCTTTCCTTCGCCTAATCTCAGAATTTTATTCAAGCAACCCCAAACAATTGTTTGCAAATTATATCTCTGTCCAATGCTCCCAGTTACACTCTAAAAACAACCATTAGCAAATACTAACTGGCTCAGGCAATACTTTGGGCAGATGCAATACTTAATTCTGACTGAAAAAAATTCCCCTGATTGCAGCAATGGGTGCCGAGAGCTGGAATTCTAAGAATGACACTTCATTCTTTCAACAATTGCCATGTGCCTGTTGGGAAAGTTGCTTTTATTTCCAGTTGTAATTGATTTGCATGGCAGTCTCCGAAGAGCATGTAAAATCCTGACAGCAGGAAAACGGGGGTGTCACTCCTGGCTTAGTCTGGATGATTCATTCATCATATTTTAAATATGAAGTTGCGCTTGTGGATGGAGCTGGTGGGAAATGAGCAGTCCCTTCAATTATGTTCCAGCCTGACTCACTGACACAATTCTTGAAATGATGTGAGGTTTAATTATATGACCCTTTAGTGATGTAACATTCAGCCCTTTCTCACTGGTGGATCCCCTCTTTTCCCTTAGCTTTGCTTGGGCTTCAATGATAGACTCAGATTGGGGTGAGAAGACAACAGCCATCGGTTGAGTAAACCATTACAGTCAATAGCTGAGGGGCTGCCCCAAAGAAAAGGGGGTCATCCTATTCTCCAAGGCACCCGAAGGCAAAATAAGAAGAGTAACGGATGGAAACTAATGAAGGAGAGAAGCAACCTAGAACTAAGAAGAAATTTTCCATCAGTGAGAACAATTCAGCAGTGGAACAGAAGTTGCCTCCAGAAGCTGTGGCTGCTCCAAACACTGGAGGTTTTTAAGAAGAGATTGGACAACCTTTTGTCTGGGGTGGTACAGGGTCTCCTGTTGTGCAAGGGGTTGGACTAGAAGACCTCCAAGGTCCCTTCCAACTCTGTTATTCTGTTTGTTCATTTGTTTCTTCATTCTGATAATGAAGAGAGCAAGAGTCTTGATTTGCTTGAGAGAAAAATTGAAAATTTGAGAAAATTCTTAGCTCAGTTTCCATTTTAAGTAAAAAAAAAATCGCAGCTTGCTATTTAAAAAAATAACACAAAAACCTTCAACACTCACTCAACCTGATCAAGAGAGCAGTTTGCCTTTTTTTATTCTTAATTTTATTCATCGCTCGATCTGTGGGTTTTAAGAATGGTTCATTGCTCTGTTGTTTTATATTTTGATACACATTTTATGTCCTGTTTTTGTGAGTTTTTATGCAATAATGCTGAATTCTCTTATACCACACGAAATAAATAAGAAAGAAAGAAAGAAAGAAAGAAAGAAAGAAAGAAAGAAAGAAAGAAAGTTGCCTTTACGACTTATCTATTCTTGAAAGTTTCTTGCTCTCCCCAGCTTTAACCCTTCTTTCCTTCCTTCCCTTTTGTTTTCTTCCTCAGTTTCAGCCAGAATGTTTAAATCATCTGAGTCCTTATTAAAGCAGTAATAATATTCTATTTTTGCAGATACCTTCAGTATCTGAAGGTATCTGCAAACCTGAATGTTTTTTTAGAAACATTCTAAAAACTGAATGTTTTATTAGGCTCCTGTTGTTTCTTATGTAAGGTAGACAATTTCAGGAAAGGACACGGTGAAAGTGCCTGAAGTAAATAAACCTCTAACATTTCCCAACGTACTTCTACTACTCTGGATTCTATCTGTAGGAAACAGGAATTTGAAAGCAGATTGTCAAGGGTTAAAATTCTAAACTGTGACTAATTTGACTTTTGCTTAATAATTATCCTTCAGATTCACTGGGGCGAATTTTGCTGTCGGCCACCCTGCGTATGTTCACTGAATTCTTCATTTCCGCAAATTATCTCTGGGTTTTGAATATCTGCATTTGATGCTCTGCGGTAAATGGTCACTAGAACATTTATTGTTTCATAGTTAATATTTGACAGTGTTCCACTAAGAGAAGGATTGAGTTTGGGAAGTCTTAAAAAATGTATTTGATTATGCATCAATTTTACTGCTATCTGTTATCTGTATTTTCATATATATATTGTATATTGTTCACATTTTGTTAGTTTCACTAGGGGTGAAAGATACTTGCAAACAAATCAAACCCATCAATAAAAATATTCCATATGTAATACAGTCTTCCAAAATGGTAGGGTTGGGTTAGCATATCTGTCATAGAGCATGACCACCAAAATTTAAGGAGGCCATGCTCACATTCTTCGTGTGTGTGAGAGAGAGAAAGAGGGGGGGGAGGGAGGGAGTGGGAGAGAGAGAGAGAGACTTCTGTACTCCAAAAAGTCCTAGAAAAATATTGAGTTGATGAAGGAGTTGTCTTTGGACTGGGAAGCTTCAAGTTCACCCTTAGCAATGAAGGCTTGTTTGGTGAATTTGGGCTGATATCTCTCAGCTGAAACCCTTATACCAGGTTGTTAATGTAGGAAATCTGATCTGAGAAATCTGAGAAATAATTTAATGTTGAATGTTCCCAAACGCTGCTAGAATGGCTGTTAAATTGTAGATAATCTCTTTGTTATTGCAAAAGAACCTCAACCATGGTTGAAGTACCACTTGGATGGATTTTCCTGTCCTTAACTATGGTCTGATTGAGCGCCTTTTCAATAACTTCTCAGAGTTGTCTGAGAAGGAATTTGAAAAAAAAATTCAAACTGCACATAAGCATCAAAGCAGTTTACAATTGACCTGCAGTGGCATTTATCATTCCACAATAGTTGATTATTTATAAGTAAAATATGTTTTGCTTTACCGTCTGAAACCCTGTACACAATGTATTTCATGTCTGATGAGAAATTGAGAGGTGAGACATGATTAAGTAATTAGCCTAATGGATTCTTTGTGTATTTATTGTTGCCCATCAAAGCTCTCAAAAACTCCCAATAAACATAAATGATTTATAATATAGTTACGAGTTTAACATTCAAGAGAAGAAATCAGATTTGGCATTTGAAAACATGTTTCTCAGTGAGGCAATTCCATATGTTAGTGAACAAAGCTATTGACTGTATAATTTGGGATATGAATTCTTTATCGTTTGTTATATTCTCCACTGTCTCAAATTTAATTGGTAAGCTAATAATTTTTAAATTGCAATTCATCGCTAAAAATTAACCTTGGGAGCAGCAATATATTTCATTATACTTTACAAAAATCAAGCATATTATCATAATAATATTGTGTGCAGATTCTGATAATATGTCTCCTTCACCAGTTGGGAAGCAAATATAGTTTCTATCAGTTCTAGAACAGCCCCAAATTTGAGAATAAGGATGTTTCAACCTATAAATCTAGTAACTCTCTAGAATATTATCAGGAATGAAAAAGAATGACAACTTTCATGGAAATATCTCTTAGAAATCGAATATTCTAATTGATAGATTGCTTTTTAATTTTATTCTCAATTCTATAGTGCATTTAATAGCAATAGCACTTAGACTTATATACTGCTTCACAATGCTTTACAGCACCCTCTAAGCGGTTTACAGAGTTAGCCTATTGTCCAATCTGGGTCCTCATTTTACCAGAAGGATGGAAGACTAAGTCAACCTTGAGCCAATCAGGATCAAACTGCTGGCAGTGGGCAGAGTTAGCCTGCAATGCTGCATTCTAACCACTGTACCACCACAGAGACACAAATATGAAGAGAGATTTGCAAGAATATTTTACTGCCAGAACAAATATTATATATTATTAATGTGGTTTTGAACATTTATTTATTTATTTATTTATTTATTTATTTATTTATTTATTTATTTATTTATGCTAAATCTATCCATTCTGTGAATCCAGACCTGGAGGGTAAATTGCTTCAACTGTACATATGTGATATATAACCAGGCACCATTTAGAATATATGGACATAGACTGTTTCCTGGGGAAAGTATTAATATAGATTTTGATACCAAGTCCAGAGATAAGACATCGTGACATATATAATAATGTATATAAATAAATGAGACTATCCTATATTAAAATAGAGAATAGTCCATTGAGAACAGGAATATTCAATCAAGTATTTATTAACCATATAAATCTCTTGATTTGGAATTCTCGGCAATGGCCGTGCTACCTGGGGAATTCTGGGAGCAGAGGTCCCACATATCTGAAAATTTCTCATAATGTGCTGAGAAACACTCCTTAACAAAAATAACAGTTGCTGATTTAAAAACATTGCTACTTCTTGGGGTTATTCCTGCAAGCAAAACTCTGAATACAATGGCTTCATATGGATTGTTTATACTACACATCTACACAAGTGCCTCAGTGGTTCCAATTGTTTGGAATTATTAGAATATGGGATACAGAATAACTGAGTTGGAAGGGACCTTGGAGGTCTTCTAGTCCAACCTTCAGCTCAAGCAGGAGACCTCCAAGGTTCCCTTCCAATTCTGTGACAGCCCAACAAATACTGGAAGACTGTTATCTTGTCTCCCCTAGTCCTCCTTTTCACTAGATGAGACATACCCAATTCTTGCAACCGTTCTTCGTATGTTTTAGCCTCCAGTCCCCTGGTAATCTTTGTTGCTCTTCTCTGCACTCTTTCCAGAGTCTCAACATCTTTTTTATAATATGGGGACCAAAACTGGATGCAGGACTCCAAATACGTCTTACTGAAGCAGTATAAAACAGTACTAACCCGTCATGTAACCTTGATACCTTCCCTCTGTTGTTGCAGCCAACAACTACACTGGCTTTTTTGGTGGCTGCAGCCCACTGCTAGCTCATATTCTACTTCTCCACTAGGACACTTAGATCCTTCTCACAGCCAAGTCCCACCTATTCTATACTGTGCATTTGATTTTTCTTGCCTAAGTGTAAAATCTTACTTTTCTTACCACTGAATTGTGTTTTGTTAAATCAGGCCCAGGGTTGAAGTCTGTCAAATTCCTTCCGCATTCTTGAGCCTATCTTCTAAATTGTTGGCTATTCCCCCCACAGTGCAAAAATTCAAGTGACTTCAATGTCAGTACCATAATTTCCATTTGATGGTTTCCTTTTTTGCTTTAGTATTTGAGAATTAACCACATCGCACTTTTTTAGAATATCTAGATCTGAGAACTTAAAATTAATCTGATTGCAGAGAAAATGATGTGACAACATCAACTCCAATCTCTTGCCAAATTGTGGATTCAAATGGGATTTCATAACAATCACATAAACCAATTACTCTCAATTTATAACTCCATTAGGAGCCTCAGTTCATCAGCCAATTGCTTTATAGATTCACACTTTCTCCCAGTTTTAGACAGATTAAATATCCAACATAAACTGGGGCGAGAATCATGAAATACTAATGTCAACCTCTTGGTTTGTGAATACAGGATCCTTTAAAGAGCATGTTTATAAACAAATAATAGTTTTACTATATGCACATATACAGTAGCTCCAACCTGCAAAGGCATCCTTGAGAATGCCACTTTGTTAGCTATAGGTAACTTCAGTGAGGACGACTTTCAATTCTCCCAGGTCTACTTACTGGATAAAGACTCTCAAATTTAGAAAACAGAACCACCTGCACGTTAAAAGAGATAGAGAAGAGAACATCCTTGGATGGTGGACAAGGGTTGAAAAGGGGAGAAGGATATAAACCGAGCTGAGGTGGCGCAGTGGTTAGAGTGCAGTACTGCAGCTACTTCAGCTGACTGCTAGTTCAGCAGATCAGCGGATCAAATCTTACCGGCTCAAGGTTGACTCAGCCTTCCATCCTTCCGAGGTGGGTAAAATGAGGACCCAGATTGTTGGGGGCAATATGCTATTTAGTATACTGTCTTTGGTGTAAGCCACCCAAAGTCCTCGGAGAGTGGGCGGCATAGAAATATGAATAATAATAATAATAATAATAATAATAATAATAATAATAATCAGCAACTGCTAAAGAGTAGGAGTCGTTAAATGTACGTGCTCTTTGAGAAATGATGAATTTCTCAAACAATTCACTGATGAATTGTCCTCCACAGTTAGGAAAGCCTCCTTAGTTCTAGAAACTTCACAGTTCCAGACGCGGCATAGTTCTAGAGATGTGTAGACACTGCAGTTGTTGCCCTGATGGCTTTACACTTGCACAGTTCATCCTTGTGTTGTGCTTCCCTAATGTGCCTTACTTTGTACATTCAGCAAGCCTTTACAGATGAGGCCTCGCCAGGGGGAGCCAGTGTGTTTGCAGGTGGTTGTGTCTATGACACTGATAACAAACAAGAACAATTAACAACTAAACATTATAAAATGAACAATAACCAACTAGTAAGCTATTAGTTAGATGCTGCAAGAAGATTACATAAATTAACTATAAACAAAGGCACCACAAAGTAGCAACGATGCATTGAAATATCTGTAATAAATGCTGTTTGCCTGCAAGCAAGAACTTATGGCAACTTTTTATTTTGTAATCGCCCATACTCACCATGGCAAGCCCTTAGTTAGTAAGGAGAGAGTTGGTGGCATCCATAGCACCTACTAGACTATCTTAAGATACAGATGTCCCGAAGGTGCTTGTTCAGGAGGCAACTGGACTTCCTTGTTTTTTCTTTTGAAGAAGTTTTGCATCTCATCCAAGAAGCTTCTTCAGCTCTGACTGGATGGCAGGGAATGGAAGGATTTATACTCCTTGCAGACAGCTGGTCATTTGCATCCTTTTAGAGGGTCCTTGAGGCCACTTGGAGGCTTATCTGTGTCCTCAGAGTTACCTGAGTGTTGCTCCTGGTTCCTGTAGTCTACAATTTTTTTCCCCTCTGGAAATCCATCCCTACTCCTCCCACACCATTCAAAGGGTGTTCATCCCAAACTGTATAGCTAAAGGTCTGTAGAGATTCTCAGTCCTCCAGGACATCCATGATACACATTCCCCTTAACTTGTGTTAAAATGTGCCTCCTTCTTGCCTTGTGTAATGGGGATTGGCTTTCCACAACGGGCCAGAGTTTTTAGGTGACTGCCTTACACTCAATGCCTCATGCATCATCTCTGACATTAGTTTAGCTAGTTGGCAACGAAGGTCTTTTTCTTGCAAACTGTGTTGTGTAATTATCTGGGAGCCCACAGCAATCTTTTCCTTCACTTTTCTGAAGAGAGAACAGAAAACGGCTACTCCTCCAGCTTTCTCCTTCAGTGGAATATTGATCTGAATCCTGATCAATGCGATGTACACATTGAATTTTCAGGCGCATTTTATAAGCCAGTCCAGCCAGCCCTGAAGTATAATTCATAGTGACTTGTACCACAAACCCTGGGCATGAAAGGAGGGTGCATTTGCGAAAGGTTTATGGCATAACTCTCTCTTCCCAATCAATAATGCAGGCAAACCCAATTTTTATGCACACGGCAAACACAAGTACACAATGTGAATGTATGATTTTAAATTCTGCCTGAAACCGTCAAAGTGACTTTGTATTTGGTACTGTACCATCAAAATGATTCCCTAGCTAAGATTTTTTTTTACAATGAATGAGTGCAAAGCCTCTTCTCTCTCCTTCTCTCTATCTCTCTTCTTCACTCTGTGTGTATCTCACCTGCGATTTCACCTGGTGGATGAAGGATTTAGAGATCGATGCCTATGCAGTATGAGTACAATGATAACGGGGGCCCTCTGGTCTATATTTTCTAATGAAGCTAAGTATTTGTGGCACACTGAATGGGTTAAATAAATATTTTCACCCTGTTTCTCAGAATCTAGCCTAACAATGCCAAGAATATCTTTTAATACCACTTCATGACACATAATGATATTTTGATTTGTTTCCTTTCTACGCCCTTCACTTCGCTCCCTTGTTAATAATTAAAGTGATACATTGTTTGACTATAAATTCATTTTGTCATGTCACTTACATTTGTAAACTGATGGGAAGACATTAATATGTATCACTAAATGCACAGATAGAGTTATATTTAGTTTTTAAAAGAGCGAGAGAAATCATGAGCTCCAATGAAATTAGAAGGAAGCCAGCAAGGTGTGTCCTGATGAAGCTTGAAATGAAAACATGAGAAAGTTAAAAGAGTGCATGAAGTGTATTTACTCCCAACCCCCACCCGAACTACTTCAGGTTGACAAATATGACCAGATATTTTCTGTTCAGTTTGAGGATCTAAGCACCTTATTCTAGGAGGTGTGAATTCGTTAACTAGTCTTACCCAGATAATAACACTCTTGTACCATTTGACCAAAGAAGTCCATGGAGGGGATCATGTTGCATTTGGCAAATGTGGTTAGATTTTCTAAGCATTTTGGTCAAAAGAATTCTTGTTTGGATGAGATGATGGGAAGTTTTAAAACTTCTATTTTGTTGCTATGAAATATTTGAAGACTTTTTACAATACTCTTCAAGACAATACCTCCTTAAGATTGTTTTGTGCTTCTGTTCTAAATTAGATAGCTATGTAATTAGCATTACATAGCTATCCCAAAGGTGCTTTTTTCCGAGAGGCAATTGGACTTTCTTGTTTTTCTTTGAAGACATTTGAAGCTCTGAAGAATCCTCTTGGATGAGAAGCAAAACATCTTCAAAGAAGAACAAGAAAGTCCAGTTGCCTCTTGAAAAAAGCACCTTTGGGACAACCATGACCTGGATGACTGAGAAGCTCCTGTGGTGCTTAGTGCCTTCCAGCCTTTAAGCTCTGCTTAAGCTAGAGAGTGAGATACCTTTGTTTCTATTCTTTGATTCAATGCCAGAGCTTATGAGCTTGTGAGCATCTGCTCTTGAATATCTAAAGAGCCTTTTCTATCTCCTTCCACTAAATTCCTGTTCCAGTTCCTTAGACAAATCATGACCTTCCTACCAAGTTGCTGTGCTTTGTATTGCATTGAATTCCTTATTGTTATATTATTATATAGGCAACAGTGTGAAATCACAGTTGCCACTCAACATCCATCACCCTTGATTTGCTCTCTACTTCTAGCCTTCCATAGGCTCCCTCTGTTCCTCTTCCTCACTGAGGTCCGACTCAGGAGGCTCCGGAGGCAGCACTTACCTCCCAGATGGCCCCATCTCTGCCTCCGATGCAGAGCCCTCGTCCGAGCCTTCCCCTGACTCCAGGACTGGCCCATGTTCCTCCTCAGCCTCCTCACTGTCCAACTCTGCTGCCAGCTCCGCAGGCTGCTGGCAGACCACAACAGTGTGTTACAGTATCTCTTAAGGGGTTGTGATGGCTCAGCAGTTAAGATGTTGTGCTTATCAGCTAGAAAGCTGACAGCCTGGGTTCGAGACCTGAGTGCTGTAAGACAGGGTGAGCTCCCTCTCGTCGGGCCCAGATCCTGCCCACCTAGTAGTTCAAAAGCATGCAAATGTGAGTAGATCAATAGGTACCACTTTGGCAGAGAGGTAACAGCGTTCCGTGCGTCTTTGGTGTATAGCCATGCTGGCCACATGACCATGGAAGCATCTTTGGACACCGCTGGCTCCCTTGGCCAAGAGGGGCACTGAGCTTGAGCCTGTCGCTTTGATTTCAAGTATAGTATTTGGACATAAGCACTTGTTTTCCTAGATGGACCATCCACCCCAAATCACTTTGGATCTAGCAAACTTAGAAGGAAGGGAAAAGTCATTTCAAGTCCCCTCTGATGTCTGAGTGTGGAAGCAGGAAGAAAAAGAAAGCTGTGAGTTATGCATTTGCTCCCTTTGGGGAGGAGGATCTGTGTTATTTTACCTGCTACAGGCCTCTGTTTCCAGTATGGTTTGTTTGTATATTTGTAACTAAAACAAATATTAAAGAGACAGAAGGCTTTTGTCTCTGCCTTTCAGTGTCTCTCCGACTTTCTCTCTCTGAAATAAAATAATCTGCTGCCTCTGGAGATTCTCCCCACTTGAAAATACAGAGCGTGTAACAATAAAAGCCGACTTCCTCCTGTGTTCGGGCTTATTTATATGTTCTACCTTTTTAGTGGAATCCAAAATCCCAGCATGCCTAATGAAGACAACTTTTGTTTAAACATGAACAGAAATGAAAATACAGTGAGGTTACATCAACACACACAAACACGGATGCACAGCAGGATAAAAATAAATAGGATATAGAAAATGGTAACATAATCAATAGTAAGGACTAATGTATCTGGATCTCCACTAGAGGGCACCCAAGAGATATTGGGGACCAACTTTTTGCAGCCATCTAGTGGTCATCTGGAGTTTTCTAGCCCTTTGGTTTCTAAAGGAGCAGAAAACTGAAAAACTTTCCTTCTTGGCTGGCTAGAAGTTAGACAGTGCTGCTCAGTAGAACTGCAAAAGAGGCCCGTCCCCTTGGGAATCCCATCAGAGAAAGTGAAGCCAATTAACATCAAATATTAACTTCCATGTGAAGTTCCTGACAGATATAATTTCAGCAGAATAAAAGATTGACCCTTTAGCTCAGTTGGAGGAAAACATCACAGAGCTGCTAGAATCTGCATCTTCTGAAGAAACGGACTAACATTGGAGAGGAAGCTCCATCTTCTTGCATTCAGTGGAGGAAAGTGTCAGGTCTTTGAAGCTGCTCTGAGTTTGAGAAACTCAGAGAAACAGATGACTGAACAAAGTGCAGGTGACATCCCCAAAATTGCATGATTAATGAGATCCCTTTGCCCAGGTCTGGTCTTGCTCAACTACATATCACTGCCATATGTGTGAAAACTGTCCAGATTAAACAATCTGGGATAGCTAAATCATAGCATGTGAAGTCCTGATAATGCAGTGACTCTTTAGGAAGCAAATTGCCCTTGAAAGAATCTGTAATGGAGAACACTTTGTAAGGTCGTCTGTGTTTGATTTACTGGTTTTATTCCCTAGTGCAGCTTTTCTGAGCCAGGGATCCATTTCCTACTAAATACTTTAAAAAATGAGGATTGCGTCAATGAAAATTATTCTCCCTGTTGCACCTCACTGTGTAGCATTTACACAGGGAATAGTAATCCCATGGTTGCTGCAAAGCTGATGCTACAGCAGACCACTCGGTTTTCATCTGGACTACGTATTTTGGACCAGGATAATCAGTACAAGGAGTTCTCAAATACAGCAGATTATTTAATGACTGGTTGAGGTTACAACGGTACTAAAAGTGATTTATGACCGTTTTAATCCCAACTCATCTCATTATCATTGTTCTGATTACCAATAAGATGTATTTCTTTCAAAATGCTGAAATTTTCACCTAATATTTCTGCCCTTTTTGTGAACCTATATAGTTCATCACCAGCACGCTCATTTGCTGCTGATAGCTGATATTTGAGATTGCTTTCAACATATATTTTTGATCATGCAATGTATTTACACATGTAGCAAGCCAGGAACTGGAACCGGACTTCACTATGAATTTATGAGTGAACCTTAATATTTATTTTTTCAGTTTCCTCCTAAGACTTATCCTGAGGCAGGTAGACGTTCTCGGGAGGCTACTCCGCCCCCAAAACCTAGTTCTGCTGTAGGGTCTTCTCTTCTCCTGCCCCCACATTGTCCAAAACTCACCATGGAAAACCTATAAAAACTGTACTTGTGATTTAAAATAGGTTCCAGGCTTTCAGAGGCTGCTTTCATGTTCTAGATAGCCTTTAATTCTGTATTTGAGGTGCAATCCAGAGACTTCCTCCTAGGGGGTTTAAAAAGTCTGCGTGTATCCAGGACATCACAATCAAAGCACATTTGCAAAACAAAAGATATATATATATATAATTGCAGGCATCGTCTTGATTTTTTTTTAATCCTCTCAACCCCTGCTGGTTGAGGCCCTAGCTGGGACTGGGGTTATGACTGAACATCCCTCCAAATGACAGTCAGATTGTATAGAATATTCTGATTAGGTCCAGTTTACAGACTCCCGACTATGTCAATGAGCAATTAGGTCACCCTGGTTAAGACAAACAAATTGGCCTCTTTCTTCTGGTACGGGAAGCCCCAGCAACCTCTCATGGGGGGCGGGGGAGGTAGGGCAAAATACAGGAAGGAAAGAAGTCCAGAATTATAACAAACGGTTCCTTTGAAGTCCTAAAAAGTTATACAAAAATTCCTGGGAAATGGAGAAACTATTTAGTGCAGGGCATTCCTTAAGCCTCCAATATTTTTATAAGCCAGAAGGTAACCATAATATTTCTTTATAAAGATCTTGTTGGGAAAGCTGAACATATTTCTCTCTGCTGGGATCCTGCCTCTGCAGGTGGATGCCAGATGTTTGGCATTTTCCTAAAGAGGGTCTAATTTCATGACTTACCTCTCTAGCAGGTTGTCTAGGCTACAGTGGGTGGGTGGGTTGGGTTGTCAGTAGACCTAATGGCCACATGGATTAAATATAAAAAGGGCATGTGATTAACTGATAACTACTGAAAACAGAGTATGGGGAGAAGTTCATTGCAGAGGGTTGATCAGCCTTAGATTCTCCCCGCCTCCTTCCTTCTCCTTCTCTTTTCTCCAAGGCAGCTGCTAGATATTATTCTTAATAGTAACATATAAGCAGTGGCTCCCCAACTTACACTACCTTTTCATATAGGGACATGCTGGCTCCATGTACCAAAGTTAAACACTTACATGCTGAGACTAATGGAACCCATCAAATCTCTTGTGACTCAATTCTTATCTTCTACAGAGTTTTACAAGCCAGCCCTATGAGACCCACCTTGGGCCCAGAACAAGGCAATGTTTTTGGGGGGAGGGAGTGCCTCTTCCCTTCCCCGCTTGGTTCAACTTGTCCCATGACCGTGATTCCCCTCACTGCCAGGGGTCCTCGTTCCCGCGTCCCATCAGCTGGCACATTTCTGGCTGATGTGTCTTCTGGTGGGACACCAAGTTGACCCTACATCCAGTTGGCCAAGGTGACTTTTTCCGTGCTGACCCAGCAGCAACTACCCAACCGGGCCTCCCGTCCATGCCTACCTGTCCGTAACAAGCTGGCTGCACCGAGTCATCCATACTGAGTCACCTGCATTGAGCCGGCTTCACCCACTCCTCCATGCTAGATGGGCTGTGTCCACCCACTCACATCCACACACACCAGTCACCCTCCATGCCAAGCTGGCTGCTGTGAATCATCCCATTCTGCTGAAAAGAATATGTCCAGAGTGGTTAGTGAGAAATTACTGTTAGTCTGAAATGATATATAGGGTCTCCTGCTTGAACAGGGGGTTGGACTAGAAGACCTCCAAGGTCTTCTTGGAGTGAAGTTGTGTGAAGTTTGCTGCCTACAAACCTCTAATAAAAGCCTCCATTAATACTCCATTAATTAACTGCTGTTTGGAAGTCTAACTTCTAAGTTCATACATATGCCTTAATGGAGTATTTGTGTGAATGAATTCCGTGTGTCAATGAATGGAGAAAGGCAGATGGGCCTTCATCTACCCTGAGTGTTAATCTACTCTTCTTAAACCGAGACAATCTCGGTGCATCTAAGAAGATGGGAATATCTTTAAGCAATTTCTGTCTTGCTTCCCAAAAATCTTCCATTGGCAGTGAAAGTTTATATTTTGTAATGCAAATTGAGATCTGGGCTGCACATTAGGGAATGAAATACGGGCATGTTAAATTAGAATATTAACACAACGACAATCATGCAGCTAGAAAATGTTAAAAATTACAATAGGCAGGGGAAAGCAACTGGTGGTAACTTCTGTTATAATTTCATGACATGGATCTCCTCTCCTCTAAACTCATTAATCTAAAGTTCATGAAATATGTAACACATGAGAAATATTGTAATCCTGGAGAACTGAAGTACATCGTTGATATTTCAAAAAGAAGGAAAGAGCATTGGCTGAAAAATTGGCATGTTAGCAAAGAGTCTGGAAGGATTCTTTACGTAAGGAGAGTCTTACTGAATTCTGATAGTGTTTGTTTTACTTAACAAGGTAGTATTATCATTGTTTATACAAATGTCTTTCTGAGCAGAAAAACGGACGTCTAAAATATTTCTTCTGAAGAATTGCAATGCATTTAGAGATGCTCTGAAACCTCCTCCCTCCATCCTGTTCCTCTGCCTCCGTTCTCCAATGGGGTAGTTTCCTTTGCTTTATCTCTAGTTGATGTAATACAGACAATCCTTGACTTACAACAGTTCGTTTAGTGACCGTTCAAAGTCACAACAGCCATGAAAAAATTGATTTATGACCGTTTTTCACAAGTGGTGTGAAAAAAAGTCATAAATCCCCTTTTTTCAGTGCTGTCGTAACTTCACATGGTCACTAAATAAATGGTCCTAAATCAAGGACTACCTGTATACCTCCTAAAAAGTAATTCCACTGATTTCATTTGGTTTTATTTTTGTTTTAGGCAGACGTAGAATCTAAGCCTAATTGGATTGGGTCTGATTCTGAATTTTTTAATGTCCATCATTGGTCGTGCTAGGAATATTTCTCCCACCGGTGTTTCCAAAAGCAACTAATGTCAATTTGTCCATTTTTTTTTTCCCCATAAAGCTTTATGTCTCTACAAACATTCATCTGTGAATAATACACAGATTGGAGGAATCTTAAAGTCTGCAGTGGCCTGTTTGATAGATGAAAGTTCAAACTGAAGGAAAGAAACTGCCATTTCTACATCAGTCTGTTAAATATTCCGAGAATTATGAATCATGAATTCTGTTTTCTTTTCTGCTCTGTTCTGGTCACTTGAGATTTACATCATTCCCACAAACTTTGTTGTACAGTTTTTACCTCTGATTTCCAATGCTATGATAAGTTTGCGATAATAAATGGCACCCCAATGAGACTGAAAATGTTAGATTGTATACATTCACTTCTTCAGGAATGTCCATAATAATAAAATGGAGAGCTCTCGCTTTAATAGGGAGAGAAAATATATGTTTTTCTTGAAATATTCATGACTGCTGTTTTAATTAAACACCATATATAGAAATATTTTATCGAAATATACTTAGTCTACAGTACTTTCCCTCTCTTTCCCTGGCTCACTTTCTCTCTGTGTGTGTGTGTGTGTGTGTATTAATTCTGATTTGATCCCACATTCATTGCATTACTATATGCAAATCACACCAGAATTAAACAAAAGTACTTCTGATAAAAAGAAAATGCACACAGCATTTATGATTTACAGAGTCAGGGGATACATCGTTTTTATTTTACCCCTACTCGTGTTTTAGTTTTTTATCACTTGGGTAAGAAAGACAGTGATAAGAGAGTGATTCATTTTGCTAGTTGTTAATGTATTATTGCATCGATTTGTTTCACTCTGTTTCTGTTTTTTGTTTTAATTTTCCTGGTCATTGACTGAATAAATACTATTACTCTTATTGATTTACATAACATTTCTTTATTATTGCGATCTGAAGATTAAGCCTTGGAATCAATCTTGTGTGAGGCTCCATTTGTCATTTTCTAGACAAAACTGACCAACAGGTTTCTACAAAGACAAGCTACGCCATTCTCTGTATTTTTTCTGTCAGAAGTCTTTGAAGGCACGCAACAAGTATTCCATTTACAATGGAAAATAAATTGAGGTATTAAACATGATTAAAAATTGAAATATAATGAATTCTATTTAGGGTTGCCTAGGTGTAACCACAGTTGAGTGTAATTGCATTGATATCCAAATAAACATATTGAATATCACTGTAGTTCTTTTATCTGTTTCAATTTCATTCTCTTTGTAATGATTCCTTTTTGTAATCTGTAGAAATTCGTTTTCCTGTCCCCAACCTCTGAATTCTGCTGTTGTAACTCATCTGTGATTATAAAGTTGGTCCTATAAGACAGCTATGCTTGTTGGGAATCAGCAGCAAATATATATTTGGTGAAGAAGTTATTTTGTTCTTAGATGCACACCTCAACTAGATACTTTGGCATAGGTAATAATTCAATCTGAAAAAAATCAGAATGTCTACTTTGATTTAGGTCTCATTCAGAAGTAAAATTTATGCCTTCCATTACTTAGAATGGGAAAAACAAAACTGACTGTATTTGCTTTTTTTAAGAATAGGATGAAAATTGCTGAGACTGGAATGGAATAATAAAGATTGTCCAGTTTTGAAGAACTGGGAAAGAGAACCTAAGAGGAAGCGTCCATACGATGAAGATGTTTTGACATACAGTAGAATACCATTTTAGGACAAACTGGTTGGAATCTTTGTGCAAAGGGAGTCTGGGAGACTCATAATAAAGATTTATTAACCTTGCTATTAGCCCACGATATTGATGAGAATTGCAAATATGGTCGAGGCAATCTTTAGTAAGGACAGTACCAGGGTGGGTTCTACTTACCTTTACTACCGGTCCGCAAAGGGAGCATATGTATACTGAAGCTTCTGCACATGCGCAGATCGTCCATTATGACATCTGGGCAGGTGGGTGAAGCCTCCCCGCCGCTTTTACTACTGGTTCGCAAGAACCGGACAGAACCGGGAGCAACCCACCACTGGATTGTACCCAGTTTCAGAGAAATACATTATGTGGGATTTGAAATTAAACTGTTTTAAAATTCTGTTTATTTTTTCATTTTCTTTTTGAGAAAGGTGCCTGCAAAGATTAATTTGGAATAGAATTAGAATGTGTTGTAGACATTGTTTGTGACAGTTGGGATAAAACCTACCAATTTTAGATTGCTCTGCACAGAGGAAAAATCAGTGGTAGAAAGGAGCAAGATTTGACTATCCTTTCTGATATGAAACAAAAAAAATCTCAAAAGTGTCTTCTCCCGAGAGTTAACTGAAAAATCACCGCTGAGATCTCGAAAAAAAAATTTAAAAAGGAGGAGGAGGGGGAAGAGAAGAGGAGGGGGAGGGGGAGGACAGAGAGGGGGAGGACAGAGAGGGGAATGAAGAGGAGAGCGGGAGGAAGAGAACAGAGAGTTGGAGGAAGAGAAGAGGGAGGAGAAGGATAGAGAGGAGAAGGAAGAAGAGAGGGAGAGGAAGGAACAGAGAGGATCAGGAGGAGGGGGCAGGGGAGGAAGGGGAGAAGGAGGAAGAGGAGAGGGAGGATGAGGAAGAGGATGGAAAAGTGGAAGAAGAAGGGAAGGAGGAGAAACAGAAGTGAGGTTGAAAATTAGTTTTCTAGCTCGTATTGTTACAGGTCTCAGCATGTTTCCAAATTGAATTTAAAGTCCAATTTACCTGAAGGATTGTTTCCTTTTATTGTGGTTGCCCATCCAGGGATTTGTCCATCTGTGAAAGGAACATCATATACTTGCAACAGATTCAAGTAGAGCCTTCTGCCCAAATTTGAACATTTTTCTATAGGGAAGTCTTAAAGTGGGAGATGAATACTTTTTTTTTCTCTTTCCTTCTTCTGTCACTATCCTTACCAAAAATCCCAGCTGCTCTTGAAAGATTTGGATGCTTCTCTGCCCAAGGAGAATTTGCCAAATTTTCCTTGAAAATCAACAAAGTTTGTGGTCTTAAGTAGACCTCTGTTGAAGTGAATTCCAGAAATAAAATGAGGGTTATGGAGAAACGGTGTCCTTTCTTTTTCTTAAATTTGATAGCCCTCTTCATTCAATGAATACAAGTTCTAGTATCAAAAGGGATAAAAAAATATTTCTCTAGTTTGGCTCTGATATTTGCCATCTCTGTATTAAATCCTGATGGCCAAAGAGATCTCATTTCAATTTTCAAGCCAATTCTTTTTCAGGCCAATATAGCTCATCCTCTAATTCAATCTTTTCCATTCCTCATTGACGGTGACCCTAATTCTCACATATTTTAACCTTCATGACCAGCATTCATTGGTGTTGTTGGTTTTACTGCTGCTGCCACTGTTGTTATTAAAAAATTCTCTGGGACAGGTTACGTAGCCTGCCGTTTTGGGTTCTGTGAGGACTGAACTGCAGGAACATGGACGGTGCCCCAAATACCAAACTCACCAATGCTTGAGATGGCTGGGAAACACGATGGGCTGATTCTCCACTGGCTGCCCGTATTTCTTTCCTAGCCCCTTCAGAAAGAGGGGAGTGTTTTGCTGGGACACTCATTAAAAATGCTTGTCATTTTGGCTCAGCTCTGAGATAATTTTATGAAGCGCTCATTGTATTCTGAAACAGCAAGGAACTTTTCTTTAATGAAATGAATGAGCCTGGCTTGGTATAGTGAATGGGACTTCAGTGGGTAGCATTTTGTGGTGGGTATTAACCCTCCACAGAAAGAAACAGTTTGGATTCCCCCACCCCCACCCCAAAAATATTGTTCCCTTTAAGTAGAACAAAACCCTTGGTAATTAAATGAACTAAATGGATCCACTGTGTAATTTATTTGGTGCTCCCTGTTGCCCTCCCACTCAATTCTGCCAACTCCCTTCCATCTTATCATATAAGTTAGTGCAGGTTAATTGTGGGGGGATACAATGGCTCAGCAGTTAAAGATGCTGAGCTTGTCAGCTGGAAAGGTTCTAGTTTTCGAGACCTGAGATTTGAGACCCAAGGTTCGAGATCCAAGCGTTCCCATCACTTGCTTCAGCTCCTGCCCACCTAGCAAATCGAGTAGATAAATAGGCACCACTTCAGTAGGAAGGAAAGAGCATTCCGTGCACCTCGGCATATAATCAGGCCAGACACATGATCACAGAAGCGTCTACAGTTTATATTTAAAAGTACCTTAAAGCTTGATATTTCGGGGTGAAAAAGAAATATCTGTCTTGCTCCTTTGTGAATATTTATCCAAACCTATCTACATAATTGTCCCTGTGATGAAAATAGGCTAATAAACGTGCAGGATTGTCTTCAACCTAATAATAATATTTCAGATTCCACAAAGTATTTCCTAGTGATTGTAAAACATGCAATGTAGGAAGGGATAGGAACAATTAAAAATGAAAGTTAAAAGATA
This sequence comes from Arizona elegans, assembly GCA_022577455.1. Lineage (NCBI taxonomy): Eukaryota > Metazoa > Chordata > Lepidosauria > Squamata > Colubridae > Arizona > Arizona elegans. Next base: position 8,994,274 of record JAKOOJ010000028.1, read on the forward strand.
AGATGAATGAAAAATGGTGGATAAATGACTGTACATGTAAATATGTTTATGAAAAACAAAAATAAAAAGTTTTTTTTGGGAAAAAAAAAGGTTGAGCTCAGTTTGAGAACCTGTGTTGTCAGCCTCACTCAGGTGGCCAGACCAAAAGAAAGCAACTCCAGGTAGGAGAAACTACCTTTATTGAGAATGTCTTTAATAACAGAATCTTGGACATCTTCTAGGGCTTTACTCCTCCTCCTTTTTACAATTCAGAGAATTAGAGAAGTCTCCATCTGAACTACATCCAAATACTATCTTCTATTATGGACTTAAATGTTTCACACAGAGAGACAGACTTCCCTCATCCTGATCTTGCTTATCTTCATCACAGTCATCTTCCTTTCTCTCTACACACATGGGCAAAGGCTTACCATCTTGCCTCTAATACTTCATCCCTCTTTCAGAAAGTACCTTTGTAATTATTTTTTGATCCCAGACATCCACAGCTTTTCCAAATCCATCATTCTGAACACCCCAAGTTTAGACATTTTTACTTGTTGATCAATGCCACGACAGAACTGCCGATCCTTCTCTGAGTTCCTGATTGATTAGCTCTTGAAGATGTAGTTCTTTCAGCAGCTGTCTCCAAATCCATAACTCAAAGGCATCTCTCCTCTTTCTCATTCTTATACACATGTTAAGCTTTCACTGGTTTGCTATTTGCTTTAGGCCTGGAAAAAGCCATTGCCCTTCTTCTTTCAATATTTGCTATCATAAAAACATCCTTATCTTTTACAAGGTTATTCAAGCGTGCCACTGCCTTTCTCCCTAGGATTAGTGTTGTCTTTGCTTCTTTAGCATCTTGCCATCTCAATCTATATTTGAGCCCCAGATACCATCTACATTCTTCATAAGACTGAGTCCCCTAAGAAAGCTGCTTGACATTATTTCCGTCTTCTTAATATTTAATAGTAACCTAGATTTTTCACTTTTCATTTTTACTTACATGAATTCTGTCTCTTTTTCTTTCAGCTAACAATGTTGTGTCATTTGCAGACCTTATATTTTTAGTGTTTCAGTTTGCAGCTTTTAATTCATGTTACCATCTCTTCCTGTTCTCTTTCTGCTAGTCTTATAATTGCCGTACAAATCGCACAGATACAAGGATAATTTTCTTCCTCTTTTGCTCTCTCTCCTTTCTGTACTACTGTGTTTCTTCAAATATCATTCTTGCAGTACCTTTTTTCATTGCAACAATTCCTGCAAAGCAGGGGGAAATTTCAGACAGGGTTCAAACCAGGGGTAAAATTAAAAAAATTTCCCTACCGGTTCTGTGGGTGTGGCTTGTTGGGGGGAGGTCATGTGACTGTGTGTGCATGGCCAATTTGACATCACTCACATTGAGGGGCTCCTCACCGGCCCCTCCCCTCCCAGCCACTCCTTGTCGCAAATGGCAGGAAAATGGGGAGGGGAATATTCCTGCCTACCATCCTTCCCTCAGTCTATGCTGAGATTGAGGAATGGATGACAGGCAGGAAAATCCCCTTCCCCATTTTCTTGCCTTTCACAAAAACAGCTCCATTCCAGCTGCTCCCCCGTCCCCCTCCCTCCTGGGGACTACCTTAAAAGGGACAGGCTGCAGCAGCTCCGTTCTGAATGGAGGGAGAAAAGTTAGCATTCTCTCTGATGCATTTAACATTGAATTCTGGCCGGAAGAGGTGAGCGGCATGGGTGGGGCCAACAAGGGGTGATTACTACCGGTTTGGCGAACTGATGCCAATAATCTCTAGCGGTTTGCCCGAACCAGCCCGAACAGGTAGGATTTCACCCCTGCTTCAAACTCTTTAACTTAAGAATTTAAACTAAATAAAGCAATGAGCTAATTAATACTTCAAGTTTATGTGTTCATTAATTGCTGAGCGAAAGGAAGGGAAGACTTCCAAGAATGGAGATGAGCCACTCCTTGGGACTTTGTGAACCAAAGAAAGAAAGTAGAATTCATCAATATCTGGAGACTTGGTGGTGGGGAGTCCAGATCTAATCAGCAACATTGCATTCCTGAGCATGTCTTTTCACACCCTGAAAGCCGCTAAAGGGTTAATGCAACCTGAAATAAAAGGGCTGTAGATAGACTCATTTTTAGTCATCAATCATGAATGCTTTGCCTTGGATTCTGTCCCAGCTCCAGCTGTTTCTAACTTCAGCCCCCATTCCGGGCATACTTTCAGCCAACTTTAACTCAGCTCTTGAAATCTGCTTCTCAGGATATTTCATGAGGCAAAGTGCACGGCTGAGCTTCACTCTATTCATATATCACCCAGTTTCTGTCAGAAACATGCTAATCTCCAACGTTGCGAAAGAGCATCAACTTTCCTTCTATTCTCACGCATATTCCTTAGGGGCTGAAATACCTTCTTTATCCTACTTCTTCCTTGCTTCTCCTTCTTTCTGATCCTTTCTTTAATAATTAAAGACCTGTGGATTTTTTGGGAGGGAGGGAGAGGCGGAACATGAGAGAAGAACAGGACATTGGAGAGAAAGTAGCAGCTCTTCATGTGCCTTGAACCAGAGTCTTCTCTGAAGTGGTTCATTGAACTTCTAGGACAATTCTAGGGCAGGACAGAAAATGGCTGACGTGTCTCTGCTTTCCCCGCGGAGCTGGCTAGAAAACAAGGCTACTTTGGTCCTTGTCAGGTGACACAAAGAACCAATCAGAGTCCAGCTAACACTATAAACCTTGGTTCTTAGCTTGTGTTAGTCATTATTTAGAAGAGAAAAAAAATAACCCAAACTACTAGCATCCTTGTTTATTAGTACCCGAGTTAAGGCCAAGGAAGACATATTGAGGGGAATCCATGAGCCCTGCCCCTCTGTAATTGTGGTTTATTGCAGTATTGGGCAGATGTTTATATTGGAATTGATCAATGGAGATTTTGTCTCTCAGGATATTTCACCTTTGCTTTCTATTGCCACAATCGTTCTATTTCTATTTGCAGGTCTCTATATTTTGTTATCTTCTCCAGTTCTTTCTCTTCCATTCTGCTGTCTCCAGATATTGCTACATCCGCTGTCCAGACTTTTATTATTTATTAACTTTGCTGCCCATCTCACCATAAGAGGTGACTCTTATACCATCAAAATCTCTTCCGCAATTATAGATCAGATGTGTAAAAGCAGAGCTAAGTAGGCTCTTGGATAGTTTTGACTTCTTGATTATTCAAATGTCTCTCATGGTTTTCCTTCCTTCCCCTTTTTCCCTCCCTGGGGATATCATTCTCACCCTGACTGGTTGCCTGGTTTTTTTTCTCTTTCCAAACTTTGTCTTCTTGTTGCTTGGTGGAGGTTTTGTTTCTTAGGAAAATGGCAAATTATGGCCTTTTCCTGTGTGAATTGGGGTCGTTCCCTCTCACAATGAACTGAGGGGAGTCAAAAACATTAAAACATCTCTCTACCCCAGGGGTGGGCAACTAAGGGCCCCTTTATGACCTGCGGACTTCAACTCCCAGAATTCCTGAGCCAGCCAAACGAGCTCAAGGAATTCTGTGAGTTGAAATCCAGAGGTCCTAAAGGGACCATAATTACCCATCCACGTTTTTCATCCTTGCTACTGTTCCAGTCTGGATGGAAAAATGATACAGTTGGACATTTACTTCGCTTTTTAAAAGTCCTTTGTAACTCCAAACAGCTGTTAAACAAACGGCCGATATTTGAGGACAACTATATGCTACCTATTAAAGATAAGAGGGGCTGTAAGATGTCTACCGTTTGGCTTAACTAAGGGCAGAGGGGATCCAATTCATCCTGTCAGGTGTGCATTGCAGTGCCTTGGAGATTCAACCAGTTGCCAAAAGAGTTTTGAGTGTATTTGCTGTGCAGAAAGAAATCATTTTTCTAGGGTGCTTCCAGTAACCTCATTAGAGATATGTGCTCACATCCAGCCCTTGTATGGAGCCGGATTTCAACTGCCAAAGCTTTGCACAAGCTGAAAAAATAACGGGTGGGGTGGCTGCATCTTGGCTCTGACATTTTCCTCCCTCCCTCCCTCCTCAGTTCGACTTCCTGATGGATCTTGGAATAGTTGCTCTACATACACAAAGCTGGATCTTATATACTGCACTTATCTTGTTGCCATCTCAGTGGCTGCATTCTTCATCGCCTACACAAAACCATCCCATTTATTTATTTATTATCAGACACAAGCTGACTCAGCAACTGCTGGGCAAACATCTTGCATCCATGAATAATGTGCAAGAGAAAAAGCAGTAAAAGCAGCATCTCCTGGGGAATCTGAGAAACATGTGAATAGCACAAGCAGTAGCCACTTAGACTTGTACACCGCTTCACAGTGCTTTACATCACACTCTGGGTTGTTTACAATGTCAGCCTCTTGCCCCCAACAATCTGGGTCCTCATTTTACTGACTTCTGAAGGATGGAAGATAGAATCAACCTTGAGCTGGTCAGGATCGAACTCATGGCAGTGGGCAGAGTCAGCCTGCAATAGCTGCATTCAAACCATCGCGCCTTCACCATACACACAAAATTGAATAATAGCAGTTTGTAGGAAGCTTGTTTGACGGACAAACTAAAGGGAATTTAGCTAAATAAAATGGGCTAACAGACCTCCAGCATTAAATAGTAGTTAAGCCTGAAGACGTTACAAGCCCATTAATTGTGTGTCTGCAAAGAGAGTTTGGGGTGTTTCACACAGAGAAGTAAACAAGGCACATTGAAATATTTCTGTCAATGGGATAGGAACCAGACTCCAAAGTCAGAAAGAGACAGAATGGGGCCCTCCAGTCAAGCTTATTTCTCTTTGTGAGTATGAAGACACTGGTGTTCTGTTTATAATTTCTTCTGAAGACAGGGATACCGTGAAAAGCGAGGTTTAATCCTTGATCCAGATGTTCTACTGTTTAGGATGAGAAACAAACTCTACTTGTTTTCACATTATGTTTTGTTTGTATTAAATAATTGGACTACAAGGGCTGTTTAAAAGAATTTAAATGTTAAAATAGAAAAAATCACCTGAGCGTTTAGTAATATAAAGGTGTTACTAAATAGCCCCAGATGAAAATAACCAAATATTAAATTAGATAAAAGCTGTACATTGCTATAAATGACATGGATTTCCTATATCTGCATTTTGTTTACTTTGTCCTCGGAACTTAGCAAGAGGCAGAGAAAAATTCTCACACTCCTAGCTTCACTTCGAACCCCTGCTTCTCCCTCATGCTCCAGTGACTGAGAGGGAGCAGATTGTTGGGTGTGTTTGTTGGGTTGATGCGTAGGGAATCATAATGGAAGAAACTTCTGTAGTGTCCATAGAAGCTTACAGGATCATCATTTGGTTAAAAAAAAGAAAGACACTACTTATGGAAATGATGGTTTTTAGAGAAGACCCTGATAAACGATGCTATAGAGCACTATACACCAGAACATATATATATATAACACACCAGAACAACTAGACACAAGAACAGTTTTTTCCCGAATGCCATCACTCTGCTAAACAAGTAATTCCCTCAACACTGTCGAACTATTTACTAAGTCTGCACTACTATTGATCTTCTCATCGTTCCCACCACCCATCTCCTCCCACTTATGACTGTATGACTGTAACCTTGTTGCTGGTATCCTTACGATTTATATTGACTGTTTCTTAATATGATTTGATTGCTTATCTGTTCCCTATGACTATCATTAAGTGTTGTACCTTATGATTCTCGATGAACGTATCTTTTCTTTTATGTGCACCGAGAGCCTATGCACCAAGACAAATTCCTTGTGTGTCAAATCACACTTGGCCAATAAAAAATTCTATTCTATTCTATTCTATTCTATTCTATTCTATTCTATTCTATTCTATTCTATTCTATTCTATTCTATTCTATAAACTGGTAAAATCAGATCTTATCCATGAAGTAATAGCCATGAGTACAGATTAGTTCAGAGGAAAAAAAGAAAAGAAAAAAATGAATGAACAGCAGTTTATTTTCTATAAGGTCTCCTGGGAAATTCCTTCCAACCAGGACTTGGACAAATAAGTGTGGGAGGTTTAATTGAATGTTGGGAGTTATCTGGTGTGGTGAGATGGCCGTCTTCTCACTTGTCCTTGTCCAGTGATGTTAGATAGATAGCCCAGAGTGATGCAATGAGCTTCTCCATCAAGTTCTGCTGAAGGTCTCCCTCGTGCTTCTTATTAAATTCCAGATGGGGTTCAGTGCTCCTATGAGTGAGTAAGCCAGGCAGGCATTTTAAAGGGACTTAACTCTGCAATTTGCCACATAATCCTGTTTGAACCAACAATTTGAAGAATAATCAAGATTCCACTTCAAAAATCACTCTGTTGACTTATCCCTCCACCTCCAAACATCGTTTTGTCACAATCGCTCCAAAGAGTAAAATATAGAAACCTTTCCCATCTAAATCACTGGGAATGACTTTTAGACTGCAAGAGTCTTTACTGCAAAAACAAATCTTTTGTTTGTCATCAGAGTAGAACTAATACAAATGGTTTGATTTATTTACGGATATATTTTTAACAGTGTTTTTTTTTTTTTTTTGCCATGCCTAAGATTGTTGGCAATGGTTAAAAACAAACTAATTCCATAAAATATAAAATATTCAGCAACTGAAAAGGTAAAAATGTGAAGGAAAATATAGAAATAACAAACTGTTTCACACTTTCATTCACACTGGTTCAAAGACTCAAAGATCTGTCTCAACTGGGTTTTTTTAAAAAAAATATAGGGGGTACCTAGGTGTAAATGAATAATTCTTCTCCATGTTTCAGCTAATAATAAAGGAGCTATTCTAAGCATGGAGAATAAAACTACATATATATATTTTAAAATGTCTTTATTAAATTATATTACATATTTAATGAGAAATCCATGCAAAAGCTATGCAGTAAATGTGAAAAAAGACAAGACAAAGAAAAAAGGGATTAGAAAATGGAAAAGAGGAGAAAGTATGAAAGAATATATATAAAGAAGTAGTTTCTTTTTTTTTTAATTATTTATTTATTTATTTAAAACAGTACATCAAACAAAAAAGGAATAGTCCAACAAACGATCGCGACAGAAACTTTACATAATATTTACACTTTCTACGGTATGTAGGCTTCAGTCAAATTTAACAAAAGTTAAACATAGTCCTGGCTATACTTGACTTTTTGGGTGTCTGTTGTTCAACCAAACATACCATTTGTCCCAACATTGGAAATATACGGAGTCCTTTTGATCTCGCAATGCTTTAGTCAGTCTGTCGGCTTCCGCATAATCCAAAATTTTCTCCAGAATCAAATCTTCAGCCGGCAGGTCTTTCCCCTTCCAATGTTGGGCGAAACATATTCTTGCTGACGTGGTGATAAATACACACAGACACCATATATTTGTGCCTATATTATCTGGCCTAATGTTCAGTAGATAGTACTCTGGTTTCAGAATTAGGTTATAACCTGTGATTTCCATAATCCATACCTGTATGGTTTTCCAGAATTCCCTCGTCCTGGAACAGGTCCACCACATGTGGAAATAGGTGCCGATCTCCCCGCACTTCCAACAGTTTGGTGAGAGATTTGAATACATTTTAGAAAGACGAGCAGGTGGAAGGTGCCATCTATACAGCATCTTGTACATATTTTCTTTATATGATGTTGCCCACAGGAGTTTCATATGTTTGAGCCAGATTTCTTCCCATTTGGTCAAATCAAAGAAGTAGTTTCTGATCGTCCTCTCAGCAGTTATACCTATAACTGTAACAAAACCTCTCTCTTGGAGATAATATCATAAGTCCCTTTTACCTATAACGTATTCTTTCTAATCATCAAAACTCATAAAATCACAGTCTTTTTTACAGAAAAAGTCCATAAGGAGTTTCCAGTTATTGATGAATGTCAATAATGACCTTTATTTAACGAAAGAAGTCAATTTGGGCATCTTGGTGAATCCCATCAGTTTCCCCAACCATTCCACCATCGTGGGTGATGCCAAATTCTTCCAGAGTATAAAAGCATATAATTTTTTCTGGAAAAAAATATCTGGGACGTGCAAGCTGGATAAGGAGCAAAAGACCCCATTAGAAAGATGTATGAAGCTGGGAAATTAGCTCCATATATGACTAGCACACAGGGCAATTTGAGAATTCAATAGGAAAATACCATTTATAATCTAATATACAACTGTAATAAAAGGATAATGAGCAGAAGTGAAGAAACAGTCATTGATGGCTTCCAATGGAAAAATCTTAATGGGAAATTCAGTTGCTTCTGCGCTAACCTATAACAACAGGCCTCTCTTTGGTAATTATTTGACAGAACGATCAAACAATAATTCTCTTGTTTCCACCAGTTAATTCCCCAGGAGTGATTTGCACCATCCAGAAGCATATTGTTTTTTGTTTACTGTTGACTGGCTGCTTTTTAAGGGCCTTGAGGAGGGGCAGATTTTTGCAGGAACCGAATGAAGTGATTGGGAAGGAACTCTTGGGTCTCCTTCGTTCTTTTCACCAAGACTGTTTGTGTTCCTCAAGGCTTTCTGTGCTCTACCACAATTAGCATGTCTAGGATTTTGAGCCAGATCTCACAGAAGGCCACTACCATGGAGCTAACGAAAGGCCAAAAGGTAATCTGGATCTTATCCTATCCAAGGATCTCCTTTCCAACAGATCTCCAAAACAGACCTTTGGCATTCTTTCCTTTGTGGGGCAGAGGGAGACATCCTTCTGGCCTCATCAATTGTTCTGAGCCTTTCATCAGAGGCTCCTTCTTAGGAGATAAAGCACCTCCATTTTCAACCTCTGTTACTGTGTAGCAAAAATAAACAAGCATTCAGGACTCCCTGGTTAATTTTGCCCTTATTTTACCCTGGCTGGCTGAGGAATTCTGGGAATTGAAGTCCACAAGTCTTAAAGTTGCCAAGTTTGGAGACCCCTGGTCTAGAACTATGAAAGGCTTGAAAGTTAATGGCTCCCTCCATACCCCGTTCTACACATACTGGGTGCAACTTCATTCCCAAATCCTTTATAAATTGATGGGGAAATTAAATACAATGTGTGCATATTCACAGTGATGTATTTGTACTTGGCTAGACTTTTCCGAAAAGCCCCATGACGCTTGCTCCTACGTGGTTAGGCTATGATGGATAGACAAATGTAATTGGGCATTTTTTAATTGTGTTACTTTTTACTGTTTGTAGGGACTTTTTCCTTAGAGGTTTTTATGAGCTCTTTTCCTATAACATCTTCAGAGAAATAAACAAGTTGCCTTGTCATGATTTACAGGGTTCCTGGTTTTGTGTTCTGTGTCTGTTGTTTTACATCTGTGATACGTTTGTGTACACACAGAGATACACACACAGATGTATTGCCATTACCACACACACAGACAGACAGCTGGCTGCGCAGAAAGTCTGGAAAAAACATGATAGGGTTGGATCTGCTCCATAACTGAGTTTTCTGATCCATTGTTTGAACCATCATTTTTATCAGTCATTTTCTATTTAGTAAATCAGTCATCAGGAAGCTCTGGTTTTCTCAGATACGTGATCCATTCCTCAAACATTTCACTACAAAGAAAATAAACCGGTTGCAGTTTACCGAACAGAATTACTCATCAGAAGGAAGCCTGCTTTCCTAAACTATCTTTCACTTGTGATGTTTGTGTGTGTGTGGAGGGAAGTCTTATGCAGCTTGTGGGTACCTACCTGATTCTGCTTGAAAGCCTTTGATAGCATCATCAGTCCTAATATTCTTCTGGATTAGTTTCACAATTGGGGACTATGGTTCTCCTGCTTCCTGTAAGAATGGTTTCAGCTGAGGGGGAACAGGGGTTTAGATCCTGGGAGATGTTAGTCACTAGCCCCTTTTCACTGCTGAGCCAAACAGGAGATGTGGTTAAAGTGCTATTTAGTGGGTCTAGAGTCTGAATGGGAAAGAACAGAGTTTAGTCTTGATAAGAAGATATGGGCAAGTCCCAGAGAGCCCTGTGTGAGGGAGGCCCACACTGAACAAGAGGAAGGGGATCCAGCTATTTTCCAAGGCACCCGAAGGCCAGACAAGGAATAATGGATGGAACCTGACCAAGGAGAGATTCAACCTGGAAATAAGGAGGAATTTTCTGACAGTGAGAGCAATCAACCCATGGAACAGAATTTGCCTCCAGACGTTGTGGGAGCTTCATCACTGGAGGCTTTCAAGAAGAGATTGGACTACCATCTGTCAGAAATGGTTTAGGGTCTCCTGCTTGGGTGGGGGGTTGGACTAGATGATCTACAAGGTCCCTTCCAACTCTGTTATCCTGTTATCTTTGGTTCTGAATGGGCTCGTGCTCCCATGGACTGAACTTATTTGTCACTTGAGCAGGTGTCAGCTGTAGCTGTGGGGACCTTTGAACAACTCTGACTTGTGTGCCAGTTATACTTATTCCCTGGATCAGAAGGCCCTCTTCATAATACCTTGGTCATCTTTCAATTGGACAGTTGCAACCTTCTCTACGTGAGTCTCTAAATGGGGAAGCTACATGGTAACAGCTCAAGTAGCGAAGGGGGACCCCTTGAGTAACCATCACTGCTGCAAACATTGCAGTGATGGCCAATTTACTTTGAGGTGCAACTCAGAGATCCCTATGGTCATCTTTACATCTCTACATGGTTCTGGACCTGCACATATGGAGAACCCACCTTCTCACAGCAGTTTGTACATCCGTCTAACTAGATCTAATAGGGAGGATCCTTCAAGTTCCACATCTGAAGGAGTTACCATTAGGGATCGTAGGATCTGCCTTGGCCACTGGCCCGCTGCTTTGGAGCAGGGATCCACCTTAAGACAGGTCATCAACAGATCTGCGAGCATTTAAGAAAGCCACTCAGACCTAACAGTGTCGGAATGCCCCTGGAGACGGTGGGTTCCTATCCTGCAGTTGTTCTGAAAAGATCATTGCTCAGCATGATGAGGACCACAAAAGGGATGATGATGATGATGATGATGGTGGTGGTGGTGGTGGTGGTGGTGGTAGTGGTAGTGGTCTTTTTAGTTGCTTTAATCTTTCATCGTGGTATTGGAGTCTACAGTAGCCAGAGAGCCATCTTTGGCTGAAAAAGCTGAAGGGGCCGATAAGCCTAAATAGATAAATGAGCAAGCAAGAAAGGTTCAAACAAATGGTAACTCCCCATTCTCCCAAAAATGAACCAAGAGGTGAGTGGAAAAACCTTAATATATCCTTTTGAAATGCAGCCCTTCTATCTTTAACAGAGCTGACATACGACCATCTTGTGAGAATCCAGCCACAGAAAGATTACCTCCAGTCTAGTCAGGTATTAGGATTACCTGATGAACAGGTAATTTTGTTTGAAAAGGTATATTTTGTTTAGAAAATATTTTCTACTTGGGCTCAAAAAAGTTGTATCCCACAAAACGTTGCATCCCTTTTTCCCAAGTGGTGCCAATAGCAAATCTCCCCCATGTGAAAGAATTGGCTAAGGTCTAATAGAGGCGAAATTCTGATTCCTTTTTTTCCCCTTTTTCATCTCTTTCTCCTTTTTCTTTTTTATTCCTGCCCTTTAGTCGAGTGAGCCTGTTTCCAAACCAGATAGGAACAGATCAGGCAACACAAAGAAAAGTGCTAATACGGCAATACAGAGTGCAGCGCTATTGATCAGGGGGAAAATAAAAGGAAGACCTTTCCTGAGCTTTTCTAAACAAGGTCACAAACACACAGATAGTTTCTGCAAACCATCGGAGGTATTTACTGCATTATAATGAACATAAGTGCATCCTGGAAAACCAGAATTCCACAAGTATTTATTTCATGTGTGTGTCTAAATTTGCAATTTTTGCAAACCCTCATTCAAATGAATAAGCCCTTTGCCCTGTCTTCTGACCGTCTCTCTGAAGGCAGGCTCTCTGTCCTATGACTGGATCCTTTGCCATCCTTCCCCAAGTGTTACCTAGGAAGCCTTGCACTACTTTTTAAAGGTCATCTCAGTGGAGCTTATCATGAATGCTGATTGATCCTTCTATTCTTCAGTCCTATCTGATAGGAATCCCGTTTACCCGGAGCCTTTTGACAAGCAGTGTGGTCTGCTGTGAAGCTCATGATGTTGCAAAAGGTGCCCTCAAATCCTCAAGAAGCAATGCGGAAAAACCTTTTTATCAGAACCTATCGTGCAATTATGTAGACTGGGGACTTAGAGGGAGACTCTCGTGATTTCCAACCAGATCTGAGGAGGACCGTGAGAGAAGCAGAAAGCAAGCCAGGCTGGACTTGAGCTGTGAGGAACATCAAAGAGCCAGGGACACTGTTTTTGGAAAAGGCCTTCGCACAAGGGCTGCTGGAAAGGTTCACTAGAGCTAGGAAAGAGATTCCTCTGGCATCGATGTCAGCCTTCAAATTCAGAAACCAAACAGCAGAACCTCAGCCTGCACCACAGCAAGTAGCTGAAAGGAGGCAGCTCTGATGCGGAGCTGGAGCCCGCAGAGGTCCTGAAGCCATTAACATACCAGTAATTAAGGAGAGAAGAGCCGAGGAAGTCAAGCTGCCTGCTTGTAAGGAAGAAGCTTGACTCAGCCAATTAGCCAAGCACATAGTCGGGGACAATATAGAAGAAACTGCAGGTTGAATGACATCTCAGAGCCTTCAAAGCTCTATGCATTATTGATATTATAATGAAATGTGTATGCTGCCTGACTCGTAGAGGTGTTGGGCAGTTTACAAATAAAATAAAACATGGGAAAGAAACAAACACAGAGAGAGAGAAACCAAAAGATAGAGATGGCAGAATTATGAAACCAAAGAAACCAATTGGTTAAAGGGGGGCTATATTGATTCTCACTCAAAAGCTGGATGAAAAACCAGATCTCCAGGATCCTTTGAGCCACCAGTGGTGTATGTGCGTATACAAACATCTTGCCTGCAACTCCGTGTGCTGTTTTGGGTTCCTTGGATTACCTGACTGAGTCTTAGGTTGGAATTTGACTGTACTTGGATACTTTCTAAATTGGTGTTTTGTGGATTCTCTGAAAAGTACGGTGTTGTTTTTTTTTTATTTTCACTTTCTAGACAGAAAGTTTGTAGTTCCCATGTATTTATGCTGCTATCATCAATGGTTTATATCTGCACTAACTTTTATTAGAACCTGTGGATTTGCAATTGTCCATGCAGAACATTTGCAAAATTTCACAGAAGTAGAATTCTTTATTGGCCAAGTGTGACCGGACACACAAGGAATTTGTCTTCAGTGCATAAGCTCTCAGTGTACATAAAAGATAAAAGTGATAAATCATGATCATAGTCATCATAAAAAATACATTCATCGTGAATCATAAGATACAACCCTTTGTGATAGTCATAGGATACTAAATAAGCAATCAAAATCATAAATATAAATATTGTATCATAAAGATACAAGCAACAAGGTTATAATCATAAGTAGAAGAAGAGATAGGTAATAGGAAAGATGAGAAGAGTAATAGTAATACAGTCTTAGTAAATAGTTTGACAGTGTTGTGGGAAGTAGTTATTTAGCAGAGTAATGGCATTCAAGAAAAAACTGTCCTTGTGTCTAGTTGTTCTGGTGTGCAATGGTAAATAATTAAATAATAAATAGTTAAATAATAAGACTAAATAATTAAAATTAATTTCATTTTTTTCTCAATAAGCACTGGGTGTTGAATGAAAAATGTCTTCTGGATGTAGAGGATGTAATTTTGGATGTAGTTTTGGATAAGATATTATATGAGCCATTTCAAATGCAATTTTGGCCACAGCTAAAACAATCAGGAAAAATTGGCCGACACATTGCTACACTCTATGCTTACAATTTATTCAAATATAACCTATAGTTGCAACACTTAACCGTCTTACACAGATAAATGTGAAATGCTTAAATTTTAAAAATCTAAAATAACTTAACTTATAACCGTTTTAGGGAAGAGAGGCATAGTAATAATGGGAGATTTAAGCTGGATATCTGTTGGAAAACTAGCTGAGCCCTCACTATTCCTCAAAAATCTTGATTCTTAGAACTGGGCCTGCTACAGGTGCTTTCCACTTAAGGATCCTGCTTTAGCACACATCCAGGTATAAGTGACGTTGGACTTTTGAGCAACCAATTTCTCAATGAGCCTCATCCCCACTTACTTCCAGAAAAGCCCTACGGGTGGACCTATCCTCTAACAAAAAATGAGATGGAGAAAGCACTTGAAAAGCTTGTATCATTTCGCTCAGTGAAAGGTGGTTGTGAGATAATAAGGGAAATCTCCGGAATCAAAGCGTAAACTGACTGCTGACAAAACGCAGAAACTTTGTGTAAATGTTCACATGAACAGAGTAATTATGGTCTTTAGGAGAACATTTGATAGTTCTGTGTTCTATGTTAACCGTGAAGTGGTAACGGGTCAACCGTGGTTTGACATCCATTGGAGAAAAAGCTGTAAGGAAGAACCCAGCAACTTTGCTCGAATATTTCAGTTTCTTTGCATCAAAGTCTTCTGCATTTTGCTTGAGTATATGATGAGCCAGGAACCCACAGAACATCATCAAGGCTTTGTTTGCATGACAAATTAGCACCACCTACATGCAAAGCCTAATTCATAGCAATCTGCATTGTTTCTCTGCCATTTCTCCTGTGAATTTGGGAGAAGTTACTCTCCATTCACAAAGGACTTCCACTCTCTTGGATGGGATGGTCAAAGTGAACATTTTGTCCTCATTTACACTTCCCAGATCAATACACAAACTGGTATGTTTTATCTTCTATTTTGTGTACTTTCCTAAATGGTATGATTCCACTCTCAGCTCAAAGCTCCACAGAACACATGAACGTGTACTTTGTATTTTGCACAAAAGCACATTATTAAGGATGAAATGCCTACAAAATGAAGAATATGTGTAAGAGAGAGCTCCGTTCAATTACATAAAGTAAAACACCCCTAAAAAGCAGAGGTCAGGCAACTACAACAACTGCACTAATCTGAACATTCTTTGAATCGGCTCCAAAATGCATCACCATATTTATTCCCAGCCTTTGGCCTTAACTCTATGTTATACTGTGGCCAATTTAGTTAGGGCTGGAGTGTCAGTAAAATTATTAATTATTGTAAAACATAAAATTCAGGACTAGGCAAGGAATGGCCAACACCTCACCAAGAAAGTCATACAAAGTTACTTATTCAAAGCAATCCAATTTTATCTCAAAATGGTCCCATTGGTGTCTAAGACAAAATTCGAAACACATTTCAAGTTTCCTAAGTAAAACATTTCAAGTATTTTAAGAAAAATGAAAAATTGTTTTGCCAATACTAGTAAGCTCTCACCGGGTGAGTCTGCAGAGTTCCAGCTGTTACTGGTAATGTAAATTTGTCTTACAGGTGATTTTTTGGAAAAGGAATAAAAGGGAAACATGTCTTGTTTTAATATACACAGGTATATAACTTTGGCACAATCACTATGAAGAAGTTCAACTTGTAGTCCATTCCCTTAGCAATCAATACCTCCTCCTCCTTCCTCTTCCTCTTCCTCTTCCTCCTCCTTATTGTAATTATAAATAAGCACAGTTCTCTATTTGGTCTAGCTTAGGAGGTGGGAATTGATTTGTCTTGTCTTGTAATCCAGTTTTTCTGAGCAGTTCTTTTCCAAGAAAAATGCATTTATCATTTCCTGAGCAGCATCTATTATCCTGGCCAACTACCAGATCTCTCTCTCTCCCTCTCTCTCTCTCTCTCTCTCCCCTCCCTCCCTCCCTCCCTCCCTCCCTCCCCTCTGTCTCTCTCCCTCCCTCCCTCCCTCTCCCTCTCTCTCTCCCTCCCTCTCTCTCTCTCTCCCTCTCTCTCTCTTTTTCAGCAGAACCTCAGAGAGCATCAAGGACCCCTCATGTCAACCCTAAACTACAAATATTCTCCTTAATTAGAACCTAATTTTTATTTGTGAGAGAGAAATAGGGGAAGGGAGATTGAGAAACAGAGCCATGTCAGAGAAAACATAATGATAGCATGCCCTCAAGTGGCAAAATACAAACTCCACCCAGAGAGTTATAGACAATTAATCACACAAGGAAGTTCTCACGAAAGTGACATCTGATTCCATTGGGGACACACTGGCCTTTGTCTTCCTTCAGAAAGGAATGTAGAAATACGTACAACAGGGTGGGCTGAAAACACCAGAGGTACTTTATCCAGCCTTGACATGTTGTCCCGAGTTCTTCTTCAGTCAAGAAGCTGAACCGAGGTAAATACATTTCGTCTGTTACATTGTGATTGCTTCATTCCTTCTGGGACTCCACATTCTTTGCTTTTTCAGGTAAACTTGTTCTTGACAAAAGAGACTATTCAAAGGAGACTCCAGCTTCGTGCAGGTTAACCATATGTTTAACATGTCACCCCAGAATGCAACCCCAAAGTCAGAGGGACGGTACCTTCAAAACTCCACTTTTTAATATGTGATACTTCTAAAGAGGCCTTCAGTCAGACTGAGGAGGCCTGGGGTGCTCTCTGATTTTGGTTGGCTTTTTTGCAGATGTTTCATGACCCAAAGTAGGTAACGTCATCAGTGCTAGTCTGACTGGCGCTGGTGATTTCACCTAGTTTTGGTCATAAAACGTCTACAAGAAAACCAACCAAAATCAGAGAGCACAAAGGACCCCTCCTGCTGAGCTACAAACATACTCCTTTATGGGCACCAATCAATCTGTCATGGCCTGTCAGTCAGCCTGTCAGTCAGGAAACAAAGATGAGAATGAGCAATTGGTAAGAGTGGCAAGTAGCTACAGCTGGCATCAATCTAAAAATGTCTATGTAGCATGTAAACAATTTTTATTTTAAAAAAATAGCTTTTGAATTTTGGTGTTGTGGGAGACACCTAAGAATATCATGGACAGTCACGAAAACAAACAAATGGATCATTGAATAAATCAACCCAGAATTCTCAGTTGAGTCACGAATGACCAGGCTCAAGTGATCCTACTTCAGACACATTAAGGAAAGAGTCAGCTCTCTGGAGAAGAAGGTGCTAGTGCTGGGAATGGTGGAATAAAAGAGAAGAAAAGGACAACCAGGAGCAAGATGGATGGGCTCCAAAACAGTGATGATGAGTGCAATGGAGAGCTGAAGGACCTAGTTAGAGAGAGATCATCAAGCAGAAAATCTATCCATGTGGTCATTATGGATCAACAACTCATCAAAAACAGATTGTTGAGAACAAGAATCAACAACTGACGAATATGTTTTTTTTTAAAAAAGCCAGAAAATTCTAGATTCAAATATATATATATATATATATATATATATATATATATATATATATATATATATATATATATATATATATATATATATATATGTTTTTCTTCTAGCCAGGTTTTCCCTACGTAGCCAAGGTTTTTTTGTAGCTCCAGCTCAGTAGAATCTCATCTACTCGGTTCTGGGCTTTTTTCCTATCTAACACCTAGCAAGCTCTAACTGCTAGGTGGGAGACCTAAATAGATCCATTTCTAGCTCGTTAGCTGTCATCAGTAGGCCACACCCATCTCCTCCCTGTAAAGGCATAGTATCTGGAGCTACAAAAAAACCTTGGCTACGTAGGGAAAACCTGGCTAGAAGAAAAACACACATAGACCCTACGAAGAAGTAAGAAAATTTATATATATATATATATATATATATATATATATATATATATATATATATATATATATATATATAGAGAGAGAGAGAGAGAGAGAGAGAGAGAGAGAGAGAGAGAGAGGGGGGGGGGGGAGGAAGGGAGAGAGAGAGAGAGAGAGAGAGAGGGAGAGGGAGAGGGAGAGGGAGAGGGAGATTTTGCAGTATATACACACTCAGAGCTCAGATTTTAAAGATTAATATGCAATTGAAACCAGAAGCTTTTCTTGTTGGTTTCAAAATGCAACAGAAAGAGTTAGAAAAAACACATGGAATTTTATTTTTATATATGATAGCAGCAGTGAGATTATTACAAGCGCAAAGGCGGAAAGATTCGATGCACAGTGGACGGATGGTGGGTGAAGATGATGGAATTTGCTGAAACAGCCAGACTGACTTCTTTGGTCGGAGAAAGGAGAATATCTATGTTTATTGCTGACTGGAATTCCCTTACGGACGTTTTGCAAGAAACAGACTTTATGATTTAAGGTTTCAATGATTAAAAAAAATAAATTATAGGAAAGATTGGAGTTATGTTGTAAGCATAGAGTAAGGGGTAAATTTATACTGCTGTAAAGAAACTGGGAAGTTGCTTTCTTTCTTTCCTTCCTTTCTGTACCTTTGCCTTGGTCTGCCTTCCTTTTTTCTTTAGTCTATCTTAGTTTCTATCTTTCTTCTTTAAATGTTTTAATTAAAATTATATGTAAAAAGAGTCAACAGCAGCTTGATGGCACATTATGGTCATCATCAGGCCAAATGGACTACTGTAATGCTCTCTACATGGGGCTCCCCTTGAGGTGCACTCAGAGGCTCCAGCTGGTCCAGAATGCGGCTGCGCGGGTGGTTATGGGAGCGACATGGCGTTCCCATGTAACACCTCTCCTGCGCGAGCTGCACTGGCTCCCGATGGTCTTCCGGATGCGCTTCAAGGTATTGGTTACCACCTTTAGAGCGCTCCATGGCTTAGGACCTGGGTACCTACGAGACCGCCTTCTGCCACCGGTAGCCTCTCACTGGCCAGTACGCTCGCACAGAGAGGGGCTCCTCCAGGTGCCATTGGCCAAACAGTGTCGACTGGCAGCTCCCAGGGGGAGGGCCTTCTCTGTGGGGGCACCTGCCCTTTGGAACGAGCTCCCCCCGGAGATACGGAGGATCCCGGATTTACGCACTTTCTGCCGTGCCCTCAAGACTTTTTTATTCCAACAAGCGGGGCTGGCCTAACTCTTTTTAATTGTTTAATTTTAATTTGTTTTTAAAAACAGGAGTGTTTTAATTAGTATGGGCCAAATTTATTTAATATGTTTTTAAATTGTTTTTTAAATTTTATATTGTATCTGCTTTATTTTTGGCTGTTCACCGCCCTGAGTCCTTTGGGAGAAGGGCGGTATATAAATCTAAATAAACTCAAACTCAAAATGGACTCATTTTGTTTTGTGTTTTGTTTTTTTCCCCCTCTTGCTAAAACTTTCAGGACAATCCCTTTCTTATTATGGCCTTCATGTCATCTCTCAAAAACTCTGCCATTAAGTATGACTCGAGCTCACATAAATATGCATCAGGTCTTTTCCTTCAAACATTCGCCCTGCGCCAGTCGCAATGTCTAAGCCAGAGACACACAGAGATGGACCTCCTATTTTTTATTTCCCTGCCGAAGGAGAGCTCAGAAAAACACGGAGCACTCAGCAATTCTGATCAGCGACCGTGTCCCTTTCGATGCCTCTGCTGTCAGACAGATAAACCTGTGAACTGCAGCAGCTTTAAACCCCCTTCTTCAAAGCGGCTCTCCTTAAAGAAAACATTGATTGCCTTCTGATCGGACCACACAGTGAACGCCTCCCCAACATACAAATGAGAAGACAGCCACTTTTCCCCTCCCCCGGCCAGATTTCTTCTTTTCTTTATACGGTAGGAAGCTTAGAGTGAGATTGCATTGATAGAAGAGAGTCCAGAAATCCCAATATTCCCATTGCTACTGAAATGCAAATGCTCTCAATGAGAAGAAAAGCCAGCCACTGATGTTCGGACCTTATCTTTCTATTCTTTTTATTTTTAATTAAAAGGATTCGTGGTTGAAGCTTGGAGTATGACAGTGAACATGGGAGGAAGCTACATGATAATTATGGTTGAACAAACATGGAGCATACCCATGTTGGAAGAGGGTTGCTCTTTTACAGGAAGCTCACGGTTCTCCATTGACTGGATTAGAAATGGGCAATCTGGTGACCTCTAGTTGTGTAGAACTACAACTCTTCACAATGGCTTAACGTGTCGGGCACAATGGAACTACACGTGCATGGAGGGAAGAAGGCAGTGGGATACCTCAAGGTTCTGCCTTGGGCCCAGCACTCTTTAACATCTTCATAAATGATTTAGACACCAAGCTGGGGAGAATAGCTAGCACTTTAGATGATAGACTCAAGATTCAGAAGGACATTGACTGGGCCCTATCCAACAACATTTAATTCAGTAGTAAGAAAAGTAAAGTCTTACATATAGGCAAAAAAAAAAAAACTCCCAAAGGCACAGGTAAAGAGGAGATGGTCACCTTGTAAGGGAGATGGGCAGAATAAAAATGTAATAAATAAATAAGTAAAAATTAAACTGTGTTTTAAAATGAAATCCATAAATTATTTTTGCATTCTTATCAAGAGCAAATTTCAAATCCTGGTAACTTTTGCACCAAAGCAAAGATGTCCTTCCACTAACTGAAGCTTTGTAAGTAACATACATCTGTTAGAAACCTACACGGGTATCTGAGCTGAAAAGGCCCATTCTTAGCATAGCTGGTATACAATCAGTAGTTAAATTTTCTGTGTGTGAAAGCATAAAGGTTTTAATGAAGTCCACAAGGTTCCCTCCCCTTTTTTTTTCCTTTTGTGTCATTTCTGATCTTTATCTGCTGCTCTGGAAGTCATCGTTATTTTTTTTAAAGCTGACAAGCAAGATAAAAATGATTTAACTGTATAATAATAAATAAAATACAGATGATCATTGAGAGCCCAGACTATGTTTTATTTAAAAGGCCCAGAGGACCAAACAGATCTTCTGGTCCTGAGAATAAAAGATTGTTCTCCCTGGTGAGAAAGTTTCACATCTGGATTTCACCTTCAAAAAAGCCTTTCTCCTAATAGCTACCACCTTGCTTCACTTATAGTGAAGTCTCTATGGAGGAGAGTTTCTCAACCTCGGCGCTTTTAAAATGTGTGGACTTCAACTCCCAGAGTGCCCCAGCCAGTGTTTCTCAATCTTGGAAATTTTAAGATGTAAAGATTTCGTCTCCCGTGGCTGGCCCGGGAATTCTGGGAGTTGAAGTCCACACATTTTCAAGTTCCCAAGCTTGATGCTCTTTAGAGGATCTTGAGCAGTGGTGAAATCCCATTTTTTTTACTACCAGTTCTGTGGGTGTGGCTTGGTGGGCATGGTGTGGCTTGGTGGGTGTGGAAGGGGAAGGATACTGCAAAATCTCCATTCCCACCCCACTCCAGGGGAAGGATATTGCAAAATCTCCATTCCCACCCCACTCTGGGGCCAGCCAGAGGTGGTATTTTGCCAGTTCTCTGAACTACTCAAAATTTCCGCTACTGGTTCTCCAGAACCTGCCAGAACCTGCTGGATTTCACCCCTGATCTTGAGGTTTAAGGAAGAGAAATTGGTCCTACACACCAGGTGAAAAACTCACACACTGAAATCAAGTAATCATCCACCTTTTGGGTCTTAAACTGTAGCAGCAATTTGTCATTTTCTCCAGGTTGTTCCACAAGGCAAGGTAGACCCTTTGGTTTTAATTAGTAAACTTTATATTTCAGGTTTATCTTTTAGAAACCATCCAGGTAATCTATAGGCTGTCCCTGATATTTGCAAGGGGCCTTCCCAATGCAAACAAAAGGCCGCCCTTGATGAATTCTGTGGCAGTTTGTCGACCACCTCTGAATATTTCGGCATGGCCACTTGGAAACCTTTCTGTCTGGACTGCTGCTGAAGAAATCTGCCCTCTTGGTTGCCTGAACAACCAGTCGGAAGGGAGCAGAAGACGCAGAGATTAGCATGTTTTTTATCATATCGCTAATGAGGATGTTTTTTTCATGATGACCCTGCCTGGGGTCACTACAAGTCTCCTTGATCATCTGCCTCTCCGGCTGCATAAAGTTTTGGGTATGATATTCCCAGGCACAGAAAATCATTTCTCTCTGTCAACTGATGTTTTTGGTTTGTGCCGTTGCTGCATGAGTATTAAAATTATGTAAGTAATAATTATTTCTGAATAAGTCCGGTTTAAATAATGTGGGGCTGCCACAAAGAAGAGAGGGTCAACTTAGTTTCCAAAGCACCAGA